>OY754345.1:2412726-3141351 GCA_963572235.1 Caenorhabditis japonica
CCATTTTTACATCGAATTTAATAAAAATTTGGTTTTTTGAATGGGTTTTCCAATTTTTTATGAATTGCTAGATTTTACAGCACTAAAATAACAAAAAAAAACACTTTAAAAATCAATTTTCAAGATTACTGTAGCTTGAAAAGTCCGTAAACACCATTTTTACACTGAATTTTACGAAAAATTTGTTTTTTTTCCGTATTTAACAACTTTTATGATTTTTTAGCACTAAAATGACAAAAAAAACTTTAAAAATCAATTTAATGGGTTACTGTAGCTTGAAAAGTCCGCAAACACCATGATGACATTAAATTTTACGAAAAATTCAGATTTTTTGCGGTTTTTAACATTTTACGAGTTTCAGCCTTAAAAAAGCGAAACAAATTTTTGAAAATAAATTTCTAGGTTATTGTAGGTGGAAAAGTCCGCAAACACCATCCTAACACAGAATTTCTGGGAAAATTCAGTTTTTCAAGATTTGTCTAATTTTTGGTATAAAATTTGTTATTTTCAGCATGTATTTTTGGATTTTTTTCACGTTTTTTGTCGATTAAAAAAAAATTTCCACGTTTCGAAATCGAAAAATACGTGAAAAAAATCCAAAAATACGTGGAAGATATCGAGAAAAACGTGAAAATATCGAAAAAGTCGTTTTAAAAAATAAATCTTGCAAACGTAACGCGCTCCATTGCCATTTTACTTCCAATTCGACACATTTCTGCTCTGCTACGTTTCTGTTTTCACGCGTTTTCATTTTGTTACGTTTCTAATTTATTACATTTCAATTTCGTGGATTTCTATTTTCACGCAATTTCCAAAACGTGACATTTCAATTTTGTCGAATTTCTATTCCGAAATGTCCAGAAATGTTCAAAAATTCAAATTTTTCCCGCATTTTTCTCAAAAAAACCCACAATAGCCAACTGTCCTCTCGTGCCCAACGGATTGTCCTCGTTCAGATCGCGTTCAAACGCTTTTGAGAGGAAAAAATCGCGAAGCGGCGGCGTGTTGCTCAGACATTGAAGAGCCGACGCCATGAAGCACGTGTTTCCCAGGTTGGAGAGTCCGCATTGTCCGGGGTTTTGCCGATTGCTGGCAGCGCTTCCAGACACTGGTGATGAGCCGCCCGTCGAGATGGTGGAGGTGGTGAATCCGCCGCTGCCCAGTCTGAAATTCGGGGGATGGTTGGATGGGTGGAAAATTGAAAAGAAAAAAAAAGAACAATATTTTCATGGATATTATTATTTCTGTGCGTCCACCTATTCACAAAACCGGAAAAAAAAGAAGAAAAAAACGGAAAAAAATTGCGAGAAAAATTGGAGAATGCTCCGATTGACCTGAAATTTTGGGAAATATTGGAAAAAATTCTCCTGTGCACACTCAAAAAATTTCAGAAAAAAATCGATAATTTTAAAAATCAATATTTTGGTCCAAAATTTTTTGAGCGTGTACAGGAGAATTTTTTCCAATATTTCCCAAACACAGGTCAATCGGAGCATTCTTTGATTTTTCCCACAATTTTTTTCCGTTTTTGTGAATAGGTCCATTGCCAAGTATGATTTTCATGGATATTATTTTTGTGCGTCCAGTAATTTTAAAAATAATGAATCAAGGTTGAAGATTTTAACATTAAACTCCCTTTTAAATCAATATTTTGGCTCTGGGACGTTTCGAAGCTTTTTTGCATTTTTGCGTATCGTTTTTTGCCAATTGACACCAAAACGCACGCTCATTTGGTTTTTATTTTTTGCTTTTATCAATTATTTGTATTTTTATGGAAATTTAAATACCAGTACGCCGCAAAATGGCGCAAAAGTTTCGAAACGTCCCAGTTTCGAAATGGCAGGTTTCGAAACGTCCTGGAGCCAATATTTTGACCAAAAATGCTAAAAGAAGAGGAAAATCGGCGTACAAATTGAAGAGGAAGAGGATTTCTACGTTTGTTTACGTAAAGTTGGTACGTCCGTACCCAAATCGTGGCGAGACCTGATTTTGTGTGGATTTACGGCGGTTTTTTCGAAAAAATTTTTAATCAAATTTTTCTGAATAAAATTAGTTTTTTCACCAGTTTTGCGCAAATTTTCAACTTATTGAACGATACGATGAACAAGTTAAAAATTTGCGGCAAACCAGTGAAAAAAACTAATTTTATTCAGAATAATTTAGTTAAAAATTATTTCGAAACAACCGCCGTAAATCCACACAAAATGAGGTCTCATCACGATTTGGGTACGGTCGTACAACTTTACGTAAAAAAAGTATAAATCCTCTTCCTCTTCAATTTGGACACCGATTTTCCTATTTTTCTCCATCAAAAAAATTCGATACGCTCCTGAATCTGGCAACAATCGGCGCTGTTTCGGCTCTGAGACGTTTCGAAACTTTTTTGCTACTTTTCGTCGCGGTATTCGGCGAATTTTTCAAAAACTTAGCGCTAAAAATGCAATAAAGTTTCGAAACTTCCCAGAGCTGCCATTTCATCCCTTTTTAAATTAGTGAACGCAACATAAAATAGACAAATTTTGGACAATTTAATATTGTCGGCCCGCCAAAATGGTCAAACGCGCTCCGCTGAACTCAACGCTATGCGATTTTCATTTTGGTTTCCAAATAATTTCATTTCACGTTGAATTTACACGTGAAATAAAATAATTTGGAAACCAAAATGAAAATCGCATAGCGTTGAGTTCAGCGGAGCGCGTTTGACCATTTTGGCGGGCCGACAATACGAATTTTTAATTAAATTTCAATTAATTTTCAAATTTAATTTTACACTTTCATCTCCACCGGCCATCAACATCTTTCTAACACTTATTATTCTCATGTTTTTTTTGCAGAGAAAAAATAATAACAGAACCGAAAAAAACGACAATACACACAGTTTTGAGAGTACATCTCACACGAACATCGAGCAGCGGCCGAGGCGCGTAAATCCACAACACAAACCGTTTAATCCAGCATCCGGCGGCGACGACGTAAAATTTGACAATGTACCAGTGATAGCGAAGCCGTTCGAAAACGTACGACCTCATTCAGTGTGACAAAGAGCAGATGGGATTCGAGATGAAAACGAGCGGAAACGGGAAAACGTCACGATATACAGCAAAAGGAGGCGGTCACGTAAAAACGTGATCGCAACTAGTTTGAAAATTTCAGAAAATTCTCCGAAAGATGGCTCACAATTTTTCCAAACAGAATAAAAACCATTCGTCAATATTTGAATATTTGCTTGCCTTTTCGATGCGCTTGCGTAGAAAAAACAAAACTAGTAAAAACAAAACCTTCTTCGCCATTTTTCGATATTTCAGCGAAAAATCAGAGAAGAGGTGTTTTTTTTGTAAATATTTTTAATAAAGCGCCGAAAAGTAGGAACGAAAAGGGGGAAATGGGCGGAACCAACCGCAAAAGTGCCACAAACTCTTGCGACGTGCCATTCTATAATAGGACATTCTGTGAGTTTAAAAACGATTTCCTTATTTCTTAAGCCCATACTGAATTAAGAAAAAATGTGGCTAAACTGGCGCATTCAAATTTTTTTAACACATAAAAAAGTACATTAGGATTTGATTTTTCTAGTTAAAACCGTCTTTATACGATAAACTTAGGACTGATAAGGATATTATTGAGAATTTTAAAATTCCTATTTTTTGCTATTCTTTAATGCCGCGTCCAAAGTTCAAAAAATTCCTGAAATCAGGAGAGGTCTTCTATTTTTTGTGGTTGTAAAATTTGCAAAAAATCAGAAAACATTTTTTTCCTATTTTAATTGTTTCTCCAAAAATTTCGCACCTCCTTTATGCCGCGTCCAAAGTTCAAAAAATTCCTGAAATCAGGAGTTTTTTACAGTCCAAAGTGCCACAAAAAATCCCAGAAAAAACAGGCGATCACAGTTGAAACCGACGTTACCGTAGTGGCTTAGCTGCGAGACCTTCTATGTTTGAACTTGAATTTTCCCACATTTGCTCAATTTTTCATTTTTTACGGGAAAATTCAAGTTCAAACATAGAAGGTCTCGCAGCGAAGCAACTACGGTAGCGTCGGTTTCAACTGTGACCGCCTGTTATTTCTGCGATTTTTTGTGGCACTTTGGACTGTAAAAAACTCCTGATTTCAGAAATTTTTTGAACTTTGGACGCGGCATAAAGGAGGTGCCAACTTTTTGGAGAAAAAATTAAAATAGGAAAAAAATGTTTTATGATTTTTTGCAAATTTTACAACAACAAAAAATAGAAGACCACG
The DNA here is from genome assembly GCA_963572235.1 of Caenorhabditis japonica. Classification (NCBI taxonomy): domain Eukaryota; kingdom Metazoa; phylum Nematoda; class Chromadorea; order Rhabditida; family Rhabditidae; genus Caenorhabditis; species Caenorhabditis japonica. The sequence goes on from OY754345.1 coordinate 2,416,963, forward strand.
GGGAGTACACGATTTGGCGCGAAATTCGAACGCCATTTTTCTTTTTCATCATTTTTCTGCCGTCTTTCTCGCATTTTTTTTGCATTACTCTTTGGGAAATAATGTAGAAACATCATTTCGTGTATTCAGATACCAAAATAACGCGTTTTGATCACAAAAATGATGATAAAACAAATTCGGAACAAAAATTATCATAACTTTCATTTTTTTTGCTCGTATTCCTGCTCACTTCCGGATTAAATTCACCCTTCTATCTGTAACTTTTATATTTGAACAAAAATATTTACTAGATTTATTTAAAACGTTGAATCGAACGACAGGTGAATATCGCTTTTTCGATAATCATGACCTTGTTGCGAAAAACAAAAAAAAATTTTCATTCTCATCGCGTATTTTTATCGTTTTTATCAAAATACTATCAAATTTACCCATTTTATTGACGCAGAAAGGTGGAAAATTGAGAAAAATGTGCGAAAACCGTCTGTGAGACATCTCCAACACTCGTACTCTAGTCTTTAATCCAAGTTTTTCTTTCCAATTTTCGCATTTTTTTTTTGAATAAATCAAAAATTGGAAAGAAAAACTTGGATTAAAGACTAGAGAACGAGTGTTCGAGATGTCTCACAACGGTTTTCGCACATTTTTCGCAATTTTCCATTTTTCTGCGTCAATAAAATGGGTAAATTTGATAGTATTTTGATAAAAAACGATAAAAATACGCGGTGAGAATGAAAAACATTTTTTGTTTTTTTTCTTGCAATTTTTTTAAATAAAAAAAAATTTTTTTTTTGGCACCCCTGATCTGTAATTTTAAAAAACGATTAGAGCATGTTTTATTGAAAATCGAAGATAAAAACGAGGGAAATTACATGAAAAATAAATAATTATGTTGAAAATGGAATTTACTAGAAGCCGGGGGCCGTGGGTTTCCTAGGCTACGGTCACGATTTTCGTGTACTCCTCGTGGTCTATTTTTTTTGTTGAAAAATTATAAAAAATCAGTTTTTTGTGCGATTTCAATGTGATATTCGTAAATCCCCAACTCAAGAGTATATTTTAAGCCACTTTCCCCAGATGGCACCTCTTTTAACACAACTAGATACAAATTCAATTCAACAATTCTTCTAAGCTCTTCCGCTTCTCATGTTTCGCAAAGTGCCCCTGGCGCGGCGCGGCGCGGTCACAACTGTGTGCACTGTAGAGAAGACGTTGGGGGAAAGGTGGAGATGAGTGTGTGAAGACGTCGTTGACAAGCCAACGTGTCTTCAGCATTCATTCACAAGAACCCTAACCTTGCAGACGTTCCACTCGGCGGCCGTAGTATCCACCATCCGAAAAAGAAGGCGACCGTCGAGCGCACCTCTTCTGGCCACATTTGGCAAAAGTAGAACCAAAAATCGTGCACGTGAAACCAGAGTGCGCAGAGCGGCCACAAGACGTTACGCTTTATCGTCGAGAGGGTGGTGCCGATTTTGGCGCGTGCGTTGGTGAGATTTTTGCAATCATCTAGATCCACGTCGGCTTCGTTCTCCTCCTCCTCCTCCTGCTCGTCCACTTCTTCTTCTTCCAATTCAGAATCCCCTTCAGTTCTGGACAAAAAAAAGAAACACAAGTTTTGACATAAATTCTTCCCGATGTTAACAGCCAGTGGAGAGAAAGAGAGAAAGAGATAAAAAGGACAATAAAAATACAGAAAATGTGAAAATCAAGCCAAACATAAACTTACGATGAATTTTGTGGTCCAAAAAGTGAGCGCGGCGCGTTTGCGGCGCGGAAGAACCACTCGCCCTCCACTTCCGTGTCTACTATGACCTTCTGAACAGTGTCAAAATAGCTGTCAAGTGGCGCTGAAGTGTCGATAAGTTCTTGTGAGTTTCCAGAAGACACGTATATCCGAATATTCTCGTTGGGAGCCAACGCAAGCTCGGTGCGCACACGTTGAGATAGTGTTTCTGAAGAAAATTGGGAAATCACTTGGGGATTCAGAAAAAATAAAGATACCCATGGTGTCATCTGGTTGGAGAATTACGTCACCCTTGACGTCACGACTGCGGGCAAGTGTGACCTGTAAAAGGGATATTGAATTTTCATGAAATTAATGCCGCGTCCAAAGTTCAAAAAATTCCTGAAATCAGGAGTTTTTTGCATTCCAAAGTTCCACAAAAAATCCCAGAAAAAACAGGCGGTCAGAGTCGAAACAGGTGTTACCGTAGTTGCTTCGCTGCGAGACCTTCTATGTTTAAACTTGAATTATCCCACAGTTGCTTAATTTTTTCTTTTTTGCGGGAAAATTCAAGTTCAAACACAGAAGGTCTCGCAGCGAAGGAACTACGGTAACGCCGGTTTCAACTGTCACCGCCTGTTTTTTCAGGGATTTTTTTGTGGAACTTTGGACTGCAAAAAACTCCTGATTTCAGGAATTTTTTGAACTTTGGACGCGACATAATGGACCTATTCACGAAACCGAAAAAAAAAAGAAAAAAACGCAATAAAAAATTGCGGGAAAAACGGAAAATGCTCCGATTGACTTGAAATTTTGGGAAATATTGGAAAAAATTCTCCTGTACACGCTCAAAAAATTTTGGACCAAAATATCGATTTTTCTGCAAATTTTTAAAATCGATATTTTGGTCCAAAAATTTTTGAGCGTGTACAGGAGAATTTTTTCCAATATTTCCCAAAATTTCAGGTCAATCGGAACATTATCCGATTTTTCCGCAATTTTTTTCCATTTTCTTCCTTTTTTCCGGTTTTGTGAATAGGTCCATAATAGTTTTTCAACAATTTTGACTATCGCTTAATGTTGCTGCTTTTTTTTTTTAATTTCCGGGATTAATTCAGTGATTTACTGCCAATACACCATTGCAAATCAAATACAAATTTGTTCAGAAAAAAAAAAGGAAAAAACTGACACAAAGCTTCAATTGCCCTAAAAATTTTGGAAATTTGTCAAAAATACTCCCACACGGGGAGCAAAAGCGCTCCACTGGATTTTCGCGCGGAATTCAAATTTTGAGGCGTTTTTTATGTTTTTCGGCAAAAAAGCATAAATTCTTAATTTTTTCCCAAATGTGCTCCGACTGAATAATAGCTGAGGTCTTTAGTAATTTTTTAAGCCTAAGAACGTCAAATTTGGTTCAGCCACCATTTCGGAATATTCTTTTTGAGTTTTTTGGTGTTTTTGCAGGATAAATCTTCACGAAAATCGAAAATCGAAATTTGGACAATTTTATTGGTTATAATTCACTTTTTTTAATGGAAAAAAAAACAATAATTGCTTGAAAAACCCGATTCACCGTCTGACGACAAAAATTTCTATGACCACTCTTCGATGCATATTTTTCCGTATTTTTAGTCTTATTCGGGGTTTTTTGTTAATTCCAAGATCGTACGCATTGTTTTGACCTCAAAATTCAATTCTTGTGTCGGTTATGCTGCGTTCAAAGTGATAAAGATGGATAAAAATCGGTGTCCTAAGTGAAAAAGAAAGTTCTACTTTTTTCACGTAAAAAAAGGGTAAAAATCGTGGCGTGACCTCATTTTGTGTCAATTTACGGAACTTTTCGACAAAATTGGGAGGTTTCGCCATGATTTTGGTACGCTTACACTATTTTTATTCGTAAAAAAAGGGAAATTTTTCTTTATCACTTTAAACGCAGCGTTAAAAAACTCGGGACTCGAATAGCGCTGAAAATACGTTTAATGCAGTGAAATCTTTCAGATTTTATTTCGCCATGTCAATGAAACAAATATCATGAAAAATAAATGCAATTTATTTGATTTTCATCAATCACGAAAATCGCTCCAATTTTCCGGCCTGCAAGAAGTTTAAAGGTTTTTTTTGCATTAAAGTAAAATATTTGAGTTATTAAAAGATAAAATCCATAAATTTTACAAAGAAAAACAGGTTTTACTGAGAAAAATAATAACATCAACAAAAAAAAATTTGAATATCGCGCGAAAAGTCCAGTGGAGCGCGTTTGCTTTTCTGAAAAAGTCTAAAATCGATATTTCGGCCCAGAATTTTCCTACCTACTCATGTCTGTCCGCGAGTATTTTTGATATTGTTTCCCAAAGTTTTAATGCTTTTTTCCTTCTATATATAAATAATTCTTGGAATATTCCGGAAAAGTGCATAGATATTTTTTTTGAAACAAAATTCCAACTTTAAAAAATTGAGAATAGAGGCAAAAAAAAACCTGGGAGGAGAAATAATGCACAAAATATAGAAATTGCAGAGAAAAATAGGGGAAAATCTAGATTTTCAAAAATGTTCTGGAAATGAAAAAAAAAATAGAAAAACCAATTTAATGCAGAGAAATTGATCGAAATTGGGACCAGAAGCCCGATATGGCCTCGGAAAGTTCTTGAAAAATTGGGCAGTATTTCAGTGGGTATTGTCGACCCGCCACGACGGTCAAACGCGCTGCACTAAATTTAGTGCTTCGTGATTTTCATTTTGATTTTCAATATATTTAATTTCACGTAGAGAATTTACGTGAATTGAAATATTGAAATTTGGAAACAAAATGAAAATCACAAAGTAATACATTCAATGGAGCGAATTTGACCGTCGTGGCGGGTCGACAAAATCCAAAAAAAAAAAAGACTCACATGAATAACTCTTGGATAAACTTCCAGAACCTTCTCCCCATTCTTCATCACCACCTTCCTCGTGATATAATCCCTCCGATCGTCCTCAAGTTGGAACATTTTCGACAACTTTTCAAAAATCGGCGCCGGCACAGGCGTGTAGTCTATACCCTCGCCCATGTGCTGTTTCAGGTAGAAAAAACCGTTGACACAGTCCGAAATCGGCGTGTTATCGATGGCGGGCACGTCTTCGACGTAGCCGTCGCGGACCGCTTTGTTGAGGGCGGTCCACCATTTTTGGCTCACCAAACACCACGTCTCACCCACCACCATCGGCGTTCGATCGATCTGGTCGATGAGCGCGACGAGCTCTTGGCGGGTTAGAGCCACCTTTAGCTGCTGCTGCTGTTCTGGCTGATTCTCGTCGTTTGTCCCGTCCTCCATCGGCACGTCTTCTGGGGATGGCATGGCGATCTTTTGAGTAGGCAATCCCAACTGGAAGATAAAATGATTTTTTTTTGAAATGAAAATGAAAAAAAGATGTCAGTCGGCCACGGCCACGAGGAGACGCAGAGAAAAATACTCTATTAAAAGGCGCATCTTGATTTCAGAAGATTTTTGGAATTGTCATCATTTTTCAGAATTTTCATCAAAAAATCAATAATTCCAGATGGTTTCTGATCAAATTCAAAGCCCTCTAGATCCTTAACCTTGGCTCCACAGGATTTTGGCTCAAAACCCCGAAAAATGTGCATAAATCAATAAAAATCTCAATTTTTGGGGAAAATTCATAAATCCGATTGTAAAATTGGTAATTTACAGTGGATTTTTTTGTTTTTCGTATCGAACGGTGCAGAAAAATTCTGCGCACTCGCCGATACTCACTTTGAAGGGGAAAAGGGGGTAAAAATGGAGAAAAAAGGCGGAAAAATGGTGCGGTGAATCGGCAAAATCTGGGCGGGACCGTGAGTTGCAATGTGCGGCGCGCTTTTTTGCAAGCGCCGTGCACGTGGTTTCCATCTCCGCCTAGTTTTTCAAAAATGGGCGCAAAAAAATAGAGAACGAGGAGTGAGGGAAGAAAGAGGGAAAAATGAAAGGAAAGAGGAAAAAAAGTGTGTCAAAATGAGAGCGAGAGAGCTAGAGACGCCGAAAAAGGAGCAAAACCGGTGGGAAAGAGCGTGCGAAACGTGGAGACGCAGAAATAGCGCGGAGCACACGCGGCTCTCTCTCTCCCCGCTCTCGTGTGCTCTGTGTGCAGCTCGCCGACGGCTCTCGGCTCTGTGCGGCTCCGCTCCCATCCCATTTATATTGCCATTTCCATTTCCGACGACAAATTTTCTTATTTTTTATTTATTTTAATGTAAATCCATATTTAAATATGTTTACTTTTGCTGCTCTCATCTCATTTTTTCCAGAATAACTGTAAATTCCAAGAAAAATGTGCAAAAAATTTAAATAAAACCTGGAAAATTGCAAAAAAATTATTGAAACTTTTTCAAAATTCGTACTGCGCCTTTAAAACTACAGTACCCTCATTTTGCAAGAATATTGAATTTTTGACTGTTTTGGTGGTTTTTATGGTTTTTTGTTTAATTTTCGTTAAAAATGTGCATGTTTGCAATGCTTGCAGCAAAAAATTGAAAAAGAAAATGTAAAAAAAAAAAACCAAAAATTAAAAAAAAAAATCCCAGAATTGTTTGGAATTTCGTATTGCGCCTTTAAAACTACAGTAATCCTTTTTACCAAAATTATTGATTTTTTGAACGTTTTTGGGAGTTTTTTGTTCAATTTTCGTTTAAAATGTGCATGTTTGCAATGCTTGCAGCAAAAAATTGGAAAAAAAAAAGTTTAAAAAACCTAAAATTAAAAAAAAAATTTCCGAAATATTTTGAAATTTCGTACTGCGCCTTTAAAACTACAGTAATCTTTTTAATCAGTTTTACTGAATTTTCTTTATTTTTACTACGTTTTGACTGTTTTTCGGGGTTTTTTGCTGAACTTTCGTTTGAAAATGTGCATTTTTGCAATGTTTGCAGTACAAAATCGAAAAAAAAAATTGGTAAAAAACCTAAAGCTAAAAAAATTTTCCGAAATGTTTTGAAATTTCGTAATGCGCCTTTAAAACTACAGTAACCTTTTTAATCAGTTTTTAATGCATTTTCTTCATTTTTTAAAGGTATTTTTGAAGGGGTTTTCTGAGTTTTTTGTTCAATTTTCGTTAAAAATGTGCATTTGCAAATGTTTGCAGCGAAAACTTGAAAAAAAAAATTCCAAAAAAACCAAAAAAAAAAAAAATTTATTGATACTTTTTCAAAATTCGTACTGCGCCTTTAAAACTACAGTAATCCTTTTTACCAAAATTATTGATTTTTTGAAATTTTTGACTGTTTTTGGGTATTTTGTTCAATTTTCATTCAAATTTTGAATTTTTGTGCCATATTTGCAGCGAAAAATTGAAAAAAAAAATGTTTTATGACTCAAATTTGGCACTGCGCCTTTAAAACTACAGTAATCCGTTTTTGCAAAAATTATTGATTTATTACTTATTTTTGACTATTTTTTGGGTATTTTGTTCAATTTTCATTAAAATTTTGAATTTATGTGCCATATTTGCAGCGAAAAATTGAAAAAAAAAAAAATGTTTTATGACTCCAATTTAGCACTGCGCCTTCAAAACTACACAATGACCAAAAATACACACGCCAGAAACTTGCAAAAAACTATGCGCTAACTGCAAAAATGGGCGTGGCCACCTACAAAAGCGCCAAGTATCAGTTTTCCAGATCTATAATTAGTATTCTTGGTTATTTTTTCTCACTTTTCTCTCCTCCGCGGCTATTTTTGACGTTATAAGGTGAGAAACCCCTAAAAATAGACAAAACGTGCTAAAAATAGGTCAAATGTCCGAGAATAAACACGAAGAAAAGGTTGAGTATCAAATTCCCATGAGCTGTGAGATGAAAGAGCACAAATCAGGTTGTTTTTGTTGGTGTTGACGCGCTACTTATAGAAGATATTTGGGTGCAAAAAGAGTCAACTTTCTCTTTTCCCAACAATTTGTCTGGAAAAACATCAGCTGTCGGCGGCGAAAAATTCCGGATAAATCAAAAAGAAACGTTCTTTTTTTTTTTGCTCTTCCGCCAGATATTCGCCACCTCATTATTACACTTTATTGTTCGAAAACTCTGGGATTTTTCCACATTTTTTTTGCACTTTTTGTTGGGTTTGACGCAAAAATAAATTCCTATTTTTGTGATAGTAGTTGCCACGGTAACAAGAGAATTTTTTTTACATGTTATTGAAATTTTGTGTGAAATAAATACTGAAATTAAATTCTCAAAATTTCTGAAGAACCCGCAAGAAACAAATCAAAATTTTTTTTTTGGAGTGTCGCCAAATTCGGTACTGCGCCTTTAAAACTACAGTAATCCTTTTTGCGAAACATGTTTTGTTTTCCTGGGTTTTTGGTAGTTTTTTAGGGTTTTTTGTTGTTTTCGCGCTTTGTTCTTGATTTTTTGTTTGAAAAATGTATTTCAGTGAATTTCAGATGAAAAATTGTTAACTTTTGGAAAAAAATGGAATTTTTTCAAAATGTCTGAAAATTTTTTCAAAATCCAAAAATTGAATTTTGTCGTATTTTCCCCCTTTATTTTAAATTTAACATCCTTGAAAAGTCAGAAAAACATTCAGAAATGCCAAAAAATTAAAAAAAATTTTTATGACTCAAATTCAGTACTGCGCCTTTAAAACTACAGTAAGCCACTAAAAAAATTTTCAACGATTATTACCTTGAATTCTCGCATTTTTTCATAGAATTTTTGCTGTTTTTCCTTGTTTTTCGATGCAAAAATTAATGATTAATATTTTTTTAAAAATATTTTGAACTTTTTGTCAAAAATAAAAACGTTGAAATCTTCCTTTTTTTTTCCAAACTTACAATTTTTTTCTATTGTTTAGACGTTTCAGACCATTTAAAAAGGTGCGATTGACCGATTACTCAAACGAAACCACTGTTTGAGCGGATCAAGTCGAGTCCCTTAAAACATTTCTTTCCTTTAAATTTCGTACACTTTTTCACACTTTTCCCGAGATGATCCAATTGTTTTCGGGTTCTTCTCTCGATCTTTCTTCTCTTTTTTCTTCTTTTTTTTCTGTTTCACTCTGAAAGAAGAAGACATCTTTACACTGTGAAAAGAGAAAAAGAGATCATGACTCGGATCTCTTTCTCTCTCTTTTTCTCAGCTCTTTCACATGTGTTCGTGCAAGTTTTCACTGTTTTTTTTTTTCGTCGACAGTCAAGCTTCAGGTCACTTGACGTACTTTCGCTTGACGTATATTTGAACGGGGGTGGATCTGAACACTGAAAAACAGGTCAAAGTAGAAGAATATGTGTCTAGGAATTGAGCTGTTTCTCTGGAAAACTTATGAAATTGCCAGATTGAGAACAAAAAAATGTCAAATTGGAAAAAATCAGCAAAATAAAAGATTTCCGCTCGAGACCAGTGCGACTAATTTTGGGTATGCGCCTTTAAAGCTACAGTAAGATTTTTTTGTTTTTGGAAATTTTAGGTTGTTTTTTGTGTTTTTTTTTGTTTTTTAAATGCATTTTGTGTTTAAAAAACTTATTTTTGTAAAAAAAAAGGCAAAAATTTGGAAAAAATAACTTTTTTTTTTTTCAAAATTTCAGAAATAAATTTTAAAAAAGCATAATTTAAACTTTATCGTATTTTTCTTTTTTATTTTTAATTTAAAAGCTTCGAAACCTTGAAAAAATCAGAAAATAACAACAAAAAACCGAAAAATGGAAAAAAAAAACAATTTTAAAATTTAAAATTTAGTACTGCGCCTTTAAAACTACAGTAAGCCAATAATTTTTTCATTGTTTTTCAGAGACCCCACGAAAAGGGGGGGAAAGTGTTGAAACGCAGGAACGAAAAGGGGGGAAAATGGGCACAGTTTGTCTGCAAAAGTGCCGCACGGTTTTTCTACATTTTTGGAGAATGAGAAATAGTGTTTTTTTCCTGCTTTGTTTTTCTGGAATTTAGTATTTAAAATGCGGAGACAAAATAGAAACGATTAAAAAATAAAAGAAGCGGAAAAGCTGCGAGAGGTCCACAAAATTATTGATTTTAGTGAAAAATAATATTTTTTGCGAAAATTCGGGTGATTTCGCATTAAAATAGGAAAATTGTGTGCTGAAAAGAAAGAATACATTGAAATACATCGTCATAAAATCAGTTGAACTAAAAGCTTTCCAAATAAATGATTTAGGAATTTTTAAAGCAGCGAAAATTTCGAAAAATGGCGAATTTTAACAAAAATTGGGCATAATTGGGAAATTTTTCACAAAATATTACTGTTTGTTTGTTATCAGTCATTTTAACAAATAAATATCAAGGAAAACGGAGAATTTTAGCAAGAAATCGAAGAAAAAGAGGAAAAATAATTTGGTGACGAAAATGAAAATCGCAAAGTACGAAGTTCAATGGAGCTCACCTGCATTTGTCGCGAATGGACAATAAATACCCAAAAAAACTAATTTCAGGCAAAAAAAGCAGAAAAAAAACACTATTGCTCATTCTCCAAAAATGCAGAAAAAACCGTGCGGCACTTTTGCAGACAACTGTGCCCATTTTCCCCCCTTTTCGTTCCTGCGTTTCAACACTTTCCCCCCTTTTCGTGGGGTCTCGTTTTTCAACGCCTTCAATTTTTGCTTCTTTTTTTTTCATCGAATTTGTTTCTCTAGGAAAGTCATGAAAGCGCCACATTGACAACAAAAAAAGTGTCAAAATTGGAAAAATCAGCAAAATACAAGATTTCCGCTCGAAACCAGTGTGACTAATTTTGGGTATGCACCTTTAAAGCTACAGTAAGATTATTTTTGCATTTTTCCGAAAAATCTATTCGAAAAACTGCCAAAACAATTCTTCCTTCTTCTGTTCGATAAACTTTAAAAAAAGTAAGAATATTCAATTTTAAACATTTCCGCGCGAGACCAGTACGACTAATTTTGGGTATGCGCCTTTAAAGCTACAGTAATTTTTCAAAAAGTTTGAGCTCCGCTTGAATTTTCCCACCGACTTTTGCCCTCCTTTCGCCCTGATTCTCGATCATTTGCCTAGTTAAAACTAGTGCAAACATCGCACACACTCATATATCTCTTTTTTATCTTTATGTTCGTGTCATTTTCACTGATTTCAGATCAGTTAAAAGCTCAGAGAGCCTCCAGAGAAATTAGAGAAAGAATCAGTGATCGTGAAAAAAACATTTCGTTAGTTGGGTTTGGGGTATCCCGTAAAAATTACTGAAAGTCATAAGCAGTCAAATTTTTCTAATTGGTTAGACACTAAAGTCTATTTTTTGTCACCAATTTTTTGCGTCATTTCTTCTCCCTGAAGTGGACAGACAGCACTTGAGAGTGCCGGTTGCAGAAAATTTGGCCAGCAAAACTCAAAACCAGTGCAAAATAATTGAACCCGTGACCTCTCGCTCCAAAATTAAAGCGTTTACCACTACACCACGCCGCCCAAACCGGTCATGAAGCGGAGGGCAATGATAAGGTCCCCCGCAAATTATTATATTTTCCACACGTGTTTGCATGTTTTGCGCATGATTACAAGTTCCAAAAGTGCGTGTAAATACAACTACGTGGTGGAATGAATATAAAGTAAATAATGGCCCGACCCAAAACACCACGTGCCAACCATCCATCCACTGCCCCGCCGCCTTTTTTTTCTCGCGAAAACAAGTCGTCCAGGCCAGGCCCGGCCAGGCCACGCCCACTTTTTTTTGGAGCCAACCGACAAAACTCAATCTGTCTGAGCAGACATTTGTCGAACAAAAAAAAAAGAATAGAAAAATGTCTGCAATGACAGTATTATCCTCTGTCTGTCACTTTCACGGCGGCTGGCACAGGCGGAAATCGGCATCGGTGAGCGTTATATTTAATTGTGAAAATTGCGACACGGTGTTTTTTTTTTGCGTAAATAAAAAAATAAATATTGTCGACCCGCCAAAATGGTCAAACGCGCTCCGCTGAACTCAATGCTATGCGATTTTCATTTTGTAAATTCAACGTCAACGAGTTCAGCGGGGCGCGTTTGACCATTTTGGCGGGCCGGAAATATTTATTTCTTTATTTACGCAAAAAAAAAGAAACACTGCGCCGCAATTTTTTACCAAAAAATCCCAAATTTCGCAATTTTAAAATTTAAATTACCGCCAATGGCCTAGAATTCCACAAGTTCCACCACTCGGCCTTGTACTCCTTTTGAACAATCGACCGCCCGAAAAACCACTTTTTTTCACGCGCACTTGTCTCAATTTGTTGACCTTCGTGGAGAGTTATTGATTTTTTTTTTCTGCTGCGCGATTCCAGTGCCACACCTTCTTTTATATAAAAATGGTATGTCATCATCTGTCTAACTTGTCCGCAAAAAAAAAAACAGAATAACCCGTGTCCTCGTCGTTCAACTAACCCTTTGCAGAAATCGTCGTCGCGTCGTCGAATGAGCCGAAATCTGAGAAAAGCGTCGGCGACGTCGCCGACGTCGCCACACTTTCAGTCGCCTCGGCTCATCAGCCTGCCGAGATGCGCGTCCTCTTCCATTGATCGGAAGGTATCGAAGCTTTTCATGTTTTGTGACAAAGTGGCGAAACTAATTGTATTAAAAAAAAAACTAACAATTTTATGTGGTCCATGTGAAAAATTTGTAAACTTTGTGGTTTGGTCGAAAAAATTAAAGAAAATGCCGATTTTTTCTTGAAAATTGGTTTAATGGTCAATTTTTTGGGTTTTTCATGGGGTATTTTCCAAGAATTTGCAAGTTTTTTAGGTTAAAAATAGCAAATTGGTGAAAAACAGCAGGAAATTCCAATTTTTTGCTATAAAATTGATCATTTTCTCGTTTTTTTCTTTAAAATAGTCCAATATGGTGAATATTTTGGGAAAATCTCTAAAATATCGAGAAAACCGCCAAAATCTTGGCCAATCGGGTGGTATTTTCCAAAAATTTCCAAATTTTTGGATTAAATTTAACTATTTAATGGGTCTATTCACGGAAACCAGCAAAATATGCAAAAATTCAGCGAAAATTCGGAGAATGCTCCGATCAATCTGAAATTGTGACAAAAATGTCAAAAATACTCCCGGACATGTGCAGAAAATTTCAGACCAAAATATCGATTTTTTCTGAAAATTTTAAAAATCGATATTTTGGTCTGAAATTTTCTGCACATGTCCGGGAGTATTTTTGACATTTTTTGTCAAAATTTCAGACTGATCGGAGCATTCTCCAAATTTTCGCTGAATTTTTTGCATTTTTTTTTTTTTGCATATTTTACTGGTTTCCGGCGAGAAAAATCCGAAAAATTAAATTTTTTTCGTATGATGTCGCAAAATTTAGCAATTTCTTTTTATCCGATGCTTTTTTTTAGCGGCTTTTTCAAATTATCGGTTAAAAAAATTGTCGATTATTTCAAAAAACTGGAATTTATTGATTAATTTCTTTAATTTTTTCCTCAAAATACCCCAATATGGTGAATTTTAGGGGAAAGTTGCAAAGATCTTCTAGGAAATCGAATTTCAACGAAAAATTTCGTGTAAAATCTAATGGGGGTTTTTCGCGAAATAGCAAAGAAACAAGCTAAAAATTCAGCAAAAACTCGGACAATGCTCAAAAGTGGGACAAAAAATTCAAAAAAAAAAAATCCAATTTACCATATTTTCCCCCCAATTCCTCAAAAATGCAGGATTTTCCTCAAAAAATCCAGAAAACAGTCAATTCAGCCAAATTTAACGAAAAATCAAATTTTCTGATGGGGTTATTCACGAAACACTGGGGTCTGAGGAGGGAGTGAGTAAACGCGCCCGGACGCACACACGCAACGCATCCAAATGAGGCCCAAAAAATAAAAAAGGCGCGCGAAAAATTTCGCATTATTGGAGAGAAAAACCAACGCAAAATCGTGAAAATTACGAAATCCTATCCAAAATTATTTCGCGCGCGTTGATTTTTCTCTCCGATAATGCGAAATTTTTCGCGCGGTTTTTTATTTTTTGGGCCTCATTTGGATGCGTTGCGTGTGTTCGTCCGGGCGCGCTTACTCACTCCCTCCTCAGACCCCAGTGACGAAATAGTTAAAAATTCTGCGAAAACTTGGAGAATGCTCCGATTGGCCTGGAATTTTGCGAATTAATGGCAAAAATACGCCTGGACATGACGTTCTCAGAAAATTTTAGACCAAAATATCGATTTTAAAAATCGAAATTTTGGTCTGAAATTTTTTCGGGAATGTCCCAGAGTATTTTTGCCATTATTTCCCAACTTTTCAGGCCAATAGGAGCATTCTCCGATTTTTCGCTGAATTTTTTGTTATTTCTTGAATGACCCCATCAGAAAATTAGATTTTTCGTTAAATTTGGCATTTTCTGGATTTTTTGAGGAAAATCTTGCTTTTTTGAGGAATTGGGCGGAAGATAAGGGCTGAAAATATGATAAATTGGATAATTTTTGGGTTTTTTGTCCCACCGTAAATAATTGTGAAATTTGAAACGAGTTGTTTGGCCAAATATAGGAACTTTTCTGTTAAAATGGTGATCTTTGTCGAATTTTTAATGGACCTGTTCACAAAACCGGAAAAAATTGCGGGAAAAATCGGAGAATGCTCCGATTGACCTGAAATTTTGTGAAATATTGGAAAAAATTCTCCTGTACACGCTCAGAAAATTTTGGACCAAAGTATCGATTTCAAAAATTTTCAGAAAAATCGATATTTTGGTCCAAAATGTTTTGAGTGTGTACATGAGAATTTTTTCCAATATTTCCCAAAATTTCAGGTTAATCAGAGCATTCTCCCATTTTTCCCGCAATTTTTTTTCCGGTTTTGTGAATAGGTCCATTAGAAATACGACAAAGATCACCTTTTCTAACAGAAAATTTAATATTTCTCTTGTTTTCGTTTAAGAAAAATGTGCCTTTGAAAATCATTGGTAATTATGTCGGGGACATGAAGTAAATTCTGTACTTTTGATCGCGGCGAGACCCGTAGTTTATAGTCTGGCGGTAATTGAGAACTCACTCCAGTACAAGAGGAGACTGGAGACAGTGGTAATTTGCATGGGAAATTATTTTAATTATTGACAGCAAAAAATATATAAAAGTTGGAACTATTACGTATTCGCCACCGAGTGACAGGCGATTTGGCTCTCGGACGTTTCGAAATTGCGACGTTTTTCTGCATTTTGTCGTCATGGTGTTTGCACACAATCATTTTTATTGTGTTTTCAATCGACTTGCGACACATTGCACCTTGCATGGGGAGACTAGATTCAAAATTCAGAGGAAATGGGCAATAGAGCGCACTTGCACCGCGTCTGCCTGCGTCTCTTATATCGGCACACTCTCGCTCACTTATATTTTGAAACAGATCATTAAAATGCATTTTTCAGCATTTTCTCCTTCCCTTTTTTCAAAAATCGCTCTGTTGAACGGAAGTAAAAATTTTTAGAATGTTTTTAGAACAAAGTTTATCAAAATTGGCCACTAATTACTTGTACGCTGTTAATTTTTTGTTTTTCTTCATTTTTGCCGACATTTTTTAGCCATAATTTTGAATTTCTGTGTTGAAATCTTTTTTTCAAGTCTAGGATCGTTCTGGAATACGGGATTCGACAAAATTTCTAATTTTCAAAAACGTTCTGGCACTTCAATCAACAGTGAACAAGAAAAAAAATTGAATTTGTATGTGATTTTAGCGATTTACATAAGAAAAATAATTGATATATCAGTTTTCAAGTTAGGCTAAAAAAAAAGAAATGAGATAAAGTCGTCGCACAATTTTTCGTAAGTTTCGCATTGCAATTGTAGAATTATGGTTTCTCGCCAAACCAAAGGCTAGTTTTCGTTGAGTGGGACGTAAAACTGTAAATTTCAGACAAAATAAATATTAATTGAAAGAGAAAAATAGAAAATATGAATTTTCGGATAAAAAAATGCCTGCGAAAACAGAATAACAACTAAAAATCGATAGGGTGCACGGAAGAATCGACCAATATTCGAAAAATTTGATTTAAAAACTTTCTAAAAAAAATTTGCTACCTTTTAACAGAGAGATTTTTCCAAAAATGAAACGAGAAGATACTTTAAAATGCATTTTAATGCTCTAAAAACATATTTTCAAAAAAAGTGAGCGAGAGAGTGTGCCGAGATACAAGACGCAGACGCGGTGCACGCGCGCTCTATCGACCAATTTCTCTGGTTTTTGAAGCGAGTCTCCCAATGCAAGGTGCAGTGCGACATGAGAACGCGAGACGAGACTCCGCCCACTTTTCTGTGCGCGACCACGCGAACACAGTGATATTTGAAGAGACGCAGACAGAACATGTCGCAAGTCGATTGAAAACACAATAAAAGCTTTGAAAAAAAAAGATTGTGTGCAAACACCGCGACGACAAAATGCAGAAAAACGTCTGGGAGCCCACTAATATCACCCCTACCCAGGACCAGGCATCGCCGATGGCCTCACCATCGACACCACAATATCCAAAACACAGCGACAGTCTGCACTCGTTGAGCGGCGGCGCCGGGCCAAACGCGAGCGGAGAGCGCGAAGCGCCGAAATTCAAATACAAAATGATTATGGTGCATTTGCCGTTTGATCAGCACTCCCGAGTAGAGGTGAGCTCTGGAATTTATATATTGTTTTGAGCCAATATATTGTAGGTCCGACCATGCGAAACGGCACGTGATGCCATCTCAAAGTTGCTCAAAAAGCGGAATATAACACCGCAGTTGTGCCACGTCAACAGCTCGTCGGATCCAAAGCAGGAGATTATTGATTTATCGGTGAGGCAGCCGGCCATGTGGTCTCGCAGCGAACTGAAAATGGGAGAAGCGCGACAGAAAAATTGGGAAAAAACAAAAACCACCATTTTGGCTATTAGCCGTTGCATTAAAATAAGTTTGTAGCGGATTCGGCGCTAGTTTGGCGGCGATCGGCGCACAAGCTTGCGGCAAATTATTATTTTTTTTTTGGGGCGCCGAGATTTTTGAATTTAATTTGGATGATTTTCCACGTTTTTTTTTCAATTTCGTTATTTTTCAGTCAAAAATTGTAGTTTTTTAAAAGATTTTTTTTGTTTTTGCGGTTTAGAAAGGATTTTTTATTGAAAATATACTAAAACTTATCGATTTTCCAAGGAAATCGGTTGAAAAATCGATGTTTTCGATAAAAAAATTGTACAAAGACCGGTCAAAATTGTACAAAAACCTTGAAAATCTGTCTTTTTTGGCTGAAATTTGGCAGGAATGGGGTAAACTCACGACGAAAGAAAAGCAAATCGTGGCGAGACCCACTAGAAAAAATCGTATGCTCGAAAAAATTTTTTTTTTTCGATTTTCCCAGTAAAAAACTGCCATATCCTGAAAAATGTGATTTTTGCGTCTAATTAGAACACAAAAATGTAAAAAACTTGTCACAGGCCCGCTATTAGCCGTTTTCGATGGCTAATTCCCGATTGTGCGCCGATTATGCGCGAGCTGTGCTTCAGCGAGGGCTAACAGCCATTTTCAACGGCTAATAGCCACGTGGACTGCTAATATCCGCCAAAAATTACCTGAGCGGATTGCCGCCGAACTAGCGTCTATTATGGACATATTCACAAAACCGGAAAAAAAGAAAACAACGGAAAAAAGAAAAAATTTTGGACCAAAATATCGATTTTAATAATTTTCAGAAAAAATCGATATTTTGGTCCAAAATTTTTTGAGCGTGTACAGGAGAATTTTTCCAATATTCCCCAAAATTTCAGGTCAATCGGAGCATTCTCCGAGTTTCCCCGCAATTTTTTTCCGTTTTTTCTTTTTTTTTTCCGGTTTTCTGAATAGGTCCACAATGAAATCTGTTGAAAAATCGATGTTTTTGGGTAAATTTTCGAAAAAAAAAAAAAAGGAATTTTTCAAAATTTTACAAAATCCGGTCAAAATTGACAAAATCCTTGAAAATCAGCCTTTTTTGACAGAAATTTGACTGAAAAAATCACGGAAAAATCATCCAAATTGAATAAAGTAACTGAACTCGCTAGCGACGTTTGAATCGTATTTGAACCCAAGACATGTCCAAAAAAACGGGAATTTTTTTATTTTGGCTATTAGCCGTCGAGTTCGGGGCGTATGCAAATGCAGGCGCCGAATTCGACGGCTATTAGCCGCTTATGTGCCGATTGTTATCAAACTAGCGTCAAATCCGCCATATTCGATGGCTAATGGGGATATTCAGGGCCGGAAAAAAATTTGTTTTTTTTTTCCTTTTTTTCCTTATTCAAACGACGGAAAAAAAGAAAAAAATCCGTGGCCGCGAGAGTTTTTTCCGTTGCTTTTCTAGGCCATCGCAAAAGTTTTTTAGGCCTTTTTTTTTGAAAAAATACAGAAATTCATTGGAAGTATTTAAGCAATAAAATACGATCAATTCTGCAAAAAAAATTTCAAAATTTACTCGCCCGTAAATCGATATTTCGCAGGTCTCACAGCGGAGGGCCTAAAAAACTTTTGCGATGGCCTAGAAAAGCAACGGAAAAAAACTCTCGCGGCCACGGATTTTTTTCTTTTTTTCCGTCATTTGAATAAGGAAAAAAAGGAAAAAACTATTTTTTTTTTCCGACTCTGAATAACCCCATTAGTCATCGAATATGACGGATTCGGCGCTATTTTAGCGGCAATCGGCACATAAGCGGCTAATAGCCGTCGAGTTCGGCAACTGAATTGGCATACGACCTGAAATCGACGGCTAATAGCCAAAAAAATTCCAGTATTTTTTTTGGACATGTCTTGGGTCCAAATATATATATTCTTTATTCATTCACACTCAATTGAAAAAAAAAAATACCGGGGATACATTCCAATAAATGAGCGATGGGGCGTGAAGAATAAAAATAAGAAAGATCGCGATCCACCCCGCAAGAGGCACATCGGGATTCATGAGAAAACCGTAGTTGATCAAAAAAAAAAAAAAAAGAAGAAAATCAGATAAGAGAAAAAAAGTTTAAAATAAGAGAAAAAAGTGTAAAAGTGTACATTATAATAAAAATTTAACAATGTATGGGAGAATAAAAGTGCAAAAGTTATGTTTAGAGGGAAGGGGATACATTCATAAACGGGAAATATTAGCATCAAGAATGTTGCGAAATTCTGAAGGAGATAAAAAGCAGGAGCAGTTCCGGAGAAGAGAATTCCAAATAGGAACAGTTTTAGCAAAGAAGTGCGTGGAGCATCTATCAATCCTGACTAAGAGCATTGGTCTGCGAGAAGATCTAACAAAAGCGACATACTCAGTGAGATGGGGGAAATGTGCAGTATTAGTAACCAATCGATATAAAAGAAGGAGTTGAGATTTGAGACGGGTGTGCCTTAAGGAAGGTAAATTAAGAATTTCTAGACGGTGTTCATAAGAGGAAAATGGAATGTTGCACCGCTGCAACACCCGACGGGTATAAAAACGAAGAGAATGTTCAAGTTTACTAGCTAAGACGCCACTAGGAGAAGGAGAATAAATTACTGAGCAATATTCAAGAAGAGGTCTAACATACGTGCTGAATAAATGAGCATAGAACTTGGTGGACTGAGAAGAAAAGCATTTCAAAAGTTGTTTAGCGCGCAAGAGAGCAAGAGCAGCGATTCGGGCAATGTGCGGTTTGAAAGAGAGCTTAGAGTCAGTAAAAAGTCCCAGATCCCTGACGCAAGAAGAACCTTGGATTTCAAAATTATCAATATAATAGGGAAACGTTTTGTTTTTAGAGCCCAGGCGCAGTACTGTGGTTTTTGTAAGAGCTAAGTGGAGGGAATTACTCCTACACCAAGAAGATATAAGTTTAATTCCCTCTTGCAGGGGAGAGGGGTTTTCAGAAAAAATTTTGATATCATCAGCGAAACAAGAAAAGTGAAAAGATGGTGGGAGTGAGAGTAAGAGATCATTAATAAAAATTATGAACAATAATGGACCCGAAACGGAGCCTTGGGGAACTCCAGAGGAAATAGGGTGGTAATCGTTTCCAAAAGTGTTATTAATTCTTGTAGTGAAGGAACGATTACTGAGGAACTCACGGAACCAGGAACAAGTTAGGGGGTCAATGCCAAATTCTGCAAGCTTGTAAAGTAGCAGTGAGTGAGAAACAGTGTCGAAAGCTTTTTTGAAATCAAAATAAACTACGTCTAGAGAATTATGCTTTTTGAGGATTTGATGGTATTTTGAGATGGAGGAAACTAATGCTGTAGTACAGCTTCTGTAATTTAAAAAACCGTGCTGGTGCTCGCTAAATTTGTGACCTAACTCAATTCGGATTCCGTGACAAATAATACGCTCCATAACTCGCGCAAAAGGGTCGGTGAGAGATATAGGGCGGTAATTATCGATGTTAGAAGGATCTCCCTTCTTAAATAAAGGAATGACTACAGCTTGCTTCCAAGTGTCAGGGATGGTGGACGTGAGATAAGATTGAGAGTAAATGATGGAAAGAGGAAGGGCGAGAGAGGTAGCGCATCTTTTAAGAACAAGATAATTAGTTAGGTGTGGAGAGAAACCACACTTTGGTGGTAGTTTTTGAAGAAACTTTTCGATAATGTAGGGTTGAAATGGGTTGAAGCTAGAGCAAGAAGGGGTGACTGGAGAAGGAAAGGAAAAATTCGATGGGCAAGACGAATTGGCGGTACCGGAAGGTGCCGAGAAATGACTAAGAAAAGTTTCCGCAAAAGCGCCACATTTTTCACTATCAGACACAAGAGATTGACCATTGAACATGATTGCGGGAACAGTTGATCTGGATTTAAGCCGGCTAGCAACAAGTTTTCGAATTTGAGCGCAATTGGAATTCTCAATAAATTTAGATTCGTAGTTACTAAGCCATTTGCGGTATTTTGAAGAGAGGGTACGGTACTGCTTAAGTCTATTAAAGTTAGCTACAGGTGAGGTGCAGTACTTACTATTGCGGCGGAGTTTACGTAATTTACGCAGAAGCAAGCATGATTTAGGACGAGGCCCCAAGGTGATAGGAGGACAGAGTTCTGTGAGCAAATTATCAAGAGTTTCAATTAAGAACGAGAATTTATCAGAAACTGAAAGGAGGGTGGAGAAAGTGAGATCCCAATCAATAGAAGCAAGACGCGCGTTAAGTTTCGAAAAGTTGCATTTGCGATAGCAGAGTTTTGGCAAAGAAGGAAAAGAGGTGGAGGGCCTAGGTGCATTATAGAAGGGGACGCAGAAGGATACGCTAGCATGATCCGAATTTAGCAAACCTGGCTGAAGGGTAATATGGGAAGGAGTAATATCACGTGAAGATATAACGAGATCTAAAATGTTAGAAGTTGTGGGTGTGACCCTAGTAGGGAAATGAACCCACTGAGAAAATTCTTTAGATACCAAAAAATCGGAGAAATCATTGCTAGTAGAAGAATGAGAAGACCATTCTAAGTTGGGAAAATTAAAATCCCCGACACAAAGAGTGGAGGAGAGCGGAAGGTAAGAGTCTAGATGAGCAATAAGATTAGCAGTTTCAGTTGCGTTACAGTCCGGAGGACGATAGACTAAACACAAGGTTAGAGAGTTAGGAGAGAAGGAAGACGATAAAAGTTGACACACAAGGATTTCGGATCGGTGGAGGGGGTAATGAAATTTCATATTGATGTCAGAAATGGAAAGATTGATAGAAGATTTACATAAAATAGCGACTCCTCCACCGGAACGTTTTCCTTGAATTTCTGAAATGCGATCAAAACGAAGGAATTGGATGTCAGGATTGGAAGCTAAAAAAAGGCTACTAGGTATGTTATCGGAAAGAAAAGTTTCAGTGATAAAGAGTATGTCGATTTTGGAACTAATAAAATAGTCGATAAGTTGAAAAATCTTAGAAAGAGAAGAAACTCCACGCACATTGGCTAAAGAACAGTTGATAAAAACTGGAACCACTCCCGCTGATGAGTTAGAGTTAGGTGAAGAGGAATTACTGCGCCCTGGATATTGATCGGAGAGGGGATGGGGAGAGGAGGATGATGACAAAACCGAGTTATAGGGCCCGAACAAATCGATGGCGAGAGGTGGGGAGGTAGCTAAAGGGGGCGAACTGGAAATCAATGAAAAGGACGAGGCGACATATTTTTCTTAACATAGATATCATTTAAAAATAAAACAGTCATACCAGCTTCTTTGTTCGCTTTGTAAATCGTTTCCCGGCTACATCTCAAAACTGTCAGCTCGCTAAGAGTGAGGTCCCGACGACATCTTGGTTTCCTTGCAATGGAACTAAATTCGGATGGTCTAACAAATCGATTGAAACCTTTGATGAACGAGTCCCGATCGGCAGTGCTGTTGAATTCCAGCTTGAGCGGACGAAGTTTACTTTTGCATTTGTGCCTAAATACAGATGTAGGAGCCGTGAGATTGTGCTTCGATGCCAGTTTGTGGATTGTGGCCATGTCTTTATTGTCTTGTTCTGGGTCGTCCGGAGAGTCAGGAAGCAGTTCAATTACTGCTCTCTTCGATTTCTTTAACATCTGGGCAGCTTCCTTGACCAAATCTAATGAAGACTGGGCGGGAGACTGATGCGAAGCAACATTTTGAGTAGTACGGGAAGAAGGAGCAGTAGGAAGGTTGGCGGCAGGAGCCAGAGCGGCAACGATTTTGACAAGGTCCTCAATTTGCTTCGCCATTCTATCACAAGTTGCTTTGAGCTCCAAAAAATCCTTGATGGGCACGACTTGACCAGAGTTCAGAGCATTCAAAGAATCGTCATTGCATTTTCTTTTGGCAGGGCGGCTTACGGAGGCAGAACGAGAACGAGAGTTGGGGGATTCCGGGGAAGTCGTCATACTAGTAGAGAATACGCGGACTTCAACGCCACGTAGCTGCCAATATCCGCCAAAAATTACCTTAGCGATTGTGCGCCGATCAGGAGCGAGCTGGCTGTGTATCAGAAATGGCTACCAGATATTTTCCCCGGCTAATAGCCATGATCACCTTCCAGGAAACCATGGAATCAATCGCCGCTCGCCTGCCTGGCAACGAACTCTGGGTACACTCTGAATACCTGAACACGGTCTCCTCAATCAAACACGCAATAGTCCGCCGAACTTTTATCCCGCCCAAATCCTGTGACGTGTGCAACAATCCGATCTGGATGATGGGGTTTCGATGCGAATTCTGCCAGTTTAAATTCCACCAGAGATGCTCTTCATTCGCACCGCTCTACTGTGATTTGTTGCAATCGGTGCCGAAAAATGAGGATGTGAGTGGTTTTCTAACTCGAAGAATGCTTGGAAAATAGGGTCAAAAAAGCTCCTGGACATGAAATGACATGCTCAGAAAATTTTGAACCGAAATATCGATTTAAAATAATAGCCCTTAAAAAAGGCGATATTTCGGTCTTAAATTTTCTGAGCATGTCATTTCATGTCCTGGAGCCTTTTTGACACTATTTTCCAAAATTTCAGGCCAATCCGAGAATTTTCCTCCCAATATTTTGTTATTCTATGAATAACCCCCCTAAAAATTCAATTCAGCTCGTCAAACAACTCTTTGGCATTGCGTCAGAAGTCGAAGGACCCGACCGCTCGGTCGCTGAAATTGTCCTCGCGGGTCTCGCACCGACAAGTGGTCAAAGTCCGGCGGCCACACCGGACAGTTCACACCCAGACCTGACCAGTATCAAACGAACGGGCGGTGTGAAACGACACCCGATGACTGTATCGCCACAAGCGGAGAATTCACAGCTGTCACCGGCGGGACCGTACCCGCGGGATCGATCTTCGTCGGCGCCCAATATCAATGCGATTAATGATGAGAGTACGGTGGAGCATAATGTGAGTTTTTTTGGGATTTTTGGAGCTATTTTATTTCAAAATCGGACTAAAATCTCAAGCCCTGTCTTGAAAATGCAAATTTTTCTGCATTGGACTCGTTAAAATGAGAGAAAAATGCATAAAAAATATAAAATTGAGCCGATTTTTAGAATTTTTGAAGTTTTTCGAAAATTTTCCGATTTTTTTATTTTTATTTCAAAATCTCTCTGAAATCTTAAGCTCCGTCCAGAAAATGCAGAAAAAAGAACGATTTTGAAAGTTAAAAATGCCAGAAAAAATAATAAAAATGTAAATTTTTTTGCATTGGACTCTTTAAAATGAGAGAAAAAATCAGAAAAATACAAAATTGAGCCGATTTTTTGGATTTTAAGAGCTAATTCTTGGGGTTTTTGAAATTATGGATCTAATTTTTGGAATTTTGGAGCTTTTTTTTTGGATTTTTGTGGTATTTTTTGGATTTTTTGGTTTTTTTTTTCAAAATTTGACTGAAATTTTAAGCCCAGCCCTGAAAATGCCGAAAAAAACGAGATTTTGTAGTTAAAAATGCCACAAAAATGAATAAAAATGCAAATTTTTCTGCATTGGACTCTTCAAAATGAGAGAAAAATGCATAAAAAATATAAAATTTAGCCTATTTTTTGGATTTTATGAGCCAATTTTTAGAATTTTTGAAGTTTTTCGAAAATTTCTAGCCAATTTTTTGATTTTTCTTTCAAAATCGCACTGAAATCTTAAGCTCTGTCCTGAAAATGCCGAAAAAACGTGATTTTGAAAGTTAAAATGCCACAAAAATGAATAAAAATGCAAATTGTTCTGCATTGGACTCGTTAAAATGCATAAAAAATATAAAATTTAGCCGATTTTTTGGATTTTAAGAGCTGATTTTCAGAATTTTTGAAAATTTCTAGCCAATTGTTCCGATTTTTGGTCCCTTTTTCAAAATCGCACTGAAATTTTAAGCTCTGTCCTGAAAATCCTGAAAAAACGGTATTTGAATAGTCAATTTTTATGATTAAAATCCATTTAATGAAAAAAATGCAGAAAAATTGTTAAAATGACTGAAAAGTGCAAAAAAATCGATTTTACAACCGCAATAGATCTATCGCTCCCTAAAAATGTTCTGATTGTAATAGACGTATCGCGAATGAGTTTAGTTGATTTATTTGTTTTTTTTTGAGCGAATTTTTGGAGCTAATTTTCTGGAGTTTTTTTTTTTAAATTTTCTAGCCAATTTTCCGATTTTTTGATTTTTTTTATTGACTGAAACTGCCCTGAAAATGAAAAAAAAAATTAATTTAAGTGTAAAATATCGAATTAAAATGCATTTTTCTTATGGACACAAAACCGGAAAAAAAAGAAAAAAAAACGGAAATAATTGCGGGAAAAAATGAAAGAATGCTCCGATTGACCTGAAATTTTGGGAAATATTGGAAAAAATTCTCCTGTACACGCTCAAAAAATTTTGGACCAAAATATCGATTTTAAAAATTTTCAGAAAAAAATCGGTATTTTGGTCCAAAATTTTTTGAGCGTGTACAGGAGAATTTTTTCCAATTTTTCCCAAAATTTCAGGTCAATCGGAGCATTTTCCGTTTTTTTCCCGCATTTTTTTTCCGGTTTTTTTTTTTCGGTTTTGTGAATAGCTCTATTAAAGAGCTAATTTTTTTTGATTTTTTGATCCTTTTTTGAAAATCTGACTGAAATTTTAGGCACAGTCCTGAAAATGCTGAAAAAATGTGATTTGGATAGTCAAAATTTTAATTAAAATGCATTAAATCATTAAAAATACAAAATTCAGTCGATGTTTCGAATTTTGGCTGAAATTTTAAACCCTGACCTGAAAATGAGACAAAAATTGCATTGAAATGACGGAAAATGATTTTTTTTTAACGACCATAATAGATCTATTGATAGACCTATCGCGAATGGCAACATATGTGTGATAGATCATTGATGGGCCTATGAAAATTTATTTTTTCTGCATTAAAATGGCTGAAAAATCCGTTTTAATTTGATAGAATCATTCAAAACTAACACAATTTCCATATTTTCTGAAATTGGAAATTAAAAAATAATTTTTTCTTCCAGCAACGAATCCTGGACGCTCTGGAAGCCCAAAGGTTAGAGGAAGAGTCGAAAGACAAGACGGGCTCGCTTCTCTCCACCCAGGCACGTCATCGACCGCATTTCCAGAGTGGGCACATTTTGTCAGGTATGTCTGAAATTATGTTAACGGGCGTGGCCTAAATCAGGTTACTGTAGGTCAGATTTACAGCTTTTTGTCTAACCATTTTGCAGCATCATTTAAAAACAATTGTCCGTCTTTTTATGTTACTAAAATCGTCAGCGCTGGAAAATTAGGGAACAGATTTTGCTCTGGGACGTTTCGAAACCATTCATCCCCCACATTTTCCAGTAGCCGGCGCGCGAATGAACCGCCTCCACCCGCTGGTCGATTGTACACCACTCGGCTCCAACTCACCCACTTCTACATGTTCCTCTCCGCCAGGTGGCCTCCTCACCTCTTCTGGACAATCGCCCAACGTTTCGGCGGTCACGACGACGTCTCTGGTCGCCGCACATCTTCACACACTACCGCTGACACCGCCCCAATCGGCGCCACCGCAAAAGGTACGGAGCAATTTGAGTAAATCCCCCCGAAAAACCGTCCAAAAAGCTTCAGATCTCACCCGGATTCTTCCGCAATCGAAGCCGATCGCCCGGCGAACGGCTCGACGCCCAACGACCACGCCCACCGCAAAAACCGCACCACGAGGATTGGGAGATTTTGCCGAACGAGTTTATGGTGGGTACTGTTTAAAAATGGAAAAAAATCCAAAAAAAAAGGGTACCAGTATAGCCCCCCCCAAGGACCAGAATAGCCCCCCACCAGTAGAAATGGAGAGGTCACTCTGAACCTTGGGTAATTTATCAGATAAGCCCCCCTCACTTTTTTATTTTTCTTGCGAATTTGGTTAATTATCAGAATAACCCCCCCCCATCATATCAGAATAGTCCCCCGCTGTATCAGAATAGCCCCCAGTTGATTTTGTCCCGGTTTACTCGGTGGGGGGTTATACAGTCTGGGGGTGTTATACTGGTCTAATTATATACCAGAATAACCCCCACCAGTAGAAATTTTTTTTTTAAATTGATGATAAATTACCAAAGATATCAGAATGACCCCCTCCATTTCTAATGGTGGGGGGGGGTTTATTTTATGCTGTAAGTAGACCAGTATAACCCCCCCCCCTTAGTTGATTTTGCCCCTATTTACTCGGTGGGCGGTTATACAGTCTGGGGGGCTTTACTGGTCTACTTATATACCAGAATAACCCCCCCCCCCACTTTTTTATTTTTCCTGCGAATTTGGTTAGTTTTTTTCCATATCAATATCGCCCCCCCCCCCCCCCCTTGTCATATCAGAATAGCCCCCCACCCCACGCAACAAAACAAGCAAAAATCGGCCGAAATTGAGTTGTACCAAATCAGTCGAAAACGACAGAAAATATATAAAATGATGACAATTAGGCGTCCTGGGGGATTTTACTGTACTTTTACCAAAAATTGAATTGCAGATCCACTACAAAGTAGGCTCTGGCTCATTTGGAACCGTATATCGTGGCGAATTTTTCGGCACCGTGGCGATAAAAAAGCTCAACGTGGTGGACCCGACACCATCGCAAATGGCCGCCTTTAAAAATGAGGTAATCGATAATTTTTTGGGGGCACTTTGCGGTAAAATGTGAGAAAAACACGTTTTTATTTACCGGGAAGTGAAATAAAAGTTCATGAGAAATCAAAAAAACCCCCAACATTTCCAGGTGGCAGTGCTCAAAAAGACTCGCCATCTCAACGTACTGCTCTTTATGGGATGGGTACGAGAGCCAGAAATTGCAATTATCACGCAATGGTGTGAAGGATCCAGTTTGTACAGGCATATTCATGTGCAAGGTGAGCAAAATTACTTGAATTTCTACGGTTTCAATGAAAAAACAAATCATATCAGAACCCCGAGTGGAATTTGAAATGGGCGCCATAATTGATATTCTCAAACAAGTGTCACTCGGAATGAACTATTTGAACTCGAAGAATATTATTCATCGGTGAGTTTTTGAAAAAAAAATACGGTATTTATTGTGGCTCTGGGACGTTTCGAAACTGGGACGTTTCGAAACTGGGACGTTTTGAAACTAGGACGTTTCGAAACTAGGACGTTTCGAAACTGGGACGATTCGCAAAATGGGACGATTTGAAACTGGGACGATTCGAAACTGGAAAGTTTCGAAACGTTCCCGTTTCGAAACGTCTGGTGGCGAAACGTTCTAGAGCCTTTATTCTATTAGAGGGCTTTTCCAAGGCTTGAAATTTGAGTTTTCTCCAAAAATTTAAGAAAAAACGGGTTTTTAACGATTTTTTACACGATTTTCGGCATTTTTCACCCCAGACGAGGCAAGTGCGCTCTGCCGCACTCGGGACGCGCGAATATTTGGAAAAAAAAAATCGAT
Organism: Caenorhabditis japonica; assembly: GCA_963572235.1. Lineage (NCBI taxonomy): Eukaryota > Metazoa > Nematoda > Chromadorea > Rhabditida > Rhabditidae > Caenorhabditis > Caenorhabditis japonica. The sequence goes on from OY754345.1 coordinate 2,444,909, forward strand.
TTTTCGGCTGGGACGTTTCGAAACTGCTCCGCCAAATATCCGCCAAATAGCCGCCAAATAGCAGCCAAATAGCAGCCAAATAGCCGCCAAATATCCGCCAAATAGCAGCCAAATAGCCGCCAAATAGTAGCCAAATAGCCGCCAAATAGCAGCCCAATATCCGCCAAATAGCCGCCAAATAGCAGCCAAATAGCAGCCAAATAGCCGCCAAATATCCGCCAAATAGCAGCCAAATAGCCGCCAAATAGTAGCCAAATAGCCGCCAAATAGCAGCCCAATATCCGCCAAATAGCCGCCAAATAGCAGCCAAATATCCGCCAAATAGCTGCCAAATAGCCGCCAAGTAGCAGCCAAATATCCGCCAAATAGCAGCCAAATAGCCGCCAAATTGCCGCCAAATATCCGCCAAATAGCACCCGAATAGCAGCCAAAAAGCAGCCACCTAGCAGCCAAATAGCAGCCAAATAACCGCCAAATAGTAGCCAATTAGCCGCCAAATAACCGCCAAATAGTAGCCAATTAGCCGCCAAATAGCCGCCAAATAGCAGCCAGCGAAAATTCCAAAAAAATTCGAAATGTCGCAGAGCCGATCTTTCGACCAAGTAAAATAAATAATTTTGCAGCAATAGTCACAAATTTTAGCGATTTTAACGATTTTTGTGACAAAAATTGTTTTAAAAAATGGTTTAAACCCAATTTTCTTGCTTCGCCCGACTCTGCAAGCGCGCTCCACCGCACTCAATACCCTTTTTTTTCACTTTTTTGACAAAAATCGAGAAAAAAAATGTGAAAAAAAAATAAATTGTGTCCAAAAAAAGACAAAAAAAAAAACGGAAAAAGTATTGAGTGCGGTGGAGCGCACTTGCTCAGCCCGTGAAACTCTAATAGAAGAACGTGCAATTATAATAGAGGAAGTATTCGAAATTTGAATTTCCAGTGATCTAAAAACGAACAACATTTTCCTGATGGACGACATGTCGACGGTGAAAATTGGCGATTTCGGCTTAGCCACTGTCAAAACGAAATGGACGGTTAACGGAGGCCAGCAGCAGCAACAGCCCACTGGAAGCATTTTGTGGATGGTTAGTTTTGTCTTTTTAAGCATTTATTTCACGGAAAAATAGCGATAAATGATTTTTTGCCAAAATAAAAATGGTCCAGAAAATCTGTGCCGCTGACTTGTAAATTGCAAAAGGGGCGGAGCTTGTTCCCCATATTTCTAACCGCCGCGATTTGATTACGCTGAAAACTACCCCATTTCCAGGCGCCCGAAGTGATCCGAATGCAAGACGCCAACCCATACACGCCACAATCCGACGTCTACTCGTTCGGAATATGCATGTACGAAATTCTCTCCTCTCACCTACCGTACTCGAACATCAACAATCGTGATCAGATCCTGTTCATGGTTGGCAGAGGATACTTGCGGCCGGACCGCTCGAAAATTCGACACGACACGCCGAAGAGCATGATGAAGCTGTACGAGCAGTGTATCATGTTTGACCGCGATGCGAGACCGGTTTTTGGAGAGGTTTGTGCGGGGTTTTATAAGTGGAAACAAGGGTGGATGCATATAGCGTCCATTTTTCTCTTTTTTGACCTTTGAGCTTTGTCACACGACGCCAAAAAGAGTCCAATATGCATAAATGCACGATATGCTTCAAATACGGACACTATATGCATCCACAGCATTTTTTTCATCTGTGAAAATTGGAATAAAATTGGAAATTTGGGGATTTTACGGTTTTTTAAAGAAATGGATGCTGAGACGTTGGGCAATTTGGGAAAACTAAACTGCTCCCAAAATCTCGCTAGAAAAAATTGGCGAACTACAGTAATCCGAAAAAACATTAGGGTCTTTATTGATTTTTAAGACCCGAAATTATTATGTGGTTATTCACGAAATGGCAAAAAATTGCTGAAACTTGCAAAAAATTTAGCGAAAATTCGAAAAATGCTCCGATTGGCCTGAAACTTTGGGAAATAATGGCAAAAATACTCTCACAAAATTTCAGACCAAAATATCGATTTTAAAAATTTTCAGAAAAATCGATATTTTTGTCTGAAATTTTTGCCATTATTTCCCAAAGTTTCAGGCCAATCGGAGCATTTTCCGAATTTTCGCTGAATTTTTTGACGGTTTCAGCTTTTTTTTTTTGCTATTTCGTGAAATTAAACGCCATTCTTTGAAAAATTTTTCTACAGTAACCCCCAAAGTTATCTAGAACCTACAGTAGCCCATAAAATTATCGGTAATCTACAGTATCCGAAAAAATTATCGACAAGATATTATTGTTTCATTTAATTTGCGTACTCGTGTTGCAAACCGATTTACGAGGCTCCGCCCACTGCCCTGCTATTTTTTGCGGTCATTTTTCCTTTTTTTTTTTTTTAACTTTTTTTCCTAATTTTGCAGTTTTTTTCAATAAATTTTTACTTCAGATCAATAAATGTCGTATGGTATGCGGATGAACATTGAACAAGAAAATTCGAGAAAAAATGGAAATGGCGGATGATGCAAAAATCGATAAAAAATGTTTTTTTTTTTGTCTTTTCATGGTAATTTAATCCAATTTTTTTTTTGAAAATAATTGATTTCATGGTCGAACAACACATTTTTTGCATCATTCGCCATTTTTCCGCCATTTATCGATCTGAAGCAAAAATTTATTGAAAAAAAAAACAGAAGGAAAACTGCAAAATGAGGAAAAAATGTGAAAAAAAAGTAAAAATCACGTAAATCGGTTTGCAACGCAATAATACATTATCAAAAAATGACACCCCGCCCACTTTTTTTTTGGGCGGAGTTTCATTTTTTTTATGATACAAATCGATTAAAAATATGATCCCACATTTCCAGGTACTGGAACGCCTTCGCAGCATCATCCTACCAAAACTGACGCGCTCGCAATCGGCGCCCAACGTCCTGCACTATGACTCGCAGTACTCTGTGATGGACGCTGTCAATCACATGGTCACCTCCACCTACATTCCCCTAGCGACGGCGAAAACGCCGCAATCGGCTGCGGCGGCCGCCGCAGCCAATAAAAAGGCTTATTACAATGTTTATGGGCTCATTTAGTGGGCCCGCCCCTTCCTGAAAATGTGTTGTTAAATCGGCCCGCCCGCTGTGCATTACTAACCCTAATTACTAAAACTCGTGTTATTATTATTGATTTATTGATTTATTATTATTCACCCGGTATTCACCTATCTTTCTTTCTTTCTTTTCCCCCTCTCTCTCTCTCTCTCTCGTCCCGCCCACCCGCCCGTCCCGATTCGATTGATTTTCATGATATTGTGATAAGTTTCATTTCGGCTGAACCGGTAAATATCCAAAAATGTATTTTCCGCGCGCGAAAAATGTAGATTTTTCTAGGCCCCGCCCCCTTTTTCCTGTATGTATAGAATTGTAGAGACGCCCCGCCCCTCCCCCAAATATATTGATTTTTTTTTTCTTCATTGAAATGTATCATTCCAATGCACACACACACACACACACGCGCAGATCCGGGTAAATTTTGTGTCTCCTCTGTCCCCCCACCCACCCCACCCCACCCAGTCCTTTATAGCCCCCCACCCCTTTCAATCAATTTTTCTGAAAATTGCATACACCACCAAAAAAATCAACAAACCAGATGAATATATTATATTATCCTGCTCTTTGCAAGAAAATCCATCCAAAAATTGTGAAAATTGCAAGTTTTTCGACTATTTCAAAGTTTTAAATAAGCTTTTCCCCTCCACAAGTAGCCTGAAACCGTTACAGATGAGCCACGAATGGGAGCAATTGACGGTCGAGTTGAAAAAGATGCCGCGTGGCGTCGAAGACGCGCCCGCCTATTTGAGAGTGAGCGCTTTTTCGCGGGGCCCCGCCCACTTTTTTTCGAAAAATTTTGAAAAAGACGCCAAAAATGAAGGGGCGGAGCCACAAGTCTGCAAACACCGCCAGGCTCCGCCCACTTTTTACGTTGAGGAACTATGTGTCGACAGTAGGCTCCGCCCACATTTTCAGCAAAATCTTCAGGAACCTGTATAGAAAGTGGGCGGAGCCAAAAACCAGAATTCTGCAAACACCAAGCTCCGCCCCCTTTCCGAAATGGTGTTTGGTGATCGTAAACCAGCAGGCTCCACCCACAATCATTTTTTTGACCCGCCGAAAATGAAGGGGCGGAGCCACAAGTCTGAAAAAATCTAGCTAGGCTCCGCCCACATTTTTTCCAATAAATTTTGGACATTTTATTGTGTTTTCAATCGAGTTGCGACATGAGAACGCGAGACTCCGCCCACTTATTTGTGCGCGACCACGCGAACACAGTGATATTTGAAGAGACGCAGACAGAACGGCACCAAAAAAAGTGGGCGGAGTCTCGCGCTTTCATGTCGCAAGTCGATTGAAAACACAATAGGTGAGCAAATGTGTTTGCGGACTTAAGCTGTCCACCGTAATATAGGCTCCGCCCACTTAATTTTGTTTTGAAATCCCGCCAAAACAACAAAGTGGGCAGAGCCACTAGTCTGCAAACACAAGCTCCGCCCATTTTTTGTTGATTTGTAGCTCGGTGTTTGCGGACTTGCAATGTCAAACTTAGGCTCCGCCCACTTTTGAAATTTTTTTATTCTGAAAGTCGGCAAAATTGAAGAAATGGGCGGAGCTTCATGCCCGCAAATACCGAGCTCCACAACGTTAAAAGTGGGCGGAGCCTGATGGTGTTTACGGACTTATGGCTCCGCCCACTTCATTTTTTTTTCGATTTTTTTTTAAAGACCTCTCGGTGTTCACAGATTAATGTTTTGGAAGCTCCGCCCACATTAAATCGTACATTTAAGGCAAAAATGAAGGCGGAGCCAAAAGTCTGCAAACACCAATCTTGACCCCTTTTATATGTAAAGTGTGTTTGGTGACAGTAAACCAGCAGGCTCCGCCCACCAATTTTTAAATTTACTTTTTGCCAGAAATGTACGATGAAATATGGGCGGAGCTTCCGAAACATTAGTCTGTGAACACCGAGAGGCCCCGCCCACTTTTTACAAATATGTATTTTTAAAAAGTCGAAAAAAAAAAATGAAGTGGGCGGAGCCACAAGTCCGTATCAGGCTCCGCCCACTTTTTACATTTTGGAGCTCGGTGTTTGCGGACCTACGATGTCGAACTTAGGCTCCGCCCACTTTTTAACCAATTTTTCCGAACATCGACAAAAATAAAGAAATGGGCGGAGCCTGATGTCTGTCTGCAAACACCGAAGAACACTTTTCGATGCATTTCGGTGACCGTAGGCTCCGCCCACTTTTTGGAGGTTTCTGTAACAATTTTATCGACGAGTCAGCGTGATTGCGGACCTGAAATTTTCGTGTTCAACAAGCTCCGCCCACTTTAACTTTTTATAACAACCCCCAAGAAAAGTGGGCGGAGCCACAAGTCCGTAAACACCACCGGGCTCCACCCACTTTTTACGTTGTGCAGCTCGGTGTTTGTGGACTTGTAATGTCATCCTTAGGCTCCGCCCACTTCTGAAACAATTTTTTTTCGAAAATCGCCTAAAATAAATTTTTGAGGTTTTTGATTTTTGGGGTTTTTCAAGGAATTTTTTTTAATGAAAAAAAAATGAAGTGGGCGGAGCCACAAGTCTGCAAAAACCACGTGGCTCCGCCCACTTTTGAAACAATTTTTCTGAGAGTCGGAAAAATGAAGAAATGGGCGGAGTTTCAAGACCGTAAACACCGCCCCTTTAACGTGTTTGCCGCTTGGCAATTTTCGCCGTAATCCTCTAGGCTCCGCCCACTTAATTTTGTTTTGTTGAAAATTCTGCCAAAACAAAAAAGTGGGCGGAGCCACAAGTCTGCAAAACCACGTGGCTCCGCCCACTTTTGAAACAATTTTTCTGAGTTGGCAAAAATAAGAAATGGGCGGAGCTTCAGGGCCGTAAACACCGCCCCTTTAACGTGTTTGCGGACTTTGCAATTTTCACCGTAATCGTCTACGCTCCGCCCACCTAATTTTTTTTTTGAAAATTCCGCCAAAACAACAAAGTGGGCGGAGCCACAAGCCCGCAAAACACTACATGGCTCCGCCCACTTTTCTTCGATTTGGAACTCGGAGTTTGTGGACTTTCAATATCAACTTTAAGCTCCGCCCACTTTAACAAAAATGGGCGGAGCCAAAATCACCAAAAGCCATCTTTGAAAAGTGGGCGGAGCTTCGCAGTGTTTGCGGACTTTTGGCTCCGCCCACTACTATTTTTTTTTTGTTTTTGCGAGTTTCAGCGCAAAACCATTTTGAAATCGTTTATTAATTGATTGGAAAGTCACCAACAAAAAGCAAAGAACATTTTTTCATTAGTGGGCGGAGCCAACTGGATTACGATCGACAGCACAAATCCGCAGTTTCTGACCCCGAAAACCTAAACATTTCAGCATCTAATGCGCCTCTTCGTCGCCGACTTTGAAGCGTCCATGTCAAAAAGATTTGACATCAAATTCTGGTCAAAACTCAAAAATCTGATGGACGAAATGCGCAAAGCGACCGAAAACGATCGTCTCGTCGACGTGAACACTCAAAACTTGGCCGTCGGATTCCTGACGGACCTCTCACTTCTCTGCCACTATCATTACGAAATCCCCGAATTTGGAATGCCACGTCATCTCACGTGGACGCCTACAGTATGCCACACGCGAAAACGCGTCGAATCGGTGAAGAATTGCCGCGTTTTCGCTGCGTACATCATGTTGAGGATGGGCGATTTGATGAGATATAAGGTAGGCGTGTTTTCAAACGAGTTGTTTCATCATGAAAACATGAGTCGGTTATCTATCCCTTTTTTGTCTGCGTCTCTTCAAATAGCACTGTGATTGGGTGGTCGCGCGCAGGTAAGTGGGCGGGGTTTCATTTTCTCATGGGGGGATAAAAATAAGGAAATAATGTTGCAGAATTACCTAGACATTGCGAAAACGTACTACGAGCTGTCCGCCAGGCTGAACCCAGCGGATGGCGCCACGTGGAATCAGTTGGGAGTTTCGGCGACTTTGAGGTGATTGTTTGACAAACTCCGCCCCTTTATTTGCAGCAATGGCACAGTTTTTATATCAATTTTTTATTGAAGATGAACAATTTGTTAGAAATTCGACTAAAAATACTTTTTTTTTTCGTAAATTTCGTAAAAAATTACACCAAAAAAGTCGCATGCCTTCCCTGCAAAAAATTATGCCTTCCTTGCAAAAGGGGCGGAGCTTGCGCAAAAAAAAAATATTTTTTTTATTTTTAACCAAAATTAGCAAGCCTGCTGCGCCGCGATTTGATTTGGAAGATTTTTCCACGTTTTTTTTTTCAATCTCACCGATTTTCAGTCAAATTTCAGCTAAAAAAGGTAGTTTTTCATGAATTTTGTCAAGTTTGACCAATTTTTTTTTTCAAATTTTGAATTTTTCGGCTTGTTTTCGAGGTTAGAAGGGCATTTTTGTGAAAATTTGTCAGAAATATCGATTTTTTGCCTCGCGGACGTTTCGAAAGTTTTTGTGCATTTTGTCGTCGCGGTGATTGCACACAATCATTTTTAAAAAGCTTTAAAAAAAAATGATTGTGTGCAAACACCGCGACGAAAAAATGCACAAAAATTTTTCGAAATGTCGGAGAGCCGAAAAATCGATATTTTTCATGAAATTTTCAACAAAAAAAAGCTCAAAATTAAAGAAAATGCAGCAAAAATTGGACAAAAACTATGAAAAACTACCTTTTCGGGCTGAAATTTGACTAAAAATTGATGAGATTTGAAGAAAAAAACGTGAAAAAAATCGACTATATTAAATCGCGGCGAGACCAACTGGAAAAACTATAATTTGGAGTTTTTCCGGAAAAATTGCATAAATAAAAAAAGTGGGCGGAGCCAATCGGTGTTTGCGGACTTTTGTCTCGGAGGCTCCACCCATTTTAGTAAAATTGCGAAACTAAGGAATAAGCTCCACCCCTTTTGCAAGTCTGCAGCACTTTTTTTTCATGTCCAAAACTAGTGCCGCAGATTTGCAAAGTGGGCGGAGCCGTACGGTAATTGCAGACTTGTGGATTCAAAGCTCCGCCCATTTTTGTGATTTTGTGAGACCCTAAATTTCAAAAACTGAGGAAAACCCCAAAAAAATTGGCCAATATTTTAAAACCCCGAAGACCGCGCCGCAAATGGCAAAAGTGGGCGGAGCCTGTCAGTAATTTGATTTTTCGTGCCTGTTAGCGATGATTTTCAAAAAAAATTGAAAATTCGGTGCTGTTTGCCATCAAAAACGTTTTTCCATGCCGCATACTTGCAAAAAGGGGCGGGGCTTATTTAAATTGAGATTTTTGTGCGTTTTTGGCAAATTTTTACAAAAAAAAGAGCGTTTTTTGGCGCGGGGATAAGCAATTTCCCCACAAATTGTCTCGGAGCTGAGCGGAGCGGAACGCATTTTTTTGACACAGTTGAAATGAGTGCTACCGTAACCCATTGAAAAATGTAACATGCAACATTGCAATTTTAATCGGCTACGGTCGCGAGACATTTCGCCGGGAAATTGGCGTTTTCAAAGTTTATGAGCAGGAGAAACATTTATGAAACCGAGCAAAAAATTCTTTAAAAAAACGTGGAACAGACTCCGCCCACTTTTGCAAGTCTGCGGCACTAGTTTTGTACATGAAAAAAAGGGGTGGAGCCTATTCCTCGGTTGTTGAAATTTTCTCCAAGATTTTGGATTTTCACTAAAATAAGCGGAGTCTCCGAGGCACAAGTCCGCAAACACGGAACGGCACTTTTTTGGCGATTTTATGGGATTATTCACAAAACCGGAAAAAGGAAGAAAATGGAAAGAAACTTCGGGAAAAATCGGAGAATGCTCCGATTGACCTGAAATTTTGGGAAATATTGGAAAAAATTATCCTGTACACAATCAAAAAATTTTGGACCAAAATATCGATTTTATAAATTTTCAGAAAAAATCGGTATTTTGGTCCAAATTTTTTTGAGCGTCTACAGGATAATTTTTTCCAATATTTCCCGAAATTCAAGTCTATCGGAGCATTCTCCGATTTTTTCCGAATTTTTTTTCCCGTTTTCTTCCTTTTTTTCCGGTTTTGTGAATAATGGACCTATTCAAAGTACTGTAGAAAAACGGAAAAAATGACAAAAAACTGGGAGAAAACTCGGAAAATGCTCCGATTGCTCTGAAATTTTAGGAGAAACTGTCAAAAATGCTTCTGGGCTTATTCAGAAAATTTTGGACCGAAATATCGATTTTAGAAAATTTTCAGAAATAAAAATCAATATTTGTTAGAATCGATATTTCGGTCCAAAATTTTCTGAGAAAGTCCGGAAGCATTTTGGACAGTTTCTCCCAAAATTTCAGACCAATCGGTGCATTTTTCGAGTTTTCTCCCAGTTTTTTGTCAATTTTTTCCGTTTTTCTACAGTACTTTGAATAGGTCCATAACACCATTATAATAGGATTATGCAATTTGCTCCAAAATCACGCTTAGAAATTTCCAGGGCTCAAACCCTGGAAAGTGTCTACTTCCACACTCGGGCTCTCCACGCCACCCATCAATTTTCGACGGCCTCAGCCAATTTGACGTCGGTTTTCAAGAAGTTTGCGAATCGAGGCATGTTTGACTATTTATCACGTGCAAGTTAACCAACTTTTTTTTAGATACCACCACTTCTATGCCAATCAATCAGCTATTCTTGACGTGCCTGGCGAAAATTCACTTTGTAGGTCACAATTTTCAATTGGGTTATTCACGAGAAAAAAACTCGCATAGCGTTTTGGCGGGCCGACAATAGAGAAACGTGATTTTCCCACGATAAAGCATTGATAGTGAAGAGACGCAGAGGTGATGGGAGGTCAAAGAAAGGGGGTAGTCTCTGCGTCTCTTCATTATCAATGCTATATCGTGGGAAAATCGCGTTTCTCTGCCTGTATTTTCGCGTGAATTGGGAAAAATAAACAAAAACAAACAGTTTTTTTCTTGTGAATTACCCCAAAATAAAGAAAAACCGTCCTAATTTTTCTTCCAGCTCCTGGAAATCAAAGAAAGCGACAAAATCCTGAAAATCCTTGGCAAACACGTGGCAACATCGAAAGAAATGCTTGTATCACTCTTGTCGGTCTATCAGCACTTGGAAAGCGGCACGGACCTCGAAAATCGCGCAATCGCCTACGCAAATGTCATCTGGAGCCACGCCCACCAACATCTTCTCGAAAAGCTAACAGAGAAAGATAATGACGACAGCTTCACAGAAAACCTGCAACTCTTTGCGCTTCTCAGAAATGCTGTGCGAATTTCCGGGTACTATGAAATACTGGCTGAAAAAATACAAAACCACGAGAATCACCTCAAAGACACGCACGGATTCGCCCATTTTCACTGCCCGACCGCGCTGAAATTCCCGCTGAAACTGGAAGAGTTGTTGGGTAGGGAAAATGAGCAAGAGCCAGTGGATATTGGAGAGGAAAATGAGGAAGAAAATGAGGAGGAAGAGGAGCAAGAAAAAGGCAAAAATTATCATAAAGGTTGGTCGCTTGCACGCTCTCTGCCTGAAAAATGCATTTCAAAGAATTTTTTTGGCACACTGCAAAAATTTTTCACTTTTGCAAGAATTCAGCACGATCGGACACAGCTAAAATGAGTGTGACCGTAATCCATTTTCTGACAAAAATTTCAAGCCAATCGGATCATAAATCCTTCAAAAAACAACAAAAACCACATTTTTTGGGTTATGTTACGGTAGCACTCATTTCAGCTGTGTGACGAATCGTGCTGGGTATTTTTGTGGAAAAGTGACACAGCAAGCACTATCATAGGAATTCAGAATTGCATTTTTTCGGTCATTTTTGCAAACAAAAAAAGAGGGTCTCGCAGCGAACGAGGCGGGCTTGTTATTTTAATTTTTTACGAGCGAAAATATGATTTTTTTTTTTAATTTCATAAAAATTGGCCAAACATGATAGCTACTAACCAAAAACCACGCCCACTAAGATCATAAAAGCGGCTCTGGGACGTTTCGAAACTGGGACGTTTCGAAACTAGGAAATTTTGAAACTGGGACGATTCGAAACTGGGACGATTCGAAACTAGGACGTTTCGAAACTAGAACGTTGCGAAACTAGGTCGATTCGAAACCGGGACGTTTTGAAAGTAGGACGATTCGAAACTGGAATATTTCGAAACTGGGACGATTCGAAGCAAGGACGATTCGAAACCGTGACGATTCAAAACGGCGTTTCGAAACTGGGACGTTTTGAAACTGGGACGTTTCAAAACTAGGACGTTTTGAAACTAAGATGATGCCAAACTAGGACGATTCTAAACAGGGACGTTTCGAAACTGGGACGATTCGAAACTGGGACATTTCGAAACTAGAACGATTTGAAACTGGGACGTTTAGAAACTAGCACGTTTCGAAACAGGGACGTTTTGAAACGAGGACGTTTTGAAACTGGGACGTTTTGAAACTAGGACGGTTTGAAACTAGCACGTTTCGAAACAGGGACGTTTTGAAACTAGGACGTTTTGAAACTGGGACGTTTTGAAACTAGGACGGTTTGAAACTTAGACGATTCAAAACTGGGACTTTTTGAAACTGGGACGACTCGAAACTGGGACGTTTTGAAACTGAGACGATTTGAAACTGGGACGGTTCGAAACTGAGACGATTTGAAACTGGGACGTTTTGAAACTAGGACGATTCGAAACTGGGACGATTCGAAACTGGGACGATTCGAAACTGGGACGATTCGAAACTGGGACGATTCGAAACTGGGACGTTTAGAAACTAGGACGTTTCGAAACGGTGTTTCGAAGTGGCAGGTTTCGAAACGTCCCAGATCCATTAAAGCGCGTAAAAATCTTTTTTTTTTTTTTTGCAAAATTTTCGTAAAAACTGGGAAAATTCAAAAAAACATGTTTTTTTTCTTTTTCAAAATGCGGATTTTCGGCTATTAGCCATCGATTTCAGGCCGTATGCCAAATGCATGTGGCACAGACGCTTTTAACGGCTAACTGCCTAACTTGCGCCATATTCTCCATTATAGCCCATATGCCAGCTAACAGCCACATAGCTGCCTATTGCCGCCATATCCGCGCCTAACTTTCGAGATTCCCCGAGTGAGATCGAGGAACCAAAGACTAAGAAAAGCGGCAAAATGCAATGTCGCCGCGCGGTTTTTTTCATTATTTTTCCTTGATTTCACTCAAAATACACGGCCAGTTTATTTCGCGATTGGAGCGAATTTGCAGAGCTTTATATGCCTTTTGTAGCTTCGTTTCCTCGATTCCACTCGGGCAATTTTCGCCGCAGATACAGTGGCTATTAGCCATATATCAAAAATTCAGAATCCGACTCTTCGGACGAGGAAATTTTGCAACGTGGCAGACGACGAGGTCGTGCACGTCAATTGGAGTCGGTGGACACTGATGAAGAGGATTTTTGATTTTTGTTTTCTGTTTTTGTTGTGTTCTGCGTATTCAATTCATTCCCGAAAATTGTGAGTTTTTATGTAATAAAATGAAAGAATAAAAAACAATTTCACGGTTTTTTTTGGTTTTAAATATTGTCAAAACAAAAACTGGACGATTCGCAACTTTATTGTGTTTTCAATCGAACTGCGACGTCAAGAGGTCAAACTCCGCCCACTTTTTTTTACGCGAACATTAAATTTTAGTGCATTTTGAATTGTTACGTGAAAAAAGTGGGCGGAGTTTGACTTCTTGACGTCGCAACTCGATTGAAAACACAATAACAATTTCACTTTTTTTTCGTTTTTAAATATTGTTAAAACAAAAACTGGGACGTTTCGCAACTTTAGTCATAAAATAGTTGTCAAAGCACGTTTCGTTTCAAAACTTGGCCCAATTGTTCTTTTGTTTTTTTTATCCTTCTTTTACGTAAATAACGAGAAAGAAATCGTCCAATTCCTTCACAATAAATGAGAAAAAAAAGAAGAAGCACGAGCAAGCAAACAATGCAATTTGCGCGTGTTTTTAGGACAAAAATTGGAAACTTTTCTTCTTTTTCTTCGTCTTTTTTTTTCTTTGCTCTGGGCTCTAAAAGTGTCAAATTTCCGGCGTATTTGTATATATTTTGTATACTTGGTTAATTTTTTTAGAGGGGTGAAGGGATATTTTCACGGAGAAAACTGTGAAAATTGGTCTCGCCACGAAACGGCTAATAGCCAGATTGCTGGATATTTCCAGCACAGTTTGGAGCGGCTGTGGCGCGACTAGTTTTGGAAAACGGCTAATAGCCAGTCGGTGTGATTTGGATGATTTTTCAACCGTTTTTTAACGAATTTTATCGTTTTCCGGCCAAATTTCAGCCAGAGATGTCAATTTTGACCAGGTTTTGTTTAATTTTATCTATTCCTCGGCCGCGGCCATTGGGTCTCGCAGCGATAGAAGAGCAGCCGAGGAGACGCAGAGAAAAATAAATTTAAAAATTGTGGTTTCAATCGACTTGTGACATGAAAACGCATTTCAAGTCTGCATTCACCGTTCTGCCTGCGTCTCTTCAAATATAACTGTGTTCGCGTGGTCGCGCACAAATAAGTGGGCGGAGTTTTGCGTTCTCATGTCGCAAGTCGATTGATAACACAATAACATGCACCCAGAAACAAATTCCATGAAAATGAAATTTAATCATTAAAAAAATAGTTTTTTCCCTGATTTTTCGCATTTTCAAAGATTGGGATTTTTAGACACATTTTCGGATATTTTGAGTCTCGCCACGAATAACCACAACTGAAAACAATTTTCGAAAATTTTGGAATTTTTTCGACACGAATTAAATGCTAAAAATGCAAAATCCACCGAAAAACTCTAAAAAATCAGCAGCGGGTCTCGCCACGATTTTATTGATTTTCTGGCCCGATTTTTCCACGTTTTTTTCCCAAATTTCATCGATTTTCAGTCAAATTTAGCCAGAAAAGAGGGTGTCTCCCTTGAAAAGCTTTAAAAAAAACAATTGTGTGCAAACACCGCGACGACAAAATGCAGAAAAATTTTCGAAACGTCCTAGAGCCAGTTCTTCATGGATTTTGTCATTTTTGACCGGGTTTTGTTCAATTTTTGGGTGTTAGAAGGGTTTTTTTACCGAAAAATATCGATTTTTTCACTGTTTTTCTCGAAAAATCGATATTTTTGAATACAATTTCGAAAAAAAAAGAGAACTTCTCAAGAATTAAACAAAATCCGGTCAAAATTGACAAAATCCATGCGGAAATTCTGGAAAATTAATACAAAAATTTAAATGCCCGCGAAAATTGGGCGTCAATAAATTTCGCGCAACGATAATGGTTACGGTAGAAACATTGTGAGAATACTGTATTTTTTGGCGTTTTTCATGGCTTTTTCAGTTTTTGGACGCTTTATTTATCGCTAAAATGGGCGGAGCTTAAAAGTCCGCAAACACCAAACGGCTCCGCCCAAATTTGCAAGTTTTTGGAATATTTTTCCAAGTTTTTTAAATTTTCAAATTTTATCGATTTTCAGCTGAATTTCGGTCAGAAATAGTAACGGCTAATAGCCATGTACCGGCTCAATTTATTTTCTCGAAAAATCGATATTTTTGAATAAAATTTCGAAAAATATCCAAAAACAGAATTTCTTAAAATTTAAGCAAAATCCTGGCTATTAGCCATTTTCAAGGCTAATTCCGATTGTGCCGCAATTCGCGCCAAAGCCGCTCCAAACTTGAGCCGTTTAGCCCGGATATGCCAAAAATAGACAGCTAACTGGCTATTAGCCGTTGAGAATGGCTATTAAGCGTTGGAAATGGCTATTAGCCATCGAATCGGCTATTCGATGGCTAATAGCCATGTTCAACGGCTAATAGCTATTTGCAATGGCTAATAGCCATGTCTCTAGCCCCAAAAATTCCCCTTTTTTTTCAATCTTTGCCAACCAATCAATCAAAATTTCCCATTCTGCGTCTATGTACACATTTTTTGCCCACAATTTCCACATTTTTCCACGCCTTCTGATTAGAATTTGTGTGCCCGTCGACGACAACATTTTCTCGTTTTTTTTCCCCATTTCTTCTCCTTCCGTGTGTTTTGTTTGGAAGATAGAAAGAAAGGATGGAAAAGAAAAGATGGGGGCTTTTTCAATTAGGGAAATTGAAAAGGAAATGAAAAATGACGGCCAAGTTTCATTGTGATGAGTTTGAGCCGCCCGAATTGTTTTCCTTTTACTTTCCTTTTTTTTTTGCAAAGCACTTACTTTTCTGGCCGAGAAAAACACGTAAAACTGTATCGGCCAAGCGCAGTTCCTCGGCCACAAGGTCATGTGGTCTCGCAGCGAGGAGACGCAGAGAAAAATGCAGTTTTTGGCGACTGGCAGCACCGTTTTCAAAAAAAAAAAAAGCAAAAACGCCAATTTCCCGCGTAATCACACACACTCGTATTATCACTGCTACCGTAGCTCCGGAAATTTTTAATTTCCCCAAAAATTGAGCGCCAAAATGGAAAATTACGGGGATTTTTAAAGCGTTTTTATTCGAGTTTTTTCGGCGTTTTTCCAGTTATTTGACGCTATATTTATCACTAATGGGCGGCGGAGTTTAAAGTCCGCAAACACCGAACACTCCGCCAATGGCCGCCGGGTTTCTAGGCCACCACGCAAAAGCTAGGCCACGCCTCGTGTACTTCTTTTGGACAATTTCGTATGGGACGCTTTATTTATCGCGAAAATGGGCGGAGCTTGACCGAACGGCTCCGCCCATTTTTCAAACATTTTTTTGCAGCGGGTCTCGCCACGATTTTGTCCGATTTTTCCAAGTTTTTTTTTCAAAATTCATCGATTTTCAGTCAAATTTCAGCCAGCAGCAACATGGCTTTTGGCCGTTGAACTTTCTCGCTGGCATTTTGTTGAAAATCGATAAAATTGGAAAAATTAACTTTGCGAAAATGGGCGGAGCCATGTGGTGTTAGCGGACTTTTAAGCTCCGCCCATTTTAGCGATAAATGAAGCGAAAAAACAGAGGAAAATTCCGCGTTTTTTTCTATTATTAGACGCTTTACTTGTCGCTAAAATGGGCGGAGCCTAACCGAAAGGCTCCGCCCAATTTTGCAAGTTTTTTGCGCAGCGGGTCTTGCCACGATTTTAAATGATTTTTCCACGTTTTTCTTTCAAAATTCATTGATTTTTAGTCAAATTTCAGCAATTTTGACCGCATGTTGGTTTTTTTTTTGGGATTTTTCGAAATTTTATTCAAAAATATCGATTTTCCGAGAAAATCACTGGAAAATCGATATTTTTCAGTTTAAAAAAACCTGAAAATTAAACAAAATCCAATAAAAATGGACAAAATTCATGGAAAACTGGCTCTCGGACGTTTCGAAAATTTTTCTGCATTTTGTCGTCGCCGTGTTTGCACACAATCAAACACCGCGACGACAAAATGCGGAAAAATTATTTTCGAAACGTCCGAAAGCCGAAAAACTACTTTTTCTGGCTGAATTTGACTGAAAATCTATGAGATTGGAAAAATTAACTTTGCGAACATGGGCGGAGCCATTCGGTGTTTGCGGACTTTTAAGCTCCGCCCATTTTAGCGATAAATGAAGCGTCCAAAAACTGAAAAAATCACAAAAAACGCCAAAAACTACAGTATTATGACTAATTTTCTACCGTAATCATTATCGTTGCGAGATATTTATTGGCGCCCAATTTTCACGGGATTTCGGAATTGTGCATTAATTTTCCAGAATTTCAGCATGGGTTTTGTTAATTTTGACCGCATTTTGTTTAATTTTTGGGATTTTTTGAAATTTTATTCAAAAATGTCGATTTTCCGAGAAAAAAAGTTGCAAAATCTATATTTTTCGTTTAAAAAACCCAAAAATCAAACAAAATCCGATAAAAATGGACAAAATTCATGAAAAACTGGCTTTCGGACGTTACGAAAATTTTCTGCATTTTGTCGTCGCCGTGTTTGCACACAATTGAAAAATCAATATTTTTCAGTTAAAAAAACCCAAAAATTAATGTGGCGCACAAAGTAAAAAAAAGCACGCTTGAATTTGCGAAACACGCGCACAAAGTGATGCGAGATTTGCGCGATTTTGAAGCGTCATTTTTACAAAAAGATGTTATGTCCCTTTAAAAATCTTACGGTATTTGTTATATTTTCAGTCGATTTTCGCAACATTTTGCGGCAAATTGACGTTTTCTGCGCTTTTAAAAATATTTTTCGATAAAGTAAATTAATTTAGCCCTAATTGGAAGGGTTTGCGTCATGTAATCACTATTTTTTATTGACCAAAATATCGGTTTAAAAATTTTCATTTAAAAAAATCAATTGTTTTTAAATTGATATTCCGGTCCAATTTTTTTGAGCATATCCAGAAGTATTTATTGCCCTTATTCACCAAAATTTCAAGTCAATCGGAGCATTTTCCGAGTTTTGCCCAGTTTTTTGCCATTTTGTGCAAAACCCCATAACACAATACTTCAAAGTTATTCAGAGAAGGATACAACAAAATAAAGTAACATTTGAATTGCAGACATGACGGCAAAAAATTAGGTAGGTTTCCAAACAATGGAAATTTACTTTAGATAAGAAAAAAACAGTGATTACATGACGCAAACCCTTTCAATTAGGGCTAAATTAATTTACTTTATCGAAAATTATCTTTAAAAGCGCAGAAAACGTCAATTTGCCGCAAAATGTTGCGAAAATCGACTGAAAATATAACAAGTACCGTAAGATTTTTAAAGGGACATAACATATTTTTGTAAAAATGACGCTTCAAAATCGCGCAAATCTCGCATCACTTTGTGCGCGTGTTTCGCGAATTCACGCGTGCTTTTTTTTACTTTGTGCGCAGCATAAACAAAATCAGGTCAAAATTGACAAAATTCATGAAAAACTGGCTCTCAGACGGTTCGAAAATTTTTCTGCATTTTGTCGTCGCGGTGTTTGCACACCATTGTTTTTTGAAGCTTTTCACGGGAGACACTATCTTTTCTGGCTAAATTTGACTGAAAATCGATGAAATTTGGGAGAAAAAACGTTGAAAATGTGAAAAATGTCGCCAAAAAAAATTAATAAAATCGTGGCGAGACCCGCTGGTAGTTTTTACGATTTTTTCGGTCGATTTTACATTTTTAAAATTTTATTCGTGCCGAGAAATTGCCAAAATTTTCGAAAATTGTTTTCAGTTGTGGTTATTCGTGGCGAGACCCAAAATATCTGGAAAATGGCTGTATTTTTCTCTGCGTCTCCTTCCTCGCTGCAAGACCCAATGGCCGCGGCCGAGGAACAGTGCGTGGCCGACTGACACCTAAAGTTTTACGTGATTTTCTCGTTTACTGTTGTTTTATTTATTTTCTTTTTTCGTTTGGGTAAATATGTGCTTTCTCTGCCCTCTATGCTTCTCCCCCCCCCCTTTTCTATCCATTTCGAGTGCTCCGTGAGCCCGCCCTAACCGCCTGCGTCTCCCACCCTCTCGCCCTGTTTTCTCTTCTCTGACCACCCTTTTCCCGTCCGTGCCGTTATTTTATTTTTTTTTGTTGCCTCGACGAGTAAGTAATCGATGAGCGGGAGCCAGTTGGTTTGCTACTTATTTACGGCGTTTTTCTTATTTTTTGGTTTTTCTTATTTTTACCCTATTTTCCCGTGATGTTTGAACTGTTTGAGCTGAGCAATTTCCAGAGGAAGAGAGAGAGAGAGAGAGAATCAGAGATCACAAAATTATGAAAAAATATGCCAGGTGTTTTTGTGACGTCGTCGCACAAGCAAGCGCAAACTCAATTTTGTTACATTTCCCTCTTTTCCCCGAAATTTCATATTCAATGTCATGTGACCCGTTGCGGTAAATAAGTAAAGGCTCGGGGAACACGGCCACCTTTTTTTTTTCAAAAGCATTTTCTGCCGCCGGCGACGCCACGCGGTGCGGTTGCGTCGCCGATTCGAGATCCACCAAATCCCTTATAATTTACCGACCGCAAAGTGTCACTCCACTTTGTGGCGAATAAATAATATTAGATGAGCAGTTTCTCTCAATTTTTCATCGGCAAATGATTGATGAGCCATGGGAATTTATTAATAGCCCAGGGAAAATGACATGTCCGTTTCAAACAACGCAAAAGCTCGGCCACACCTCGTGTACTCCTTTTGGACGATTTCTAGTTTTTTTTGTTGGTCCAAAATCTTTCATGTCGCGAATTTACAAATATCACATTAAAATCGCAACAAAAAAAAATTAGAAATTGTCCAAAAGGAGTACACCAGGTGTGGCCTAACTTTTGCACGCTGGCCTAGAAAATCGGCGGCTGGAAAGAAATTCAAACTAATTTTTGTCGATCTCATGAAATTTCGATAACATTGAAATTTTCTTGACATCCGATTTTCTAGGCCACCTCCCAGAAGCTAGGCCACATCTCGTGTACTCCTTTTGGATGATTTCTAACTTTTTTTGTTGCGTAATGTTAATTAAAAATCAGAAAACTGCAATCCATACATGATTTTCAAAATATTTTGCACCAATAAAAACATGTGAAATCGTCCAAAAGGAGTACACGAGGTGTGGCCTAGCTTCTGAGCGGTGGCCTAGAAAACCGACAGCCGATTACCCAAATGAATTTTTATTAATTTTTGCTTGAAAATTAAAATTTTTAAGATTAAATTTTTCGCGAAAATTGACAATTAAAAAATAATAATTTAATGATTAATTTTTTTAAATGAAAATGAGTTTAAACTGCAGACCGCCGATTTTCTAGGCCACCTCGCAGTAGTTAGGCCACACCTCGTGTACTCCTTTTGGGCAATGTTAACAACAAAAAATTACAAATCGTCCAAAAGGAGTACACGAGATGTGGCCTAGAAAACCAACGATCCGATTCGATTTTTGCTCAGAATTTATGGTTTTTCTAGCATTTTTTTTGTTCGCTTTTTCTCGAAAATCGATCATTTTTAATTGTGGAAACCAAATATTTAGAAAAATGAAATTTCAATAAAAAAAAAGGAGAAAAAAATGAAAAACTGCAAGAAAAAGCTGGGCCACACCTCGTGTACTCCTTTTGGACGATTTCCAATAATTTTTCTCGAAATTTTTGGATTTTTCTTTCATTTTTTCGCCCAAAATGTTTATTTTTCAAAATTTCATAACCAAAAATAGTCAATTTAGGCAAAAAAAATGCAAGAAAAACGAGAAATAATCGTACCGGTTTTCTAGGCCACCTCGCAGAAGCTAGGCCACGTCTCGTGTACTCTTTTTGGACGATTTTAATGTGATATTCGTAGTTCCCCACATTATTTTTGATGATTTTTACAAAAAAAAAATATTTAAAATCGCCCAAAAGGAGTACACCAGGTGTGGCCTAGTAAACCGGCGGCCAGCAATTCAAACTCAATATTGTTAAGTTTATGATCGAAAAAAATGGAAATATTGCAAGAAAAACACGAAATTTTTGAAAAAAAAATCGAATCAGATCAACAGAACGAGTTCAAATTGCTGGCCGGCCGCCGGTTTTCTAGGCCACCGCGCAAAAGCTAAGCCACGCCTCGTGTTCTCCTTTCGGACCATATTTTTTGATAAATGCACAAAAAATTAGAAATCGTCTAATAGTTTTGAGCTTTACGATTTTAAATTTAAATCGCGGGCTGTCGGTTTTCTAGGCCACACCTCGTGTACTCCTTTTGGACGATTCCTGATCGTTTTTTCGACATAAAAGTCACGAAAAAAACAGAAAAATGGAATTATTATGCGTTTGCGATATTTGTTTTTTTTTTTTAATTTTTTTCCTAAACCCTGAAAAAACCGGGGAACAAGCTCCGCCCCTTTTGCAAATCTGGGGCACGAGTTCTGTAGAGAAAGTGTTATAAAATGCAGAAAAACAGTGCCGCGGTCTTAAAAAAGGGGCGGGGCTAATTTCTCGGGTTTTCACCTTTTGTTAGAATATCGATTTATGGTGTAATCAAAAAATTGTCGTAAAATTCGGTGTAAAGTCCGCAGGCACTTTTAATTGTGCGTGTATGTTTGCGGACATGGTATTGAATTTTACGAACACTTTTTTTCCTCTATCGAGTTTTCGCAGTTTTTAAAAAAAGATCCTCAGACTTGACTTGCAAAAGGGGCGGAGCCTATTCCCCGCTTTTCTCAGAGTCTCGAAATGCATTTTTCCAACATTAAAACACACAAATTTGGGGCCTGCGTTCACCCTACAATTACATTTTCATCAATTTTTCGCCCGAAAACAATCATGTTTTCCCCCCTGCTCCACCCAGCCGCCCACCAAATTGAATAAATATGTGTACATTTTCTTCATTGAGTTTTTAATCCTTTCTCGATTTTCTGATAAGATTATAACGCAACTCAATTTCCAGATTTCTTGTTCGTAAACATTGCACTATGTTCGGTTTACTGGCTCGCGGAGTTTCGGCGTTTGTCGCGTCGGTGAGCGGCAATCAAAAGGATGATTCGGGGATTGAAGGTGAGGGAAAAATCGATAATTGTTCGTACGATTCAATGCCAAGTCCGCAAACACGGTGTTTGCGGACTTCGAGTTGCATCGGATCATATCATCAAACATTGAAACCCCGCCCACTTATCAGTCCGCAAACACCTTATTTCACGACATTTCAGGAAGCTCGAATGGCGATTCGCGCAGCGTCAAATCGACAAACTCGAGCATTCGTCGAACTTCGGGAACTTCTGGTGGTAAAGGTTAGCTCATTTTTTTTTTTTTTTTGGTTTTGTAGTCTGCGGCGCTAAAAGCACGTTTGCGAATGATGAATAGGCTTCTGATGAGGAAGAAACATTATGTGTTATTTTTAGAGAGAAACGCCTTTACATTCTTTTTTTTCTTCAGAAATTGCGGGAAAAAAATTGATTAACTTTTTCGGTAATTTCAAAAAATTTGCGTAAAATTCAATGCCAGGTGTTTGCGGACTTGACACCGAATTTTACGACAATTTTTTTTATTTACCAAAAATCGATATCCTGACAAAATGTGAAAAACCGATAAATTAGCCCCGCCCCTTTTTCAACTCTGCGGCACCATTTTTCCTGCATTCTATAGCACTTCCCTTACAAAATTTGTGCCGCAGACTTGCAGAAGGGGGCGGGGCTTGTTTCTCGATTTTTGACTTCCCCAAATTAGTTTTTTCCCTGATTTTGACAGGATCTCAATAATTAAGTAAAAGTTTCGTGATATTTAATATTCGGTGTTTGCGGACTTTACACCGAACTTTACGAAAATTGTTTTTTTTGTTTTCAAAATTCCCGCAAACACGCACATTTTTATTGATTTTTTCGGTAATTTTTGAAAAATTCGGGTAAAATTCAATGCGAAGACAGCAAAAACGCATTTTTTATTGATTTTTCCAATAGTTAAAAAAAAATTACGTAAAATTCAATGCCAGGTGTTTGCGGACTTTACACCGAATTTTACGACAATTTTTTGATTTGACCAAAAATCGATAACCCAACAAAATGTGAAAAACCGAGGAACAAGCTCTGCCCCGTTTTGCAACTCTGCGGCACCGTTTTTCTGCATTTTAAAGCACTTTCTCTACAGAAGTCGTGCCGAGGACTTGCAAAAAAGGGCGGGGCTTGTTTCTCGATTTTTGACTTCCCCAATTTCGTATTTTTCAGCAAACACGCATATTTTTATTGATTTTTTCGGTAATTTTTGAAAAATTCGGGTAAAATTCCATGCCAAATGTGTTCGGTGTTTGCGGACTTTACACCGAATTTTACGACAATTATTTGAATTTGACCAAAAATCGATAACCCGACCCTTTTGCAACTATTCGGCACCGTTTTTCTGCATTTTATAGCACTTTCTCTACAGAAGTCGTGCCGCAGACTTTTTCCCTGATTTTGACAGGGTTTTTAAATAATTAAGCAAAAGTGTCGTGATAAACATTTAATGCAATTTTTGGTTTCCAAAATGTGTGTTTGCGGACTTTACACCGAAATTTACGACAATTGGGGGGGGGGGGGGGTTCAAATTTGCAAAAAAAATCAATTAAATTTTGCTTTCTTCCCTCTTGAAACGAACAAAATGTGGAAAATAATGGGTTTTGTTTTCTGTTTTCTTCGTGTGTGTAACAAAAATTCGCAATTTAATGTTTTCTCGTCAATTTTCCGGCGCAGCAGGCTTTTTTATTTTTTTTAATACTAAAATTTATTCAGAATTGCGACGCGGTGTTTGCGTACTTTTGAAAATCAAAAAGTACGCAAACACCGTGTCGCATTATTTTGTTTTCCCAACGACATTTTCCAGTCAAAAATATCGATTAGCCACTATTTTTTTTCCCAAAAACAATAAAAGACAAAACCCTCCCGCTTTTTCCGGCCAACGGCGCGGCGCTTAAAAGGCAGTGAATGGGACGAGAAAATACTGGGGTATTACTGATAATCCAAAGCAATTATTCCCCCTTTCCATGCGTTTTGTTCACTTTTTCTGTCTCTCTGCCTGCTGGGAATTTTCCTATTCGCGCTTTTTTGTTGATAATTTTTGAAAAATAGCTTCAAAAATCGATATTATGTGTTCACAGACGTTTGAAATGTTTTTTTTTATTGATTTGATCATCTCAATATGAAAAAATCAATAATTTTTGCCGCCTAATTCGACATTGTCGTGACGAGGCCCGAGCGCAGCCGACTGTCAGAAATTTGATGTGGATTTACGAGCAATTTTATTATATTTTATTTTATAGGGTGGTATCACGAAATAGAACTGCTATATTCCGCGCTGTTCTATTTCGTGGCACCACCATTTTGCTTTCCTGCTCGTAAATCCACACACAAAAACCCCAATTTTTTTCGAAACACCAAACGTAGAACAAAACAAACCGCAATTTCCCGTCTCGTCAAGTGGCTTTTCTCGCTGAAAATCGTTAGAGAAGGAGGAAAAAAAGGACGTCAGAAAAATAGATGAGAAAATGGGCGGCGTCTTTTCGACGTCCTCCTAGACGTCGTCTTCGCAATTCTTCTTCTTCTTCTTCTTCCAATCTCCTTTTCAACCCAATATTTGATTCTTCTTTGTTTCGTTTCGTTTCCATTCCATTTCATTTCGGTCCTGCCTGCAATTTTAGTTTTAGTTTGTACGAAAACGGGGTTGTTGGACGTTTTTCTGCATTTTGTCGTCGCGGTGTTTGCACACATGAGAAAAATCCGCACTTTTTTTATCGAATCCCCATTCGAAAAACACATTTAGCGATCTGAAATCAATTTTTCAAAAAAAAAACAATGCAAAAATTACCATAAAAAGACAAAAAAAAAACATTTTTATCGATTTTTGCATCATTCGCCATTTTTTCTCGAATTTTCTTTTCATTCGCATACGCCATTTATCGATCTGAAGCAAAAATGTATTGAAAAGAACAGAAGAAAAACAGGAAAAAATAAGAAAAAAAACAAAAATCACAGTAAAAACTAACAGGACAGTGGGCGGAGCCTCGTAAATCGGTTTGCAACGCGAGTACGCAAACACCGCGCGACAACTTAAATAGAACAGGAAAAAATAAATTAAAATCCAAAAATATGAAAAATAAAAAAATAAAAAAAACACGAAAAAAAAGGGGCGTGGCCTATTTGGCAAGGCGCGCATGGTATTTTGCAATGGCCTGGCACGTAATTTTCAGCACTTTTAGAAAAAGATTAACCACAATAAAGTTCAGAAAATCAAAAAAAGGATTTATTTGTCTTCCCGTTTCTTTTTTCTTTTTTTCTATCATTTTTATTCGCTTTTATTCGCCCGATATTAAATAATTTGTGCACTTTACAAGTTCATTATTATAGGTTATTTTTCGCCGCCACTAATTCCTAGAATTCTAGAGATAAAAAATTATTTCTTCCCACTAGGGATTTTGCCACTTATTTCATTCTATTAGCGTTAGAAATATGCGCGCGAAAAGTCAGTATTATACTCGGCTGCAAATTCGCTCCAATCGCGCCGTGAGATTCAGAGACAAAAAGCGAAAAATCGGCCACGCTCTCAGTGCAAACGGAGCGAATTTACAGCGCTGTCAGTCGGCCACGCGCTGTTTCTCGGTCGCGGCCAGGTGGTCTCGCCGCGATAGTGATGACGCAGAGAAAAATACAGTTTTAACGAGTTATTGATCGGCGTTCTCGACTGACAGCACCGCGTGAATTCGATTTTCATAGCGATTTATTTTGGCCACGCCCGAAACATTTTCTGGTTTTCTTAAATAATTTGATAATTTTTAATTTTTTACTGAACTTTTGAAGTATTCTCAGCTCAAAAATCGACATTTTACGCTAAAAATTTAGAAAAAAAGGTGCGAAATAAAAATCGTCACCGAAATTATCGATTTTTCACGTTTCGAAAATATTGATTTTTCATTCGCTGAAATTATCGATTTTTCGTGTTTAAAAATCACAACAATTTTGCACCTAAATTCAATGACGCAACACTTTTTCCCACACCACCACTTTTCGCTCTATTTTTGCCCCAATTTTCGTCTAAACAAACATTGAAAACGGACTGGTGCAGCGTGTAATTGGACTTTTTTCCCAAACTGGATAAAATATCGAATTTCAAAGCAAATATGGCAAAAATTCGGTGAAACTTGGTGGTTTTTTTGGGATCAAAAGTGACGAAAATGAGCGTAGCCTGCTGTAGGATTTTAAAGGCGCATGCTCGAAAGTTTTTTTCTACTGTAGGAATTTAAAGGTGCATACCTTGAAATGTTTTGTTTTTTGAAACTTTGACATTTTTGGCCTATTTTTAAGCATTTTTCGACATTTTAAAGCAATTTTCGTTGAAAAAATAGAAAATTCAAATGTCCCTGTCATTTTTTCTATCCAAAATTTTTTTTCTTTTTGTCGTGGCGTGCCGCGGCGTGGCGTGGCGTGGCGTGGCGCGAAATTAGATTAGGCCATCAGTGATGATTTTTTTCGCATTTGCCCGCGTTTTTATGTTTTTTTTCTGCTGAAAATTGTTGTTGACCTTTTTTGCGATGATAAGGGCGCTATTCATATCAGTTTTCGCATTTTTTTTGTGATTTTTTTGATTTTTCTTCGAAAAGTCACGTTAAAAGGGCGCTAAAATCGATAACGCGCTCCACTGATGACACGGCGCCATCTTTTTTTCGTCTAACTGTCTATCGTCTCTCCTCAGTTTCGGTGGAGCGCGTTATGGATTGTTGCGCTATTCTACGGCCGCCTACAATTATTTTTTCTTTAAAAATAAAATAAAAAAATTCCTTGCTCTTCACCTCCCCCAGGGACATTTCAGAGGTTCTTGTCTAGCCGAACTTTTTTTTTCTTTTGATTTTCGTTCCATTCCGTTTTGCGTGCGCGCGCGCGCGCGCATTTTGTTGATAATCTGTGTGTGTAAACAATGGTTTCTCTCTGAAAATTTCAGCATAAATTCCCCTTTTTCCAGAAATGACGACGAATAGGCAACAATTCAACGTCGAGGTGGTGAAGGAAGCGAATTTGGACGAGGTTTGTGATGGAGTGGGTGCAAATTAAATGCTAATGGTTCCAGATTGTCCAATTTCTAATCGATAATTTTGCGACGACCGAGGCAATTTTGGCCAGTTTGAAAGTTGACGATGAGTGAGTTTTTTGAAGGAATTTCGGTTCAAATAACGATTTTTTGGGCTTTTGTACAAAATTCTGAAAAGTTAGCGCAAATTTATACGTGAAATGAAATAATTTGGAGACTAAAATGAAAATCGCTTAGCGTTGAGTTCAGTGGAGCGCGTTTGACCATTTTGACGGGCCGACAATAAGATTCTGAAAAATTGGCCCAAACTTTGCATTATCGAGGAAAATTTCAATAATTGTAATTGCGAAAAACCAGAAAAATCGATAAAAATAGGTGGTAAAACGAAATAGAACTGCTACGGCATAGAACCGTTTCAAATTTTAAATTATTGATTTTTTGTTTTATCGATCTTTGGGACGTTTTTACGGAATTTTTCCAGAAAACGGGTTCAATTTTGAATTATTGATTTTTAAGGGGTCTGCTTTTAACAATTTTTTATGCCGCGTCCAAAGTTCAAAAAATTCCTGAAATCAGGAGTTTTTTGCAGTCCAAAATGCCACAAAAAATCCCTGAAAAAACAGGCGGTGACAGTTGAAACCGACGTTACCGTAGTTCCTTCGCTGCGAGACCTTCTATGTTTAAACTTGAATTTTCCCACAGTTGCTCAATGTTTTCTTTTTTTGCGGAAAAATTCAAGTTCAAACACAGAAGGTCTCGCAGCGAAGGAACTAAAACTGGGCCCAATTATCGATTTTTTGGCTTTCTAAACGAGATTTTTAAAAAGGGCTAAAATTTTGAATTATTGATTTTTTGGGTACTCTTCTTATCGATTTTTTGGTATTTTTTCAGAGATTCTGAAAAATTATTATGTGTTCACGAACGAGGTTTGCAAACGACGCTCCGATGTTCCACAATTTTTCCATTGTTCCGCAGTATTCGCTGCGAGACCGCAGTGATAAAATGCGGAACATCGGAGCGTCGTTTGCAAACCTCATTCGTGAACACATAATAGCTAAAATTTTGGGTCATTGATTTTTTGGGGTCTTCATTTATCGATTTTTGAGGTTTTTTTCCGGGATTCTGAAAAATTGGCTCAAGTTTTGAATTATTGGTTTTTCGGGTGGCTTGTTTTATCGTTTTTTGGGATTTTACACAACATTCTAAAAAAAAATCAAATATTTTTAGAACGGAGCGCTGCAAACTCGCTCCCTTCGCACAGTGGAGGACGCGGCCACGTTGGCGACGAGAGAGTGCAGAAAATTGAGAGACTGTGGCCGATGTTTTGCTCTGATTTCTCTAAACCTCACTCCAAATGCATTGTTCGATTGGAGCGAGTTTTCAGCGTGTTATACCGAGTATATTAAAATATTGATTTACAAGCCTGCAGCTTATGGCGACTAAATCGCCTTCGTCAAATATTTATTTTTATTTATTTTTGTTTTTATTGCTGGTAATGGCAATCATTTCTTTTACCTATTTCTTTCAAGTTCTCGTGACCCTTGTGGTATAGTGGTTAGCACGTTTGAACGTCAATCGAAAGGTCGCGGGATCTAGTTTTGTCGACTGCAAACTCATTTGTGAGACACACAAACAAACACACAGACTAATCTAAAATTTTCTATATAAGAAAGATTAGGGTCTTCATTTATCAATTTTTTGAGGTTTTTACGGAATTTTTTCAAAAAATGGCTTTAATGTTGAATTAATAATTTTTCGAAGGCTCGTTTTATCGATTTTAAGGATTTTTTTAGCAAAATTATGAAAAATTGGCTCAAATTTTGAATTATTGGTTTTTTTGGCGGCTGATTTTATCGATTTTTTGCGGTTTTACCGAAAATTCTGAGGATTTGGCTAGAATTTTCGATTATCGATTTTTCGAGGCTTCACAGTTCTATTCTTTTCCGCAGAATGGGTCTCGCCGCGAAAATCGGGCGGAAAACATTGAAAGTTTACTCATAAATCGGGAGAACTATTGTCGGCCCGCCAAAATGGTCAAACGCGCTCCGCTGAACTCAATACTACGTGGCTTTTATTTTTGTTTCCAAATTTTTTCATTTCACGTGTAAATTCAACGTGAAATAAAATAATTTGGAAACCAAAATGAAATCCACGTAGTATTAAGTTCAGCGGAGCGCGTTTGACCGACGTGGCGGGCCGATAATAGAAAATTAAATTTTT
Organism: Caenorhabditis japonica; assembly: GCA_963572235.1. NCBI lineage: Eukaryota > Metazoa > Nematoda > Chromadorea > Rhabditida > Rhabditidae > Caenorhabditis > Caenorhabditis japonica. The sequence goes on from OY754345.1 coordinate 2,473,569, forward strand.
GACAATAAATCAGAGGCAAAATTAACCGAATTTCGATCCAATATTTTCCAGAAAATCGAAAACCGAACTAACGGTGATGCTCCGCGACCTCGTCCTCGACAGCCTCCAATGCACATCCTCTTGTGTCGTTCGTGACGTCACCACACGCCAAATCGACGGCGTGGCTCTGGCGTGTAAAACCTCGATTTTCGACAAACAAATTGATCGCCTGTGTGCCTACGAGTTTCAGTCGCAGAGCATTCGCGACGCTGTCGAGTTTTTGAAATTTGTGTTCAACAAACTGGATGTTACATATTATCTGAATGAGCATGGAGTGCAGAAACCGGTGAGTTTTCTTGTTCTATCGTTGCTGTCAGGCGGCCACGTGGTCTCGCACCGAGGAGACGCAGAGAAAATACAGTTTTCAGATTTTTATGCGTTTATTTTCCAGATATTCGTAGCCGTAACATGTGTGCGGAAAGATTTATGGCATCAGGGAATCGGAACGGCGCTCATGAATCATGTGTAAGCCCTTTTTTTTGGGTGTTTTTTACCCCCCCCCCCAGGACTACCAAAATGTTATTTTACACGTTCCAGAAAAACAGCAGCGATAGCCGGCGGAAGTGACGGACTAATCAGTTTGTGCAGCAACAAAACTGGACATCAGTTGATGAACAAGTTTTGTCAGACGGTCAGTTATTGTGGCTAATAGCAAAAATTCACAGAATATAACGGCTAATAGCCGAAAATTCTCATGGCTAATAGCTAAAAATTCTCAGAATATAAAGTCTAAAAGCTCCGAATCCGAATCTCGATAATTTCAAAATTCTCGAGCAAAAAATCAAAAATTGAAAAACCAAGAATTTCGCTTCTTTACGATCGTTGCTATTGCAAAATTCATATTCTCCACAAAAATTGGTGAGATTTGACTCCCACATTGACCTATTTTCAAAAAATTTCTAATTTTCGAAAACATGGGTCTCGCCACGAAAATTGAAATTTTTCGAAATCTTCCTGAAAACTAGTCAATATGGGTGTCAAAACTCTCAGAATCGTGTGGGAAAATTGAAAATGATGAAAAAAGTGAAAAAAAAAACGTATAAAATCTCGATAATTTCAAAATTCTCGAGCAAAAAATCAAAAATTGAAAAACCAAGAATTTCGCTTATTTACGATCGTTGCTATTGCAAAATTCATATTCTCCACAAAAATTGGTGAGATTTGACACCCATATTGGCCTATTTTCAAAAAATTTCTAAATTTCAAAAACATGGGTCTCGCAACGAAAACTTGAAAGAACACCGAATCAGCTCAATATCAATTTCTATGAACTCAGAACTGCTCGAATAATTCTAAAACACTGAAAATGCTTTAAATTTTCAGTTTTCGAAAGTTTGGGTCTCGCCACGAAAATATTGAAACTGGTTGGAAAGTAGTCAATATGGGTGTCAAATCTCATAGATTTTTCTGTAGAATTAAAAAATTGCCAATTTGTGGAGTCCTTTTTTGAAAACATGGGTCTCGCAACGAAGTTTTTTCAAAAGCATGGGTCTCGCAACGACGAACCTTAAATAGCACAAAATGCATTTATACACTTGTGAAACTACTCAGAATTGCTCAAAAAGTTTTGAAACAATGAAAATGTCTGAAATTTTTAGTTTTCGAAAGTTCGGGTCTCGCCACGAAAATTTTGAAACTGGTTGGAAAGTAGTCAATATGGGTGTCAAATCTCATGGAATTTTTTTTAGAATTCAAAAATCGTCAGTAAAACTATTGAAAGTTTACTGAGACTCCAGAATATAAATTTTGGAGTAAAAAAAATTTAAAATTTTCATTTAACTGTTCATTCTCCTCGAAACAAAATAAACTTTTTGCAGTTCTTCTCTGTACGCTACGACTCGTTCAAAGGCGAACACAAGCATCCGCCGATCGTCGTCTCGCCACACGAACCCTTTCACAGTATCTACGCAATGATTGCTCGTTTTACGTAGAGTTTTATGGCCATTTTTTTTTCTCCCCCGTCAAATTTGTGTACACACCGTTCATTCATCCATCTCACTGAAAATTATCAAAAACGCTTCTTCTTATTTTTTTCGTCTCCTTTTTTTCTTTTTCTCCCAACGAAGTTTTCCGCATTTTCACTGATTTTTTCTGAAACTTTTCGAGCTTTTTTTCTCTCCCTTTAAAAATCAAAAGTTATTTTATTGACAGAATTTCACCAACCCCAAACCCCGAATTTGCATTTTTTCACACTGGAAAAAAACAAAAGAAAAATTTCACAAAATCAATTTTTTTTTCAATTTTTTAAATCCCTGTCTTTTTATCGATAAATACATATAAAAAGTATGAATCCTATTTTTAATATCTGAAGCAAGCCTGCTGCGCAGCCCGCGCAAAAAACCAGAATAATCATTTTTCCCGCCAAAAACACATTTATTTTGCCTCGTTTTGTGACTCTGTTGACCCCGAAAATCGATAATTTGTGAGCAGCATGGCGGTGACAATGAGAAGAAGATTATAATGAGTATCTACTCATTTTTGGTTAACTTTTTCTTTTTTTTAAATCTTTTTTTTATATTTATTATTGTACTTAATTGTAGAAAAGAATACAACTAGTTTCACGAGAAACATGAGCGAACCTACCGCAAAAACAAGGAAAAAAAACAGGTAAATTAATATTTTTACTTTTTTTAAAATCCCAAATTTTTTCTTCTGGAAGTTCAGTAAACTTTATATCTTTTTATTACCGATTTTTGAATTCTCCAGAAAATTCTATGAGTTTTGACACCCATATTGACTACTTTCCAACCAGGTTCAAAATTTTCGTGGCGGGACCCAAACTTTCGAAAACTGAAAATTTTAGTAGTTTCTTTGTGTTTTAGAACTTTTTAAGCGACTCTGACTTGGTTGATGTTAATTTGAACTGCTTTCTGTGCATTTTCAAGCACTTCGTTGCGAGACCCATGTTTTGAAATTTAGAAATTTTTTGAAAACAAGTCAATATGGGTGTCAAATATCATCAATTTTTGTGGAGAATATGAGTTTTGCGATAGCAACAATCATAAAAAAGCGAAATTTTTGATTCTTCAATTTTTGATTATTTGCTCGAGAATTTTAGAAAATATCGAGATTCGGATACGTTTTTCTCTTTTTTTTTCACCATTTTCAACTTTTTCCCACAATTCTGAGAGTTTTGATACCCATATTGACTAGTTTTCACGAAGTTGTCAAAAATTGCAATCTTCGTGGCGAGACCCGTTTTCACTTTAATTTTGAAAACCTATCAATATTGGTGTCATATCTCTCTGATTTTTGGCTCAAAGTTGATTTTGGCTATTAAAGATGCTCTAAAATAGCGAAACATTTGAGTTTCCAAATTTTTGATTTTTTTTTCTCTGGAATTTCGGAAAAAATCGACATTTGATAACATTTTTGCCTATTTCTTAAATATTTTTGGATTCAGCTAGACATTCTGAGAGTTATGACACCCATATTGACTAGTTTTCAATGTATTTTAAAATTTTCCAAAATTTTTCGCGGCGAGACCCAATAAAGTGAAATTATGCAAGCCTATCAATATGGGTGTCAAATTTCATCAACTTTTGTGTAGAATACGAAATCAGTAACAAAATTTGCTGAAACCTGATGAATTATCGATTTTTCAATTTTTCAGAAAAAAATTTCCGGATTTTTTGATGACTTTCAACTAAAAAAAAAGTATCGTCTAGAGTGTAAATCAGGTGAGTTTACTTTCCATTTGTTTTTATTTGACCAAGAAATAAATAAATAAATAAAAATTATGAACAATTTTTGAAACAAATAAAAAATGACACACACTTTTCTTATGACGTGGCAGTACTTAAACCTCGACAAAAACCGGCATTTTTGATTCGAATTCACACAAATCGACATCACGGGCGATTCGGAAAAATCCATTCTCTCCAAAACTTGGGCTCCATGAGTTTTTGGCGATCCAGAATTTCTCGCCTTGCTCAGAAGTACCGTAACCCACCACGGCTACAGAATGCCAGCCGACCTGGAAATGTTTAAAGTTAAATCAATCGATATTTCTTTGAATTGGCAACTCACGAAATTCTGGGTGTCCTCACAATCTTTTACGGTGAAAATTCCAGATTTATAGTGCCGAAAACTGCGCGACACTTTAAATCCAACACCAATTGGACCATTTTGAACCAAAGTTCTTTGCATTTGAGCAGAGGTGGCCGGAAAAACGAACTGATAGTTGACCACTTTGATCTGAAAGTAAAAATAAAAATAATTTTGTTGAATAAAACACGTTTTTTTTAAATTTTTATTTTTTGAATATTGAAAGAAAATGGTTTTCTCCAAAAGTAATCATAATTTTCAAGTTTTCCAAATGATTCTGAAAGTTTTGACACCTATATTGACCACTTTTCGTTAAATTTGTAATTTTCGTGGCGAGACCCATATTTTCGAAAGTAGAAAATTTTTAAAAGTCTGTCAATACGGGTGTGAAATCTCACTAATTTTTGTGAGAAAAACAGTTTTTGCAATAAAAATTGTAACAAAGCAATGAAAATTTTGATTTCCGAATTTTTTATGTTTTTTTCCGTAGAATTTCGAAAATTATAGAGATATGAACAAATTTCTCTCATAGCGCGAAGTCGATTTCATAGTTTTCAAGCAATTCTGAAAGTTTTGACACCCATATTGACTACTCTTCGATGAGTTTATAATTTTCGTGGCGAGACCCATATTTTCAAATTGACAAAATTTTAGAAGTGCTTCAATATGGGTGTCAAATCTCATTATTTTTTTTAGTAATAATCAATTTTGCAATAAAAATGAGCCAAAATAGCGAATTTTCCCAGTTTTCGATTTTCGTGGCGAGACCCAAATTGGAAATTTTTTGAAGTTTATCAATATGGGTGTCAAATCTTATCATTTTTTCAGCCAATATGAATTAAGCAATCAAAATGAGGCGAAATAGCGACATTTCCAAGTTTGTAATATTTTTCTCTGGATTTTCAAAAATTATCGACTTGCTAGCAAGTGTTCGCCAACTTGGCATCATTTTCAGGTTTGACAGACAATTCTGAGAGTTTTGACACCCATATTGACTACTTTTCGAAATTTTTATAATTTTCGTCGCGAGACCAATATTTTCAAAAGCGACAAAATTTTAGAAATGCTCCAATATGGGTGTCAAATCTCTTTATTTTGTTTAGCAAAATGGAATTTGGCAATAAAAATGAGGAATATTAGCGAATTTTCCGAGTATTTATAATTTTTCTCTGGATTTTAAAAAATTATCTACTTGCTAGCAAGTGTTCGCCAAGTTGGCATAATTTTCAAGTTTGTCAGACGATTCTGAGAGTTTTGACACCCATATTGACTACTTTTCGGAAAAGTTTCAATTTTCGTGGCGAGACCCAAAATTTCAAAACTGACAAAACCTACCGCGTCCTCATTATCCTCACAGTATTCACCAATCTGTTTCACATTTTTTTGATAGTTTTTCTCCAAAACCACGCCATTCGCCTTCACGTACTCGAGCCCTTTTTCCACGCTACCTCCTCGGCAGCCAGAATTTCCGCCCTGGAAAATTTTATTTTTAAAAAATCATTCAAACTCCTATTTTTGACCTACCTGAGCACAATCGCACAACTGTTGCTCCGACGGGCTCACAAATTTAGAATGCTTGACGGAAAACGTGGATTGAACCAGAGAGGCTACAGTGTAGCCCCATGAGCAGCCACAGTAACCTAATAATCAACGATTAAGAGAAAAATAAATCAATAATGAACTTACCTTGATTACTGACTCCGCCCACCGTGTTTCCTCGCTGCCGCCAATCAAAGTGTTTTGGCAAGTTTTGCCCATTTTCAAAATTTTGCGTCGAATTTACGAATTTTTTCGACTTTTCCTGCACAACTGGATCGTTTTCCGCAGAATCCACGTGTAAATTGGCCACCTTCTCAGCAAATTGCAAATCGGTAAAATCAGTGTAATAGTTGATACCGAACTCCAAGTTTTGGTCCGCGTATTTTTGGTTTAGACTGGAAAATAAGTTTTTTTGCAAATCTATTAACATTTTCAACTTTTTCAAACAATTATGAGAGTTTTGACACCCATATTGACTAGTTTTCAAAAAATTTCAACTTTCGTGGCGAGACCCAAAAAGTGAAATTTTCAAAGTCGTTCAATATGGGTGTCAAATCTCATCATTTTCTTAAGCCAATATGAATTTTGCGATGAAAATGGTTCAAAATAGCGAAAAAAAAAAATGATTTTCCAATTTTGTGATATTTTTCTCCAGAATTTCGAAACATTATCGGCATTTTAGCAAAAATTTAGCAAATTTTGTGTCAATTTCAATCTGTTTACACAATTCTGAGAGTTTTGAAACCCACATTGACTATTTTTCCAAAAATTTCAATTTTCGTGGCGAGACCCAAAAAGTGAAATTTTAAAAGTCGCTCAATATGGGTGTCAAATCTCATCATTTTCTTAAGCCAATATGAATTTTGCGATAAAAATGGTTCAAAATAGCGAAAAATTTGATTTTCCAATTTTGTGATATTTTTCTCCAGAATTTCGAAACATTATCGGCATTTTAGCAAAAATTTCGCAAATTTTTTGTCAGTTTCAATTTGTTTACACGATTCTGAAAATTTTTAAAACCCATATTGACTAGTATTCAAAAAATTTCAATTTTCGTGGCGAGACCCAAAAAGTGAATTTTTCAAAGTCGTTCAATATTGATGTCAAATATCACTAATTTTTTTGCTGTATATAAATTTTGCAATGAAAATCATTTAATTTAGTAAAAATTTTGGTTTTCCAATTTTTTGGTTTTTCGCTTTAGGACTTCCAACAGTTATGGACGTTGGAACAAGATTTTTCCAAGTCATCATCATTTTCAACTTTTTCAAACGATTCTGAGTGTTTTGACACCCATATTGACTAGTTTTCAAAAAATTTCAATTTTCGTGGCGAGACCCAAAAAGTGACATTTTAAAAGTCGCTCATTATGGGTGTCAAATCTTACCAATTTTTTCAGCCTATATGAATTTTGCAATTAAAATGATCCGAAACAGCTGAAAATTTGATTTTCTAATTTTTTTCGATAATTTTTTTTTTTTGAATTTTGAAACATAATTGAGATTTGGATAACATTTTTGTCAATCCAAAATTATTTTTGAATTTAGTGGGCGATTCTGAAAGTTTTGACATCCATATTGACTATTTTTCAAAAAGTTTATAATTTTCGTGGCGAGACCCATCTTTTTGTAATTTTAAATGTTTTAAAGTTGCGTCTATAATATTAAAATTATTTTGAATATTTTCAAACGATTCTGAGAGTTTTGACACCCATATTGTCTGTTTTTCAAAAAATTCAATTTTCGTGTCGAGACCCATTAAAGTGAAATTTTAAAAGTCCATCAATATGTGTGTCAAATCTCATCATTTTTTGTGAAGAGTTCGAATTTCAATACAGAATTTGATAAAAGTTAATGCATTATCGATTTTTCAAATTTTCAGGTTATTTTTTCAGGTTAGTGGAATATTTCCAGATTGTAGAAAAGTTTAAAAAATCCGCTGCTTTCTCAAAAAGAATGCTCTGAACTACCTAATAATCTGCGCGACATTAAACCCAAAAATGGCTCGCGCTTTGGCTTGTTCCAATGGTGATCGGTACTGTTTTTGGTACCTGAAACATTATTCTTTTTGAAGCAGACTCTAGCGTAAACTCACGCAGCCTCAAACTGAATAAAAAGCTCGACGACAGTCACCGGATCTAGCTCATCCAGAGTTTTGGGGATTTCAAAATCGTTGAAATCCGGATCGGGAACATCGTTGACCGGAAAACCGGAGATTGACGAGAGTATAGAGATGCAGAGAAATAGGGTAATTTGAATGTTCATTTTTTTGAAATGATACTTTTGAGCTCATTAGGTGCTCTTTTTATAGTCGACAAAAAAAGATGATGTGATTTTAGAAAATTTACACACACTTTTGGTACTCAAAAAGTGATGCCAAGTGATAGGAAAGTGACGCCTAATCATTGAACCGTTCTAAAACAAGCACTGTCTTTTTTGTGGTTTTGTTTTTCTCCTGGTCATTTCATTGTGCCAGGTGTTTTGATGGTTTCGGCCTATTTTTGGGTACAGTGATTCTTGATTTATGTACATATATTATTCAATTTCACTCGACTCGTCGCTTCTCGTCTCTGAATATCTATGTAGACCCAACTCATCATAGTTGGTTGGCTTGATTTGTGTTATTTTGGTTCCTGTTAATGTTTACTGAGTTTTGAACTCTTATTCCTCCAGACAATAATCTCTGACGCGCCAGCTCATCGAGCACGATGCATGGTCACTCTGGTTCCTTCTTCAAATCAGAGTCCATCAAACTATGTATGCAAATTAAGAGTTTTGGATAGGATTCCACTTGACTGTAGTCTAGGAGCACAGTTTATTTTTTTAGGTGGACAGTCCTTCTAGTTGAAGTGTACTAGTACAAATGGGTGCACTTCTATTTTCTAGCCTCCTCTCTAAAAGTGAACTCTTTGTGGTAAACGTTTGTGCACTCCCATATTTTGCGCTATCAACGATTCAGAACATACTTACTTACTTATAGTCTGTCGATCCGTTCTTCGATCACCAGGTGTGGTCGCGGATCACGACCAGGCTTTCTCGGAAATGAAAATTTCTCTTCCGAGTTCCGTCGAAAATTTCCGATTTTGTAATTTTCTCTTCCGATGTTCCCACGGAATTCCGAATTTTTCATTTTTATTTCCGAATTTCCATCGGAATTTCGAAATTGGAAATTCTCGTTCCGAATTCCGTCGGAATTCCGATTTCCGATCGGAAAAATCGGAAATGAACCTGAATAGGCCCATAAAATCTTAAATTATCCATAAAAAAGTTTAAAAAATTTAGGAAAGATACGTAAACTTGTGTTTTGAATAGAAAATTTGTGTCACGGACATTATCGAAGAAAATTTTTTTTCAAATTTTTTCCAAAAAAAAAATTTTCGTATTGTCGGTGAATGCATGATCAGCCGAGCTCCACTGGACTTTTGAATTTGCAAGTGTGTGGCGCGCCTTTTCGGCGGGAAGGTTCAAATTTGAGCTGCCATCAGTCGTTTGGCAATTTTTTAAAATATTCTTTCGCTGCATATTTCTTTCCTTTTTATTATTTAAAAAATGATATTGATGGCCCGCCAAAATGGTCAAACGCGCTCCGCTGAATTCAACGCTATGCAATTTTCATTTTGGTCTCCAAATTATTTCATTTCACGTGTAAATTCAACGTGAAATTAAATAATTTGGAAACGAAAATGAAATCCACGTAGTACTGAGTTCAGCGGAGCGCGTTTGATCATTTTGGCGGGTCGACAATACTAATTTTTTGTAAATTATTTATTGATTTTAGCAAACGTACAAAAGGGGGAATACTGCTGTTGAGGAGGCGCAGCTGCGACGTGCTGGTAAGCATTTTGCAACAAAGTGTAATTTAACTTATTTTTTGTTAATAAATATGACAAATTATGCGAATTACCTCTTTTAATAGTAAACAATGTAATAAAAAAATTTGAATTCGCGCCAATTTTGCAAGTACGGCATGTTTTCGCATAATTTTGTCAATAGAGCGTGGCTGATCATGCATTCACCGACTATACTAAAATTCAACAGAAAAACATGTTTTTTTCCAACATCGGAAATACTTACATTAAACGAAATAATCAACGACATAGAATACGGAATAAAGGAAGGTATAGAATGAAGAAAATAGTCTGGTGCAACAGAACAAATACAACTGCCAAAAGTAGGCCCAAATTGGTTGCGTTGGCGATTGTGTGGTCGCGTGTGGTCCCGGCGCGACTGAAGATTCTGTAGTCGGATTTTAGCGGTATTTTCATGGTAATTCTCTGTAGTTTTATCATGAAAATAAATCGTCAATAAAGAGAAGCGTTTAGGTGAAAGGTGTGAGAGAGTTGTACTTTAGCATCACGAGGAGTTGCCGCTTTCGTTGCGCGGTTCCATTGCGTGTGTTCTACTGCGACAAACAGTGTAGGCTTCTTTTAAGCTGTCATAGAAATCGGCTAACTCTTTCGGATCACAGTCTCCTAAAAAACAAAATACATACAAAAACAAATAAGCAATTGGAAATTCACCTGGAAATTCCAAAAAATCAAAATTTTCGGCCTTAATATTTAAATTAAATTAAACTGTTCATTGTTCGCAAAAAAGAGGAATAAGAATAAGATGGTGATAATAATTTCCAGTCGAGTCAATGATAATTGGAAGAAAAAAAGAGAACTGGGATTGAAAAAGCTGCATTCTGTGGGGAGGAAGGAAAAGAAGAAGAAAAAACAAAAAAAATCAATAAATTAGAAATGGGCGTAGCCAATTATAGAAGCGCGCGCAGTGTATTTAACTGAAATGAATTGAAAACAAAAAGAAAAAAGAACCAGAAAGTCACATTGAAAAATCATGTTTTTTTTCGGTTAAAGTTGAAGCACAAGAAATTTGGCACCAGTTGCCACACGGTCAAAAATGTGGTTGGGTGTGAAAAATATGCAATTTACGGGCCGGGTCAGCGAACATTTGGAGCAAATGGATGGAAAACGAGTACCTAGATATAAAAAGAACGGGGGGGGGGAATTTTTTTTTACAGGGCATACTTTTCCGCCTCCTCATTCGATTCTTTCATGTCGGAGAGCACTCTGAAATGGTCATTTTGTGGAGAATTAAATTTTCATAGTTTTTAAAATTGCTCACCTAGCAAAGCGATTCCATTCTTCGCTCTTCAACACGTACAAGCTTTCACGCACGTCGTACATATGGACACGTCCTTCGTCATCGCCGACAAACACGTGTTTCCCTGAATTGGTAATTTTTTGGTCTTTTCTAAAAAATATAATTAAAAAAAACTTACCATCTGGCGACCAAATGAGCCGATTCATGTAGACGGTTTCGCCTTCGCTGCCAGCGCGAAGACGTGCCACTGGACCCTCGACGTCTTCGTTGAGATTCCAGACAAAGAGCTGGAAAAATGGCGTTTTTTATTTTATTTTTGTCTCAAATTTATTGAAATTTTTAGTGTTCTACAATTTTTGGAACATTGGAATGTTTTTTGGAAAAAATTGAAATATGACCAGTTTTACTTTCATATTGTCCATTCGCGAAAAATGCAAGTGCGCTCCACTGAACTTAGTACTTTGTGAATTTCATTTTCGTCGCCAAATTATTTTTTCTGTTTTTCTTCGATTTTCTGTTAAAATTCCTTGTTTTTCATGTTTTTTCTTTGTTAAATTGTTTAATTACAAGCAAATTTATAATATTTAATGAAAAATGTCCGGATTATGTCCAATTTTGGTCAAAATTCGCCATTTTTCGAAATTGCCGCATTGAAAAAATTCCAAACACTTTTATTTGTATTTTTTTGTTGTTAAAACGCAATAGGAACTATTTATTTTTGTGTATTCTTTCTTTTCTTCAATGAGAAAAAAAATTACGAAAGACCCACTAAACTACTGATTTAAATGAAAATGTGCAGTTCCGAAATTCGGTAAAATTTTCATTAAAATCGATAATTTTTGTGAAAAAAAGAAAGAATACACAAAAATAAATAGTTCCTATTGCGTTTTAACAGAAAAAAATTACAAATAAAAGCGTTTGGAATTTTTTCAATGCGGCAATTTCGAAAAATTGCGAACATTTTTCATTAAATATTATAAATTTGCTTGTAATTAATTAATTTAACAAAGAAAAAACATGAAAAACAAGGAATTTTAACAGAAAATCGAAGAAAAACAGAAAAAATTATTCGGCGACAAAAATAAATTTCACGAAGTACTAAGTTCAGTGGAGCGCACTTGCATTTTTCGCGAATGGACAATAGTGTTTGCGGACCCGAGATAGAAACCGTAATTTAGTAGGCTCCGCCCACTTTTTGGGGATTTTATGAAAACCCAAAAAAACGTTAAATTTTTTAAATGGATTACGGTAACACTCATTTCAGCTGTGTCTGATCGTCGAGATGTTGAGCGAAAAAATACAAAATTCAAATTTTTTAAACCACTAAAATCTCACATTTCCATCCGCATCAATCGACGCAAAAACGGCTGGATGGACTGGCGACCAGGCAACGTCCAACACGAGATCGGGATGCGATTCGAACGAAAACTTCAAATTCGCGTCCTTCGTACTCCACAACTTGACCGTCCAATCGTGCGACGACGAGATGAAGAGATGCGAGAAATCGACGACGCCGGAAGCGCGATGGAATTCGATACCGGTCAGTGTTCCGCTGTGACCTGGCAATGAACAAGTTTAAAAATACGGTATTTACTCTAATAGTCCGGCATGTTCTATTGTTTACTTTTCATCCCTACATTCACAAAACCGAAAAAAAACGGAAAAAAATTGAGGGAAAATCGAAGAATGCTCCGATTGACCTGAAATTTTGGGAAATATTGGAAAAAATTGTCCTGTACACGCTCAAAAAATTTTGGACCAAAATATCGATTTTGAAAATTAAAAAAAATCGATAATTTTTAAAATCGATATTTTGGTCCAAAATTTTGTGAGCGTGTGCAGGATAATTTTTTCCAATATTTCCCAAAATTTCAGGTCAATCGGACCATTCTCCGATTTTTCCCGCAATTTTTTCCGTTTTTTTTTCCGGTTTTGTCAATTGGTTGGACCTCTAATTACACGGCAGGTGATATGAAATTACGTCCTATTAGAGTAAAAATAGTACACGGTATATTAATTTTATGCGGTTTTTTCGAGAAGCGTTTGAAAATTTTTGAAAATTTTGGAAAATGGTTTTTTTGAAACAGTAAAAAAAATATTTTTAATTTTGCGCAAAAACTCCATTTTTTTAATATTGTCGATCAGCCACGACGGTCAAACGCGCTCCGCTGAACTTTGTACTTGGTGATTTTCATTTTGATGTGGAAAATTATTTCATTTCATTCATGAAATGAAATAATTTTGCACATCAAAAGTTCAGCGGAGCGCGTTTGAATCTCATGGCGGGTCGACAATAGGATATGTTTGCAATTAATAAATGTATTTTTATGGGTTTTATGGAAAAATTCTTCCAGAAAACTAAATTTTCAGGGTTTTCCCAAGTTTTTCTCGAATAATTCAGTTTTTTTAAAAATAATTTCCAAGAATTATTATACATATATTTTTCTGGCTTTTTTTTTTCCAAAAATATTTATTTTCGGCAAAATTTATTCCAAAAAATTTGTTAAACCTAAAAATATTGATTTTTCCTTTAAAAATTCACGATTCCCAAAAAAAAAATGTTTTGGCTCTGGGACGTTTCGAAACTTTTCTGGCATTTTTTCGTGCGGCATTTGGTTTTTATGTTTCGTTTTTATCGTTTTTTTGGTAGTATGCAGCAAAAATTTACAAGTTTCGAAACGTCCCAGAACCCCAAATCCATTTTTCGAGCAATTTAATCCGCTCACCCTTATAACAAGTATCCGTCTTGATAACCGCCGGATCGGCTCCATTCCTGGACGCCGCCAGAATCTCGCCAGAATCCGTTCCCACCACAAACGTTTGCATTTCGCCAATCGGAAACGACATTCGCGTGGAAGAGGCCTAGAAAAATCGACCATTTTTCAGGTTTTCGGGAAAATGATGCTCACGGTTTTTGAATCCTTCGTCATCAGCTCTTTACAATCGACGGGTTGCGTCAAATTGTCCACGTTCCAGCTGCAAATCTTTCCGTCTCGTGATAGGGACACGAAATTGTGGGCGTTTCGGGTGCCGACCACGGCTAGGCAGGAGACTGGTTGCGTGTGAGCTTGTGTGGAGAGGGGGCTCTGGAAAGGTACAGTACTTTAAAGGCACATACCCGAAGGGGGGGGGTGGTCTTGAAGAGAAAATTTCGCAAGCTGATATTATTGTTTTATTAAAGTTGTCGCGCGGTGTTTGCGTGCTCGTACTCGCGTTGCAAACCAATTTACGAGGCTCCGCCCACTTTTTTCCTCATTTTGCAGTTTTCCTTATGTTTTTTTCATATCAATAAATGGCAATGTGAATGAATATTGAACGATAAAATTCGAGAAAAAGAGAAAAAATGTTTTTCATCTTTTCATGGTAATTTTTGCATTTTTTCCTCTTTTTTTTTTTGAAAATAATTGATTTCAGGTCGCTGAATGTGTTGTTCGAATTGGGATTTTTCTCAATTAATCGCATATTTAGCGACCTGAAATCAATTATTTCAACAAAAAAAAAGAGGAAAAAATTCAAAAATTACCATGAAAAGACGAAAAACATTTTTTCTCTTTTTCTCGAATTTTATCGTTCAATATTCATTCGCATACGCTATTTATTGATCAAAATGAGGAAAAAATGTGAAAAAAAGTAAAAATCACTGCAAAAACAGCATGTCAGTGGGCGGAGCCTCGTAAATCGGTTTGCAACGCGAGTACGCAAAAAATAAAAATTGCCAATTTTCCCACGAATGGTCTCGAAGCGCTTTTTCGACACAGTTGAAATGAGTGCCACCGTAACCCATTAATTTATTATTATTTTTTTTAACTTTTTTACATTGTTATTGGGTTACGGTCGCACTCATTTCCACTGTGTCAATAAATTTTTGTGCTTCGAGATATTTCGGGGGGAAATTGGCGTTTTCAAAGTGATATTGTCGAAAAAATATTGGAAAAAAATGAAAAAAAAACTGCGACACGGTGTTTGCGTACTTTTGAAATATCCAACGAAAAATTGCAAATTCGTTGTGTGGCAATTTTTTCTTTGGTTCTCCCAATAAAGTGGCAAGCTACAGTAACCCGAAAACACAATTTATGGACAGATTTAGGCCAAAATAGCGAATTTAAGCAAGTTCCGTGGAGCGCGTTTGACCGCCGCGATGGGGCGCCAAAATTTTGCAAGTCTGCGGCACCATTTTAAGACACTTCCTGCACAAAAATGGTGCCGCAGACTTTCAAAAAGAGCGGGGCTTGTTCATCAGAAAAAGTACTTGTTTTTGCAAAAAGGAGGCGTGGCTTCTCCATATTTGGGTTACGGTAGGTCGTCTCTTGGATTTTTTTTCCAAAAAAAATAATTTTGCGTAGATTTTCGTTGATTTCCATTAAAAAAATTAATTTTACTCTATTTGCCCGGCATGCCGGTTTCATTTCTCATGGCCTTTCTCGTTTTGTATGACGCAACCTCTTGTGTATAGAGCCGCCAGTGGTCTTATACACAAGAATCGGTTCCGGGACGTTTCGAAACAAGATATTTTGAAACTGTAATGAATTTTTAGCGCTAAATTTCCGGAAAAT
Source organism: Caenorhabditis japonica (assembly GCA_963572235.1). Classification (NCBI taxonomy): domain Eukaryota; kingdom Metazoa; phylum Nematoda; class Chromadorea; order Rhabditida; family Rhabditidae; genus Caenorhabditis; species Caenorhabditis japonica. The sequence continues at coordinate 2,488,852 of OY754345.1, forward strand.
TTTGACGAAGAAAATTTTTACGCCCCAGTTTCAAAATCTCCTATTTTCGAAACGTTCCAGTTTCAAATCGTCCTAGTTTCGAAACGTCCTAGTTTCGAACCGTCCCAGTTTCGAAACGTCCCAGTTTCGAATCATCCCAGTTTCGAATCGTCCCAGTTTCGAATCGTCCCAGTTTCGAAACGTCCCACTTTCGAAACGTCCCAGTTTCGAATCGTCCCAGTTTCGAAACGTCCCACTTTCGAAACGTCTCAGTTTCAAAACGTCCCAGTTTCGAAACGCCCTAGTTTCGAAAGGTCCCAGTTTCGAAAGGTCCCAGTTTCGAATCGTCCTAGTTTCGAAACGTCCTAGTTTCGAAACGTCCTAGTTTCGAAACGTCCCAGTTTCGAACCGTCCCAGTTTCGAAACGTCCCAGTTTCGAAACGTCCCAGTTTCGAATCGTCCTAGTTTCGAAACGTCCTAGTTTCGAAACGTCCTAGTTTCGAAACGTCCCAGTTTCGAAACGTCCCAGTTTCGAAACGTCCCTAGTTTCGAAACGTCCCAGTTTCGAAAGGTCCCAGTTTCGAAACGTCCCAGTTTCGAAACGTCCCAGTTTCGAATCGTCCTAGTTTCGAAAGGTCCCAGTTTCGAATCGTCCTAGTTTCGAAACGTCCCAGTTTCGAACCGTCCCAGTTTCGAAACGTCCCAGTTTCGAAACGTCTCAGTTTCGAATCGTCCCAGTTTCGAAACGTCCTAGTTTCGAACCGTCCCAGTTTCGAAAGGTCTAAGTTTCGAATCGTCCTAGTTTCGAAACGTCCCAGTTTCGAACCGTCCCAGTTTCGAAACGTCCCAGTTTCGAAACGTCTCAGTTTCGAATCGTCCCAGTTTCGAAACGCCCTAGTTTCGAAACGTCCCAGTTTCGAAACGTCCTAGTTTCGAACCGTCCCAGTTTCGAAAGGTCCCAGTTTCGAATCGTCCTAGTTTCGAAACGTCCCAGTTTCGAAACGTCCCAGTTTCGAACCGTCCCAGTTTCGAAACGTCTCAGTTTCGAATCGTCCCAGTTTCGAAACGCCCCAGTTTCGAAACGTCCCAGTTTCGAAACGTCCTAGTTTCGAACCGTCCCAGTTTCGAAACGTCCCAGTTTCGAATCGTCCTAGTTTCGAAACGTCCTGGTTTCGAAACGTCCTGGTTTCGAAACGTCCCAGTTTCGAATCGTCCCAGTTTCGAATCGTCCTAGTTTCAAATCGTCCTAGTTTCGAAACGTCCAAGTTTCGAAACTTCCTAGTTTCGAACCGTACTAGTTTCGAAACGTCCCAGTTTCGAATCGTCCCAGTTTCGAAACGTCCCAGTTTCGAAACGTCTCAGTTTCGAATCGTCCCAGTTTCGAAACGTCCCCGTTTCGAATCGTCCCAGTTTCGAAACGTCCCAGTTTCGAAACGTCTCAGTTTCGAAACGTCCCAGTTTCGAAACGTCTCAGTTTCGAAACGTCCCAGTTTCGAAACGTCTCAGTTTCGAAACGTCTCAGTTTCGAATCGTCCCAGTTTCGAAACGCCCCAGAGCCCAAGAAATCATCACCAACTAACCCTATTAATCGGCAATTTCCGGCTCGTCAACCGATTGTCCCACACGCATATCTGACCAGATTCACAGCCGGCGAGCAGCAAATGAGCATGGAATCGTGCAAACGCGACCGATTGGATTTCTGATTGACAGTGGACGATGAATCTGTGAGGGAAACAGTGAAAATCGAGTTGCGACTTTTAAAAATGAAACCCCGCCCACTTTTTTTCACGCGAACATTAAATTTTAGTGCATTTTGAATTTATGCGTGCAAAAAAAAAAGTGGGCGGGGTTTGAAAAAAAAAAACTCACTCGGCAGTGACTTTTTTCGATTTGGTGTTCCACACGACTACGATGCCAGGCGGCTCATTTGGAACGTCAGAGGGCTGCAAAAAATTGGTTTTAATTATTTTTCTACTTTTTTGTTTGCGCATTAAAATTTCGGCTCTGGGACGTTTCGAAACCTGCCATTTCGAAACTTTTTTGCATTTCTGACAAGGGAGTTCCAAATGGTCAGTGGTTGGGAATTTTCTATAAATTGGCTCCTTTGTACTTTAAGACATGGGAAAACGATCTAGCTAGGTCCCAGCCTGCGAATTTGCCTGGTTTTCGAGAACGGGCGGCTCAAAATTTTTCGGGTCGATTTTTGAAATCCCAAAATGTGAGAAATGCCATTTCGCGCGGTTTTATCACGTCTCGTTTGAGCCGCTGATTTCGACGGCAGCAGCGGCGCAGTGGGTAGAGGGCGGCAGCAGAGAGCGATAGGTCCGGTGTTCGACCCCGTGATGCTGCAGGTTTTGGCAAACCATTTTTGCAAATTTTTTTTTCACAAAGTTGTGATTTTTACTGTCAAAAAAAAAAATGTTTTCCGTTTAAATATTATTTTAATGTTGTAATTTTTCGAGTTATCCGTTTATGTTTTATATTTTTCAATGTTTTGATTATTTTAAAAAATTTCGTCTAGCAACTATGGTTCGCGCTAGGGGTGGCAATCAGAGTTCGATGAGTTTAAAGTTTCTTATCCGTAAGTCGGAATTTGGAAGTAAATATTTTTATACTGAAGTCGAAAGTGAAAAAATGGTCGTAAGGGGGTAACCTTCTATTATAGCCAATGTGCTCCACCGGTGGCAAAAACCGATAAAAACCGGTGTTTTTTAATACCGGTGAAAACCGGTAGAAACCGGTTTCCACCGGTTACAAAAAAACCGGTTTCCACCGGTGTGAAAAAAACCGGTTTCCGCCGGTTTCTACCGGTTTCCACCGGTGAAAACCGGTGTTTTGTGTGCAAACACAGCGACGCGCAATTGCGGACCAAAGTTGTTTTGTTTTTTTTTTAATCTTAAATGTTCAAATCTTGCTTGCTTTTCTAGTTTTTGCTTCTTTTTTCCTCTATTTTTTTATAAATCTTTCCCGAATTTCGAATTTTTCAGCCAAATGACGTCTCCAGTATGCAAAGTATTCGATAAGCCGATTGATTCGAATCAAAAAATTGTGGCATTTTCAAATAAATTATCGCACTTAAAAAAACTCACCCAGATGAATACGCAAGAAAAACAAAAAGGTAAGCTAGGAAATTAATTTTTTGAAAAAAAATTTTTTCTTATCGTCAACGGCGGAGCCGAAAAGATCTTCTTCAAAATCAAGTCCTCGAACAACAAGGAGTATCGCATCACCCCAGTCGGTTCCAAGGACGTCGCCATCTCCCGTAACACCGAAGCGCCAAAGAAGGACAAGCCTCTCGTTCAATTCGCCCCAGCTCCAGCTGACGCCCTGGCTCCCCCCGGCCGGAACCCTGACCATCACCGTGTCGGTGTGTTTCGAAACTCCTCTCAAAAAGTAATATTTTTCCCCATGATGAAAGTTTGGATTATTTCATGCTATTTTTATTGCAGGTTTGATTTATGAGACGAAAACGAAGACACCGCAGACGACATCGAGTACGATTACATTGATACGGAAGCTATGGAAGATCCAGGAAAAGTCAGAGCGGAATCTTAAAATTCCGAATACGATGACGATTACTTTTGTTCGACTAGATTTAGCTGATCAAATTACTATAATACATTTTTTTTTTCATTCATTCGTTCTTTTTTTTGTTGTTTTTTTTTTACTTTTTGTTGAAATAAAACGAAATTTCTTAATTACCAAGAGAAATATAATTTTCAAAGATGAAAAAAACGTAAATTTTAAGATGAATGAAGAATTAATTATTCAGACCTTGTGGAGCCGCAAAAAAATAACTTTGCGCGTACTATTCAATGTATCTGCAATTGCGCGTCGCTGTGTTTGCACACAAAACACCGGTTTTTATCAGAATAGAAACCGGTTGTTTCGAATAACCGGTTATTCGAACAACCGGTTTTTTTCCACCGGTTTTTTGAATAAAAACCGGTGAAAACCGGTTGTTGGAAATCGGTTGAGCACATTGCTAGTAAGGGATCTCGGACCTCCGATTGTGGTCGGATATCTTCCCTGTGCAGATTCCTCTGACGTTGTGAGATTCCGACTAATCGTCTTTCTAATGTTTTTTGCTGAAAAATCAATTACACACTTTCAATTGGCCAGGATGTGATCAATTTCGTGTTTGTGTAGTGGGTCGGGACCAGTGTGCTTCACCGATCAAAAATTCACCGATTAATGGTTTTTTCGATTAATAATCGGTGAATTAGTCGATTAATTTTCACCGGTTTTAGTCGATTAATTAGTCGATTAATCGTCGATTAATTTAATCGGAAATTAGTCGATTAATCGCGATTAAATTAATCGACGAAACATATCGCTAAACAACAAGCGATTCGTAATTTCGGATCGTCGATATGGTTTTCACAAATTAAAGAAATTCAAATGATAGCAAACGTCAGGACCCGTGATTTGTCGGTACCAGAAAGTATGTACAGCCTGTCGCGTTCTCCAAGAGGACAGCTAACAGACAGCTACCTGGCAGCTGTTTAGTAGCTAGCTATTTGGCGGCTATGTGGCAGCTATTTGGCAGCTATGTGGCGGCTATTTCGCAGCTATGTGTCGGCTATTTCGCAGCTATTTGGCGGCTATAGAACTGCCCGGAATAGAACCGGCCCTATGTCGGTACAGCTCCTTTAATCGACGATTAATCGGCGACTAATTCACCGATTAATTAATCGACTAAATCAGTCGACGATTAATTTAGTCGATTAATTAATCGACTAAATCATCCGATTAAACGGCGACTAATTCACCGATTAATGATCGATTAAGCGACTGATTTTATAGACCTATTCACAGGATTCGTTTTTTGACATCTATGAATAGGAAAAACAAACAAAAAAAAACTTTTTTTTGTTTTTTTTTCCTCCTATGAATAGGTCCATTAGTCGATTAATCGTTGATTAATTAGTCGGTTAATTAGTTGATTAAGCGCCAAAAATTTAATCGGTGAAGCACACTGGTCGGGACTGATGTGGGTACAGCGTCTACGTGACAACTTTTCGAATTGTGAGTTTATGTGCCATCAGACATGTCGTGGGCCGGGCCGGGCCGGACCAATGGTGAAATTTTGTCGGCCCGGCCCGGAAAATTTTATAATACGTGAAATGAAGAGAAAATATCTGCTCAAAAATAAAAAATGTAATCACAACAAACGAATTTTACGTGAAACTGTGTGACATTTAACGTGAAACTGTGAGACAAAAAAATATCTTCATTTTTTTCCTGATATTTGTTAATTTTTTCGAATAAAAACGTGATAAAATTTGTCACTTCGCCACGAATCCATTATAACAACGAAATTACTTCGAATATTTGTTTTTAATTGAAAAAAAACGAAAAAACTTACGAAAAAAAACCGAAATAAAAATTGATCGGGCCGACCGGGCCGGGAAAATTTTCTACCGGTCCGGCCCGGCCCGCGGGCCGGCCCGAATTTCGACATGTCTGTGTGCCATAGACGGTTCGATTCACAGAGGGTAGCTGTTAGAAACATGATTTACCGTATTTCCTCTAATTTAAGCGCATGCGCCTCTATTTTTCAACCTCTTCTCCAAATGGGCTTTTATTAGAAGTGCGCTTCAATTAGAGGGTGCGCTTCTATTTTTCAAACGTTTATTGTCGATTCGTGAAGAAAGCAAGTGCGCTTTACAAAACTTAGTACTTCGTGGATTTCATTTTTGTCGCCAAATTATTTCATTTCACGTTGAATTTGTACGTGAGTTGAAATAATTTGGCGATGAAAATGAAATCCAGGTGCTACCTCGGAATAAAACTCGCTCGGAATAGAACTGTAGCGATATTGAACTTGCTTCGGAATAGAACTGTTCGGAATCGAACCGTTCGGTATAGAACTGTAGCGAAATGGAACTGTAACGAAGTAGAACTGTTTGGAATAGAACTGTAGCGAAATAGAACTGTTTCGGAATAGAACCGTTTCGGAATAAAACTGTAGCGAAATGGAACTGTTTCGGTGTAGAACTGTAGCGGATTAAAACTGTTGCGAAAAAAAACTGTTTTGGAACAGAACTGTCCCGAAACAGAACTGTAGCGGAATAGAACTGTTTTGGAATATAACTGTAGCGAAACAGAACTGACTGAAATGGAGCTGTAAAAGAAGAACCGCTGCGCGAAATTGAACTCAATAACCTACCATGTACAACTGAATACTTATTCGAGCTGCTGTAGCTTTCCTGGGTCACTACAGCTCCACTTCAGGCGGTTCTGTTTCGCTACAGTTCTATTCCAAAACAGTTCTATTCCGCTACAGTTCTGTTTCGGGACAGTTCTATTTCGCTTTAGTTCTATTCCACTACAGTTCTATTCCAAAACTGTTGTATTTCGCTACAGTTCTAATTCGCTACAGTTCTATACCGAAACAGTTCTATTCCGAAACAGTTCTATTCCAAAACAGTTCTATTTCACTACAGTTCTATTCCGATCAGTTCTATTCCGAACAGTTTTATTTCGCTACAGTTCTATTTTACTACAGTTCTATACCGAAACAGTTATATTCCGAAACAGTTCTATTCCAAAACAGTTCTATTCCGAGGCAGCACCGAAATCCACGAAGTACTAAGTTTCGTGGAGCGCACTTGCCTTTTTCACGAATGGACAATATTTCTGAACACAGCAATAGAAATCAACAAATAACAAATAACAAAGAATATTTAAAAAATGCAAAGAAACATTTTTGTTGTCGCTTTTGTCTTGTTCTCCAAAATCCATCATTTCTAGAAAATCATTGACATCATCCATAGCTCGTTCCTCTCGTCGACGCATCAAAAGCAGACTTCAGCGTATCATTGATTTTTTTTAGTTATTATCGGCCTGCCAAAATGGTCAAACGCGCTCCGCTGAACTCAACGTTATCCATTTTCATTTTGGTCAGCAAATTATTTTATTTCCCGTGTAAATTCAACGTGAAATAAAATAATTTGGAGACCAAAATGAAAATCGCATATAGTTGAGTTCAGCGAAGCGCGTTTGACCATTTTGGCGGTATATCTTTTGCATACATTTTTGATCAACATACATTTTCTTGGCGGTACCGTCTTTGTTTATTTTTCTCTTCGATCGTCACTGAGTATTGAAAAAGAAAGCAAGAAAAGGAAAATATTTAATGGACCTATTCATTTGAATTAAAATTAATTTTTATGTCATTTTAATTCAATGCATTACAACATATTAATTAATTAACCTGAACCATTGAGTTTGAGCCTTTCTTCAAATCGTGTCGAGACATCCTAGCCAAATAAATGCATGCGCCTTTAATTTGTACTCCGAGTGGGCAAGATGACGAAAAAATATGGCATAAAGTGCCGACCGGACCCTAGTTATTAAAGGCGCATGCATTTATTTGGCCAGGAGGTCTCGACACGATTTGCAGAAAGGCTCAAACTCAATGGTTCAGGAAAATTCAGGTTAATTAATTAATATGTTGTAATGCATTGAATTAAAAGGACATAAAAATTCATTTTAATTCAAATTAATAGGTCCATAAGAACAACTGCAAAAAATCGAAAAAAAAAGTCCGCAAAAACTGAGACAAGAAAATAACCAGGCAGAGTGAGCCTTTATTAGAGGGTGCGCCTCTATTTTTCGAAGTACCTCTCAGGGTGCGCCTTTATTAGAGGTGCGCTTCAATTAGAGGTGCGCTTATATTAGAGGAAATACGGTAATCGGTCCAATAAAAAACCTTTAACAAGAAAAGAGGGAAAATTTCCCAAAAAAAAATTAAACAGAACATTCAACGAAATAGTCCGGTGTTGAATGATGACGACAACGGCGAGCAACAGGCCAAATAAAACTGCCAAAAGTAGGCCCAAATTGGTTGCGTTGGCGATTGTGTGGTCGCGTGTGGTCCCGGCGCGACTGAAGATTCTGTAGTCGCATTTTAGCGGTATTTTCATGGTAATTCTCTGTAGTTTTCTCATGATAATAAATCGTCAATAAAGAGAAGCGTTTAGGTGAAAGTTGTGAGAGAGTTGTACTTTATGTCCTCCGATTCGTAACAAGAGGTGTTCGCCGCTTTCGTTGCGCGGTTCGATTGCGTGTGGTCCAATGAACCGCTCCACAACTAGCTTGTATCTGCTGCGACAATCAGTGTAGGCTTCTTCTGAGCTGTCATAGAAATAGACCAACCCTTCCGGATCACAGTCTCCTAAAAAACAAAATACATACAAAAACAAATAAGCAATTGGAAATTCACCTGGAAATTCCAAAAAATCAAAATTTTCGGCCTTAATATTTAAATTAAATTAAACTGTTCATTGTTCGCAAAAAAGAGGAATAAGAATAAGATGGTGATAATAATTTCCAGTCGAGTCAATGATAATTGGAAGAAAAAAGAGAACTGGGATTGAAAAAGCTGCATTCTGTGGGGAGGAAGGAAAAGAAGAAGAAAAAACAAAAAAATCAATAAATTAGAAATGGGCGTAGCCAATTATAGAAGCGCGCGCAGTGTATTTAACTGAAATGAATTGAAAACAAAAAGAAAAAAGAACCAGAAAGTCACATTGAAAAATCATGTTTTTTTTCGGTTAAAGTTGAAGCACAAGAAATTTGGCACCAGTTGCCACACGGGCAAAAATGTGGTTGGGTGTGAAAAATATGCAATTTACGGGCCGGGTCAGCGAACATTTGGAGCAAATGGATGGAAAACGAGTACCTAGATATAAAAAGAACGGGGGGGGGGGGGGGGGGAATTTTTTTTACAGGGCATACTTTTCCGCCTCCTCATTCGATTCTTTCATGTCGGAGAGCACTCTGAATAGTTTATTTTGTGGAGAATTCAATTTTCATAGTTATTAAAATTGCTCACCTAGCAAAGCGATTCCATTCTTCGCTCTTCAACACGTACAAACTTTCACGCACGTCGTACATATGGACACGTCCTTCGTCATCGCCGACAAACACGTGTTTTCCTGGTAATTTTTTGGTCTTTTCTAAAAATAAAATAAAAAACGTACCATCTGGCGACCAAATCAGCCGATTCATGTAGACGGTTTCGCCTTCGCTGCCAGCGCGAAGACGTGCCACTGGTCCCTCGACGTCTTCGTTGAGATTCCAGACAAAGAGCTGAAAAAATGGCGTTTTTTTTAAATTTTATTTTATTGTCTCAAATTTATTGAAATTTTTAGTGTTCTACAATTTTTGGAAAATTGGAATTTTTTTTTGGAAAAAATTGAAATATGACCATTCGCGAAAAATGCAAGTGCGCTCCACTGAACTTAGTACTTCGTGAATTTTATTTTCGTCGCCAAATTATTTTTTCTGTTTTTCTTCGATTTTCTGTTAAAATTCCTTGTTTTTCATGTTTTTTCTTTGTTAAATTGTTTAATTACAAGCAAATTTATAATATTTAATGAAAAATGTCCGGATTATGTTCACGTTTGGTCAAAATTCGCCATTTTTCGAAATTTCCGCATTGAAAAAATTCCAAACACTTTTATTTGTATTTTTTTGTTGTTAAAACGCAATAGGAACTATTTATTTTTGTGTATTCTTTCTTTTCTTCAATGAGAAAAAAAATTACGAAAGACCCACTAAACTACTGATTTTAATGAAAATGTGCAGTTCCGAAATTCGGTAAAATGTTCATTAAAATCGATAATTTTTGTGAAAAAAAAAGAAAGAATACACAAAAATAAATAGTTCCTATTGCGTTTTAACAGAAAAAAATTACAAATAAAACCGTTTGGAATTTTTTCAATGCGGCAATTTCGAAAAATTGCGAACATTTTTCATTAAATATTATAAATTTGCTTGTAATTAATTAATTTAACAAAGAAAAAACATGAAAAACAAGGAATTTTAACAGATAATCGAAGAAAAACAGAAAAAATTTATTGGCGACAAAAATGAATTTCACGAAGTACTAAGTTCAGTGGAGCGCACTTGCATTTTTCGCGAATGGACAATAGTGTTTGCGGACCCGAGATAGAAACCGTAATTTAGTAGGCTCCGCCCACTTTTTGGGGATTTTATGAAAACCCAAAAAAACGTTAAATTTTTAAATGGATTACGGTAACACTCATTTCAGCTGTGTCTGATCGTCGAGATGTTGAGCGAAAAAATACAAAATTCAAATTTTTTAAACCACTAAAATCTCACATTTCCATCCGCATCAATCGACGCAAAAACGGCTGGATGGACTGGCGACCAGGCAACGTCCAACACGAGATCGGGGTGCGATTCGAACGAAAACTTCAAATTCGCGTCCTTCGTACTCCACAACTTGACCGTCCAATCGTGCGACGACGAGATGAAGAGATGCGAGAAATCGACGACGCCGGAAGCGCGATGGAATTCGATACCGGTCAGTGTTCCGCTGTGACCTGGCAATGAACAAGTTTAAAAATACGGTATTTACTCTAATAGTCCGGCATGTTCTATTGTTTACTTTTCATCCCTACATTCACAAAACCGAAAAAAAACGGAAAAAAATTGAGGGAAAATCGAAGAATGCTCCGATTGACCTGAAATTTTGGGAAATATTGGAAAAAATTGTCCTGTACACGCTCAAAAAATTTTGGACCAAAATATCGATTTTGAAAATTAAAAAAAATCGATAATTTTTAAAATCGATATTTTGGTCCAAAATTTTGTGAGCGTGTGCAGGATAATTTTTTCCAATATTTCCCAAAATTTCAGGTCAATCGGACCATTCTCCGATTTTTCCCGCAATTTTTTCCGTTTTTTTTTCCGGTTTTGTCAATTGGTTGGACCTCTAATTACACGGCAGGTGATATGAAATTACGTCCTATTAGAGTAAAAATAGTACACGGTATATTAATTTTATGCGGTTTTTTCGAGAAGCGTTTGAAAAATTTTGAAAATTTTGGAAAATGGTTTTTTTGAAACAGTAAAAAAAATATTTTTAATTTTGCGCAAAAACTCCATTTTTTTAATATTGTCGATCAGCCACGACGGTCAAACGCGCTCCGCTGAACTTTGTACTTGGTGATTTTCATTTTGATGTGGAATGAAATGAAATAATTTTGCACATAAAAATGAAAATCAAAAAGTACAAAGTTCAGCGGAGCGCGTTTGAATCTCATGGCGGGTCGACAATAGAGAAATATAAAAAGATTGCATTAGATAAAAATTACAGGAAAATGTATTTTTATGGGTTTTCCCAAGTTTTTCTCGAATAATTTAGTTTAAAAAGAAAAAGTATTTGCAAGAATTAAATATTATAAAAAATCATTAAAAACATAGAATTTTCCGGAAATTTTTCCAAAATTATTTATTTTCGGCAAAATTTATTCCAAAAAATTTTAAAACCTAAAAATATTAATTTTTCTTTCAAAAATTCGTGATTCCCAAAAAAAAATGTTTTGGCTCTGGGACGTTTCAAAACTTTTTGGCATTTTTTCGTGCGGCATTTGGTAATTTAAATCCACTAGTATGCAGTAAAAACTTACAAGTTTCGAAACGTCCCAGTTTCGAAATGGCAGGTTTCAAAACGTCCCAGAACACCGAATTCGAGTGAAAAATCCATTTTTCGAGAAATTTCCCAGGTTTTTTTTTTCTAATCTTCTTACCCTTATAACAAGTATCCGTCTTGATAACCGCCGGATCGGCTCCATTCCTGGACGCCGCCAGAATCTCGCCAGAATCCGTTCCCACCACAAACGTTTGCATTTCGCCAATCGGGAATGACATTCGCGTGGAAGAGGCCTAGAAAAATCGACAATTTTCAGCACTTCGGCAAAATGATGCTCACGGTTTTTGAATCCTTCGTCATCAGCTCTTTACAATCGACGGGTTGCGTCAAATTGTCCACGTTCCAGCTGCAAATCTTTCCGTCTCGTGATAGGGACACGAAATTGTGGGCGTTTCGGGTGCCGACCACGGCTAGGCAGGAGACTGGTTGCGTGTGGGCTTGTGTGGAGAGGGGGCTCTGGAAAGGTACAGTACTTTAAAGGCACATACCCGAAAGTGGGGGGGGGGTGGTCTTGAAGAGAAAATTTCTCAAGCTGATATTATTGTTATATTTAAGTTGTCGCGCGGTGTTTGCGTACCGTACTCGCGTTGCAAACCAATTTACGAGGCTCCGCCCACTGCCCTGCTATTTTTGCTGCAATTTTTCCTTTTTTTCACATTTTTTCCTCATTTTGCGGCTCCGGGACATTTCGCAGCCGGACATTTCGCAGCCGAGACGTTTCGCAGCCGGACATTTCGCAGCCGAGACGTTTCGCAGCCGGACATTTCGCAGCCGAGACGTTTCGCAGCCGGACATTTCGCAGCCGAGACGTTTCGCAGCCGGACATTTCGCAGCTGAGACATTTCGCAGCCGGACATTTCGCAGCCGAGACGTTTCGCAGCCGGTAAACACTAATTTCGCGCGGATAAGTCAGCCTCCTTATGGAAGCACTCTTTCGTAGAACTCTTACGAAATAGAACTGGTACGAAATAGAACTGGTACAAAATAGAACTCGTACAAAATAGAACTCGTACGAAATAGAACTGGTACAAAATAGAACTGGTACAAAATAGAACTGGTACGAAATAGAACTGGTACGAAATAGAACTGGTACAAAATAGAACTCGTACAAAATAGAACTGGTGCGAAATAGAACTGGTACGAAATAGAACTGGTACAAAATAGAACTGGTACGAAATAGAACTGGTACGAAATAGAACTGGTACGGAATAGAACCGCCTGAAATGGAGCTGGACCAACACAGAACCGCTCAAACAATTCGAAGAATTATTTTATTGTACATTGTGAGTTCCTGAGTTCTATTTCGTGCAGAGGGTTTTTCAATACAGCTCCATTCCAGCTGGTTTTTTCGTTCGTGTTCTATTTCGTACGAGTTCTATTTCGTACGAGTTCTATTTCATACGAGTTCTATTTTGTACCAGTTCTATTTCGTACCAGTTCTATTTCGTACCAGTTCTATTTCGTACCAGTTCTATTTCGTACCAGTTCTATTTTGTACCAGTTCTATTTCGTACCAGTTCTATTTCGTACCAGTTCTATTTTGTACCAGTTCTATTTTGTACCAGTTCTATTTCGTACGAGTTCTATTTTGTACGAGTTCTATTTTGTACCAGTTCTATTTCGTACCAGTTCTATTTCGTAAGAGTTCTACGAAAGAGTGCTTCCATAAGGAGGCTGACTTATCCGCGCGAAATTAGTGTTTACCGGCTGCGAAATGTCCGGCTGCGAAACGTCTCGGCTGCGAAATGTCCGGCTGCGAAACGTCTCGGCTGCGAAATGTCCGGCTGCGAAACGTCTCGGCTGCGAAATGTCCGGCTGCGAAATGTCCCGGAGCCCATTTTGCAGTTGTTTCAGATCAATAAATGACGCAAAAATCGATAAAAAATGTTTTTTCATGGTAATTTTTGCATTTTTTCCTCATTTTTTTTTGGAAATAATTGATTTCAGGTCGCTGAATGTGTTGTTCGAATTGGGATTTTTATCAATTAATCGCATATTTAGAGACCTGAAAAAAATTATTTCCAAAAAAAAAAAAGAGGAAAAAATTCAAAAATTACCATGAAAAGACGAAAAACATTTTTTCTCTTTTTCTCGAATTTTATCGTCAAAAATGTATCAAAAAAACATAAGGAAAACTGCGAAATGAGGAAAAATCAAAGCAAAAACAGCATGGCAGTGGGCGGAGCCTCGTAAATCGGTTTGCAACGCGAGTACGCAAAAAATAAAAATTGCCAATTTTCCCACGAATGGTCTCGAAGCGCTTTTTCGACACAGTTGAAATGAGTGCCACCGTAACCCATTAATTTATTTTTTTTTTCGTGATTTTCGTGCTTTTTTTGAACGTTTTTTTAAACATTTTTATTGGGTTACTGTCGCACTCATTTCAACTGTGTCAATAAATGTTTGTGTTTCGAGATATTTCGCAGGGAAATTGGCGTTTTCAAAGTGATATTGTCGAAAAAATATTGGAAAAAACGAAAAAAAAAAAAAAAACTGCGACACGGTGTTTGCGTACTTTTGAAATATCCAACGAAAAATGGCAAATTCGTTGTGTGGCAATTTTTTCTTTGGTTTTCCCAATAAAGTGGCAAGCTACAGTAACCCGAAAACACAATTTATGGACAGATTTAGGCCAAAATAGCGAATTTAAGCAAGTTCCGTGGAGCGCGTTTGACCGTCGCGGTGGGGCGACAAAATTTTGCAAGTCTGCGGCACCATTTTAAGACAGTTCCTGTATAAAAATTGTGCCGCAGACTTGCAAAAAGGGCGGGGCTTGTTCATCAGAAAAAGTACTTGTTTTTGAAAAAAGGGGGCGTGGCTTCTCCATATTTGGGTTACGGTAGGTCGTCTCTTGGATTTTTTTTCCAAAAAACAAAAAAAAAATCATTTTGCATAGATTTTCGATGATTTCCATTAAAAAAATTAATTTTACTCTATTTGCCCGGCATGCCGGTTTTTAGTTTTCGAACCTGTTGACTGGATGCCGGGAAATGAAAAACCCCAATCACTTGTGTATAAGGCCGGTTTCATTTCACATTCTCATTCTCGTTTTGTATGACGCAACCTCTTGTGTATAGAGCCGCCAGTGGTCTTATACACAAGAATCGGTTCCGGGACGTTTCGAAACAAGACATTTTGAAACTGTAATGAATTTTTAGCGCTAAATTTCCGGAAAATTTTGACGAAGAAAATTTTTACGCCCCAGTTTCGAATCGTCCCAGTTTCGAAACGTCCCAGTTTCGAATCGTCCCAGTTTCGAATCATCCCAGTTTCGAATCGTCCCAGTTTCGAATCGTCCCAGTTTCGAAACGCCCTAGTTTCGAAAGGTCCCAGTTTCGAAACGCCCTAGTTTCGAAAGGTCCCAGTTTCGAATCGTCCTAGTTTCGAAACGTCCTAGTTTCGAAACGTCCCAGTTTCGAACCGTCCCAGTTTCGAACCGTCCCAGTTTCGAAACGTCCCCGTTTCGAATCGTCCTAGTTTCGAAACGTCCCAGTTTCGAAACGTCCTAGTTTCGAAAGGTCCCAGTTTCGAAACGTCCCAGTTTCGAATCGTCCTAGTTTCGAAACGTCCCAGTTTCGAACCGTCCCAGTTTCGAAACGTCCCAGTTTCGAACCGTCCCAGTTTCGAAACGTCCTAGTTTCGAAACGTCCTAGTTTCGAAACGTCCTGGTTTCGAAACGTCCTGGTTTCGAAACGTCCCAGTTTCGAATCGTCCCAGTTTCGAATCGTCCTAGTTTCAAATCGTCCTAGTTTCGAAACGTCCCAGTTTCGAATCGTCCTAGTTTCGAAACGTCCCAGTTTCGAATCGTCCTAGTTTCGAAACGTCCCAGTTTCGAACCGTCCCAGTTTCGAAACGTCCCAGTTTCGAAACGTCTCAGTTTCGAATCGTCCCAGTTTCGAAACGCCCTAGTTTCGAAACGTCCCAGTTTCGAAACGTCCTAGTTTCGAACCGTCCCAGTTTCGAAAGGTCTAAGTTTCGAATCGTCCTAGTTTCGAAACGTCCCAGTTTCGAACCGTCCCAGTTTCGAAACGTCCCAGTTTCGAAACGTCTCAGTTTCGAATCGTCCCAGTTTCGAAACGCCCTAGTTTCGAAACGTCCCAGTTTCGAAACGTCCTAGTTTCGAACCGTCCCAGTTTCGAAAGGTCCCAGTTTCGAATCGTCCTAGTTTCGAAACGTCCCAGTTTCGAACCGTCCCAGTTTCGAAACGTCTCAGTTTCGAATCGTCCCAGTTTCGAAACGCCCCAGTTTCGAAACGTCCCAGTTTCGAAACGTCCTAGTTTCGAACCGTCCCAGTTTCGAAACGTCCCAGTTTCGAATCGTCCTAGTTTCGAAACGTCCTGGTTTCGAAACGTCCTGGTTTCGAAACGTCCCAGTTTCGAATCGTCCCAGTTTCGAATCGTCCTAGTTTCAAATCGTCCTAGTTTCGAAACGTCCAAGTTTCGAAACTTCCTAGTTTCGAACCGTACTAGTTTCGAAACGTCCCAGTTTCGAATCGTCCCAGTTTCGAATCGTCCCAGTTTCGAAACGTCCCAGTTTCGAATCGTCCTAGTTTCGAAACGTCCCAGTTTCGAAACGTCCTAGTTTCGAAAGGTCCCAGTTTCGAATCGTCCTAGTTTCGAAACGTCCCAGTTTCGAATCGTCCTAGTTTCGAAACGTCCCAGTTTCGAATCGTCCTAGTTTCGAAACGTCCCAGTTTCGAAACGTCCCAAAGCCCAAGAAATCATCACCAAAACTAACCCTATTAATCGGCAATTTCCGGCTCGTCAACCGATTGTCCCACACGCATATCTGACCAGATTCACAGCCGGCGAGCAGCAAATGAGCATGGAATCGTGCGAACGCGACCGATTGGATTTCTGATTGACAGTGGACGATGAATCTGGGAGGGAAACAGTGAAAATCGAGTTGCGACATAAACATGAAAACATGAAACCCCGCCCACTTTTTTCATATTAAATTTTAGTGCATTTTGAATTTATGCGTGCAAAAAAAAAAGTGGGCGGGGTTTGAAAAAAAAAAAACTCACTCGGCAGTGACTTTTTTCGATTTGGTGTTCCAGACGACTACGATGCCCGGCGGCTCATTTGGAACGTCAGAGGGCTGCAAAAAATTGGTTTTCATTATTTTTCTACTTTTTTGTTTGCGCATTGAAATTTCGGCTCTGGGACGTTTCGAAACCTGCCATTTCGAAACTTTTTTGCATTTTTGAGTAGTTTTTCGCCAATTTACACAAAAAAACATTTTTTTAATGCACAAAAAGTTTTGTAACGTCCCAGAGCCAAAATTTCTTTTAAAAAATGCTTTTCATGCGGTTTTTCCAGTAGTTTCTCTGCGTCTCTTCTGCTCTCTCTCTCTGTGAGGCCATATGGCCGCGGCCTAGGAACCGCACGTGGCCGACTGACAGATTTTTGTGAATTTTGGAGCATTTTTCTTAAATTTTGGAGCATTTTTCGTGAATTTTGGAGCATTTTTCATGAATTTTGGTGCATTTTTCTTAAATTTTGGAGCATTTTTCGTGAATTTCGGAGCATTTTTCGCGGATTTTGGTTCACTTTTCGTGAATTTAGGAGCATTTTTCGTGAATTTTGGAGCATTTTTCGTGAATTTTGGAACATTTTTCGTGAATTTTGGTTCACTTTTCGTGAATTTAGGAGCATTTTTCGTGAATTTTAAAGCATTTTCCGTGAATTTCGGATCATTTTTCATGAATTTTGGTGCATTTTTCGTGAATTTTGGAGCATTTTTCGTGAATTTTGGTGCACTTTTCGTGAATTTTGGTGAATTTTGGAGCATTTTTCGTGAATTTTAGAGCATTTTTCGTGGATTTCGGTGCAATTTTTGTAAATTTCGGAGAATTTTTTGTTTGATTAAAATTAATTTTTCTGAATATGAAATTCTGGAAATTTTATATGCCAAAAATGCATTTTAAAACGATTTTAATAATTTTTTTTGAAAAAAAAAAAAAAAAAGAAATCAAGAATCAAATTTTCTAGAATAACCTAATATCTTGTGTATAAGGCCGGTTTTTTGCCTTCGTATTTTTTTTCTGAGCGGCCTTATACACAAGAGATTCAGCAAAAAGTGCCATTTTTTTGAAAATAACCCAAAGTCCTCAAAAAATGGGCGAAAAACCGGATACGAAGAGGAAACGCAGAGAAGCAGAGGGCGCGGATATTGTTGTATTGTAGCAAACTTTCGTCGGAGAGACGCAGACAAGCAGCGGAGCGCATTTGCATCAAAGTACGGTGTGACAAAACTATAACACTCACCCCATAGGACACCGCCAACAAGTCTGGATAGTGTTCCGAGAACGCCATTCCAGTCACCAATCGTTTTGCCGTCCACGTTTCGTCCAGATAGACTTGCGCCAAATGGAGCAGGTCGTCCGACGCGACCGCCTTCTCGTACGGATCTTTTGTGTAGTTTATGAAAATGTCAATGTCTTCGTCGAGAGCACGTCCGATCACTTTGCACGAGCGTTGGAATGAGTCCTGGAAGAAGTGTGGTAGGTGTATTGTATGGACTTTTATTATAAACCATAATGTCTTGTGAATAAGGCCTTGACATTTCGAAACTGGGACGTTTCGAAACTTGTTTGAAGTTTTACGGCATATTAGTGAATTCAAATTCCCAAAAAAATAAAAATAACTGATAAAAACGAAAAATAATTACCAAATGCCCCCGTGCTTTGGTGTCAATTGGCGAAAAGACATACGCAAAAATGCAAAAGTTTCGAAACGTCCCAGAGCCAAAATAAGAGTCTGTTAGAGCATTATTTCGGAGCATTCTTCGTGGTTTTTTAAGCAATTTCCACGAATTTTGGAGTCGCAGAAATCCATGTTTTTTTTTAATTTTCAAGTTTTTTTTGTTGTTTAGCTTAAAATTCCAGATATTTCAATTTCAGCTCACAATCACAATAAATTGAAAAATACCGATAAAAATAGGATTTTTCGGAATTTTCAATCAAAATTAATTTTTCTATGAAATTCGGGAAATTTTCAATTTTTTTGTATTCATTTATCGCAGTGGATTTCCGTGTCAAATGCGTAATAATTTTTTTTGCAAAAAGACTAAGCGCGATAGACCTATTATGAGTCTATCTATTCTAGCCCCAGTTTCACCAAAAAATGTTTTTTTTTCTCATTTCTCGTCCAAAAATTCAGAAATTTACAACATTTTTCTTTAACGTGAAATACTGCATAAAATGCAAAAAAAAAAACAGCACATTATTTTCAAAACCCGTCGTGAAACTCGAATGCAGATCTTACTAAAAAACGAAAAATGTAAAATTTTTGAAACAGTAAATAATTTTTTTTCCAATATTTTCAGGATATTTCGACTATTGTCGGCCCGCCAAAATGGTCAAACGCGCTCCGCTGAACTCAACGCGATTTTCATTTGGTTTTTATCCAAATTATTTAATTTCACGTAAAAATTCAACGTGAAATGAAATAATTTGGATAAATACCAAATGAAAATCGCACCCCATAGCGTTGAGTTCAGCGGAGCGCGTTTGATCATTTTGGCGGGCCGACCATATTTTAATGAATTTTTCTGCATTTCTTCGTTAAAATAACGGTCATTTTCATGTTTTAGAGTAAAAAAAATTACATTTTTCAGCAGTTTCGTTTTCCAGAATAATAAAAAATTAGGTTATGGGATTTGAGCGTTATAAAATTGACATTTTTGAATAAAGAAAAAGCGCGATAGACCTATTGTGTGCCTTTCGCATTTGAAAATTGCTTTGTATAATTTTCATAACTTTTTTTCACTGAAAAGTCCAACCATAACAAAAAAAAATACATTTTTTGTTGCATCATCAAAAAATGAAACCCTCGCTCACATTTTAGCGCATTTTGTATTTTTGCGTGAACAAAATGATGCAATTCGATTGAAAACACAATAAATCAATGCAAGACAGAAAAATCGATATTTTGGGCCAAAATATCGATTTTAAAAATTTTTAGAAAAAAAATCGATAATTTTTAAAATCGATATTTTGGTCCAAAAATTTTTGAGCGTGCACAGGAGAATTTTTTCCAATATTTCCCAAATTTTCAGGTCAATCGAAGCATTCTCCGATTTTTCCCGCAATTTTTTTCCCGTTTTTTTTTCTTTTTTTTCCGGTTTTGTGAATTGGTCCATTACCCAACATTATTGTGTTTTCAATCGACTTGCGACATGAGAACGCGAGACTCCGCCCACTTATTTGTGCGCTTCCTGTCTGCGTCTCTTCAAATATCACTGTGTTTGCGTGGTCGCGCCCAAATAAGTGGGCGGAGTCTCGCGTTCTCATGTCGCAAGTCGATTGAAAACACAATATGTTTTAAACCACTTTTCCCTTTTCCTCCTTAAAAAAATTTACGAAAAAAATCCCAAAAAAGGGTATTTCTGCCAGTTTAAAGAAATTTTCCAAGTTTTCGTTAAAAATCAGTGATTTTTCTCAATTCGGAACATATACGGGGCCAAGTTTTTGTTCAAAAATTGATAATTTTTGCGACATGTTACGCGCAAAATTTCGAAATTTCGAAATTGAGGCCAAAAATTAATTAATTTTAAAACGTGTTTTTTAATCAATTTTGTTTCAATTTTGGCTCTTATTTTTTAAAGGTCGAAATTGTGCGCTCGGGCGCGTTCAACTCCCGGATCGTGGTCCTATTGTGAAAAAAGAAAATAAAAAAATAGCAACGTGGTGTTTGCGTACTTTTGAAATTCAAACGGCAATGAAAGAAATAGCATGGGAAATGAAGAGAAATGTTTCCATTTTCGTTTGAATTTTAAAAGTACGCAAACACCGCGTTGCAACTTTTTTGGTTTCCCAACTACTGGCCATACTCGAATGCAGAGTGTACCAAAAGTGAAATATGAAAATTTTTTGAAACAGTAAATTTAATTTTATTTGAGTTAAAAAAAAATTAGTGTCTATGGTGTTTTCAATAGAGTTGCATCATCAAAAAATGAAACCCCGCCCACTTTTTTAATTTTCGCATGAAAAAAGTGGGCGGGGTTTCATTTTTTAAAGATGCAATTCGATTGAAAACACAATAAATCTATGCAAAATGAAAATAACATTTTTTGAAAACTTTTGCCCCAAAATATTAAATTTCCTGTTTCAAAAAATGATCCGTTGAACGAATGGAATGGTATTGTTTTGTTAAATCGAGCATTTCATTGCTTTTTTGTCATTACAACCTGCTGCGACTCACCAAAAAATCCGGATCCAACGTGAGTCGCATTTTCTGCTCTTCAGAAAGCGGTGGTACCGCCTGTGTCGCCTGCGTTCTTTTGCCAGCCTCATCCACTGAATCGTTTCTTTGCAGCAGCTTTAAATCGTTTTGTTTCGCGTGTACGAGCAATTTGGCAATCTCCTCGCTGATCGGTATCGGTGATTCTTGGTCGTGCGAATGGGCGCGTCCTGGAAAATGAAAAACAAATTGTTGAAACTTCGGGAATTCTTATTCAGCACAGGAAAAACCGTTTTTCGCGGTCTTTTTCCTTATGGACCTATTCAAAGTACTGTAGAAAAACGGAAAAAATGACAAACAACTGGGAGAAAACTCGGAAAATGCTCCGATCGGTCTGAAATTTTGGGAGAAACTGTCAAAAATGCTTCCGGGCTTGCTCAGAAAATTTTGGGCCGAAATATCGATTTTAAAAAATTGATTTTTCTGAAAAATTAATTTTAAAATTTTCTGCGCAAAACCGGAAGCATTTTTGACAGTTTCTCCCAAAATTTCAGACCAATCGGAGCATTTTCCGAGTTTTCTCCCAGTTTTTTTTTGTCATTTTTCCGTTTTTCTACAGTACTTTGAGGAAAAACGACAAAAAAACTACAGTAGTCGGAGGTTTTTTGACGTAAACAACTAGTCGTGTCGAGACCGGTCGATGAAATAATTCAATGCGCCTTTAAATTTCGGCCCAATTCCCATTAAAGCCGGGTCTCGACGCGCTGGGTTTTTTTCCTGAAAAACGGTGTTTTTCCTGTGCTGAACAGGTCCATAAAAGGGTGTAGGGTAAAGCTATTGGTGGTGTTGACTTTGTTAAAAAATAAATAATAATAATAATAATCGTGAAAGTGACCGAAGTGCAAAAAAATTGGTGAATCTTGTTTCTTATTTTTTTTTCAATTTTTATACATTTTCGGGGAATTTACCGCTCGAAACGTCCCAGTTTCGAAACATTCCAGAACCAAAAATTTGGTATAAAAAATCTGAAAATAGGAAATTCGAGCAATTTTTCAGGGCGCATTTAGGCGAATTTGATTTTCTCCAAGTTTTTATTTAATTTCCACTAATTAGTCGAAATTTTTAGCCAGTGGTGCCAAAAATGCGTTTACAAAAATTGGTGTTCCTGCCAATTTTGCCACAATTTATTTGATTGATTGAAATCTGTCCATTTTTAACCGAATTTTCCAGAATTTCCAAATATTTCATTGGAAAAGCTAGTATAATCGATAAAAACTGACTAAATAGCTCGAAATTTGTTTGTTTGGTGGTTCAAAAACTAGGAAAAAATCCAGAAAGCTTTATCAAAAAATTCCATAAATTTTTTAATTCAAAGAAAATTTGAAACATTAATTTTTTGCAATTATTTATTTAAAAAAAATCAGATAACACCACGGTCAAACGCGCTCCGCTGAACTCAACGCTATGGTGTGCGATTTTCTTTTGGTATTTTCCAAATTATTTCTCTTCACGTTGAATTTATACGTGAAATGAAATAATTTGGATAAATACCAAATGAAAATCGCATAGCATCGCGTTGAGTTCATCGGAGCGCGTTTGACCATTTTGGCGGGCCGACAATAGGTGAAAATGTACAATTTTTTCACAGTTTTTTTTTATTTTAATTTTAATGAAAAACCTGGTAAAAATAATAAAATTCGCCAAAATTGCTGCAATTTTGTTCAAATTTATAAGATTTTAACTGCATTTTACAAAATTTTAAATTTTTTTCGTGGGAAAGCTGAGAAAATTGATAAAGTTTAGCCGATTTGGTAATGGTACGTCCAAAGTAAAAAAAAGCGCAAAAAAAGACGAAAAAGGCGTCCAAAGTAACTTTGTTTTTGCGTCTTTTTTCTCTACAGTATACCGCAGAACCTGCAGATCAAACAAAAAAAAAAACAACTAAAAACATGTTTCAAACAATTAAAAATGTAAACAAACATGTGAAATTCAAATTATTCACTTCGCGCGTCGCTAAGATGTGCAGGTTTGGTGGGATACTGTAGAGAAAAAAGACGCAAAAACAAAGTTACTTTGGACGCCTTTTTTCGTCTTTTTTTGCGCTTTTTTTTTACTTTGGACGTACCATAATCAATAATGCACTTAAATTTCGAAACGTCCCAGTTTCAAATCTTCCTAGTTTCGAAACGTCCCAGAGCCAGGAATTGATAAAAATTGAAATTTAAAAATGTTTATTTAGGAGCAAAATGAAAGAAAATTAATTTTTTGCAACTCAAAGTCCAAAAACTTGAAAAAATACCAATAAATGGCCTAATTTGTAGTTTTTCCACATTTTTCAATTATTTAATTGCCTGTTTTTTAAAATAACATTTTTGACATTATTTGTGAATTTTTATTTTATTGCAAAATAAATATTTTGGCGAAAAGTTATTAAAATTTTTGCAAATTGTTTTAAAAAAGCAATTTCTTCAATCAAATAGCCATATATTTTTGGAATTTTTGAGTTTTTTTGTTGCAATAAATAGCCGAACCGGGGAAATTTATATTGTCGATTCGCCACGACTATCAAATGCGAATGCGCTCCACCGAATTAAGTGCTTCGTGATTTTCATTTTGTTGTCCAAATAAAAATCACAAAGCACTAAATTCGGTGGAGCGCATTTGACAGTCGTGGCGAATCGACAATATAAATTTCCTGGTTCGGCTATTTATTGCAACAAAAAAAACTCAAAAATTCCAAAAAAAATATGGCTATTTAATTGAAAAATTGCTTTTTTTAATGTGCAAAAACTGCAATAATTTATCGTCAAAATATTTATTTTGCAATAAAATAAAAATTCACAAATAATGTCAAAAATCAGGTTATTAAATAATTGAAAAACGGTGAAATGCTACAAATTAGGCCAGTTTTTGATATGTTCTTTAATTTTTTCAAGTTTTTGGACATTGAATTGCAAAAAATTAATTTTCTTTCATTTTGCTCCTAAATAAACATTTTTAAATTTAAATTTTTATCAATTTTTGGCTCTGGGACGTTTCGAAATTTATGTGCCTTTTTAGCGGTAAATTGGCCGAATAGTGCGAACACGGCGACGAATTGTTTTAATCGAGGCAAAAAGGAAAATATTTACTACATGTTTAAATAATTAAAAACTAATTTTCAGAGATTTTTTTTCAGGGTAAAAAAGGTGAAAATGTGAAAATAAACCATGCACAAACCTCTGAACTGACCGTGTTCCATCGGCATAATCATATCGTCATCATAGTCGAATTCTTGACTTCCCAACGAGAATTCGCCCACCGATATGCGCTCGTCGTCCGTTTGTGTGCCTTTTGAGTATATTGCCTGAGAAGGAATTTAATATTTTTGGGAATTTTTAAATGATACTTTGGGAAATAATGTCAAAAATACTTCTGTTTATAAAATTTTGGACAGAAAAATCGATTTTTCTGGAAAATTTCAGGTCAATCTTCAAGTTTTACTCCTATTTTTTCTACTTTTTCCAGACAGTTGCTCACCGAGTCCTTATTATCCGTAGAGGCCGTCTGAACTGTCGAGAATTCCAGATCAACAGATAGCATTGCTGAAATTCGTGGATGGCTCGCCGACGAGGCGAACGAGTTGGTGTTGGCACTTTCCACGTGGTTTTCGGCGGGCTCTTCGCGCACGTTCGGCTCTGTGGCGATGCCGACGCCGCGCAGGATTTCTTCGACCTGTTCTGAAGAAAGTGTCTGCCTGTGTGCAGGCGCCACCTGTCCATTCTGGCCGGTGCCGTTCTCGTTTGGAGCATGAAGAAGCTGTTGAACGCGGGCGTCCTCGTTTTGACGACGCTGCGAGCGCATCTCCGCCAGCTTCTGCTTTTTGCGGTCAAGTTCGAGACGTCTCTGCTCCGCCGCTGACATTTC
This sequence comes from Caenorhabditis japonica, assembly GCA_963572235.1. NCBI lineage: Eukaryota > Metazoa > Nematoda > Chromadorea > Rhabditida > Rhabditidae > Caenorhabditis > Caenorhabditis japonica. Next base: position 2,513,392 of record OY754345.1, read on the forward strand.
TGCAATTTTCATGTATAATAGATGAATCGCGATTTACTTTGTGTTATCCCTATTCACAAAACCGGAAAAAATCGGAGAAATATTGGAAAAAATTCTCCTGTACACGCTCAAAAAATTTTGGACCAAAATATCGATTTTAAAAATTTTCAGAAAAAATCGATATTTTGGTCCAAAATTTTTTGAGCGTGCACAGGATAATTTTTTCCAATATTTCCCAAAATTTCAGGTCAATCGGAACATTCTCCGATTTTTCCCGGTTTTGTGAATAGGTCCATTATGGGGTTATTCATGGTCGGAAAAAAAAATAGTTTTTTTCCTTATTCAAACGACGGAAAAAAAAAGAAAAAAATTCGTGGCCGCGAGAGTTTTTTTCCGTTGCTTTTCTAGGCCATCGCAAAAGTTTTTTAGGCCCTCCGCTGTGAGACCTGCGAAATATCGATTTACGGGCGAGTAAATTTTGAAATTTTTTTTTTTTTTGAAAAAATACAGAAATTCATTGGAAGTATTTAAGCAATAAAATACGATCAATTCTGCAAAAAAAATTTCAAAATTATTCGCCCGTAAATCGATATTTCGCAGGTCTCACAGCGGAGGGCCTAAAAACTTTTGCGATGGCCTAGAAAAGCAACGGAAAAAACTCTCGCGGCCACGGATTTTTTTCTTTTTTTTCCGTCATTTGAATAAGAAAAAAAAAAGGAAAAAAACTATTTTTTTTCCGACCCTGAATAACCTCATTAAAAACGTTAGGAAAATGGAAAAAATAGATGAACAAAAAAAAAAGAATAAAGCCGGGGAACAAGCTCCACCCCTGTTTTTTGGCTCTCGGACGTTTCGAAAGTGCCACGTTTCAAAATTTTTTCCGCATTTCATTTCATCGTCGTGGTGTTTGCCAATAATAATTTTTATAACGCATTCCTCGATTTGAGATACAACGTAAAATAGTTCGCAATCGGGTCTCGCCACGACGGTCCATATACATAAATACACTTGTCGATTTACGAGCAAAATTGAATTTTACCGTTTTGAATTTTTGTCAATCTACAAAAGTCAATTTTAGGCTTAAATCGACAAGTGTATGTACATGGACCGTCGTGGCGGGACCCGAATGCGTACTATTTTACGTTTTATCTCAAATCGAGGAATATGCGATAAAAATGATTGTGTGCAAACACCGCGATTATAAAATGAAATGCAGAAAAAATTTCGAAACTTCCGAGAACCGTCAGGAGAAGCGTGATAGATCTATTATAACGCTGAGCGCATTATCGGGGGAGGCTAGAAAAGGAAAAACTGCCACTTGGCGAATACCGCTACACGAAAATGCATTCGCCTATTTTCCAGCCACAGGAGAAGCGTGATAGATCTATTATAGAGAGTCCAAAACTGAACACGAACAGCAAAAACACTTCAAAACAGTAGTAGTATTTAGTAATACCCAGAGGATTGTGTGTATGTATTTGTACTTTCTCCCTTTCTCTAATCCTCGTCAAGCCTCACACTCTCTCACACACACGACGAGACACTATGCAAATAGAGAGGACGCAGACGAAAACGTTGAAGAAGGAGGAAAAATGCAAAATCAGTGAGTCAAAAGTCGCCGAGATGATTGAGGAGGTAAAGAACACCGACTGTTTACAATAGAACTGCTAGCCAGGGAGAGAGAGAGAGAGAGTGGTGAGAAAAAGAGAGTGAATATTGGAAGAAAAGAAGAGAAGCGGCGAGAAACATTCCGATGGGAGCGAGGCGGGAGATTTTGATTTTGAAAATTGGCTATTCTAATCTATTTTTGAGCCATGAAAATGGCAAAAAACCCATTTTTGCCACGAAAATTCCAAAAAATCGAGCAAAAACTTAGCAAAATTTTCAGAAAAAGTTGCGAAAACCCCAAAAAACTGAGAAAAACTATTACGTATTCGCCATGGAGTGACATTTTGCAATAAATTTTGAGGCAAACAATTTTTTTGGCCAAGAAAACGTGATTTCCTTGAAGTGTCACTCCGTGGCGAACATGTAATATTTTTAGGAAAATAAAAAAATTCCTAGAAAAAACTTGAAAAGCGCTTTCAAACATTAAAAAAAAGAACACATAAAAATATGCGAGAAATATAGAAATTCACCTTTTTTTTTCAATTTTTCTGCATTAAAAAAAAGAAAAAAAAAACTGGAAAATTCATCAAAAAGCTTTCAAATTTTCAAATAATTCTACAAAAGCAAAAAACCACAAATTTTCACGATTTTTAAGAAAAACTTAAAAAAATTAAATTAAAAAATTCTAGAAAACTCCAAAATCTTTCAGATTTTTATGAACTTTTTTTGAAATTTTCTAGATTTTTTTTGTCAAAATCTGCAAGAAACAGGCCTCTTTTCAGAATTTTTCCGCTCGAAAATTGAAATTTTCATTAAAAAATCTGGAAGATTTTGGGATTTTTATTGCAGATTTTGACATAAAAAATTCTAGAAATTTCAAGAAAAGAGCCCAAAAATTCAAAAATGTTTTCATCAAGAATTCCGAGATTTTTTGATATCAAAAAACACGGAAATATCATTAAAAATCCCAATTTCTTTCAGATTTAAGCAAAAATTTAGAGGAAAGGTCAATCATTCCATCATCAAAATCAAAAATTTAACAAATTTTAAATTTTATTTAATAAAATTTGAAACATTAATTTTTTTTCGCAGTTTCCTTGAAAATATCTAAAAATTTATATTGTCGGCCCGCCAAAATGTTCAAACGCGCTCCGCTGAACTCAACGCTATGGTGTGCGATTTTCATTTGGTATACTCGGTATAAAACGCTGATAACTCGCTCCAATCGAACAAAGAATTTCACATGCATTTGGAGTGAGGTTTAGAGAAATCAGAGCAAAACATCGGCCACGGCTCAGGCAACTCATTTCTTACTATAATAGGAAATCCAAATCTGAATAGGAAATTTTGGAACTTGTCCAGGAAACTCAGATCTTGTTAGGAAATACAAATCTTATATAGAAATTTACAAACTATAAAGGGGTCTTGACAGATTCGAAAATTTTTTGAAATCTCGAATCTGTACAGAAAATTTACCGGTCTTGCAAGATCTGCTAAGATTTGTAAAATTGATTGCACGAGATGCGTCAATAAAATTTCTTGGCACCATTCGCGTCACGAATTTCGAAATGTTTCGTGTGGATTTTTATTGCGTTGTTATTTTATTTTTATTTATTTATTTTTGGTTTTTTTATGAGCTGCATTCAATTTGAAGTGTTTGCAGCCTAATGGATCGCGCCACCAATCAGCCTGTGATTTCTTGGGCACTCGAAAAACAGTGGAGCGCAGAGAACAATTGAAAATCAGGACAAAGTACGTAAGTAATGGATGTATTTACATGAGTTTTTCTGTCAATCGTATTGCCAAAATAAAAACTGCAATGCGCTGTTTGCGTGCTTTTAAAATTCAAATGGCAATGAAAGAAATAGCATGGGAAATGAAGAGATGTGTTCCCATTTTCGTTTGAATTTCAAAAGTACGCAAACACCGCGTTGCAATTTTTTTGTTTGCACAATATCTAGAAATCCACTTACCGTATTTCCTCTAATATAAGCGCACCTCTAATTAAAGCACACCATCTAATAGAAGCACATTTAGAGAAGAGGTGGAAAAATAGAAGCGCATGCGCTTAAATTAGAGGAAATACGGTATGTTAAAATTGAGCTTTATTGTGGAAACAAAAAATTGCAACGCGGTGTTTGCGTACTTTTAAAATTCAAATGGCAATGAGAGAAATAGCATGGCAAATGAAGAGATTTGTTCCAATTTTCGTTTGAATTCTAAAAGTACGCAAACACCGCGTTGCAACTTTTTTGTTTTCACAATATGTAATCTACTGGGGCGATCAGGGCTGGGCGTAAAATTTTTTAACGGATTCCGTAAAACGTAAAATTTACAGTTTAAAAATCCGTAAAAACCGTAAAATCCGTGAAATCGCAAATTGCACTGTTCAGTAAGGAAAATTAGTTGCTAAATTCAGAAAAAAAAATCACCAACATTGAAATAAAATTGGCCAACAACAAAGAAAAGCATCAGATTGGAAATTAGCCCCTAAAATTCAAAGGATGTATTATTCAATTTCAGTATGCAACATCGAAAAATATGTTGAGCTTTTTCTGAAATAATTTTTGGATAAATCCCACTGAATTGAAAGCATTTTCTACTTCGGCAGAATTTTTAGAAAACAATTCAAGAAAAATACAAAAATTTCGGTTTTTTCTCCTCGAATTGGACAAATTAGCTTTATAATTTTTACGGATTTTACGGATAAAATTTTACGGAATCCGTAAAATTTTTTACGGTCCCTTAAAAACCCGTAAAAACCGTAAAATCCCACCCTTGGAGGCGATCAGAATTTTCTGCAAATGCCTACTTTTAGCTGAAAATTACAGGAACGTGAAATGGTCTCCAAAAAACCGCATCGTTGGGGGTAAAGTAGGTCGAACAAGCTACATCTTATGATTTAATCATATAGTTTTTAACACAGAGAGTTCAAATTTTCAAACAGAATTTAATTTTAACTGCGCACATTTGTGTTATACCTCGCTAAACTTCAACAAAAAATCAGACAATTTTCAGCGATGAACCCAAGTTTTTATTTTTTGGTTATTTTTATAAACTCTTCTAGTTACCACAGAAAAATTTTTTTAAAGCTCTCCTGCAATTTTTTGTTTTGCCAATATCATAATTTATTTTCAGCGCGGCGGCCAGATCGAAGCTCGTCAAAAGGTGCAGAACGGACGACGCAGAACAGCCATCGACATCGGCTTAATATTTTTCTATTTTAAAATTTTTCCTTTTTTTGTTATAACCAATAAAATGAATTTTCTTTTATTCAATCGATAAAGTTTAGATTCCGGGGAATCTGGACAGAAAATTTTGGAATCTGTGCAGAAAATTTTGGAATCTGTGCAGAAAATTTTGGAATCTGTGCAAAAAATTTTGGAGTCTGGGCAGAAAATTTTGGAGTCTGGGCAGAAATTTTTGGTATCTGTCCAGAAATTTTTGGAATCTGCGCAGAAAATTTTGGAATCTGTGCAGGAGATACGCGCCTGTGCAGAAAATTTTGGAATCTGTACAGAACATTTTGGAATTATAAGAGGTCGCCAAATATCTATAAATCACTAGTTTATAATTCCAAAATTTCCTATTATAGCAAGAAATGAGTTGCCTGAGGGCTCTCTCAATTTTCTGCACTCTCTCGTCGCAAACGCGGCCGCGTCCATCACTGTGCGAAGGGAGCGCGTTTGCAGCGCTCCGTATTGAGAATATTTATCCAAATTATTTCATTTCACGTTGAATTTGTACGTGAAATGAAATAATTTGGATAAAAACCAAATGAAAATCGCATAGCATAGCGTTGAGTTCAGCGGAGCGCGTTTGACCATTTTGGCGGGCCGACAATAGATAGCTTTCTCATTTTTTTTAATCCCAAAATTTTCCAGATTTTAAGAATAATTTCTAGCAACGTGTCAAAATTGCACTAAACCGTAAAAATTTTGCAAAAATGGGCTAAAAATGTGAAAAATTCAGAGGCCGGATCCATGAAAATGGAAACTGGCTGGAAAATCGTTTTCCAAAAATTTTTCTCTGCGTCTCTCGCCCTTATCACTCGAAATTTGGCGTTTCCTGTGGATTTCCAGTTTCATGGATCCGGCCTCAGGAAAAAAGGCAGAAAATGGAAAATACTATAAAAAAATTCAGTACAAATTCAACGTGAAATGAAATTATTAAGAAACCAAAATGAAAATCGCATAACGTTGAGTTCAGCGGAGCGCGATTGACCATTTTGGCGGGCCGACAATACTAAAAAAAAGAAATTGGATAGGAATATCAGAAAACAATCGTTAAATTTCAAAATTCGGTTTTATAAAAAAAGTATCCAGAAAATTCCAAATACTAAATTGAAAAAAAATAGATTCTCCGCAACTTTTCAGGCAAAAAAAGCGAAAAAACACCAAAATTTTTCATTTTTGGGAAATTTTTTTTGAATTTAAATGCAGAAAAATAGGAAAAAAGCAATAATAAGTGCTCAAAATGAAAAAAAATTCCCAAAAAAACGAGAAAAATGAAAAAAGAACCAAAAATTCAGAAAAATAGGAAAATTAGAACTGAAAATTCTAGAAAACTTCTAAAATTCATAGAGCTTCATCGAAAAATTCAGAGATTTCGTAAAAACATTGAAAAAAATCTATAAAAGTTCGTGTAAAATCACAAAATTTACAGAAATGCCCAAAAATTAAAAAAAAAATTCCTAGAAATCACTCGAAAATCGTCCTAAAATTTAGATTTTCTTCAATTCTTCCTATAAAAAATTGTCTGAAAAATCGAAAAACCCCTCAAATTCCCTAGCAATTTCACAAAAGTACCCCAGAAATTCTATAAAAAAAATTTAGGCGGCCATGTTCAATCCGTAATGCAAAAATTGCGAAATTTCTCCGCCGCCGGACCGGCGGCGAGAGAGCGGCGTTTAGTACACGGCTCCGCGAGAGAGAGCAGAGAAAGAGAGTGGCGCCAGGCCAATTTCTCTGCGTCTCTCGCTTTGAGACGTTCTTTTGTCAAATAGGAGTGCTTTTGAGCGGTGGCGCCGAGTGGTTACGTGGAATGGAATTTTTCTGGCATTAAAATGCAGAAAAATTCACTTTTTTGCTGTTTTCCATCGAGTTGCGACATTAAAACGTGAAACCCCGCCCACTCTTTTTCGTTTTATATGAAAATTAAGAAAAAAAAAATCAAATACGGACCATTTGGAACCGTAAAACCTTCAGAAATAATGAAAAAGGCGGAAAAAAAAATACAATTTTGTTCATTTTTCTATTTTTTTGACACATTTAAATTAAAAATAAAAAAGAAAAGAGAATAAAATACCCATCATAATCAAGCCGTAGTGATTAAAACATATAAATTATAGAGACAAAAAAGGCAAAAATTGGAGAAAAAAGCACAATTTAAGGCAGATAAAAATAATTTAAAAAATAAAAAAAGTAAAGAAAAAAAAAAGAAGAGAAATTTGAGATTTTTTTTTTGGGATTTATTTACAAATCATTAAAAGTTGGCAATAAATAATTTTGATTATTAATTTTACTCTATTTGCCCGGCATGTCGGGCAATTAGAGGTTGCCGGGAAATTAGAGGTGCAGGAAAATTAGAATAAATACGGTATTTTTGAATTTTATAAATTTACATTTGAAAAAATTTAATTTTTCTGAAAATTTCAGAGAAGAATCCAGTTTTTTCGCAATTTTTTAATTTTTGAAATTTCAGCGAAAATCTCGAATTTTCCAGATTTTTTCTCTCGTGAACTGGCAGTTTTATAGCTCTTTTTTTTCAGAAAAATTACAAATTTTAGCCCAAAAATCAAAGGATTTCTGTTTTTCTGTGTAAATTTTTAAAGAAAAATCCAATTTTATAGGAATTTTTCCTTTTTTATTTAATTTTATCAGTCATAATTTTTAAAATTGTCAATGAAAATTGTTTTGCACGGTCAAAAAATAGCTTAAAATTTCAGTGAAAAATCGAAAATTTCTAATGTTTTCTGTAAATTTATTGAAAAATTTGACTTTTCTGGAATTTTCGATAAAATTTTCAATTTTTCTTCCAAAATTCAGCAAAAAATTGGATTTTACAGATTTTTTTGTCGTTTTCCGACAGTTTTATAGCATTTTTTTCCACAAAAAAAAAATCCAATGTGAAAAAAGTTCAGCGAAAGTTCGGAGAATGCTCCGATCAGTCTGAAATTTTGACAAAAAAAATGTTAAAAATACTCCCGGACAGTTGCAGAAAATTGCAGATCAAAATATCGATTTTAAAAATTATCAATTTTTTTTGTTGAAAAGTTTCAAAATCGATATTTTGGTCTGAATTGTTCTGCACATGTACGAGAGTATTTTTGACATTTTTTTGTCAAAATTTCAAACTGATCAGAGCATTCTCCGAATTTTCGCTGAATTTTTTGCTGGTTTCGTGAATAGCCCCACAATTAATGAAATTTCATCGAAAATTTCAATTTTCTAGAATTTTTTTTTACAAAAATCCGATTTTCAGCAACAATTTCGATGAAAAATTTCAATTTTCTAGATTTTTCTTGGAAAATTTAGCAATCCAGTTTGGCAAAAAAAAATTGCATTTTTTGGCTTAATTTCCAATTTTTCTTCTAAAATTCAGAAAAAATTGAATTTTGAAGAATTTTTTCTCGTTTTCCGACAGTTTTATACTGCATTTTTTGCACAAAAAAAATCCAAAAATTACAATTAAAATTTCATTTTTAGCCAAAATTTCAGTGAAAAAGTGAAATTTTTGAATATTTTTTTCAGAAACATTTTCAAAAAATCCAAATTTTTGCTGAAATTTCAGGGAAAAATTCAGTTTTGCAGGAATTTTCGCGTTTTTTGGCTTAAATTTTTTTTTCCAAAACCGCGAAAAATTGAATTAAAAAAAATTTGTAAAAACCAATCCAATTTCGCTGAAATTTCTGATTTTTTCAGCCTCTAATGGGGTTATTCACAGAACCAGCAAAAAAGCCAAAAAAATAGAAAAAATCAGCAAAAAATTCAGCGAAAATTCGGAGAATGCTCCGATCGGTCTGAAAATTTGAGAAATAATTTAAAAAACACTTCCGGCCATTCCCTGAAAATTTCAGACCAAAATATCGATTTTGAAAATTTTCAGAAATAAAAATCGATATTTTTAAAATCAATATTTCGGTCTGAAATTTTCTGGGAATGTCCGAGAGTATTTTTTAAATGATCTCTCAAAGTTTCAGATCGATTGGAGCATTCTCCGAGTTTTCGCTGAATTTTTTGCTGGTTTTTTCTATTTTTTTTTTGCTTTTTTTGGTGGTTCTCTGAACTTTAAAATAAAGCCGGCAGCCTCTAATTGCCCGGCATCCATCCCAGTAGGAGATTCGAAAAATAAGCCGTCATGCCGGGCAAATAGAGTTTTTAAAAAATTCGATTTTTCAAAAACTAAAAATCTCAACTTTTCAATGCGGTCTCAACGACGAATACCGATTCCTCAGATACGGATTATACGGTGTCATATCGCCTTTTCTGAATTCGCTCCAAAAGATTTTGGCCAGGAAAAGGTGGAAGGCAATGATAATAAAGACAATGAGCACCCACACAGCCGTCGGTAGCCCTCCAGACGCCGTTTCTCCAGACCGGTGCATTTCAATAACGTCCTCTTCATGCGCAGGGGCGGAGCCAACTTCTGACACGTGGATTGCCGATTTTAGGAGCTCTAGGTGGCGTCTAGAAGGTGCAATGTAGAGGAGCGAAGTGACAGGTTTGGTGACTTTAACTGGCAGTTGGGTTGGCGTTGCTCCCAGCGACACAGGGCTGTCCAGGCAGCCCCCATCACACGCGAATAGTTGGTGGGATGAGGAGACCATAAAATACGGTCGATTCTCCTGATCTAGCTTTATATCCACTCGAATAGTTCCCACTGTTCCCATATTGCTGTGCACTGGAATTCCATCAAAGTGCATTTCTCGGTGCAAATCGTGCGCGTCCAGCGCGATTTCCAGATGAGAATCGTGGTAGGACGCCGCTGTGAGGGACTTAAAACAATTTTTTTTTTTCGTTTTTTTTTTTTTAATTTTCGTGCAAAAATCACCTGAACAAACGCCTGAGAGGCTCCGATCGCTCCAGTGCTCAGCAAATTCGAGCATCCGCGTTTTTGAAACGTGACAATCCACGTGCTCACCAGCTCGATGAGTTTTGACGGGGTGTCCCAGTCGGTCCACAGTCTCGACGGGTAGAAGAGATTCGAGTGACCAGTGTAGCAAAGTTCGCTTTTTCGGGCAAGTGTTTCGAGGGCCTGAAGCCGTGTTTTTTTTTGTAGAAAATTACTTTACAGATTTTGAACCCTTGCCTAGTACCCAGGCTTGGTCGGAGTCGGAAAACGGAAATTCCGATTTTCCGACGGAAAATTTTCCGAATTTATTTTTCGGAAAAATTACCTGTCGGCAGTGTGCTTCACCGATCAAAAATTCACCGATTAATGGTTTTTTCGATTAATAATCGGTGAATTAGTCGATTAATTTTCACCGGTTTTAGTCGATTAATTAGTCGATTAAAAAAATTTTAGTCGATTAATCGTCGATTAATTTAATCGGAAATTAGTCGATTAATCGCGATTAAATTAATCGACGAAACATATCGTTAAACAACACGCGATTCGTAATTTCGGAGCGTCGCTATGGTTTTTTCAAATTAAAGAAATTCAAATGATAGCGAACGCGGTCCCGTTATTTGTCGGTACAAGAAACTATGTATAGCCGGTCGCGCCCTCCAAGAGGGCAGCTACCAGACAGCTGTTTGGCAGCTACCTGGCAGCTATTTGGCAGCTATTTGGCAGCTATTTGGCTGCTATTTGGCGGCTTTTTGGCAGCTATTTGGCTGCTATTTGGCGGCTATGTGTCGGCTTTTTGGCAGCTCTTTGGCGGCTATTTGGCTGCTATTTGGCGGCTATGTGTCGGCTTTCTGGCAGCTCTTTGGCGGCTGTGTGTCGGCTATAGAACTGCCCGGAGTAGAACTGCCCAGAGTAGAACTGCCCAGAGTAGAACTGCCCGGAATAGAACTGCCCGGAATAGAACTGCCCGGAATAGAACTGCCCGGAATAGAACTGCCCGTAATAGAACTGCCTGGAATAGAACTGCCCGGAATAGAACTGCCCAGAGTAGAACTGCCCAGAGTAGAACTGCCCGTAATAGAACCGGCTCTGTATCGGTACAGCTCCTTTAATCGAAGATTAATCGGCGACTAATTCACCGATTAATTAATCGACTAAATCAGTCGACGATTAATTTAGTCGATTAATTAATCGACTAAATTAATCGATTAATCGTCGACTAATTCACCGATTAATAATCGATTAAGCGACTAATTTTAGTCGATTAATCGTCGATTAATTAATCGATTAATTAGTCGGTTAATTAGTCGATTAATCGCCAAAAATTTAATCGGTGAAGCACACTGCCTGTCGGAAAATTTTCCGAATTAATTATCCGGAAAATTTTCCGATAATGATCGGGAAACTGCAGTTCTTTTAGGTGCCGCTTCTAAGTACCAAGAACTTCTCAAAACTGATTTTTTTTGTTGATTTTTTTGTTAATTTGTTGATTTTTTGGTTAATTTGTTGATTTTCGTATTTTTTTCAAAGAAATAAGATGAGCCAATTGTTAAGAATCTTTTTTGGAAAATAGAAAATTAAAAAAATCCTGTTTTAGTTTGGAAAATCGGAAAAAATCGGATAGCCGATTTTCCGAAAAATAAAATCGGAAAAAATGTCGGATATCCGATTTTCCGAAAATTGAAGTCGGAAAAAATTTCGGGTATCCGATTTTCCGAAAAATTATTTCGGAAAAAAATTTCCTTTTCCGATTTTCCGAAAAGCATTTTCCGAACAAGCCTGTTTTGAACCCTTGTCTAGTACCCTAATCTCTTGTGTATATAGATCCGTTTTAATTTCTGCGTACTTCTTTGTGCTACGGTATCTCATGTTTGCAAACACGCGCCCAGAACTTTGGAAAAAAACAGTTTTTTGTGGATTTTTTCCCCTATGCAGGTTGTTTCGAGGAAAAACCCCATCGCCTCAATACCCGGCGTTAAAGATGCAATGCGCCTTTAATTTTCGATGAGGAATTCGGCTGAAACATAAAGGCTCATCGAATTTTTTTTTCATCGGCCGGTCTCGACACGACGTCAAAAAACATCCGACTACTGATTTTTTTTTTTTGGAGTTTTCCTCAATTCTGCACAGGGAAAATGCCAAGAAAAACAGTTTTTTTCCAGTGGGTCTCGCCACGATAAGTTTAGTTATTGTTTTTTCAATCGAGTTCCGACATCAAAACGTGAAACTCCGCCTACTTTTTTAACTTGGGAAATAATGTAAAAAATACTCCCGGTCAATTTTTCTGGAAATTGTTCAAAATTTCGGTCCAAACATTTCTGGGCATCTCATGTACTTTTCCGCTGTTTCTGGAATTTTCAACACTTTAAAACTTCAGAAAATCATCAGAATTTTCATGATTTTTCTCGGAATTTTTTAAAATAGTGACCAAATCGGGGAAAATTTTGCAAGTCTGCGACAAGATTTTTCCTGCATTCTATAGCACTTACTGTACAAAAACCGTGCCGCAGCTTGCAAAATTTTCCCGGTTTTTTCATGCTCTTAAAACTTTCTCGACATGTTTATTCAAGAATTCGACACAAAAATTAGACAGATATGAATCAAATTCCGAATTAATTTTGAAGTCCAAAATCCAATTTCTTGATGTTCTGTTGTAGAAAAATTGGAGATTTGTGAAGATTATCGGCTCCTCAGTATTTGAATCTGAAAAAATACGAATTTAAGCTAAAAATTTTGATAAAATTAATGAAAAACAATAGAAATTATGCACAAAAATGATTGAAAAATACTGAAAAAAAGGAATGAAATAATCAGATTTAAAAAAAAATTAATAAACAAAACAAGCCTGCTGCGCAGACCTGCGCTGGCTACCAGGGGGCTCAGAAACTTTGGAACGAAAAATCGATTTCAAAAATATTGATTTTTTTCTGAATATTTTGAAAATCGATATTTCGGTCCAAATATTTCTGAGCATCTCATGTCTGTCCGGGAGTATTTTTGCCCTTATTTTCCGAGTTTTCGCGCAGTTTTTTGCCATAAGAATTCCCGAACCTTGACACTTTCCGGTGTGGCTCCCTGCTCGATAGTTGGTGCTCTCAAATTGCTCAGCAAAATGTACTTGGTGGCATTAATACGATCTCCATTCAGCGTGTTTGGAGCCTTTGATGAGGAAACGCTGAACGATTGGAAATTTCCCCAAAAACAGATTCTACCCACCTAAAACTGGCGGTATGCATCTTTGACCATCCTTCATAGTGCTCCAAGTCCAAATTTTTGGTATTTTTCGCGGATTGAAATAGACGAATCGCGTCACGTGACGCTTCTTCACTGGTCGGTTTAGCGACTATTGAACAGGTGAATCGGAGAGATTCTTCTCTGGAAAATTGGGGAATTTTCGGGCGATTTTTCAGCAAGTCCAGCCACATTTTTAATGGACCTATTCACAAAACCGGAAAATAACAGCAAAAAATTCATGGAAAATTCGGAGAATGGTCCGATTGACCTGAAATTTTGGGAAATATTAGAAAAATTTTCCTGTACACGCTCAAAAAATTTTGGACCAAAATATCGATTTTAAAAATTTTCAGAAAAAATCGATATTTTGGTCCAAAACTTTTTGAGCATGTACAGGAGAATTTTTTCCAATATTTCCCAAAATTTCAGGTCAATCGGAGCATTCTCCGAATTTTCCCTGAATTTTTTGCTGTTTTCTTCCTTTTTTTCCGGTTTTGTGAATAGGTCCATAACGCAAATAACTATTGTCCATTCGCGAAAAAAGCTAGTGCGCTCCACGAAACTTAGTACTACGTGGATTTCATTTTCGTCGCCAAATTATTTAATTTCATGTTGAATTTACACGTGAAATGAAATTATTTGGCGACGAAAATGAAATCCACGTAGTACTAAGTTTCGTGGAGCGCACTTGTTTTTTTCGCGAATGGACAATACTCGAAAATTCGAAAAAAAATGGAAATTTTGGGAAAAAAATAGAAAATCGAAAAAATGGGTCAAAAATTGAAATAGGGTTACGTAAAAATGCCAAAAAGTGCAAAAATTACAAGAAATCTCCGATTGATCTGAAATTTCGGGAAATAATGTCAAAAATACTCCTGGACATGGAGCTCAAGAAATTTCGAACAGAAAAACTGAAATATTAATTTTTAATGGGGTTATGCATGAAATGGCAAAAAAAACTCGGAAAATGCTCCGATTGACCTGAAATTTTGGGAAATAAAGGTAAAAAACTTCCAGAGATTTCCAGAAAATTTTAAACCGAAAAATATCGATATTTCGGTTTAAAATTTTCTGGGAATCTCCGGAAGTTTTTTTTACCTTTATTTCTCAAAATTTCAGGTCAACCGGAGCATTTTCCCAGTTTTTGCGCTGTTTTTTGTCATTTCGTGATAACCCCATTAAAAATTAATATTTCAGTTTTTTCTGTTCAAAATTTCATGAGCATGAGCTTCACGTCCGCGAGTATTTTCAACATTATTTTTCAAAATTTCATGCCAATCAGAGCATTTTTCTCTATTTTTTGTCATTTTCGAATTTTTCCGTATTTTTATGAAACCATATTTCATTTCATAGCCAATTTTTTCGATTTTCTATTTTTTATCCAAATTTTTTTTCATATTTTTCTGCATTTTCGAGTAATTACGATAATAATGAAAAACGCACAAATTTATTTATTTAGATTGCAGGATAAAAAACATAGGTAATTGCTGATTAATTTTAGACATTTTTAACATAAAAAAAATGGATTCCAATACTTTTGAATGCCTAGAATTGCCCGAATACCTCGATTTCCATAAAATCTCTGAAAAAATATATTTTCAACAGGAAAAAAGAGAAATTCGAAGAAAAAACTGACAAAAAAAAAAAAGTTTGACAACAAAAAAAATGAAATAAAAAGAAGTGCGCGGCGGCAGGATTGCGATAAAATTACCTTTTCTGAGAAACTATAACTTTCCCGGGCGGGTCTGTACACACAATCGCATAATGAGCACCGGCGATATGCCGCTGGCTCAACGGCAAATCGCCAGACTTTGAGTGAGCCCACCAGTTGGAGCCAAGGCGAGAAAGGGACAATCGGACGGTGGATTTCTTTAAAAATGGCTAATTTTTTTAAAGATTTCTGACCACGACCCACCGTTGGATTCGAAATTTGCACAATTTGCACAAAATAGTTGGGCCGAGTACGGTGAGCGTAGATTTGTGACGTCACGCAGGCGCATTCGCCGTCCTGAAGCAAATGGACTTTCAAGAATTTCACAAAAAGACCCACCACAGAATAGCAGCGCATAACTTTCAGAGCTCCATTCTTAAAGTCCGTAATTTTGGTAACTTCCACCGGCTGTGGCCCGTCAATTTCCACGCTTAGCGCTGGATAAAAACCTGTTTCAACGTCCAGCACTCGGTTTTTGTCCTGAAATCGCAGCTGGCCCAGCGAATCCAGTCCGAAGAATCCGTTGCCGACAAATTCGACGCTCGCGTTGTTGATTCCAGTGTCAAACTCCTGGAAACTGAGCCAAAATTAACATTTTTTTTTTATTTTTTAAAGATTTCACTTCACGTACCTCAATCTCTTTCCGCCACAATTTCAGCTTTTCAGCCGAGCACTGCTGCTCCTTAGAGCCACCCTGACCGGAAGACGTGTTGCGTGTGAAAATGAAGATGAAAAACATGAGAATCGCGAGAATTAGCGCCAGACGACGTTTCGGATATCGGCGGATTGCGCGTAGCTTGCTCTCGAAATCCATGTTTTCGATTTGGCGCACAAATGTGCGCCACGTCACTGACACACTCATTTGCTGCAAAAATGTTGATTTTGGATAACTGAAAATATAAAAATATCGAAAAAAAATGAGTCAGAAATAAAATGTTTAAATTGCGAAAAATATCGTGGTGAGACCCGTTACAATCTAGTTCTGCGCCTTTAAAAACTACCGTAATTTTCAAACAGTTTTTGGCCATTTTCACAGCTTTTTTGACGATTTTGATGTAAACTTGGAGGACTAATTGACTGAAAAACTTAAATTTCTGATTATTAAGTAAAAAAATTGACGAAATGACACACAAACCGATATTTATGGATTTTTGTTTAAATTATCATGAAAAATTTTTGTGCTGCGCCTTTAAAAAGGGTACTGTATTTAAAGATAAATTTTATCCGATTTTCAGCGGTTTTTTTGTTGGCTTTTGGTTGTTTTTTGGGTTTTTTTTTTTTGAAAAATCCGAAATTTCAAGTTTTTATTGTTTTTTATCGAAAGAAAAATAAAATTTCAACCAAAATACTCTGATTTTTAGCGTTTTTCAACAAAAAGTGTAAACTGGGCAGTTTTTGATGGTTTTCACATCAAAATAAACAAAATTTTAGCCTGAAATTGTATCTTTGAAAAAAAAAACCACACAAAATGATCAAAAATTTTAAAAATTCCAAAAAAAATAATCGAAACATTTTTCATTTTACGTGCTGCGCCTTTAAACAGGATACTGTAGTTTTACAAATTATTTGTCATTTTTCAGCAGTTTTTGCTTAATTTTTTGGTATTTTCATAATTTTTTCTTTCTCAAAAATTCAATTTCATCAAGTTATTACGAAAAAACCCAAGAAAATTGCGCAATTGGGCACGAAAATTGATCAGAAAAGTCAATAAAGCAAAAATTTTTTGGGCTGCGCCTTTAAACAGGGTACTGTAGTTTAAAAAAAATGTTGTCATTTTTCAGCGGTTTTTTATTTTTTATTTTTTTTTCCATGGTTTTTAAAGTTTTTTTTCTTTTATTGCAGTTTTTCTTAAATTTACGAAATTTCGGCTAAAACATGCGGTTTTGTTATTTTTAATGTCGGGAAATGCAAAAATTAGGGAAAAAAATCTCGAAACATGCTTTTGGCTCTAGAAAAAATAAGAAAAAACCCAAAAGAATTTCGCAATTCAAAGATTTCAAAACTCGAGTGAAAAAAAAAGAAACAAGAAAAAATCAATACAAGTAAATAAAATCTAGTAAATTGTTCCACTACTTTTCCATCATTTCTCCTCCTTTCTCTCGGAAATTTTATACAAACACACACACACATCGTGGCGCTAAATTGACCCCTCCAATAGCCAGCGAATGTGCGCCCCATCGCTCTGCGCGCGGGTCTCGCCGCGAAATCGAGAGGAGAATCGGCCGCAGAGGTCGGCTGATTATTGGCCTCCACGGCATGTCGGTCGCAGAGAGACGGGTAATCGACGCGGCGCGACGAAAAATCAACACATTGATCAATCTTTTTTTTTATACTAGATTTCCTATATAAACAGTTGCGATTTTATGGATTTTCCTGGTTTTTTTTACTGGTTTTCTATCGTATCGTACCTATTAAAAATTTGTGTTGTATATAATCGAAAAAATGAGAAAATGTTATTAAATAAAAGTTTCCAGGTAACGTAACTAACTTTCTCCCCGTTCAACCATGGGTATCTCTGACAATGACGTGCAAAAGCAACTCCGCCACATGATGGCTTTCATCGAGCAGGAGGCCAACGAGAAGGCGGAGGAGATCGACGCCAAGGCCGAAGAGGAGTTCAACATTGAGAAAGTAAGAATCCCCCAAAAAAAAATCAATAATAACCGCTCCTCTTCCAGGGACGCCTTGTCCAACAACAAAGACAAAAGATCATGGAGTTCTTCGAGAAGAAGGAGAAGCAGGTCGAGCTTCAGCGCAAAATCCAGGCCTCCAACTCGCTGAACGCCGGACGTCTCCGTTGTTTGAAGGCTCGTGAGGACCATATTGGCGCTGTGCTCGACGAGGCTCGCTCCAACTTGTCGCGCATTTCTGGCGACGCCGCCCGTTACCCGGCCATCTTGAAGGGACTCATCATGCAGGGACTTCTTCAGCTTCTCGAGAAAGAAGTCGTGCTCAGATGCCGTGAGAAGGACCTCCGTCTTGTCGAACAACTCCTGCCGGAGTGCCTCGACGGACTTCAGCAACAGTGGGGAAGCACCACTAAGGTGAGTATTCTTATGTTTTTTGTTTGTATATTCTACTTTTCAATTTGGCGGTCTTCAATGGAAATTGGTTAAAAATCGTTGTTATTCCTTGTTTTCTTGCAAAAATTCTTCATAAACTTGGCTGTATTTTTTTTGTTGCAAATCCTGCAAAATCGTGCTGTTTTCCACTGAAAATCAAATGGAAATTTGACGAGAAATATCGATTTTTGCGAGTTTGTTGAGCTGATATCCACTAAAACTGTACTTTTTCTAATATATCAATCTAATAAAAGTCAACTGGCCGTATTTTTCGTCAATTTTCACTAAATTTGATCGATTTTTTTTGAAAAATTGTCGGCAAAAATGCATTGCAATCTAATGGGTCTATTCGCGGGAACCAGCAAAATATGCGAAAAATTCGGAAAATGCTCCGATCAGTCTGAAACTTTGACAAAAAATGTCAAAAATACTCACAGACATGTGCAGAAAATTTCAGATCAAAATATCGATTTTTTTGATAATTTTCAAAATCGATATTTTGGTCTGAAATGTTCTGCACATGTCCGTGAGTATTTTTTACATTTTTTGTAAAAATTTCAGACTGATCGGAGCATTCTCCTGAATTTTTTGCAAATTTTGCTGGTTTCGTGATTAGACCCATAATCAAATTAACCGCGCAAATTTTCTGGAATCGCGATTTTTTCACTGAAAATCGGTTTTTCAATTAAAATTTGACGAAAATTATCGGTTTTTGAAAAAGAATTGCAATAAAATGCTGAAATTTCTTGTTTTCTAGCGAATGTTCTCTAAAAATCGCCTTTTCATGACAAGCTAATGGAATTGGCTGTAATTTTGGCAAAATTTATAAAAATTAATATTTTCCCCATAAAGTTGTGAAAATTATCAATTTTTGTCAAATTTTCGCTAAAATCTGGTGAAATTCTCAGTTTCTCTACAAATATTTTCAAATTGTGTGGCAAAAATTAGAAAACTGATGGAGTTTTCATGATTTTCTGTGGAAATTATCGATTTTTGTCATTATTTGGCCAAAAACTTGAAATTTCCAGTTTTTCACAAATTTTTTCAAAAATTTGAAATATTACAGCAAAACTTCAGGGAGTTTTTCTCAAAGTTCCCCAAAATTTAACTTATTTTTACTAGAAATTAGGGTTCCAATGGAAATTAGCTGAAAATTATCGCATTTTGCGAAAAAGTTGTTAAAAATCGATGAATTCGTCAGTCACAATCATTTTTTAAAAGCTTTTAAAAATAATTTTGTGCAAACACCGCGACGACAAAATGCAGAAAACTTATATTTGGGTGTAATGGACCTATTCACAAAACCGGAAAAAAAGGAAGAAAGCAAAAATTCAGGGAAAATTCGGAGAATGCTCCGATTGACCTGAAATTTTGGGAAAAATTCTCCTGTATACGCTAAAAAAATAGCAGACCAAAATATCGATTTTAAAAATTTTCAGAAAAAAAATCGATAATTTTTAAAATCGATATTTTGGTCTGAAATTTTTTGAGCGTGTACAGGAGAATTTTTTCCACTATTTCCCAAAATTTCAGGTCAATCGAAGCATTCTCCGAATTTTCCCTGAAGTTTTTTCTGTTTTCTTCCTTGAATAAGTCTCAAAACATGGAAACCCATAAAAATTCAAAAATTTCCCTGAAAATAATTGAAAAAAATTAATTTCCAGGTGGTGGTCGACAAGAAAAACTTCTTGGCGTCCGAGTCGGCTGGAGGAGTCGAGCTCGCCGCTCGCGCTGGAAAGATCAAGGTGTCGTCCACTCTTGAGAGTCGTTTGGATCTCATTGCTAATCAGGTATGGATCCTCGTGATAAGCCTATTATACCCTTTTTACTTCTTCCAGATCGTCCCACAAGTGAGAACAGCTCTGTTCGGCCCCAACCCGAACCGCGCCTTCTTCGACTAAACACCCCTCCGACGCCTTCTAATCTTCACGTTTTCCGAGAAAATGCGTAGCTAAAATTATGTATATTCCATCGTTTCGTTCCGTTCCGCCCATCCCGTCCAATCGCCCGCCTTCCATCTAATTTAACCAACATTTATAAAAAATTCAAAACCTTCATTGAATTTTCTTCTCGCGCTCCCCAAAAAATCCGTAGTAGGCCAACACATTCCATGATGTTAGATTACGTCCCACCACACCACCACCCAAACCACCCACTTAATGATTTTTGTGATAGCTATTTCTTTTTTTGTCGTCTACTAAATTTTATCGATTTTCCGTACCAGATATGAACAATGCGATAGATTTTTTTTCAGTTTTCTTGACAAATTCATTTCCAGCACATTAAAAAATGCAAGAGAAAAAAAAAGTGCAATTCAGATGGTGAATGATTGATCCAAATTCCAAAAGACGTCATCGTTACGAGTGGTACAGATATTCAGAGCGCTCTGAAAGAATCAAAAAATTGTAGAAAAATCAATAATTTTGACATTTTTGTGATGTCCTTTTAGGGTATGCGCCTTTAAAGTTAATTCTTACTGTAGGAGTTTAAAAAAATCGATAATTTTGCAAGAATTTGTGCATTTTTTTTTGCATAAAAATGCATTTTAACTTTTTTTGATAGGCTCTTTGAAAAAACAAGGAAAAATTCGGGAAAAAAAATTAAGATTTTCAAAATTTATTCACAAAAATTTTTCATTTTAGGGTATGCGCCTTTAAAGGAAAGTCTTACTGTAGGAGTTGAAAAAACCGATAATTTATCCAAATTTCAGCATTTTTTTGCATTAAAATGACAGAAAAATTCATTTTAACGCTCGTTTGATAGGTTTATTGAAAAAACAGAAAAAAATCATGGTAATTCGAAAAAAAAAAATAATAATTGCCCGAAATTTATTCTAAAAATTTTAAAATTTTAGGGTATGCGCCTTTAATGTCTAGTCTTACTGTAGGGGTGAAAAAAAAATCAATAATTGTGAATTTTTTTTGCATTAAAATGACAGAAAAATGCATTTTAACTGTTTTATTGATAGGATCTTTGAAAAAAACAGAAAAAAATCATGGCAATTCGAAAAAAATGCAATAAAAAATGTATTCAAAAATTGTCAATTTTAGGGTATGCGCCTTTAATGTCTAGTCTTACTGTAGTAGTGAAAAAATCGATAATTTATCCAAATTTCAGCATTTTTTTGCATTAAAATGTCAGAAAAATTTATTTTAACTGTTTTTTTTGATAGGCTCTTTGAAAAAACAAGGAAAAATTACGACAATTCGGAAAAAAATAAAATGTTTCCAAAATTAATTAAAAAAATTTTCCATTTCTGGGTATGCGCCTTTAAAGTCTAATCCTACTGTAGGTGTGAAAAAATCGATAATTTTGCAAGAATTTGTGCATTTTTTTTGCATTAAAATGACAGAAACATGCATTTTAACTGTGTTTTTCATAGGCGCATTAAAAAAATAATGAAAAAATTGGCCAAAATGTCAAAAAAATAATAATTTTCCAAAATTAATTGAAAAAATCTGTCGATTTCAGGGTACGCGCCTTTAAAGTCTAGTCTTGGGGGTACGACAGAATAGAAATAGGCGAAATAGAAATGCTACAAAATAGAAATGCTACAAAAAAGAACTGGAAAAAATAGAACTGAGCGAAATAGAAATGCTACAAAATAGAACAAATTTTGGCGATGGAGCGCGTTTGCATTATTTTTTCAATTGCTCAGTTTTTCGCCGATTTTCCTTTTTTTTCTGAAACTGCATTGATTTTATACCTTTCTTCATTTTCGATGTTGTTAAGTGCGTAAAATATCTGAAAATTACTGAAAAATCCTATAATAATCGGAAAATTCGAAGAATAATGCAAACGCGCTCCATCGCACCGATTTCTATTTCGCCCATTTCTATTTTGTAGCATTTCTATTTCGCCTATTTCTATTCTGTCGTACCCGCCTAGTCTTACTGTAAGAGTGAAAAAATCGATAATTTATCCAAATGTTCACATTTTTTTGCATTAAAATGGCAGAAAAATGCATTTTAACTTTGTTTTTCATAGGCGCATTAAAAAAACCACGGAAAAATCACCAAAATGACAAAAAAAAATAAAAATTTCAAAATTTATTCAAAAAATTTGTCAATTTTAGGGTATGCGCCTTTAAATTCTAGTCTTACTGTAGGAGTGAAAAAATAAAGATTTTTACACTAATTTTCACATTTTTTTTTTGCACAAAAATGGCAGAAACATGCATTTTAACTGTTTTATTGATAGGCTCTTTGAAAAAAACAAGGAAAAATTACAAAAACTCGGAAAAAAATTATAATTTTCAAAGTTATAGGGTATGCGCCTTTAAAGTCTAATCCTACTGTAGGTGTGAAAAAATCGATAATTTTGCAAGAATTTGTGCATTTTTTTGCATTAAAATGACAGAAAAATTCATTTTAACTGTTTTATTGATAGGCTCTTTGAAAAAACAAGGAAAAATTACGAAAATTCGGAAAAAATTTATATTTTCTAATTTATTCCAAAAATTTAAAAATTTTAGGGTATGCGCCTTTAAGTCTAGTCTTACTGTAAATGTGAAAAATCAATAATTTTGCAAGAATTTTCGCATTTTTCTGCATTAAAATGACATAAAAATGCATTTTAACGCTCGTTTGATAGGCTTATTGACAAAAACAGAAAAAAAAATCATGGCAATTCGAAAAAAAAAAATAAAAATTGCCCGAAATTTATTCTAAAAATTTTAAAATTTTAGGGTATGCGCCTTTAAAGTCTAGTCTTACTGTAGGTGTGAAAAAATCGATAATTGGGCATTTTTTTGCATTAAAATGACAGCAAAATGCATTTTAACTGTTTTCTTGATAGGATTTTTGAAAAAACAGAAAAAAAATTGGCCAAAATGACAAAAAAATAATAATAATTTTCCAAAATTAATTTAAAAAATCTGTCCATTACAGGGTACGCGCCTTTAAAATTAGGTCTTACTGTAGGAGTGATAAAAATGAATAATTTTGCAAGAATTTGTGCATTTTTCTGCATTAAAATGACAGAAAAATGCATTTTATCTTTTTTGTTGATAGGATCATTGAAATATTGTGAAAACAATAGCAGAAAAAATCCCCGAAAATCCGAAAAAAAAAATCTTCGAAAAATTTGCCCATTTCAGGTTATGCGCCTTTAAAATTAAGTCTTACTGTAGTGATGGAAAAATCAATAATTTTACACAGATTTTGGCATTTTTTGTTGCAAAATTTCCAGAATTTTCAGTAAATTTCTAGAAAATTCTATAAAATGTTCAAAATAATTCGAAAAATACAATTTTTCGTAAAATTTTTCTAACAAATCGTGCTCCATCGTACAATTTTAGATCTACAGCCATTTGCGCGGAATTCTAGGCCATAAAAATGGTGACCTCTGGTCTTGCCACGAAAATTGGTGTTCATGTTCATTAACGCGCAGGCTAGCGTCAATATCGATTTTTCCAAGCGTGTGTACCCATTTTTCAGTCATTCTGGCCAGCACTATTACTATTGTGTTTTCAATTGACTTGCGACATGAGAACGCAAAACTCCGCCCACTTATTTGTGCGCGACCACGCAAACACAGTGATATTTGAAGTGACGCAGACAGAACGGTGAATGCAGACTTGAAATGCGTTTTCATGTCGCAAGTCGATTGAAAACACAATATATTATCGATTTTTCAGCGATTGGAACAACTAATCTGGTATTTTTTTAAACATTTTGAGCGAACTTATCGATTTTTTACAGGGAAATCATTGGGATTTCGCAGGCAACGATCAAGATTGTGGAATAGAGCTCAAAAAGAAAAAAAACCCACGAAATCCGCGATGACGCGTCTTCTGATCCTTGTTAGAGTTGCTCTTCGACGACGAGACGCCCGAAGTGGTAGAGTGGGACGACGACGAGTCGCTCGCTCGCAATTTTACTTGCGGTGATTTGGCCGGAAAATCAGTGGGCAGCGCATTGATTTCGGCAATTTCCGATGCCGTTTTACGAAGGCCCAGCATGCGAGAGTCAGAGCGTCCCGAGCGAGAGGAGAGCGATTCGTCAGAGATGGTGGTGACCAGACAGCGAGGACGGCCTGGAAAAATCGATAATTAAAGGTAATCGATTTCTCTTGACCACGGCCGTGTAAGGTCTCGCAGCAAAAATAAACATTTTAACCGAAATCATCGATTTTTCGGGCTAAAATTTCTGATTATCGATTTTTCAACACGTCGTGACCCCGAGAGCCAAATTTTCATAAAATCTTTGTACTCACTCGTCTGACTTCTCGCTTTACGTGGCGCCGAGCGGTTCGAATTTCCCGAAAAGCTGGGACGGGCCTTCAGAATGTTCGACTTGCTCCGCGAGGCGCGTCCAGCACAAAAATTCGGGCTGGTTGCCGGTTTCAGCACTACCGGGCCCTGCGTTGGCGCAATGATCGTTTTTCCGCTGAAAAATTTTTATTTTTTCATTTTTTTTTTTTTGGTGTTTTCAGAAATTTTATTTTGCGCTCTACTGTCTCATCGATAGAGCGCGAAAAACTCACACAAACGGATCGGGCATGCTCTTGACGAAGTTAATCTCCGATTCCGAAAACTTTGCCGCCGTTGACGTGCGTCTCGATTTTTCGTTCGTCATTTTTACCGCCATTGCTTCTGGATTCCAACCAGAAATTATGGGCGATTTGCTAAAAATTGGATTTTATTGTGGAGGTTACTGTGTGTGGATTTACGAGACGTCGATGATTTACGGGGGTTACTGTAGACTAGTGTAGATATACTGGAGTCTACTGTATACTAGTGTGGATTTACGAGAGGTTAATGTGGACTAGTGTAGATTTACGGAAGGTTGATGTGGTCTAGTGTGGATTTACGAGAAGTTACTATGGTCTAGTGAAGATTTACGGAAGATTGCTGTGGTCTAGTGTGGATTTACGAGAGGTTGCTGTGGTCTAGTGTGGATTTATGAAAGGTTGATGTGGTCTAGTGTGGATTTACGAGAGTTTACTGTAGTCTCGTGTGGATTTACGGAAGGTTCATGTGACCTAGTGTAGATTTACGTAAGGTTGCTGGAGTCTAGTGTAGATTTACGGAAGGTTAATGTGGTCTGGTGTGGATTTACGAGAGTTTGCGGTGGCCTAGTGTGTGTTTACGAGAGGTTACTGTGGCCTATTGTGAAAACAAAAGAATAGCATCGCGGTGTTTGCGTACTTTTGAAATTCAAACGGCAATGAAAGAAATACAGTGCGTCCAACAATTTTAGGACCCCCCTCGATTTTGGGGTCCCAGACAAAACTGAAAGTGATATAAAAAATCTGTGAATGCAGTTCGATTCAGAATCAAAAATAACCCCCAGTCCCAATTTTTCATGATCCTGCCATGTCCCGTCCCCGCATACGACGAAAAAGTTCTATTTTTGACTGTCCAAAAATTATAGGACCCCCTGAGAATTTGGGTGTGCGGATGACTTTTTTGGCCATATTTTTCGTTTTTTGTAAAATTTATATTGTTTTAAACTATTTTTAAGCTGTTTTTGTAGACTTCTCGGGATAATTACAGAATAGCCACCCATATATTTCAAAATAGGTACCCATTTGACTCGCTATAGTATAGCCACCCACAGTCGGCGCCGCGTGGGTGGCTATTCTGGAATTATGGGTGGCTATTCTGGAATTATGGGTGGCTACTCTGAAATGATGGGTGGCTATACTATAGCGAGTCAAATGGGTACCTATTTTGAAATATATGGGTGGCTATTCTGAAAGATTCCCTAGGAAACCAGTATAGCCACCCATTACCACTGAGTGGGTGGCTTAACTGTAATAATATATTCCAGTAAAAGCACCCATATATTTCAAAATAGCCACCCACAGAAATTCGGAAAAATCCCATTTTTCAGTTATGTGGGTGGCTATATTATAGCGTGGGTACCTATATTGTAGTGGGTGGCTATACTGGAATTTTCCCGACTTCTCATGTAATTTGTATGTTTGCCTATTCAGCAAATAGCTCAGTCGGTAGTGGTGACTGCTGTCGTGCGGAAGATCACAGGTTCGGGTCTCTTCTTCATCCTCGATTTACACAGCCTCCAATTGGTTAATAGAAACATGTGCAAAGACATAACGGTGCACCAGCAGTCGTCCGATTACACAGAGAACCGTGATCCGCAGTGCCTTCGGTATTTGAAGAAATGATCGACTATGTAACCTGTGTTGTTGTGATGAGCTGGGTTCACTAATGTTACTTTAATGTCGTTTGTGCTGAAAGTTTGAAGTTCAGCTACCGTAAACAAAAGCGGAATTGGTCCATATCCTAAAAGTATGCCTGCGAACCATTCATTCGAACATGGCTCGCGTTCCTTTCCTCACTCCCGCGGAACAGGCCAAAGTTGATGTGATGCACCAACTGGTATTGAAGCTACATGAAATGTCCCGGCAACTTGGAAGAAGCCGGAATGCTATTCGTCGCTATGCCACTGATCCTATCAATTACGGGAAGAAGCAGAAGCTTCCGCAAACGACGCAACACCCACATCTTCCAACAGGAAAACACCGCAACTCACATCAGCAACTCTACAAGGGATTGGTTAGCTTTGAAACGAGTGGTCAGCTTGTAGCCCAGAACTCAATCAACCGAGAACCTTTTTGGTATCTTTGTCCGTCACATCTATCGTCACGGAAAACAGTTGAACATCATCCAGGACTTCAAGGATGCTACTAAGGCTGAATGGGATCCAATCACTGAAGCCGAGTTGAAGACATTGGTGGTCCACATGCCTAACAGGGTGATCGAAGTGATCCAGAAATTCGGCGGGGATACCAAATATTTATTATTTTTTGAATTTTTTGAAAGTTTTTTTGCGTTTAAACTGATTTTCTCACAATTAATGTGTTTTATTGGCATAAGTGTAACCATTCCATAAAAACCTACTTCAAAGAAAAAAAAATATGATAAGTTTATGACAAATAGTTTTAGAATTAATTTAAAATAATATAAAGTTTATGAAAAATAAATTTAAGGAGAAAATATGGTCTAAAAAATCATCCGCGCATCCAAATTCTCAGGGGGTCCTATAATTTTTGGACAGTCAAAAATAGAACTTTTTCGTCGTATGCGGGGACGGGACATGGCAGGATCATGAAAAATTGGGACTGGGGGTTATTTTTGATTCTGAATCGAACTGCATTCACAGATTTTTTATATCACTTTCGGTTTTGTCTGGAACCCTAAAATCGAGGGGGGGTCCTAAAATTGTTGGACGCACTGTAGCATGGCAAATGAAGAGAAATGTTCCCATTCTCATTTGAATTTTAAAAGTACGCAAACACCGCGTTGCAATTTGTTTGTTTTCACAATAGTGTAGATTTACGAAAGGTTGATGTGATCTAGTGTGGATTTACGAGATTTTACTGTAGACTAGTGTGGATTTACAAGAAGCTACTGTGGTCTAGTGTGGATTTACGGAAGGTTGATGTGGTCTAGTGTGGATTTACGATAGTTTACTGTAGACTAGTGTGGATTTACAAGAAGCTACTGTGGTCTAGTGTGGATTTACGGAAGGTTGATGTGGTCTAGTGTGGATTTACGATAGTTTACTGTAGACTAGTGTGGATTTACAAGAAGCTACTGTGGTCTAGTGTGGATTTACGAGAGGTTGATGTGGTCTAGTGTAGATTTACGGGAGGGTACTATAGACTAGTGTGGATTTACGAAAAAAAAACTCACACATTCAAGAACACCATCACCGAAATGCTCACGGAAAATCCACCAACATGCTATGAAGAACTCACGGAGTCGATAAGGAGCGCTGCCAGCACAGCTACGCATGCAACTCATCAACTCAGCAGGATTTCCGAAGCAACGAAGAAAATGATGATGTCCCGCTTCCAGATGATACACGCCGGACAGACGAAGAACGCGGATCTAGCGAAAATCAACAACGAAGTTCGAAGATCTTTGGAAAATGATTTGGACAAATGGCGAGAAGTTAAAAGTCTCGAAGCCGCGGTGAAAGGAAGAAGCTTGAAGAAAACGAAGCGAGCACTGACACTCAAATCCTCCCCGTTCACGAATTTAGAACGGCCGGATGGATCAACGACATACAATCGTCCCGAGATCAGGAAGCTAGTTCTCACTCACTTCTCCAATCTGTACGCAGCGACGACGCGAGAGCCACAATCCAGATACAACCATCCAGATGAGCCGGAAATTCTCCAACATGAGGTCGAACACGCAATAGTCACCTCAAAGACGAACATTTCGCCAGGACCTGATCAGATTACAATGCTACAATTAAAGCTGGGAATTGAGAGCATAGCTCCTCATCTCACAGCCGCACTGAATCAAGTCCTCACGAACGGGAGAACACCGGAAGACTGGAAGACGGTGAAGATTTCTCTCCTTCCCAAGACCACGAAACCGAAGAAAGTGAAAGATTATCGTCCGGTTGCGTTGTCCTCAATCGTCTCAAAACTCTTCACAAAAATCCTTACGAGAAGGATCACCGCCAAAAGCGAGGATTACCTGGAAGAGTCACAAGCAGGATTCAGACGTGGAAGAGGATGCGCAGACAACATTCAAGTCGTCGCGCAGATGTGGGAAAAGTGCACCGAATTCAAGATTCCGCTCGTAGCGGTCTTCCTGGATTTCACTTGTGCCTTCGAAGATCAAAAGAGGAGTACGTCAAGGTGATTCGTCGTCTCCACTACTCTTCGCGCTGGCTCTTCAGGCGATCTTGGATGAGCTAGACCCAGCACCTTGTGAGGATGATAAGACCGGAATTGACATCAATGGAGAATCAATTCACCGTTTGGAATTCGCAGACGACGTTGTTTTATTCGCGAGCTCTGTGAAAGAGGCAGAAGATAGAGCAAATCGGATTGCAATGGGATGTCCCAAGTACGGCCTCAATATAAACCCGTCCAAGACGCAAATATTGATGAATAAGTACGTCACAAGATCAGATATCGATATTCTGAACACGAGGATTGAAATCTCCCAAAAGGTCAAATACCTCGGAAGAACGTTTGCGGACGACGGATCTCTCACTGAAGAAGTCGCTAGAAGGATTCGCGCGGGATGGGCTGCTTTCAACGCCATTCGGCGGGAGCTCTTGCAGTCTCCTCAGAAGACAAGAATAAGACTTCTCACAACAACTGTCATCCCAGCGATGACTTATGGATGCGAGACATGGACTTCCAAGGAGGCAGACACGAAGAGACTACAGAGAGCGGTTAGCAACATGTTCGAAATTGCCGGATGTGACCCACCAGACATGGAAAAGCAAGTCTTACGAAGAAAACTGAAGTGGGCAGGACACGTATCACGCATGAAATACGACAGATGGGCGAAGATAGTATCAGAATGGGATCCTAGGGGATCAGCACGACCACGCGGTCGTCCTCCGAAAAGATGGGCCGACGACATCAAGGATTCGATCAAAATCTTCATCCACAATGAGGCCCTCAGGGGCAACCTCGGGCACGGCCGCCGAAGAATTGGCATACTCGAGGCAAGACGAGCATGGTCCACTGTCGGAAGGGATCGTGTAACTTGGCGCAGCTTGGTTCGCAGTATCCAGGATGGAAACTGAGGTCGAACCTCACAAGTATCACAAGTAAGTAAGTAAGATGTGATCTAGTGTGGATTTACGAGATTTTACTGTAGACTAGTGTGGATTTACAAGAAGCTACTGTGGTCTAGTGTGGATTTACGGAAGGTTGATGTGGTCTAGTGTGGATTTACGATAGTTTACTGTAGACTAGTGTGGATTTACAAGAAGCTACTGTGGTCTAGTGTGGATTTACGGAAGGTTGATGTGGTCTAGTGTGGATTTACGATAGTTTACTGTAGACTAGTGTGGATTTACAAGAAGCTACTGTGGTCTAGTGTGGATTTACGAGAGGTTGATGTGGTCTAGTGTAGATTTACGGGAGGGTACTATAGACTAGTGTGGATTTACGAAAAAAAAACTCACACAAACGGATCTGGCATATTTCTGACCACTTGAATGTCCGATGGCGTGTATCTCGCTGCCATAGCCGCCTGTTTCTCCCTTTCTTTGGCAACGTTTGCTGCAGCAGAGTTCTGGTTGAATCCTCTGAAAATTTCAGCAAAGTTTTTTACTGTAGGCTAGTGTGGATTTACGGGTAGCTATTTTAGACTAGTGTGGATTTACGGGATGTTACTCTATAAGTGTAGATTTACGGGAGCCTACTGTAGACTTGTGTGGAGTTACGAGAGATCATTGCTGTCTAGTGTGGATTTACGGGAGTTTCCTGAGGGCTAGTGTGGATTTACGGGATGCAGCTACTGACCAGTGTGGATTTACGAATACACTGCACGCTAGTGTGTATTTACGGGAGTTTCCTGAGGGCTAGTGTGGTTTTATGGAGAATTTTTAAAGGAATTTTTGAGAACCTTGCACGTCAAAAAATACAATTTCTGTAATTCGTTTTCTACTTTGGACGTGGAGGTGAAGACTCCTCATAGTGTCGATTTACGGGAGCCTGCTTTATTCTAGTGTCGATTTACGAGAGCCTATTGTAGACATATGTGGAGTTACGGGAGATCATTGCTGCCTATTTTATGTTTACGGTGAGGTTACTGCTTTCTAAAGCGGATTTACTGGAGGTTACTGTAGACTAGTGTGGATTTACGGAAGATCATAGATGTCTAGTGTAGATTTACGGGTGTTACTGTAGATTTGTCTCGATTAATGGAAGATCATTGCTGCCTAGCTGGTTGTTGTAGTGTAGATTCATGGAAAAAAAACTCACACAAACGGATCTGGCATATTCTGGACCACCTGGATGTCCGATGGCGTATATCTTGCTGCCATGGACGCCCGTTTAGCTTTCTCAGCGGCAGTGCTTGGCCCAACGCAGTCGCTGTAACTTCTGAAATTTTCAGAAAAGTTTACGGGTGGATATCGTAGTCTAGTGTGGTTTTACGGGAGGCTAATACGGACTAGTGTGGATTTACGGGAAGCTATTTTATACTAGTGTGTATTCACGGAAGGTTGCTGTAGACTAATGTGTATTCACGGGAGGTTACTGCAGTGTAGATTTACTGCAAAACTCACACAAACGGATCTGGCATATTCCTGACCACTTGAATGTCTGATGGCGTGTATCTTGCTGCCATGGACGCCCGTTTAGCTTTTTCAGCGGCAATGTTTGCCGCAGCCGAGTTTGGATTCCAGCCTCTGAAAATTACAGGCATTTTCGAAAGCCAAAACGCGACGCTTGCGTCATCGGTGGAGCGCAAAATAGATGTATGCGCATTGAAGTTACGCAAACTCACGGATACTTGACCGTATACTTGTCCCCGCTAAACCCATAAATTTTCTTGGTGCATGGGGCGGGTGGCGCTGACTCATTGTCCGCTTGTCTATGAAGAACAAAATGGTTTGAAAAGTTGGAAAAATTCAAATAAAACTCACTGAAACGGATCCTTCATCTTGTGAAGGTCCTCCACCTCGCTACGCGTAAAATACACCGGCACGCCAGCAGTTGTTTCACGGACAAAGTTGGGAGATGGTGCCAGGCGGTCGCTGAAATGTTATTTACTGCTCGTTTTTTGGCGAAATTTTCAATCGTTTTCCCTTTCGCTTTTTTGTCTTATTTTTTGCGATAAATCAATCCGTTTTAAATCCCCGTTTTACCATTTACCCAGTTTATATTTTTTCCAAATATTAATTTCAAGTGGAATTTTTCCGTGTTTCTTATAATTTTATTGTCCAAATGGAGTACACAATATGACACTGACAAATTACAGCGAATTTTTAAATTTTTCTTGCAGTTTCTTGGTTCTTGCAGAGTTTTTATATTAATTTTCCCATTTTTTTTTTTGCAGTTTTCGTCGAAATGGAGTACACAAAATGATGCTGCGGACTAGTTTTTGCAGAAGGAAGGCCACGACGGCTAATTACAGCGAATTTTTCAATTTTTCTTGCATTTTCTTTCTTGTTTTTTTGCAAATGTGACAATAAATCGGTTAGAAATCGTTGTTTTAATTGTTGTTTTAATTAAGGAAAAATTTACCGAAATTGGCAAAAAAATGTTGTATAACGGGTATTACGTATTCCCGAGTACGTGAGATGTCGTAAAATGGGTCTCGCCACGATCGGTGTATGCATATAATTGTAAACATTCTACAGTACTTGGGATACTGTAGATTGTTTAAATTTTTCGACATGCGTGAATTGGAAAAATCATGTTTTTTTGAAATGAATGATCCCCTAAGAATAAAATATAAGTTTTAAAAAACAAAAAAATAACATGAAAAAATTTAGAAAATTTTTAATGGAAAAGATTCAAACCCAAAGATTCAAATCCACAAGTGTGCAAACACCGATCGTGTCAAGACCCATTTTACGACATCTCACGTACTCCGGAACACGTAATATAAATAAGATAAATAACGAAGAGTTTAGAAAAATTGACATTTAAGATTGATTTTTAATGTTTCTCTGCCAAGAAAAAAATAGAAAACTTTGTTAAATTCCCAAATTTTCTTAAATTTTGTTCAAAAGGAGTACACAAGTTAAAACTAGGACTAATTATTGGCAAAGTAGAGAATGACGGTCATTTTCAGCAAATTTTTCGATTTTTCTCGAATTTTCCCATTAATTTTGCTAATTTTTAAGACAAACATTGATAAATTTTGTCAAAAAATTAAAACGACACCTTCAAAAACGGGGGGAAACAATTTTTAAATCCGTGAAACAAGCCCCGCCCTTTGCAGGTCTGCGGCACGTGTTTGGCACAGAAACTGTTGTAGAATGCAGAAAAAACAAGGTTGCAGACTGGCAAAGGCCTTGTCACGGTCTCAAAAATACAGAACATTTCAAGAAAAATCGAAAAAATCGCTGAAATCACTGCTACTCCTTTTGGACAATTTCTTTTAATAGAAAACAAACATTGAAAAATTGATCAAAAACCACTAAAAACTCACGGTCCAAACGGATCGGGCATATGCGCAATGCTCGACAACTCGGAACGCGTACGGTACATTTGGCACTTTTTCGTGTTGCAACCATAGCGTTTGTCGCTCGACGACACGGAACAGTTTGAGCGCGAAGACGACGATTTGACAGAATTGTCACGGCTTTGTCGCGTCGGGGCGCCGTGCTAGAATAGTGAAAGTTTGAGGCTAGAATAGTGAATCGAAAACATGGGATAATTACAGAATAGCCACCTATATATTTCAAAATAGGTACCCATTTGACTCGCTATAGTATAGCCACCCATAGTCGGCGCCGCGTGGGTGGCTATTCTGGAATTATGGGTGGCTGTTCTGAAAGATTCCCTAGGAAACCAGTATAGCCACCCATTACCACTGAGTGGGTGGCTTAACTGTAATAATATATTTCAGTAAAAGCACCCATATATTTCAAAATAGCCACCCACATAAAATCGGAAAAATCCCATTTTTCAGTTATGTGGGTGGCTATACTATAGCGTGGGTACCTATATTGTAGTGGGTGGCTATACTGGAATTTTCCCCAAAACATACCCTTTTAATATCAATCTTCAATCCAATAGTGCCGCTTGGCGAGATGGACAGTTCCGTTTTGCCGGCAAGGTCCGGGTTGGTCAAGTACTGAAAGCACTTTTTTGCTGGCGCGCAAAAGTGGGCGGGGTTTCATGTAATAATAAATATGAAAACCTGTTTAAGCGAGTAACGAAGCGAGTACAACGTGTCAAAAGTGATATCGCCAACGACGAGGCTCTGAATGATCGCATTTACGGCGCCACGTCCCGGCTTCTTGGTCAGGATCCTGGAAAAGAGGTGTGTAATTTTGGTGCTACGATGGGACACTTACCACAAAATGGCCATATTAATCAGCGGCACCTTCTGCTCCATACTCAACATGGCCGCCATCGTGGCAATAATCGAATTTTGAGTGAGCTGAGCAATTTCAGACGCCTTGAGACGGGGAATCGCCTCCGCCAAGTCCAACACCAAACGGTTCATCGTCTCGTCGAGAACATGCAATACAGTCAGGTACGGGCGAAATGCGTTTTCATCTTTTACCTATTACACGTATTTCTAGGGGGGTTTGAGAATCTTTTTTTCTCGAATAGCTTCTTGCATTTTTTTCAATCTTTGTTTCGAGAAGTTACCACACTTTTTAAGTTTCCTATTTTTGTTTGGGTTCTCTAAAATTCTCTATTGTCGGCCCGCCAAAATGGTCAAACGCGCTCCGCTGAACTCAACCTTTTTGGTCTCCAAATTATTTCAATTCACGTGTAAATTCAACGTGAAATGAAATAATTTAAAAACCAAAATGAAATTCGCATAGCGTTGAGTTCAGCGGAGCGCGTTTGACCTTTTGGCGGGCCGAAAATAAAATTTATTTTTTTAATTTTTTAGACAGCTCTTACTGATGAAAATACAAAAAAAAAACATTAAAAAAACAACAAAATATTGATTTTTAGTGATGTTTTTTTTAAACAATATTTTTGAATTTCCGCCCATGACGGTGTTTGCAGACATTTGGAAATACCGTAATAGGAAAACTTGCAAAAAAATTCCAAAATAATTAAGACCCCACGAAAAGGGGGGAAAGTGTTGAAACGCAGGAACGAAAAGGGGGGAAAATGGGCACAGTTTGTCTGCAAAAGTGCCGCACGGTTTTTCTACATTTTTGGAGAATGAGAAATAAGGTTTTTTTTTCCTGCTTTGTTTTTCTGGAATTTAGTATTTAAAATGCGGAGACAAAATAGAAACGATTAAAAAACAAAAGGAGCGGAAAAGCTGCGAGAGGTCCACAAAATTATTGATTTTAGTGAAAAATAATATTTTTTGCGAAAATTCGGGTGATTTCGCATTAAAATAGGAACATTGTGTGCTAAAAAGAAAGAATACATTGAAATACATCGTCATAAAATCATTTAAACTAAAAGCTTTCCAAATAAATGATTTAGGAATTTTTAAAGCAGCGAAAATTTCGAAAAATGGCGAATTTTAACTAAAATTGGGCATAATTGGGAAATTTTTCACAAAATATTACACACAAAATATACTGTTTGTTTGTTATCAGTCATTTTAACAAATAAATATCAAGGAAAACGGAGAATTTTAGCAAGAAATCGAAGAAAAAGAGGAAAAATAATTTGGTGACGAAAATGAAAATCGCAAAGTACGAAGTTCAATGAAGCGCACCTGCATTTGTCGCGAATGGACAATAAATACCCAAAAAACTGATTTCAGGCAAAAAAATCAGAAAAAAAAACACTATTGCTCATTCTCCAAAAATGCAGAAAAAACCGTGCGGCACTTTTGCAGACAAATTGTGCCCATTTTCCCCCCTTTTCGTGCGGTCTCAAATAATTTGAAAAAAAAAAACCATTTTCAGATAGTAATCCGTCGCATTCAAAGTATCCGATTAAAGACATTTCTAGTTTTTTTCAGAAATTTTAAGATTTTTTTTTTGGAATTAAAAAATTTTAAAAAAATTTTTGGAAATTTTTGAGTTTTAGCTCAATTTAACGATTTTTCTAGAATTAATTCCAAAAATTCCAAAATTTACATAAAATTGGCATGTTTTTGTTTTTAATTTTTCAGAGATTTAGAATTTTAACTCATTTTTTCTATTTTTTTTAAAGAATTTATTCGTAAATGATTTTTCTCATCAAAACAGCAAAATTCTTTTTTTTTTTTTAACAATTTCTAGATCTGCAATGTGGGCGTGGTCTCGAACTGTATTAGAAAGGCCGGTCCTTTTATCCTTTGTGGGGTGTCTCGAAGGGCCCTTCAATTAGAGGGGGTTCTTTTATTTTTCGTGTGGTCTTTAGGGGGAAGGGAGCTTCTATTAGAGGGGCACTTCAATTTAAGGAGCCCTTCTAATATAATACAGTTTTCTAACGAATTGCGTCGTGAAAGCATTAGTCCGCAATCACCGTTCTGTCTGCGTCTCTTCAAATATCTCTTTCTTTGCGTGGTCGCGCACAAATAAGTGGGCGGAGTTTCGTGTTCTCATGTCGCAACTCGATTGAAAACACAATAGAAGCTCATAAAACTTGTATGAAACTGTAAATATACTTTTTTATGGTTTTTTTTTCTCGTTTTTTCAAATCTCTAAATTTTCAAAAATCCACTACAGTAACCAAAACTTTCCCGCCCTAAATAAAAATAGTTCAAAACCAAAACCAACCGAAAAAGAGCGCGCCGATGCAATATTGAGAGCCGTGATTGGCGAGCCGCCCATGTTTCGAATCTTGTTTTCAAATTGGTTTTGGAGCATTGGGATCTGCAAAAAAGGCAATCACGAAGTACTGAGTCCAGTGGAGCGCGTTTGAACGTCCTGGCGGGCCGACAATAATAGAATGAAAAATAATAATCAACTTACACGAAGATAAGCGGCAACTGCCAAGTCTTGCGAGAGGCTGCTAGCCGGAATGTCAATCTGAAAATTGGGGAATTTTAGCGTTTTTAGCTAATTTTTGGCATTCTTTCTAGAATTTCGGTGTTTTTTACCATGTTGGCAGTATATTTTGCCTATGAAATTCAGCCTTACATTTCCAGAATACATCCAATCGATGACTCTTTTCACACTCGTCGCGTCAAAATCACGCATATCGATCGGCTGATAGGGGCTACGCTGTTTTTCGAGAAGCTGCAAGTACCAAAATTATTTTTTTTAATTGTCTGCCCGCCAGAACGCGCTCCACTGAGTGGGAAGGCTGCGAACGCTCTCTCATTTCTCTGCACTCTCTCGTCGTCAACGTGGCCAAGTGCGAATGGGGCGAATTTACAATGCTCCGTACTGAGTTCAGCGGAGCGCGTTTGACCGTCCTGACGGTACCTGACACAACTTGTTCGAGTGAGCACACACGACCATCGAGTGCACGTGCTCGACGTCGCCGTTTTTCAACTTGAATTTTAGATCGCAAGAGCTGAAAAGTCCAAAGATGTAAAAATTATGTTCTAGAAAGCTCACCTATTATCCCCAGAATTGCGTTGCGACAACAAATTTTTCGCAATCCGCTCGAAATGTTGAGGAGCAGCATTGGCGTGTAACGAGTTGCTGCAAAATGTTGATTTTACGCTCCATGGGTGATATAAGAGAAGTTAGACAGTTAGACGAAATGAGGGGATACGCTGTGGGACCTCGTAACGTCTTATCAAAACCTGTTAAAAAACGAAAACCCACGTGAACGACATGATTGTTCTAGTCCTGTTTCGATTTCAAACAAAACCGCCGACTTTCGGTTTTCTTTTTCTTGGAATGAGTAAAATGAGTGGCGAGCGGGTTCGATTATGCCACATTTTCTCGAATTTTTGAACTCTTTTTTTCTATTTGGATTAGGGTGTCGCGCGGAATTTCCGACATTTTTTTTTACGCCACAGTAATGTATGGGGGGGGGTCTAAATTTCATCTATTTTCCTTATATTTCAAGAACGGAGTGCTGCAAATTCGCTCCCTTCGCAAAGTGGACGCGGCGGCGACGAGAAAGTGCAGAAAATTGAGAGAGCGTGGCTGATGTTTTGCTCTGACTTCTCTGAATCTCACTCTCTCCCAGTGTGCTTCACCGATTGTGGCTATTAGGCGGCTTTTTGGCGGATGTTTGGCTGTCATTTGGCTGCTATTTGGCGGCTATTTGGCTGCTATTTGGCGGCTATTTGGCTGCTATTTGGCGGCTATTTGGCTGCTACTTGGCGGCTATTTGGCTGCTACTTGGCTGATGTTTGGCTGCTATTTGGCTGCTATTCGGCGTCTATTTGGCTGCTATTTGGCTGTCATTTGGCGGCTATTTGTCGTCTATTTGGCGGCTGTTTGACTGCTATTTGGCGGCTATTCGGCAGCTATCTGGCGGCTATTTGGCAGCTATTTGGCGGCTATCTGGCAGCTATCTGGCGGCTGTCTGGTCGCTACCTGGCGGTTATTTGGCCGCTATTTGGCAGATATGTGGCGGCAAATTGGCAGCTATTTGGTAGATATGTGGCGGCAAATTGGCAGCTATCTGGCAGATATGTGGCGGCAAATTGGCAGCTATTTGGCGGCTATCTGACGGCTAATTGGCAGCAATGTGGCGGCAATTCGGCGACTATTTGGCAGCTTTTTAGCGGCTATTTGGCGGCTTTTTGGTTTCTATTTGGCGGCTATTTTGTGGATTTTTGGCAGATATTTGGCGGCTAATGGGCAGCTGTCTAGCAGCTATGTGGCGGCTTTTTTGGCGGCTATTTGGCGGCTATCTGGCGGCTTTTTGTTGCGGCTATTTGGCAGCTTTTTGGCAGCGATCTGGCGGCTACCTGGCGACTATTTGGCAGCTATTTGGAGGCTATCTGGCGGCTAATTAGCAGCTATTTGGCAGCTATTTGGCAACTATTTGGCTGCTATTTGGCTGCTATTTGGCGGCTGTTTGGCTGCTATTTGGCAGCTATCTGGCGGCGAATTGGCTGCTATATGGCGTCTATCTGGCCGCTATTTGGCCGCTATTTGGCAGCTAATTGGCGGCTAATTGGCAGCAATGTGGCGGCAATTCGGCGGCTATTTGGCAGCTATTTGGCGACTATTTGGCAGCTATGTGGCGGCTGTCTGACCGCTAACTGGCTGCTATTTGGCTGCTATCTGGCGGCTAGTTGGCCGCTAGTTGGCCGCTATTTGGCTGCTATTTGGCTGATATTTGGCTGATATTTGCCTGCTATTTGGCTGCTACTTGGCTGCTATTTGGCTGCTATTTGGCGGCTATTTGTCTGCTACTTGGCGGCTACTTGGCTGTTATTTGGCTGCTATTTGGCAGCTGTTCGGCGGCTATTTGGCAGCTATGTGGCGGCTAATTGGCAGTTATTTGACTGCTATTTGACTGCTATTTGGCTGCTATCTGGCGGCTAATTGGCGGCTATCTGACGGCTTTTTGGCGGCTATTTGGCAGCTATTTGAAAGCTATTTGACGGCTATTTGGCGGCTATGTGGCAGCTATGTGGCGGCTGTCTGACCGCTAACTGGCGGCTTATTGGCAGCTATGTGGCGGCTATCTGGCGGCTATTTTGCAGCTATTTGGCGGTTATTTTGCAGCTATTTGGCGGCTATTTTGCAGCTATTTGGTGGCTATTTGGTAGCTATTTGGCAGCTATTTGGAGGCTATCTGGGGTCTGTTTGGCGGATATTTGGCGGCTAATTGGTAGCTATCTGGCGACTATTTGGCAGCTATTCTATCGGAATCAATCATAAAAAGATGTGAACGCGATATGGAAGGAAACTTTTCTGAAATTTCACCGCAAAATATTGACTTTCAGCCAATTCTGATATCACCAATCGATTCCTCGTGGTCGATTACGTGCGAACACATTCTAGCATTTATGGTTTTCGATGTAATAAACGTAAAATACAAATAGTACTCCGGCAATAAATCTGCAAAGAGGGAAAACGAATTGGGCAGAAAAATCGGCATGCCACGCCCGCCCCGGTCCCTAAGTATAACATGATTAAAACGAATATTTGAAGCTACGGACCGGTCGTAAAAGTAGAAAACTTGAAAAATGACAGAAAATTTAGTAGGAATTCGAAAATTCAAACCAGAACACATTAATTTTTAATTTTAAAATTCTCGAAATTCCCACACAAATTTAAATTCCAAACTATTGTGTTTTCAATCGAGTTGCAGCATGAGAACGAGAGATAAAAAGACTTGTTTTCTCTGCTCCTCGTCGAATCGAACTGTGTTTGCGTGGTCGCGCGAAAAAAACGTGGGCGGAGTCACGCGTTCTCATGTCGCAAATCGATTTAAAAAACAATACAATCCACATTTTTCAGAATTTTTTAATTAATTTTCCTTCATTTTTTTTCATCCCCTAATAAAAGGGCTTGGCAGGCCCATCGATGATTCATCGAATCAACTTTTTCTTCTCTCCCTTTTTCTCTGCGTCTCTTTGATCGGAATCTTTTTCTCTCTCCTTTGATTCTCATTTCACTTTTTAATCAAAATCACTGCCGGCTGACTGACCAAACAAATTTTTCTTGATTTATGTCTCGCTATTTTTGGAACATTGTCAGAAAATTTCAGAATTTCATCGAATTTCTGGAATTTTGTGGCAAGAAAAGCTTCCAGACCATGCCAATTCTTGCCAATTTCCACGTCATTTTCACTCTTTTTCTGCTCTTAATGCTCATCGTACCAAAATTCACCAACGCCATCGAAATTCGATGCTATTCGGGTCTGAAATACGTGGTCGGTCAAGAGGTGCTTCAGGATACAGGTGGGTGCAATGAAAGGTCCTAAAAATCGCTGAAATTCCAGAAAACTGCGATGCAATTCTCGGAATGGGCGAATCGTACTGCTACAAGTTTATGGAGGAGACGAAATTGAATGAGGTCGTCAAAATGGGCTGTTCTAGCTTTTTTTGTAATGTGAGTTGTTTTTTGTTCTTGAAATGTTGAAAATTGGCGGAATTTGGGCGTAATTGGAGTTGCCAGAGTATTGCCGAAGTCAAGCCGAAATATTGCCATTGTCAGAGTCTTGCCGTCGTTTATTACATGCAGTGCCTTTTTTGAGTGTTTTTATGCTTTCTGGGTGTCTATACTTATTGGCTGAAGTTTGCCGTATCCTTGCCCAAACCTTGCCGAGCTATTGCCGAACTATTGCCGGAGTATTGCCATTGTCAGGGTGTTTCTGTCGTTCATTCCAGTGCCTTTTTTGTGGTTTCCTATGCTCTCTGGGCGGCAACACTTTTTGCCGTATCCGTGCCGATGTTTGCCGGGGTCTAGCCATGTCATTGCCGGAGTCTTGGTAAGCTATTGCCGGAGTCTAGCCGAAGTATTGCCGTCGTTCATTCGAGTGCCTTTTTTGAGTGTTCTTATGCTTTCTGGAAGTCTAAACTTTTTTGCCGTATCCCTGCCGAAGTCTTGCCGAAGTCTAGCCGGATTCTTGCCGAAATCTTACCAAGCTATTGCCGCAGTCTAGCCGAAGTATTACCATTGTCGGAGTCTTTCCGTATATCATTCCAATGTTTCATTGAAGTCTATCTATGTATTCTGGGCGTCAACACTTTTGTCATGGCCTTGCCGAAGTTTGCCGTATCCTTGCCGAGGTTGGCCGAAGTCTTGCCAGAGTCTAGCCGAACTATTGCCGGAGTCTTGCAAAAGTTTATTTCATTGTTTTTTCTTGAATTCTCGCTGTTCTTCAATTGCTAAAGTTGTACGGGATTTTGCCGAGGTCTGACCGCAATCTTGCCGGAGTCTAGCCGAAGTCTTGCCGAAGTCTTGCCGAAGTTTTGCCGGAGTCAAACCGAAGTGTTGCCACGTATTTTTCAAGTTTTAAATTGCTTCAACTACGATCTGGCTTCCTAGGGTTTTGGTTTTTTTTTTGTCAAAGTTTGCCGAGGTCTTGCCGTATCTTTGCCGAGCTGTTGCCGATGTTTTGTAGTAGTTTTTCCCTGTACTTTTACAATGTTTTTCTGTGCTCAAAAATGCGGTCTTGTCATTTCAATTTTTCTGCAACATTCGTGCTGAAATTTGCCGAAGTCTTGCCGGAGTCCTGCCGAGCTATTGCCGAGCTATTGCCGTAGTTATGCAAAAGATTGTTTCACTGTTTTTTGGAGTTTTTTGCTATGTTTAACATGAGATTTGAGTAGCTCAATTTGTCTGTTTTTTTTCCCGATATTCGCCAAGCTCTAGCCGGAGTCTAGCCGAATTATTGCCGGAGTCTAGCTGATGTTTTGCTGGAGTTTAGCCAAATTGTTGTCGGAGCCTAGTAGTTTCGCTTTTTTTACCTGGTCGTTTCAATGCTGCTGTTGTTTTTTTTGCCGTTGTCTTGCCGAAGTTGGCAGGTATATGTTGCCGAGGTTTTGCCGGAGTCTTGCCGGAGTCTTACCGAGCTTTTGCCGGAGTCCTGCCGAAGTTCATTTATGTGTCTATTTGGAGTTTTTCTGTGCCTAAATGGTTGTCTGGCCAGTTTTTTTGTTGTTTTCTTTCCGTTGAAATTTAGCCGAGGTTTTGCCGGACTTTTGCCGTTTCTTGCCGAACTGTTGCCAGATTCCTGCCGAAGCTCATTTTCCTGTCTTTTTGGTGTTTTTCTGTACCTCAGCTGTTGTCTGGCTAGTTTTTTGTTGTTTTCTTTTCGTTGAAATTTAGCCGATCGTTTGCCGGAGTCTAGCCGAAGTGAGGCCGGAGTCCAGCCGAAGTTCTGCCGGAGTCTTGCCGATGCCTATTTTTTTCTCTTTTTTTTTCATTTTCTTCAACTAGCCACAATATCTTTTTCGTGTCTTGGAAATTTTTTCACTTTTTTCATGGAAAAATTGCCGGAGTCTTGCCGGATTCTAGCCGACACTCAGCCGAACACAAAACCCCGCCCTATTCACCTTTTCTAACACCATTTTTTCCAGGGAATCCGAAATCGATGCATGGAAACGGATCTTCTGGGCATGAAAGGCACGTTGTGCTGTTGCAATGACCGGCATTATTGTAATTCTACAAGGCAATTGCCGATTTGTTGGATTTTAATAATAATGCTTTTTTCGGTTGTATTCTAGGAAAACGTGTGCAAAATTGTAAATAATTAGGTTTAATAAATCCTGAGTCATCTGGAGCTCGGAAAAGTTGTGAAATCGTTTGCAGTCAGGCATTGCGAAACAAAACCCGTTTTCAAAACCCATGAAAAATGAGAAAAAACGAGAAAAAAACAAATTTTCAAGGGAAGGAGGACCCCGGAGCAACTAGCCGGCTCCAAACCAAGTTATCTCAACTTGCCACACTCTCTCTTCTCGCTTCTGCTCAAAAATTTAGCCTCTTTTTCTCTTTTCTCTCTGCTTCTTTCTCTTCGGTGTTGGCTTTTCTCTCGCCGACGTCTTCGCCTTGCTTTTCGTATTTTTTGTTGTAAAATTATGAAGCCGTCAACATCGAACAATCAGGCGGTACGATCTCCTCTAATCAGCAAGGAGCCTAATAAGACTGCAACGAAGGTCAAACCAGGAGCAACGTCATTTTTTGCAAGTCATCAAGTAAGTGCATTGCCGTTGCAGCGCAGGGGAATCGAACCTGTGGCCTCTAGATTTGTGGGTGGGTACGCAAAACGCGTAGCCACTCGGCTACGCGGCACACATTCACAGGTAAACCGCAAATAGTTTAAAAAGAGTCTGAAAAGAGTTTTGGTGCGGAAAGAGTCCCAAAAGAGTCTAGGGTGAATTGTGAACCGCAAAAGTGTATCGAAAGAGTGGCATTCTGATAATTCAAACGAATTCTTTTCAGAATCTGTTGAAATTCTTTTGAAATTCTTTCTGCTTCAGAGAATTTGAGAAGATTATCAAAAGAATTGCAAAAAGGCATGCGCTACTTGCAAAAAGGGCGGAGCCTAAATTATCGAATTTTTTTTTGCCATTTCTTCTCATTTTTAAAAATTTTTGGTCATTTTTCTCCTATTTTCAGCTTTTTTTTAATTAAATTTTTACCAGTAGATGTTATTTCTGAGATTTATAAGCGGTGTGTAGAGAAATTTTCGAGGTTTAGGCGCTATTTTGTCGAGACATAAAGTTGCCAATTTGATCGATTTTGTAAGTCCGCTCGTCGAAACATGTCCGGTCGTTAGTGCATGGGTCAGTATTACTATTGTCGCAGCAAATGCTAATATTTTTTATTATTTGAAAAATTTCGACACATTTGAATGAGGTTCGACCGTAACACATTCAACGAGAGCGTGAGCGAAACAAAGAGACAATTGCTCACTCTTATTCATCACTCCCTTTTTCTCTCACATACGTTGCATTTATTCAACGTTGGCAAAATTCTTTCCGAGACACAACGGCGAGAGTTTTGGAATTTTTTTTTAATGATGAACACTTTGCATCAGCGTTTTTCTTTTCTTCCGCCTCAACCTAATATGTATATTTTTTGCTTATTCTCCATTTTTTATTTAAATTTTTAGAGACCATCGGCGCACGCTTTGGACAATGGCAATTAAATGGACCTTATGACAAAGTCTTGAAGCGAGCCAGCCAATACACAAAAACGCCCAAGCAATAAGGTTCGTGTATTTTTCCGAAAATAATTCCAAAACCGATTTCAGAAAGGTGATTTTGTGATGACGTGAGTGTCAAAACCGACATACACGCCGCTCGTAGAGTCTCGAAAAGTTGTTGGCATTTTATGGTCGGAGATCGGATGACGATCAATTTTCGGAAATTTTTCAAGTGAGCCAATA
The DNA here is from genome assembly GCA_963572235.1 of Caenorhabditis japonica. NCBI lineage: Eukaryota > Metazoa > Nematoda > Chromadorea > Rhabditida > Rhabditidae > Caenorhabditis > Caenorhabditis japonica. Next base: position 2,557,138 of record OY754345.1, read on the forward strand.
TCTGTTTTGCTTTAAAATAAACCTTAGTTTTTAGCAGTATTTCACGCCGGATTTGAAATGGGGCCCAACAACTGGAAAAACGAAAAGTTCACGCTAAACGCTTTTTAGTAAGTTTTTCTTTGAAGTTTTGTAAACTCGGTTCATGGTGCTGCAAGATCGCTTCATTAGAACTATAAAAAAGACAACGACGTTGGCAATGAGAGAGTGCAGAAAATTTAACGAGCATGGCCGATGTTTCGCTTTGAGTTCTCTGAATCTCAATCCAAATGCATGCGAAATCATTGTTCGAATGGAGCGCATTTGCAGCATTTAATACCGAGTATACCTAGGGACCGCAACGTGTTTTCTAAAACTGAACATTTCCGAATATTTTTGGTTGGAATGTGTTCTTTGGCTCAATATGAGTACGATGTCAAATTTTTATCAAAAATTGTTCGGTAATTCTCGAGTTATACCGTCCCAAAGTAGCACTGTTTTCTCCCCAGATTTGCATGAGGTGGGCCTTCGAGACGCGAGAAAAGAGACGCCCGACGCAGCGAGAGTGAGCGAGAGACAACGCGAAATGGAGAGAGGCGAGGGGGACTGTCTCCTCCACCGCTGCTTGCGCGATCAGCATTTTCAACGGAAAACGGTATTTTTTGCACAGAAATCGACACGAAAAAAAAAATCGGAGAGTTACCACGATATTAATTTTAACGGGGTTTTGTAGCAAATTTTACGCTGAATCCGAATATGAAAAAATTAGCCGCGTGCATTATATTTGCGACCGTCAAATCTGCGAAAAACTGAAGTTTTGGTCGAACAGGTATCATTCAAATGGACATAAAATTGCTCCAAGTGGGTCTAGTGTTCTAAATTTTTGTATTTGAGCTCTAAGAGGGTCTATCTTTGTATTCCATAAATGAAAAACTAGGGTAATCGCTGAAAATTTTCTAGAATTTTTAGTTGAAGTTTGACGAGCTTTTAAAAAAATCGGAGAGTTACAGGACAAAAACTGATTTTAGAAATGAATTCCCCATACCTTAAACTGTCCGAATACTAAAAATTAGCCGCGTGCCCCGGTAAACTCGACCACACGGGTCAAAAAAGTGAGTTCCATTTTCGTTTTCTCCTTTTTCTGAGAAAATGGTACATTTTCATGTAAAACAGACTTGTTCATTAGATTCAGCATGGCCGATTACATCTAAAGAGATAGTTTTGAGTATCATACTTCATTCCGGGGCCTCCTTACAGGCCTGTAAACATGCCCGCGCGAACTGAGGAGAAAAATCGTCTGCCTCCGCCCACCCCTTTGCGCTCCCTAAGTATACCACAAGATAATCGTTAATATTTAGTGATCGATCGACAGAAAAAGGACAGTTCACTGTGATTCGAAACTCCAAAAATGCAACTACCTTCACATCTACAGTGCAGCTCCGGAATACGAGGAACCGTCTGTTGCGGAATCCGGGTGGATTATAAACTCGGCATCTATTTGTAAACTTTTTTTATGTTTTATGCAACAATTGGTGAGTGGACAGTACGTTTTTCAAACGGAATGAAAAATACCGCGTTGTACGCAACCAAATTATAAAGTTCCGTGTAACGCTATAATTCATTTAATAGTGTTTTTTTCCGTTTGAAAATAGCGTACGGGCCAACGCACTGTGTTAAGTTATTACTGCGTCGCGAAAACCAGTCAGAGAGCTCGTGCCTTGCGGCTGTGGTCTCGCCGCGACCAGCGCGTATACGGTAGTTTGTTTACATTCTTTTTTGAATTGTTTTTCTGTTTTTGCATTGTTTTCGTTTTTTTTTCCTAAACAAACTACCGTATACGCGCTGGTCGCGGCGAGACCACAGCCGCAAGGCACGAGCGCTCTGACTGGTTTTCGCGACGCAGTAATATTGTGTCCATATTGTCCATTAAATTTTTTAATAATTGAAATATTCACAATCGAATAAAAAATATCGGCGAATTTGTTGCAAATAAACGATAAAAGTACCCCAAAGGAATAAGCAATTTGTCTCAAAAGAGTTTGAAAAGAATGCGCAAAAAATGTGAAAAGAGTTTCAACAGATTCTAGGAGACTCTTTCTGTGCACTTTCTAGAATCAACGCCCGCACTCTTTTTAGAATCTGTTGAAACTCTACGCGGTTTACCTGTGCATTACATCTGGCGCGCATGGCGGTTAAGAAGGTGGCGCCACCGCGATTTTTTCTGAGCGGCTCGCTAATTTTTTTTTGCACACAGTAAAAAAATTAAAATTTTCTGAAATTTTTGTTTTTCTGCAATTTTCAGGACTCGTCGTCAAGCCAGGGCGAGCAGGACTTTGCAAAGCTAATTCACACGCGGTATCTCTCGGACAAGGAGAAAATACTGCTAGACGCGCTGACAGAGTACAAACGGGTTGGATATAAGAGAAGTATTAATATTTTCAAATTTTCAAATTTTTAATCAATTTTCATGCACCCTCTCCCCTTTCCAGCCCTTCTAAGAATCATTGCCATGATCTCGGTGTGCATATTCCTGCTCGTTTTCACCGTAGTCTCCATCGGATGCTGGTCTGAGCATCTGGAGCTCACGGAGCATTTAGGGGTGTATGATGAGCGGTATGTGAGGACGAGAAAGGTGGGAAAATTGGCTGAAAATGGTTAAAAACGCGAGAAATTTTAGAGAAATCAAAGCGAGGTGACGCTGGATTGCCCGCTGGTGACGTTTATCGGCGGGTTCTGGTCGCCGCAGAGTAGCCACGTGGATTTGTTTGGCAAAATTATATCGATTATTTCGATTAGAAAGTTGATACAGGTAAAGATTTGAGAAAGTTTTGAAACGGTAAAAAAATGTTTTTTGAATTTTTTTTTTTTGAAATTTTTTTTCTAATTTTCCCCCTTTTTTTAAATCTATTTTTAAGCAAAAGTTTTTATGGTTCACATTGCAAAAAATTGTCAGAAAAAGCCCTTGAAATTTCCATAATTTTCAACGATTTTTTGTAACAAAAAAAAGTGCCCACGTGGAGTACACGGGGCTCTGGAATTTGCATGGAATTTGCAAATTATTTATAACGTTTTTTGTTTTTTTGCTGTCAATTTATATTTTAATTCAATTTTGCATTAATAACACAATGGAATTGCAAAAAAAATGAAAAAATTGGGAAAAATAAATTTTTGAAACGGTAAAAAAAAATTTTTTTCCCCAAAATTTCATTTTTTTTTCTCATTTTTTTTCTTTTTTTGACAGTTTTCATCAATAAAAGCGCAAAAAATAGACGTTAAACTAAAAAAACACTACAAATTTATTGTTTTTTAGCAATTTTCCAAAAAAAAAAGATTGTCCACGAGGAGTACACGGAGCTCTGGAATTTGCATGGAATTTGCAAATTATTTATAACGTTTTTTGTTTTTTTGCTGTCAATTTATGTTTTAATTCAATATTGTATCAATAACACAATGGAATTGCAAAAAAAAAGTGAAAAAATTGGGAAAAAAAATTTTTGAAACGGTAAAAAAATTTTTTTTTCCAAAATTTTCATAATGTTTCCTAATTTTTTTTTGCCTTTTTGCATATTTTTTGACAGTATCCATTAATAGAAACACAAAAAAGAAGTTAAACGAAAAAACTACAAAAATATTGATTTTTAACGATTTTCCAAAAATAAAGATTGTCCACGGGGACTACACGAGACCAAATTTCAAAATTTTCAAATTGTGTTTGAAAAAGTCATTTATTAGGTTTATTACAGCTAAGAAATTCTGAAAATATTAAGAAAAAGTTGATTTTCAAAAAAAAAAATTCAAAAACTAAAAAAAAAATGATTTTTTTCAAAATTTTGAAAATAGATGAAAATAGGTAAATTATTGATTTTTCTAGTGTTTAACAATCAAAAAAACGTAAAAATATACCCGAAAAACTCAAAATTCCGTTAAAAATCCCACTTTTACAAAAAATTTGAATTCCCGCCCATGACGGTGTTTGCGGACTTTTGGCATTACCGTAACTGGCAACAAAAAAAATAGCCGCAACCTAAAATAAACTGAAAAAAACCTTGTTTCAGCTAATAATCCGCTTCATTCGAAGTATCCGATTAAAGACAACAAGCGAGGAAGAGGCGCGAAAACATGTCGACGAAACTCAAAAAGATCTCAACGGGCTCGCCGAGTCGATAATTGAAACGTTATGTGAAGTGTAGAAATGACCTTTCTAGAAGGAATAAAAATTAGAAATTTGCTTTTTTATGGACTTTGGAAAGCTATTTTTTGTTATTTTTGCATTTTGTTAGTTTTTCACCTAAAAAACCATACATCTTTGCCAAAAAACGAGTTTACAGCTTCAAAATCACAAAGTAAGTGGCTTTTCTACGCCAAAAACAAAACGCAAAACAAATTTAACCACTGCAAAACCCGAACCTGTGACCTCTGGCGCGCTGGTCAAGATGGCTATCCATTCGGCCAAGGCACCAGGAATGCAATGGTGCGCAGGGGTAATGATAAAGTTGCGCGCGCCAGGGGGTGCCAGGATTTGATTTTTTGCGGTATTTTTGGATAGTTTTCAGCGTTTTTTTCGATTTTTAACTTGAAATTGGTTGAAATTCGTTGCTTTTTTCTAGTTTTTGCTGATATTGTCTCAAAAAGTGTGGGTTTTCTCTAGAAAAAATCTAAAAAAGTCAATATTTGCACAGAAAATTCAATCCCAAAACAGTCCAAAAGTCGATGGCTTGCCAATTTATTCCCCGACGGCAGGACAGCTTCGTCCCTGACCATCTGTCTTTGCGATTGCCTTTGCCATGTACATCGTTCGAGAGAAAAGCGACATACTTCTTCTTCTTCTTCTCCCCCTTCTCTCTCTCGCTTCAGGGATGGATGTGTCCACAAAAGGAGGGGGGCTCCGCCCTCTTATTCTGGTGGTACGAGTCTGCCACTCTCTCGCCTTCTCTCACTATTTCGTTGTCTCTGACCGTCTCGCACCCTCTCTTTTCTCAGAAACGAGAGAGGGCGGAGACGCAGAAAGCGAGGGGGAGAAATAGAAGGCGTGCTCGCCTTCTTCTCTCTCTTTCTCTCTAGCTGTGCTCAAAGAGCTCATGGTGGTCGTGTGGGTGTACCAGTTCGTACCCCCTCCCCTTCGCCTCATAATTTCCTTCTATTGTAGCCCTACGGGAGCTTTTGCAAATTCATAATTAATTTTTATTTATTTAATGCATTTTATCAACTGTATGCATGTAAAAATGCCTTGTTTTTGCTTTAAATTTAAATTTTTTGGGTCTTTTTTGTTTTGATTATCAGAAATACTCCGGGAAGGCTTCGGCCAGACTTCGGCAAGAATTTGGCCAGACTTCGGCTAGACTATCGCAATTTTCCAGCTCGATTAAAACAGTAATTTTTGCACCTGAAAAAGCTCATAAATCTGACAAAAATAATGCTGAATAGCTGCCAATGTATTGCCGAATTGTTGCCGATGTTTTGCCGAATAGCTGCCAATTTCTTGCCGAATAGTTGCCGGAGTCTTGCCGGACACTTACCGAACCTTTGACGGAGTTTTGTCGGATCATTGCCAACATCCTGCCTGACCTCTGCCGGACTTTTGCCGCTTCCTAGCCGGATTCAGAAAAATGTCTTAATTTGCCAAAATTAGTATAAAAAAATAGAGCTTTTTGACAACGGCAACACTCCGGCAAGCTTCGGCCAGACTCCGGCAATACTTCGGCTAACTTTCGGCTAAAATATCGCAATTTTTCAGCGCGATAAAAACAATAATTTTTGCACCTGACAAAGCTCATAAATCGAATAAAAATTTTGCCAAATAAATGCCGGATAGTGGCCGAAATTTTGCCGGACTCTAGCCAAATCCTTGCCGTATTTCTTTTTAATCTACATTTTTGATCGTCTATTGTTCAAATTGTAAAGGAAAACCAGTTTTTTTCACATCAGCATTAATTCGGAAACACTTCGGCTGGACACCGGCTGCACTCTGGCAATTAGCCAAATAGCCGCCAAAACGCCGCCAAATAGCCGCCAAATAGCATTCAAATAGTAGCCAACTAGCCGAACAGCAGCCAAATAGCAGCCAAATAGCAGCCAAATAGCAGCCAAATAGCAGTCAAATAGCAGCCAAATAGCCGCCAAATAGCAGCCAAATAGCCACAAATTAGCAGCCAAATAGCAGCCAAATAGCAGACAAATAGCAGCCAAACAGCAGCCAAATAGCAGCCAAACAGCAGCCAAACAGCAGCCAAATAGCAGCCAAATAGCCGCCAAATAGCAGCCAAATAGCGGCAAATAGCAGCCAAATAGCAGTCAAATAGCAGCCAAATAGCAGCCAAATAACAGTCAAATAGCCGCCAAATAGACGCCGAATAGCAGCCGAACAGTCGCCAAACAGCAGCCAAATAGCAGCCAAATAGCAGCCAAATAGCCGCCAGTAAGCTGTCAAGTTTTGAAGAACGTGCTATGTCTGGCGGTTATACATGCTTTCTACAGCCGACAACTCACGGGTTCCGACGTTTGCTATGCTTTGCAGAAAAGGGGCGGGGCCATCTACCTGTGCCGTTTTGAAACGTCTTGGTTTTGAAATGTCTCGGAGCCCAAAATTAATTATTTTCCAGCATGGACGCTCTAACCGACTCGACATCCGATCCCCTGCTATCAGTGACCCTTCGGTCTCCAATGAGCCACCAAATTTTATCGATTGATGATGTGGAGAGCTCGGAGGACGACCATTTTTTGGATTTTTCAGACGATTTGGTGGTGGTGGGAAGTGGCGGGGGAATGGCGAGGAAGGAGGAGAGACAGAAGGCGACCAGGTTGTTTGAGTGAGTTTGGGAGGGATTAATTTAGTAGACAAGCCAATTCCAGCAACTACGCCACCCTAACAAATCTTCAACCGCTGCCACCAATCTCTACTGTAACCTCCAAAGAGTCCAGGTTCTCCAGATCCTCACCATCGCCAAATTCCACGTCTTTAAAGTAAGTTGCTGACTCGAAATCCCGCCCACTTATTTGTTCTCGTCCGCGCGCGCAAACACAGAGACGCAGACAAAAAAGGGATAACTTTCAGCAACTACTACTTCCCGACCACTTCCACGTCTTCCTACGATTTAAAGTACGAGGAGGTTGAGGAAGACGGGTGTGACGTCACAAATCACTCGTCCACGTCACCATCCGACTACAGTAATCAGGGCAATCCGTTTGACAATTTTGAGGTGAAAGAGGAGAAGAAGGGCGGCTCGATGGAGCACTTTTTGATTTCCGAGGCTGATAGTGTGAGTTCTAGGTTTTTTTTGATTCAGGATGAGATGATGAAAGAAATACCGTATGAGTCTCTTCAAAAAAGAAAAAACATAGTGAAAAGTTCTAAAATCAGGAAGTTTCAAAATCCCTTACTTCCAATTTTAGTCATGCGCCTTTAAATCTACAGTAACCCATTTTCGTGGAATTTGATGTAAAAATCGATTTTACTGAACTGTTAATCATTTTTGAAGACGCTTTTTTGATTGACGATCGTTCCAGTGCCTTTAAAAATCAAAAATTGCTTTATTAAAAAATTCATTTTTATGAATTTTTTTAAAAAGTCGATTTTTTTCGATTTTTTTTCAGTTTAGTTAGTTGTATGTATTTGAAAGAGATCGGCAAGTAAATAGTATCGAAATTACCTAAAAAATGTTTAAAAAAAAAGGCAAAAATTGAGAAATTTCAAAAATTCCTAGAAAATTTTTTTAGTATGCGCCTTTAAAACTACAGTAACCCATTCTGTGGTAAAAATTTTTTTTCTATTTTTTTTCTACTTTTTTTATGGGGTTTTGAATTTTTCTCGAGGAATTCTTTTAGTTCAAATAGAAAAGAATCAACAAGTGAAAATTTCGTCAAACAGAAAAAAAAAAATTAACTTTGAAAAAAAAAATTTTAAGAAACTTTTGAAAATGTTTTCTTTTTAATTTAAGCGAAACAGCCAATTTAACCCATAAGTCTGACAAAAAAACTCTAAAAAACTTCAAAATTTCGAAATTTCGAAAATCCCCACTTCCAATTTTAGGTATGCGCCTTTAAGACTACAATAAGACAATTTTTTGAAAATTGCTGTAAAAATCGATTTTTCAATTTTTTTTGGTGTTTTTAAAAGAGAATTCAGGTAATTTTACTAAAAACAAAACAAAAATCATGAATAAGTGGAAAAATATGCGGAAAAATCAAGGTTTGAAGCAATTTTTGAAAAACCAAAAAAAAATTCAAAAAATAATTTTATTTTTTATTTTTTCAATTTCTCAAATTATGAGCAAAAACAGCTCATTCAACATAGAAACTTGAAAAAAAAGTTCTTTATAACTCCAAAATTGACAATTTCAAAAATTCCTAGAAAATTTTTTTAGTATGCGCCTTTAAAACTACAGTAACCCAGTTTTGTGTAACTTGCTGCAAAAATCGATTTTCATGCTCATTTTTTTTTGTATTTTTAATGGAAATCCTTTACTTTTATATGAAAAATGTTAAAATTTAGAAATAGTGGAAAAAAAATAAATTGCTTTTTTTCAAAAAATTATTAAAAACATTTTTTGTTTCAAAAACTAATCCAAATCTCATTAAAAACTCACCACATCATTCCAGACCACCAAATCCCCGACGGTAAACTCTCCGGCGGCTCTCGTCCGTCATGGAACCACAAGTTCAGAGGACGGCGATTTGGACGATGGAGAAGAGTTGAACACGAAAGAGTTGGCGTTTCAAATAGCTGCCGAATTAAAGCGGTACAGTATCCCGCAGGCAATTTTTGCGGAGAGAGTGCTTTGCAGGTGAGTTTTTTTGGTTTTTTTATCTTGAAAATGTCGAAATTTGTGAATGGAGCCAATAGTTTCAATTATTTACTAGCATAAGCCATGCTTTGACCTGAGAAATGCGCTAAAACGCTTCCATTCGCCCAATTTTTACAATTTTAGTGATTTCCGCGAGAGACTGTGCGCTTTTGAGAGACGCAGACATCAATTTTCAAAAAAGTGGATTTTTAGCTATTTTTTCGATTTTTATTTAGTTTTCTTGCTGTGATTCAAGTTTTCTGAAATATTTACAAGTTTTAAAACTGTTTGTAACACTTTTAGGCAAGCGAAATTGGCAAAAAAACTGGAAAATTGATTTTAGAGTGGCCAGTTACTGAAAATGATGAAATTGATAAAAATTACAAAAAAATCGGTTCGCTTGCCTCAAAAACGACTTCTAACTCACAAAATGATGTGTTATTTTTTTTTTAAAAGTAAATCGTGAAGAGAACAAAAACAGGTCAAAAACAAGCAAAAATTGGACTTTTCGAGGAAAACAGCCAAATTATCGATTTTTCGTACTGAAAATTGCTATTTTGGTCATCTTCTCATGGTTTTTCAGATATTTCACTTTGATGCATTGTTTTAACTCTAAAACTGGGCTAATTAGATTTATAAAAATTGACAAAAAATCTAAAAAATCGCTAAAAAGCATTTTTCGTCATTTTCGGTTTTTTTTTTGGTTTTTTTTGGTTATTTTGCGATGTCTACCAATTTTTGAAGTTGCCGTACTACAACTAAGCACAAATTCACAAAAACTCACCAAAAAACAAGCGAAAAAATCAGGAAAAAATCGAAAAATGCACTAAAAATCGAAAAAATCACTAAAAATCATTTTTCACCAATTTCAGTCTTTTTTGAATTGTTTTTTTGGCATTTACTATTTTTCATTGTTATTGTACTTATTAAAAACACAAACTAACCTCTACTTACCGCAAAAATACCGAAAAAAATTAGCAAAACATCGAAAAATGTGTTAAAGTTCGAAAAAATCGCTGAAAACCACTTTCAATCAGTAAGTAAACGTTTTTTCAGATCCCAAGGCACCCTGTCAGACCTGCTGCGCAATCCAAAACCATGGTCAAATCTGAAGAGTGGACGGGAGACGTTCAGAAGAATGGCCAAGTGGCTGGAGGAGCCAGAGTTTCAGAGAATGTCCGCGTTGAGGCTTGCAGGTAAATTTTTGATGTGTTCAATTGAAAAGATGAATTTTGTAGAAAGGTTTTTGCAAAAAAAACATTAAACAAAAAAAAATGAAAAAAAATTTGCAATTTTTTTTTTGAAATTTGAAAAAAAAAATTTTAATTTTTTTTTCGCAGAATTTTGTTGATTTTCAACAAAACTAATCAAAAGATTAAATTAAAAGCTTCCAAAAAACTGATAGGAAACCATTATTTATCGAAATTAAAAACAAATTGTCATACTGTAGTTTTAAAGGCGCATACCTCAAATTGAGTTCATAAATTTATGATTTTCTGGTTTTTTTTCGATTTTTACCAGGTTTTTCATTCTTCACTCATTTTTTGAAGTAAATCTGATCGAATTTCATCTAAAAATCGTTAAAAATTGGAAAACATTTTTTTAAACATTTTTGAAAAATCATTTTTGAAAAAAATTCAAAAAAAAAATTTCTTACTGTAGTTTTGAAGGCGCATACCTCAAAGTTGTTCCGGTAATTTATTTTGTTCTGTGTTTTACAGAGTTTTTAGCTTTAAATTTGATAGAATATTATTGAAAAACAGTTAAAAATTTGAAAAAAGCCATTTTTGAAAAAATCTGAAAAAAAAAAATTCTTACTGTAGCTTTAAAGGCGCATACCTGAAATTCAGTTCAGAAATCTCGTTATTTTTCGATTTTTGCCTAGTTTTTCTTTTTTTTTCTTCTTCTAAAATAATTTTAACATTAAAATTGATCCAGTGGAAATGAGAATTCTACAAAAATCGGTCAAAAAAAGGGTGTTTTTTTCGATAAATAAAAAAATCCAAAAAAAATTTTTTTAGTGTACTTTTTAAAGACGCTTACCCCAAATGAAGCCTTTTAAATGTATTTTTCCATTTTTATTGAAAAAAGCCGAAAAAATGCAAAAAAAAAACGCAAAAATTACCCACTTTCAACGATGCTCCAAAATTCCAATGTGCCCGTTGTTTAGCAAAAATGGGGGGAGTGGAGCGGGAGAGAAAACTGGCTTAAAATTATTGTTTTATTGCTTTTCTTGGAGGTAATCATTGACAAATGAACAGAAATAGACATGTCAAATCAGAATTTAGCACTGGGTTTTTTTTTTGGTTGAGGGGGCGTGGTTTCAATATTTCGCGTCACTGCTTACTGTAACCAGCGGAGTCTGATTGTGAGGTGTATATTCCATATTCAGTAAAAAGTGCTGTAAATTCGCTGGGTCATATTGGCGACGAGAGAGTGTAGACAATTGAGAGAGCGTGCGTGGCCGGTGTTTCGCTCTGATTTCTCTGAGTCTCACTCACTCCAAATCCATGCGCCTTACAGTTCCCTGTGCAATTGGAGCGAATTTGCAGCGCTTTTTTACCTAGTAAAACACAAAAAAACATGGAAATTTTTGCTTTTTGCAGCCTGCAAGCGGAAAGAAGACATGACAACGATCAATGGCCAAGTGCCAGCGGCTCCCAAAAAGACACGCCTTGTTTTTACGGATATTCAGCGTCGGACACTTCAAGCAATATTCAAAGAAACTAAAAGACCTTCTCGTGAGATGCAAATCACAATTTCTCAGCAACTACGACTTGATCCAACTACCGTGTCCAACTTTTTCATGAACGCCAGGAGACGAGGACATGAGACGAGAATGCATGAGGAGGCGGATTCGACGCCGTCGTCGAATCTGACGTTATCTGAAGCGTTGGCGTCGAGTTCCACGTCATCTTCTGAAGATCCGTTTTTCTCTGATATTAATTTGTTGGATGGTGCGCCAAGAGATGTCAAGTATTCTGTGCAGGTGGGGTGATTGTTTTTTTTTTAGTTGGGATTATGTATTCTAGGTATAAAGCGCTGAAAACTCGCTCCAATCGAACAAATAAAGTTCGCATGCATTTGGAGTGAGGTTTAGAGAATTCAGAGCAAAACATCGGCCCCGCTCTCTCAATTTTCTGCCCTCTCTCGTCGCCAACGTGGCCGCGTCCACAACTGTGCGAAAGGAGCGGGTTTGCAGCGTTCCGTACTGTGAATACAGGAAAACGTAAAGCCCCGCTTGATTTTTTTGTGCGCGAAATTGCCATTTTGGAGTTTTTTTTTTGAAAAAAAGTGGGCGTGGCTTCAAATTTTCATGTACTTAGAAACTCGATTGAAAACACGATATCCACTGGGAACAAGACGCTAGGTGCCACCCCGTGGCAAACACGTAGCTTGCTTTTTGATAATGAAAAATTTGAAAAAAAAAAAAAAATTTTTTTAATTTTTTTTTGGGGTTTTCGGGCATTTTGGCTAGTGCAAAAAGTCTGAAAATTGAAAAAAAAAAATAGCAGAAAATGTCCAATTTGATTAACAAAACGTTTAAATTGCACAAAAAAATTAAAATTTTTTTTTTTTTTTTTGAAAAAATGAAAAATTAAATTAAATTTGTTTAAAACTTTTTTTTTGTATTTGTGGACATTTTGGCTAGTGCAAATTGACTAAAAAATTAACAAAAACCAGAAAAAACGTCAAATTCAACTAACAAAACGTTTGAATTGCAAAAAATAGTTGAAAAATTTTTTTTTTTTTTTGAAAAACTGAAAAATTTAATTAAATTTTTTTAAAACATTTTTTTTTGTATTTTTGGACATTTTGGCTAGTGCAAAAAGTCTGAAAAATAGCGACAAAAATCAGCAAATGTCGAATTTAACAAAAAAAAAAACGTTTGAATTTTAAAAAATAGTTGAAAAAAAATTGTTTTTTTTTGAAAAAATTAAAAATTAAATTAAATTTTTTTAAAACTTTTATTTTGTTTTTGGACATTTTGGCTGAAAGAAAGTGTTGGAAAAATTAACAAAAAATAGCAGAAAATGTCAAACTTAACTAAAAAGGCGTTTGAATTGCAAAAAAAAAATAAATGTTTTTTTTTAATTTTAAAAAATTAAAAAATTCAATTTTTTGGACATTTTGGCTTGTGCAAAGTGTCTCAAAAGTTAACAAAAGTTATAGAATTTTAGAGGTTTCAGAAAAAATACCAAGTTAAAAAAAAATTTAATTTGGAAATTTAAACAAAAACTTTCTTTGAAACTGAAAAAAACAATTGTCTTAATTTTTTTTTTGTATTTTTGGACATTTTGGCTACTTCAAAGTGTCTAAAAACATCAGAAAAATGGCTCTAAAATGCTGAAAAAAGTTAAGATGAATTTTTTTTTACAATAATTAAAATTTTTTTCAGATCTCGGAAAACGACCTCGACTTTCCTGCCAACCTGTTGGAGCCTTGAATTCCTTGTTTCTTTATTTTTTCACATTTTCAAATCAATATTTGATCTCTCAGTTTCTGAAAATTCTAGTCACACCTTTAAAGTTTCGATCTCATTTTCAAAAAAAAAAATTGTTTTTAATTTTTTTTTGTTTTAATTTTGTTCACTTTAACTGTTCATTTATATTGTATTTGTTTGAAATTACACGTATTTGATTTGCAACCAAAAAAATTAATTATTGATAAAAAAAATTGTGTGCTGAAATTGCAAAATAAAAAAAACGCCTTAAAGATTTTTGAATCGAAAACAAAAACAAAAACCAAATTATTATTATTTGACTCTTTTAATTGTATTTTTTAATTTAATTTAATTTATTGTGAGTGTTTTTATGTTTAAAATAAAAAATTACATTTTTTTGAGTTATGAAAAAATTTTTGAAATTTTTTTTAAAAAGCATTTAACAGGAAAATTTACTGCAAAAAAGGCAAAAAATTAGAGATGCTGCAAAATTCTTTGAAAAAAAACATCAAAAACCCAAAAATTCCACCAAAATTCAAAAAATTCGCTAAAAATCAAAAAAATGATGTTTTTTTATTTTTACTGTTTCAAAGTTAATATATATTGTTTTTGTAAAATTTAATCAAAACAATGGAAAAATTTTATCGCTACCTCTCAACAGAAAATGGTTTAAATGGAAAATTTCACGTCGTTCAAAAAATCAAATGACTCACATTTTATGGCACTTTTTTTCCAATGTTTATTCACGTCATTTTTCCATTTTTTCGAACCTTTTTGATGGCACTGATAAGAGCGTTTAAAATGATGATTTTGTGCGGTTTTTTGTCTGTGTTTCAAACAATTTTTCCGCCTTTTCTTCTCTTTTCCTGTTATTTATTGATTGTTTCTTTCAAGGCACAATGATCTCAAAATGCTCAGCCTTGCCAGTCCTACTACTCATTTTCTGTCAAATTGTTCATTTTTCACAGCAATTGGGTCAGTTTTTACCAGTTTTTTACTTACTTTGATTTATTATCCAGTGATCTCAGATTGCTCACAAATAAAAGATAGCGATCAGGTGGCCGGAAAAACGCTGAAAATCCCTGAAAGCTCGACCAGTCCTGTCGATGTGCCGGCGAATTTTAATTGCACTTATAAAGTATGTTTTTTTGCTGGAAACTTTCCAAGTTTTTGATTTTCAGATCAAACCTCCATCCTTGGTTTACGCACAGGTGAATGTCACGTCCAACTTGAAAAACTTTGGTGACGTCATCACGGTGACCGATTGGAAGGGCGGTGTGACGAAGATTGTTAGGTGAGTTGGGGTGAATAGTGATACAGCTCTGAATGGGCACACACTGCTCTATATGACTCTAAAATCTGACGCAAAAAGGCTTAAAATGCCTGTAAAATAGACATGCTTCCAAGGGTTATCCATATAGCATCTATTTGTCTCAAATATAAGCAAAATGGGTGTTAAATACATGCCCCATGACACCCAAATCTCAAAAAAAGAGCCAGATTAATAAATTTTCTTCCAAAATGCCCCTTAACTGACCCATATAACATCCTTTTGTCAAAAAATATGTGAGCGGAAGGTTAGTGTAAATTTAAAAAGATCTGTGTAGATTAGTGTAGATTTACGATGAGTTGGTGTTGATTTACGACGGTCCGGTGTAGATTTACTAACGGCTAGTGTGAATTTACGAACGGCTAGTGTGAGTTTACAAGGCTAGTGTAGATTTACGGAGAGCTGGTGTAGATTTACAAGGGTAGTGTAGGTTTACGGACGGGTAAGTGTAAATTGACGGAGGGCAAGAGTTGATTTACGAGGGTCGTGGTAGATTCTGGGAGAGTTTGTGTCGATTTACGGCGGCCCGGTGGAGATTTACTAACGGCTAGTGTGAGTTTACAGGGTTAGTGTAGATTTACGGAGGATATGCGTGAATTTACGAACGAATAGTGTGAATTCATAAGGTTAGTGTGAATTTACGGAAAGTCAGTGTAGATTTACGGAGATTTGTTGTAGATTTGAGTAAAGGTAGTGTCGATTTACAGAGGCCCATTGTAAATTTACGTAGAGGTGGTGTAGATTTACGGCATGCTAGTTTAGATTTACGTAGAGTTAGTGTGGATTCATGAGAATTGATTGTAGATTTATGGAATGTTAGTGTAGATTTACGAACGATTATGTAGTATTACGGAGAGTCGATGCAGCCTTACGTGGCCCCATTGTCGATTTACGGAGGGCTGCTGTAGATTTACGTAGAGTTTTGTAGATCTACGGTGGGTTCGTGTAGATATACTGAGGCTAGTGGAGATTTACGGAAGACTGCAGTACATTTACGGTGGGTTATTGTAGATTTACGGAGAGTCAATGTAGATTTACGGCGGCACATTGTAGCTTTACGTGGGCTTTGTGTGGACTTACGGGGTGCTAGTTTAGATTTACGAAGGTTGGTGTTGGTTTACGAGCTACAGTGTAGATTTACGGGCTATAGTGTAGGTTTACGGATGTTTAGTGTCGATTTACAGCGGTCCGGTGTAGATTTACTAACGGCTAGGGTGAGTTTGCAGATATAGTGAAGATTTACGGAATGCTGCTGTAGATTGACGGCGTGTTTGTGCCGATTTACGCAGGGATAGTGTGGATTTACGGCAACACGTTGTAGATTTACTAAGAATTTGTGAAAATTTAGGGAGATTCGGTGTTGATTCAGGGGGGATCCGAGTAGATTTACGAACGGCTAGGGTGAATTTACAGGGATGATGTAGATTTACGGAGGACTGCCGTACATTTACAGTGGGTTATTGTAGATTTACGGAGTGGCTCTGTAGATTCACAAGGGTTGATTGTAGATTTACGGAAGGCTCATTGTAAGTTTACGGTGGGCTAGTGCAGATTTACGAGGTTAGTGTATATTTACGGAGCCACATTGTAGATTTACGAAGATGCTGTAGATTTACGGAGGATCCAAATATGTCTCATATATAACCCATTTTACACCCATTGAGCTGAAATTTCAGACAATGGCTTTTAATGCTTCTAGTATACCCCATATATGCCCCATATAACACCCATTGCTTCAAAATTGAGCGGAATGGCCGTAAAATGGCTTTTTTTTGGAACCGAAAACAATTCGGATCATTTTTAACACATCTTGGTCCTATTTTGATGAAAAATTCACCGCCTATAATACCCCCATCATACTTTCAGCAACGCCACGTTCACCACGAATTTCTACGTGTTTTCACAAACGGAAACCACTGTAAATGTGGCGACGGGAAACTCGAATGGATCTCAGTTTTTAATAACGATTAGTTATGTGTCATGTGAGTATAAGCCTGCTGCGCTGAGTGTATCAAAACAAGATTTTTCAGTGCCTGTGCCATTGGAGAAAACTCTAGACAAGACGCCTCAGAATCTGAATTATTATATGCTCGACATACTTAGGAGACAGCCAATTACGGTGTCTTCGGATGATAAGGTAAGTAACGCGCTGCTGGGCCCAAATAAGCAAGATTTAAAAATACAGCTAACCCTAACCGTGGCGCGTTCCTCTCACACGGCTGACCAATTCTCCAACTATTACGTCATCGATGGCAACTTTTCCGACCCGAAATCAATCAATAAACTCTCTGATCTTTCTGCCACGTCATTCAACTTCAAATCAACTGGAAATCAGCTTACTGTAGTTGGATTGGACAACCAGTCGCAGTATTCTTCAATTATTTTCACCCCCGCCAACCAGTCGACTGGATACTCGAAATTCGCCGGGGTTACTGTAGCGGATCGGACTGGAACGGTTAATGTGAACGTGGCCAAAAATGAGATTGCGGCTGTTATGGTGGTGGCTAAAAATAGTGATCAATTGGTGTTGACCACGTTGAAAGAGGATACGGTGGGTTTTTTGGGGATATCTGTTGTGTTTTCAAACGTGATGTATCTGTCTGAGTCTCTTCAAATAGCACTGTGGGCGTGGTCGCGCACTGGTTTAATTATTTATTTTTACATTGATATGCTTTAAATTATAGTAAAATTGTGGAGGTTTAGATTATTCGAACAGAAAAATTTTTTTTTTTTTTTGAAAGTCTATCTTTTCCTAATTTTTTATAAGTTTTTTTGAAACAGGAAAAAAAATTTTTTTCAAAGTTTTTAAAAAATAAAAATAAAAACGTTTTTTCTAATTTTTATTTTGATTTTTGATTTATTTCTGACAGAATTTATGCAATTAACTTCCATTTTCAAGTTTAGAAAATTCAGGAAATTTTAAAAAAATTTTCAAGAAATTGAAAAACAAAAACATTTTTTAAATTTTTTTCTCAGTTAAAAAAATATTTTCCGTGTTTTTTGGTAGATTTTTATTTTTTTAAGATTAGTGTTTGAACAATTAGACATTAAAAAGTTACGGCTTTTCAGGAAAATTCATGAAAAAATGAAAAAAAAACTTTTCAATTTTTATTGCAGGATTTCTGGTTAATGTAGGTAGAGCAACGATTTTCTACGTTTTCAAAGTTGTTTTTATTTGAAAAAAACTGTTGTTTTAGTAAGAAAATCGATTAAAAAATGGAAAAAAATTGTTCAAATTTTTTTCATAAAATGTTTTTTTCTTAAAAATTTTTTTTTCATTTCTTTAGAAATCTTTTTTTAGTTTCGTGCACTGCTTTGAATTATTTTTTGCTCTTAAACTTGTCAAAAAATGCTTAGAAATACCTTATTTTTCAAAATTTTAACAATGAAATATTGAAAAAAAAATCAAAAATATAAATGAAACAGAAAAAAATTTATTAATTTTTACTTAGTTTAATTTAATAAGCTTTTATATGAAGTTAATTTGAAGTCAAAAACGGATTATCAACAGAAAATAGTCAAACAACATTTGAGAAAAACAATTAAGTAATTTGACAAAATTTTTCACAAAAAAAAACATTTTTTTTCCAAAACAAAAAAAATTAAATTTTTTTGTCAGTTCCAAAGTTTTCTACAACTCACGCAAACTCTGCTTCCGTTTCTTTACACTTCAACCCACATTTCCAGACCTCCTCCAACTGCATTCTTCTCTCCGTAACTGGTCCTCCATCGGCTCAAAGTCAGACCCTCATCGATTTCTACTCGGACACTTACTCAATCCCACAGCTCTTCCCATTCAATTATTTCACGTTTATTGCTGCTAATTGCTCTGCCCAATTGTCTTTCTCCACTAAAATTCCAGGAGATTATTATGAAATTAGCGATGAAAAAAGTGGATTCATTTTCTCGCCGAGCTACTTTAACAGTGCTGCCAAATCGGATTTTAATGTTACTTATAGTGAGTTTTGGGGGTTTTGGTAGAGTAGTGAAGGTTTTTATACCGTAAAAATTGGGAAAATTGAAAGGAAGTGTTGAAAAAAATGCAAAAAAAAAAAATGTTTTTCACATTTTTTTTGCCGCCAATAAAACCCCTCCACGTTCTGAACAATTACAACTTTTCAGCCTACACCGGCACCGACAAAATGCAATTCTCTGTGGATATTGACAGTGTGGCGGGCAATTCCAACGGACAGTTGGACGTGAACATTTATGATGAAAAGTGGCAGAAAATGTTGAGCACTGTGTGGGTCTGAGCTTATAAAAATTTAAAAAAAAAAGTATTTTTTTAAATAAATGCTAACAAGAATAGTATGAGAAATGTGAAAAAAATTGTTTCAAAAAAATTTTTAGAAAAAAAAAATTATTTTTTGAAAAACAATTTTTTTTAGCAATTTCAAGATGCTCAAATTGTTGAAAAATTGGTCTAAAATATAGCAAAAAAAAACCATCAAATTTTCGCAATTAAAAGCAACAAATACAGAAAAAAACGATAAAAATAATTCACAACATGAAAAAAAAATCAGTTTCATCAAAACTGAAAAATCCATTAAAACAAGAAGAAATAAATAAAAATTGAAAAAAAATTTAATAAAAAATAGAAAAATTATATGAAAAACTGACAAAATCTACACAAAAAATGCTCAAAAATAAGACAAACAACACAGAAAAAAAAACATAAAAAATTAGTTGAAAAATGAAATTAAATTAAAAAAAAAATTTTTTTTTGGCTAAAACTTTTTCAACCCATTTGAACACAAACATCAAAAATTAGGCACAAATATAATAAGAATACTTCTAAACAAAACACAAAAAATGAGTCGCAAATAAATAAATAAAAATAGATAAGAAAATTTGAGGCTGAAATATCGATTTTTAAAATTATCGATTTTTTTTGGAAAATTTTTAAAAATCGATATTTCATATTTTTGAAGCATGTTTGGTGGTTTTTTTACTTTTTTTAAATGAATCGCCCCATTTTTTTGAATAGCCCCTACCCATTAGTATTTTTTTTCCAGGCTAAAACACTGAAAAAAAAGCAAAAGCAAGAAAAGATGTGGGCAGAAACTCTTTGAAATCTCTGAAAAAATTAATAAAAACCAATGAAAAGTCAAGATAAATTCTGGAAACCCCGGGAAAAAAAGGCTCCGAGACGTTCTAAAACCAGACGCTTCAAAACCGCGTGTAATTTCGAAAAATTCCTCCATCAAATATCAGCCAAATAACAGCCAAATAGTAGCTAAATAGCTGCCAAATAGCAGACAAATTGCAGCCAAATCGCCGCGAAATAGCAGCCAAACAGCAGCCAAATAGCTGCCAAATTGCCACCAAATAGCCGCCAAATAGCAGCCAAATAGCGGCCAAATAGCGGCCAAATAGCGGCCAAATAGCGGCCAAAAAGCAGCCAAATAGCAGCCAAATAGCCGCCTAATAACCGCCAAATAATCGCCAAATAGCAGTCAAATAGTAGCCAAATAGCAGTCAAATAGTAGCCAAATAGCGGCCAAATAGCTGCCAACTAGCCTCCAAATAGCGGCCAAATAGCTGCCTAAAAGCAGCCAAATAGCAGTCAAATAGAAGCCAAATAGTAGCCAAATAGCCGCCAAATAGCCGCCAATTAGCCGCCAATTAGCCGCCAACTAGCAGCCAATTAGCCGCCAAATAGCAGCCAAATAGCCGCCAAATAGCTGCCAAATAGCTGCCAAATAGCCGCCAAATAGCAGCCAAATAGCAGCCAATTATCCGTCAAATAGCAGCCAAATTGCAGCCAAATTGCTGCCAACTAGCTGTCAAATAGCAGCCGAATAGCAGCCGAATAGCAGTCAAATAGCCGACAAATAACTGCCAAATAGCTGCCAAATAGTTGCCAAGAAGGAGCCAAACAGCCGCCAAACAGCCGCCAGGCAGCTGACAAGCAAATGCGAAGCCTTGAAGAACGTACGATATCTGGCGGCTATACATAACTTCTATAGCCGACAACTCACGGGTTCCGACGTTTGCTATGCTTTGCCGAAAAGGGGCGGGGCCATATATCATGAGTTTTGAAACGTCTCGGAGCCAGAAAAATAGTTTTTTTTAATTGTGTTTTCAAACGAGTTGTTTCATCATGAAAACATGAGTCGGTTATCTATCCCTTTTTTGTCTGCATCTCTTCGAATAGCACTGTGCTTGCGTGGTCGCGCGCAAATAAGTGGGCGGAGTTTCGCGAGTCAAAAAATCAGTTTTTTAACCAATTTTCTTCCAGAATAACCGGAGATGAAAGCGGCACACGTTCTCGAGCATTTGGCAAGTATTTAAATGTGCAAATGTCTGGCGGCGGCTCTTCCAAGTTACGCTATCGGTTATCCTCTTCTAGTTTTGGAGTTTTTGGTAATGCATTTCATTTTAATCGCTATTTTTTGTTTTCAGGCTTCACGTCACAATTATCAATGCTATTTTTGCTGTTATGGATAATTTTTTAATTAAAATTTTTTTTTTTTTTTGAAAAATAAAAAAAAAATTTTTTTTTTTGCTCAACTTAATTCAGGTTATTTTGCAGTTAATGTAGGCTGTCTCAGCCGCTTTATTATTTTTTTTTCAACAATAAATGTATTCATAAAAATATCCATGTAATGACCAAAGCCTGGCCAAATAATACCAAAAATAGCAAAAACAGCCAAAAAGTCAGAAAAAATCAAAAAAGCCATAAATCTCCAATCTCTGGCCATTTCTGTGAATGAATGTAAAGGGAAAACGAAGAAAAATTGGGCGGAAAATGGGAAATCACAGAGAGAAAAACCGCATTCATGGCCGATCACTTTTATTACCCACTTCTTATTTTTTTTCTCGTCTTCTTTACATTTTCACATATGCAAAAGTGTATGCGGTTTTTGGAGTTTTAAGTGCTTTTTTAAAAGCGAAAAATTAGGAAAAAAAAATTTTTTTAACGAAAATTTTGAAAAAAAATTTTTTTTTTTTGAAAATTTTGAAAATTAAAAAAATTTTTTTTTTGAAAATTTTGAAAAAAAATGTTTTCCCATATTTTTTTTTCGTGCTATTTAAGGCTTTTTATGACTTTTCTTTTCGAAAGGGCAATTCAAAGTATGTTTTTAACAAGTTTTTCTAGGATTTTTCTTATTTTTTTTTTGGATAAATTTTTTTTTAATTTTTGAAAAAAACATTTTTTTTTTTATTTTAACGTTTTTCTTGATTTTTGTTGAATTTCAGACTATCATTGATTGATTTTTGCGTTAAATACTACAGATTCCAGTTACATTTACAAGTTTTAAGCTCCCAGAATTTGCAAAAAATAAAACAAAACATTTTTTTTTCGGAAAATCAAAAATTTCTTAATTTTTTTTGACATGTTCAAGAGTATTTTTATGTGATTTCCCAGAATTTTAGCTTGAATTTCATAACAAAGAAAGTGTCCAAACGATTTTTCATTATATTAGACACTTCTAAATTGCTTTTCAGCCTGTTTTCAAGGACAATAATTTTTTTTTTAATTTTTTAAAATTTTGAAAAAAAAAATTCCCACTTCTTTTTTTCTCGTCTTCTTTACATTTTCACACAGGCGAACGTGTATGCGGTTTTTAGAGTTTTTAGTGATTTTTTAAAAGGGTAAAATGGGAAAATTGGAAAAATTTTGAAAAAAAATTTTTAATTTTTTTTCTTGATATTTAAGGCTTTTTATGACTTTTTCTTGTTAAAAAAGAAATTTTGCGTATGTTTTTAACAAGTTTTTCTAGTATTTTTTTCTAGTTTTTTTCTGAATTGTTTTTAAATGATTTTTTCGAAAAATTTTTTATTTTTATTTTAACGTTTTTCTTGATTTTTGTTGAATTTCAGACCATTATTGAATGATTTCAGCTTGAAAAACCAAGAACTTCAGTTAAATGAACAAGTTTTAAGCTTCCAGAATTTGCAAAAAATCAAAAAAAAAAATTTTTTTTAGGAAAATCAAAAATTTCTTAATTTTTTTTGACATGTTCAAGAGTATTTTTTTGGGATTTCCCAGAACTTTAGCTTGAATTTCATAACAAAGAAAGTGTTCAAACGATTTTTCATTGTTTTAGACACTTCGAAATTGCTTTTAGCCTGTTTTCAAGGACAAAATTTTTTTTTTTTTTGGAATTTTTCAAAAATTTTAGAAAAAAAAAATTTTTTTGCCTCAAAAAAAATTCCCAAAACAAATCATGCTTATTTTGATCCGTAGTACTTTTCAAATTATAATTTTCTACCCAATTTCTCCTCCAAATTCTCCAGAATTGATGTAAAAGGAGGACCCTCTTCCGGACACGGAGTCTTCCTTTTTTTCTCTTTCCGAGAAGAAAAAAGAGGAAAAGAGGGGGTGAGTTGTCTCTCAACCCCCACGGAAATCGACTTGTCCTTTTGCTTTTCCTTTTTCCTTTTTTACTTTTTTCCCTTTTTCTCTTTTCCTTCTTCTTTTTCATTTTTTTTTTCAGATAGTTTTTTTTTAATTTTTCCACTTTTCTGGTTTACTTTTAGCACAGTTTCTTGTTGTCTGTGGAAGTTTTCATTGTTTTTAATGCTTTCTAGAACATGCAATAACTTATCAAACTTCCAAACTTCCGAAATTCAATTTTTTTTTTTTGGAAAATTTTTTCAAAAATTTTCAAAAATTTTTTTTTTTATTGTTTGAAAAATTTTTTTTCTAGCGGTTTTCTGTGTATTTCTTACAAAAAGACAAATAGAACTTACACCAAAAGCAATTCTGTGGAGTTTTTCTAGACGGAAAAAAAGAAAAATGGGAAGGAGGGTCCACCACAACCACCACCCTTTAGCGCTCTTTTCTAGTTGTGGGGGTTTTTTGTATTGTTTTGAATGTTTTTTGAACAGAAAATTAGTTTAAAAAGTAGATCGGAATATCTGAAAATCGATAAAAAGTTTTGGAAAAATTTTGAATTTTTTGAAAATTAAAAAAAAAAATTTCCAAAAATTTTTAAAAAATTCAAACAAAAAAAATCATTTTTGATAGGAAAATGAGGTGAACACTTGTTAAAAAAAAGCAAAAAACTAGATATTTCGATTTAAAACCTGGAAAAGACGTTAGAACAACTTTCACGAATTTTAGGAATTTTTGAAAACTTTCCAAAAAAAAAAAATTCAAAAAAAATTTTTTTTTTCAACTTTTTAACAACGAAAATGCCATGAAAGCAGTAAAACCAAGTGAAAAAAGTTAAATAAATCTAATGAAAGCCTAGAAAAAACGTTTTAAAAGGTTTGAAAAATACTGGAAAATTCAAAAAAAAAATTTGTTTTAATTTTTTTTTTTGCTAAATATAAAAATCCATAGTCTATAATAATTTCAACATAACAAATTTCAAATTTTACTAATAAAAACCAAAAAAAAACATAAAACACCTAAAAAAATTTAGAAAAAATTTAGAAAAAATTGCTCAATAATTACCCCCAAAATAGTGAAACAGTAAAAAAATTTGACTGTTTTAAAAATTCTTAAAATTTTATTTTTTAACAAAAATCAACATCGTTTCCCCCATTTTAAGTTCAATTCTTGTTTTTTTTCCCTCTTCCGCTCTCCTAACATCCCGTGATCCGCCCCCATTCGGCATGTGGGGGAGAGAAGAGCACGGAGGGCCGGCCGGCCGGCCCATTCATCTCTCTTTTTGCTCTTCTTCTTCTCTTTTTGTTCGTTTTGAATTTTTTCTGCAAAAAGATGAAAATAGACAGCAAAAATCGTGCTGTTGGCATTGTGCCAAACCCCCATTTCCCACAGCAAATTTGAAAAAAAAAATTTTTTTTAATTTTTTTTCCAAAAAAAATTGAAATTTTCCCAATTTCTTCTCCACGTCATTTTGATCTTTGCCACGTGTAATTATCTGAAAAAAAGAAAAAAAAACGAGAAAGAGAACCCGTCAATTTTCAGAAAGAACTTTTCCTAATTGCCCCCTCCTGGAATTATTATTTAAAGTCGGCCTTTCCTTTCAATTTCTCCCATTTTTACTTCAAAAACCATTTCAAAATGACCGTGGCCTAGCTTTTTCTAGGCCCCGCAAGGCAAACGCGCCCTATCGCATTAATTTCTCTGCGTCTCCACTGCGCAGAGCGTTCAAAAATAGACACGCAGCGCCCATTTAAACGCGCCCTATCACATTCATTTCTCTGCGTCTCCACAGTGCAGAGCATTTGAAAATAGAGACGCAGCGCCCTATTGCATTCATTTTTCTGCGTCTCCACAGCGCAGAGCGTTCGAAAATAGAGACGCAGAACCCGTTCAAACGCGCCCTATCACATTCATTTCTCTGCGTCTCCACAGCGCAGAGCGTTCGAAAATAAAGACGCAGCGCCCGTTCAAACGCGCCCTATCTGAATCATTTCTCTGCGTCTCCACAGCGCAGAGCGTTCAAAAATAGAGACGCAGCGCCCGTTCAAACGCGCCCTATCACATTCATTTCTCTGCGTCTCCACAGCGCAGAGCGTTTGAAAATAGAGACGCAGCACCCGTTCAAACGCGCCCTATCACATTCATTTCTCTGCGTCTCCACAGCGCAGAGCGTTCGAAAATAGAGACGCAGCACCCGTTCAAACGCGCCCTATCACATTCATTTCACTGCGTCTCCACAGTGCAGAGCGTTCAAAAATAGAGACGCAGCACCTGTTCAAATGCGCCCTATCACATTCATTTCTCTGCGTCTCCACAGCGCAGAGCGTTCGAAAATAGAGACGCAGCACCCGTTCAAACGCGCCCTATCACATTCATTTCTCTGCGTCTCCACAGCGCAGAGCGTTTGAAAATAGAGACGCAGCACCCGTTCAAACGCGCCCTATCACATTCATTTCTCTGCGTCTCCACAGCGCAGAGCGTTCGAAAATAGAGACGCAGCACCCGTTCAAACGCGCCCTATCACATTCATTTCACTGCGTCTCCACAGTGCAGAGCGTTCGAAAATAGAGACGCAGCACCCGTTCAAACGCGCCCTATCACATTCATTTCTCTGCGTCTCCACAGCGCAGAGCGTTCGAAAATAGAGACGCAGCGCCCGTTCAAACGCGCCCTATCACATTCATTTCTCTGCGTCTCCACAGCTCAGAGCGTTCAAAAATAGAGACGCAGCGCCTGTTCAAACCCGCCTTATCATATTCATTTCTCTGCGTCTCCACAATGCAGAGCATGCAAAAATAAAGACGCAGAGCACGCTGGGCTAATATTAGAAAGAGGAAGTATGTATGTATGTATGTATGTACATATGTTTTTGTGAGGAGGGGGAGGAGTACTACACCGAACCGCACCGAACTGAGCCGCGCTGCCCTCCCCTCCCCTCGCTTCACTTTTCTTGGTAAACATCACCTTTTGCTCTTTTCTAGTCTTTGCTCGTTTTGAAATCAAATTTCTTCATTTTCAACGCAAAATTCTAGAAAAAACAGGTGTTTTTTGTGCAAATTTTGAGCTTCTGATGGAAAAAAAAGGATAAATGTCGTAAAATATGATGCATTTGTGGTTTTTGGGGAAATTTTCGATTTTTTCGTTGTTTTTGACCGCCAAAACGTGTAAAATACCACATTTGATGATTTTCAATAAATTTCAAAATTTTTCAGAAAAAAGTACGTAATTTGTCGTCAAGTTCAATGCATTTTCCTGCTAAAAAGTGCGGTATACGAATTTCAGCGAAATTTTCGATTTTTCGTTGTTTTTGACATAAAAACTGTATCAAACAGCTAACTTTCATCATTTTCAAACAATTTCCCATAAAAGTACGAAATTTGTCGTCAAATTTGATGCATTTCTGGGCTCAAAGCTGAAATTAAGAAAAAACAGCGAAATTATCGATTTTTTCGTTGTTTTTGACATAAAAAGTCCACAATTGACCGAAATTGAGAGTTTTTCCACATTTTTCAGAAAAAATACGCGATTTGTCGTCAAATTTGGCGCATTCAAATCAAATTATCGAAATTTGCGATTTTTAACGAAATTTTCGATTTTCGTGTTGTTTTTGAACGCGAAAAAATTAATTTTTCAAGTGTTTCCCATAAAAGTACGCATTTTGTCGTCAAGTTTGATGCATTAATATCGAATTATGGTGATTTGTGATTTTAGACGAAATTTTAGATTTTTTCATAGATTTTCGTCCAAAAAACTGGTAAAATACAACATTTTAGTACTTTTTCAATAATTCATTCGCAAAATATGTAATTTGTCGTCAAATTTGATGCATTTTCTGTTAAAAGTGCAATATACGAATTCCAGCCAATTAATCGAGTTTCTCGTCGCTTCTGACCACAAAAATACCACATTTTCATATTTTCAACAATTTACAACCATTTTATCGAAAAGTACGCAATTCGTCGTCAAATTGGGTGCATTAATATCTAATTATCGAAATTTGCGATTTTTAACGTAATTTTCTATCTTTAATAGATTTTCGTTTCAAAAAACCGGTAAAAGAAAACATATTAGGTTTTTTCCAATAACTTCACCGAAAAGTACGCAATTTGTCGTCAAATATGATGCATTGCAATGCTCAAAGCTGGAATTGAGAAAAAACAGCGAAATTGTCGTTTTTTGTCGTTTTTGACATAAAATATGGTGTAAAACATCAAATTTCTCCGTTTTCCAATAAATTTGTATGAAAGTACGCGATTTGTCGTCAGGTATGATGCATTTTTACCGTATCCATCGTAATATCCGAAATATAGCGAAATTATTGGTTTTTGCCGACTTTTTTGTCAAAAATATCCGTTAAAAAAGGGATTTGTTTTTTAATTTTTTCAAGAATTTCGTATAAAAATACGCAATTTGTTGTCAAATTTGGCGCATTAGTATCAAATTATCGACATTTGTGGTTTAGACGAAATTTTCGATTTTTTGTTGTTTTTTACTTGAAAATGGGTTTAAAACATCAAACTTCCTTGTTTTCCGAGAGTCTCCCATGAAAGTACGCAATTTGTCGTCAAATATGATGCACATTAACTTAAGAGCGGTATTATGCGAAAAATAGCGAAATTTTCGATTTTTTTCGTCGTTTTTGACCGCAAAAATGTGTAATAAATTTTTAAAAAAATAATTTCCATTAATTTCCAACCATTTTACCGAAAAATACGCAAATTGTCGTCAAATATGATGCAATTCTATGCTAAACTTTGGAATTAAGAAAAAACAGCGAAGTTTTCGATTTTTCACATTTATTTTCTCAGTTTATGGACAAAATATTCTTCAAAACATTAAACTGCATCATTTTCAATAGTTTTGAACGATTTCACCAAAAAAGTACGCAATTTGTCGTCAAATTTGGCGCATCAATATCAAATTATCGAGATTTGTGGTTTTTGGCGAGTTTTTCAGCGATTTTTCTGGTTTTTGACCAATTTTTGTGCCAAAAAATCTAAAAAACCGCGAATTGCATAATTTTCAACAATTTTACCAAACAGTACGCAATTTGTCGTCAAATATAATGCATTTATTTGCTCAAAATTGAAATTTAAATAAAACAGCGAAATGATCGAATTTTTCATTGTTTTTGACATGAAAAGTCCACATCAAATCAAAATTGAGTGTTTTCCAATAGTTTTGTATAAAAGTACGCAATTTGTCGTCAAATATAATGCATTCTCGCATTAATACGCGAAAAACAGCGAAATTTTCAAGTTTTCACGGGAAATTCAAAGAACCGTTGTTATTCCCTGTTTTTCCCGCCGCAAAGCGGCGATAATTCCACCCTCCAAGCTTGAAAAAAAAAGGAGCATCAGCGACCACTGCGGAGAGCAGCATTTGCTCATGCTATTTCGCCCATTTTCGCTCACTCGCTCTCCCTCTCGTTTCCTCAATTTTCCCCGCCATTGCCCCCTCCCACGCACCGCCCGTTTCTTCTTTTCTTCGTTTTTCCGTTTTCGCCCTCTTCTCTGCACTCTCTCGCCCTCTCACCTGCACCGTCTCACCGTCTGCGTCTGCGCGCGCGACGCAGTGCTTCGTTGAAAACTGTCTTTTTCTCTGGCGCACTCCGCGTTCTGTGTGGTTTTTCGCACGGCGATTTCTTCGAGTTGTCAAGATGATAGAAAGCGCAAGGAAATGTTGCTTTTTTGGGCTTATTTGCTTGTTTTTTTTGTGAATATGTGTTTAGGAAATTAATTAGACCGAAATTTTAGATTTTTGGCCACTTTTTCACCGTTTATTTTTAGTTTTACGTATATAGCTTTCCAAAAAATCTAAATAGACCAGATTAGATCAGATTTCAGTGAAAAAAGTAGTCCATTCCATTTCATTTCATTTCAGAAAGACTGAAATTAGATACGCCTCCCCCCCCCCTCTCTGATTTTCTTCAAAGAAACTGGTGAAGCTGAAAGTTGACGTAAATATGTACATTGCCTATTTTTAGCCCCCCCCCCCCATTCTTTTTTTGGGCTCTTTTTGGCTCCGCTTTGACTGAATGAATTTATTGGAGCGAAAGACTGGAGGCACCTGACAAGTGCATTTTACACACACACACACACACTTTTCTCTCTCATTTTCCCCATTTTTCGGCTATTTTTCACTTTGGGTCAACTCCACTTGGAAATGGTCCAAGTTGGTGTTTTTCTGCTGGGAAAAATCGAAAATTTCGCTAAAATCGGTATTTTTAAAATTTTGACATTTTAGCTATTTTCTGCGTACTTTTTCTGTATTTTAAGCCTTTTTTTGTTCATTTCTTTGTTGAAAAATATGGTTTTTATCAAATACTTACCAAAAATTTCAACTTTTTGCTGAAAAAATTCGAAAATTTCGCTAAAAATCGATATTCGTTAAATTTTGGCATTTTAGCTAGTTTTTGCTAATTTTTCGCCCCTTTTCACAAATTTTCAACGTTTTAAAATGTTTTTAAACAATATTCCAATTCGTTTTAAGAGGTTTTAACAAGTTTTTTTTTTTGGAAAATCGAAAAGTTCGCTAAAAATCGATATTTTTCAAATTTTGACATTTCTGCTAGTTTTTGCTTAATTTTCTATATTTTACGCTTTTTTGTTTAAAAATAAAAATTTTAACGAATTCTTACCAAAATTTTCCACTTTTTGCTGGAAAAAATCGAAAATTTCGCTTAAAATTGATATTTCTCAAATTTTGGCATTTTGCTAGTTTTTCGCCCTTTTTCTTACTTTTTTAAAGTTTTAAGACGTTTTTAAACAATATTAAACTTGTTTCGCAAGTTTTCAACCCGATTTTTTCTGGAAAATCGAAAATTTCGCTAAAAATCGATATTTTTTAAATGTTGGCATTTTAGCAATTTTTTGCATGCTTTTTCTATATCTTAAGCTTTTTTGTTTATTTTTTGTTTAAAAATATGATTTTTATTAAATACTTACCAAAAATTTCAACTTTTTGCTGAAAAAAATCGATAATTTCGCTAAAAATCGATATTTGTTAAAGTTTGGCATTTTAGCTAGTTTTTGCTCATTTTTCGCCCTTTTTCTGAAATTTCCAACGTTTTTGTGACGTTTGTAAACAATATTCAACTTGTTTTAAGAGTTCTCAACACGTTCTATTCCTGGAAAATCGAAAATTTCGCCAAAAGTCGATATTCGTCAAATTTTGACATTTTAGCAATTTTTTGCATCCTTTTTCTATATTTTAAGCTTTTTCCATTTGTTTCTTTGTAAAAAAAAATGCTTTTTGTGGAATACTTACCAAAATTTTCCACTTTTTGCTGGAAAAATTCGAAAATTTCGCTAAAAATCGATATTTTTTAAATTTTGGCATTTTGCTAGTTTTTCGCTTTTTTTCCCAATTTTTTAACGTTTTGAGATGTTTTTAAACAATTTTCAACTTGTTTTAAGATCTTTCAACAAGTGTTTCTTCCTGGAAAATCGAAAATTTCGCTAAAATCTATATTTTCAAACATTTTTAATTTTAGCTATTTTTTGCAAACTTTCTTTAAGTTTTTAAGCTTTTCTTGTTTATTTTTTGATGAAAAATATGATTTTTACCGAATACTTACCAAAAATTTCCATTTTTTGCTGGAAAAAATCGAAAACTTCGCTAAAAATCGATATTTTTTAAATTTTGGCATTTTTGCAAGTTTTTGCTCAATTTTCGTTTTTTTTTTCAGTTTTTTTTTTTACGTTTTAAGACGTTTTTAAAAAGTATTCAACTTGTTTTAAGAGGTTTTAACAAGTTTTTTTTTTTTGGAAAATCGAGAATTTCGCTAAAAATCGACGTTTTTTTAATTTTGACATTTTTGCACCTTTTTGCATTGTTTTTCTAGGTTTTAAGCTTTTTTTCGTTTATTTCTTTGTTGAAAAATATGGTTTTTATCGAATACTTACCAAAAATTTCAACTTTTTGCTGAAAAAAATCGATAATTTCGCTAAAAGTCGATATTTGTTGAATTTTGGCATTTTTGATAGTTTTTGCTAAATTTTCGCTTTTTTTCCCAATTTTTTAACGTTTTAAGATGTTTTTAAACAATATTCAACATATTTTGGGAGTTTTCAACAAGTTTTTTTTCCTGGATAATCGAGAATTTCGCTTAAAATCGATATTTTTTAAATTTTGACTTTATAGCAATTTTTCGCATAGTTTTGCATTGTTTTTCTTTGTTTTTAGCTTTTTTTTTGTTTAATTCTTGTTAAAAAATAAAATTTTTATCGAATACTTACCAAAATTTTCCACTTTTTGTTGAAAAAATCGATAATATCGCTAAAAATCGATATTTTTAAAATTATGACATTTGTTCGGCACTTTTCGGTAATTTTTCAAGTGGTTTTGAACAATTTCAAAATAAAAATGCAAGATTTACGTGAATTTGAAACAAATATTTAAAAATTTCAACGATTTTTACAAAAAAAATCAATAATTTCGATAAAAATCTAAATTTGATTGTTTTGCCGTTTTTCGCACTATTTTTAGTTATTGGAATCATTTTTCGTGCATTTCTCAACGAAAATTAGTAATTACTGACAAATAATTCACAATTTTATGGCTTTTTGCTCAAAAAATCGAAAATTTCGCTAAAAACCAATATTTTAAAATTTTGGTGTTTTTTTCTAGTTTTCACAGTATTTGTTGGATGTTTGAAATACCTTTTTGCCATTTTTTTTTAATTTGTGAATTTTTAAAGGAATATTTCACAAAATTTAGAAAAATAAATCGAAAATTTCGCTAAAATGAAAAAAAAATTTTTTTTTTTTATTTTTCAGGCAATTTAAATCAGTTTTTAGGCTTTTCAAGCAGTTTGAAACAGTTTTCAGTTCTTAATTTATTAAACCAAATTATAGAAGTATAAAAACCTTGAAAAAGGTAAAATTCGAAAATCTTGCAATAACGCAAAAAAAAAAAAAAAATTTTCCTCACCATTTCCCACCCTTCCCACTTTTGCCCCCAGCAGTCAAAACGACGAAGAAAAATGTGTCGAAAAAATGCGGAAACGAAGGTCACTGTCTCTTGTCAATAGAGAGCGCCCACTATCAATCACCTGATTTTTGACGCCGTGCTTTCTCGTCTATTTTCTTTTTTTCGTGGGGGTGTTTGAAGAAAAACAAGCGTAATAATAGAAAGTTATTTTTGTCTATTTTGGTGGTTTCGTGCTCGTTTTTTTGGCGGTCATTATTGATTTTTGATATTTTGCGTCTAGTTAGATTTGAATAGGGGACTCTGGCATTGGTTAATGTGGTTTCTTGTGTTATTCACTTGTTTTTTTGTTTAAATTTCCAACTGCTTTTGAAAATTGATTCTAAAAAGTCAGTTTCTAAAGAAAAAATTCGAAAATTTCGCTAAAAACCAAAAGTTCCCCAGTTTTTGACATTTTTTTCGATTTTTTTCACTGTTTTTGGTTGTTTTAGGCATTTTTTGGGTATTTTTTACTATGGAATTGGAAGTTATTAACGAGCAATTCACAATTTTTATACCTTTTTTGTCGGAGAAATTCGAAAATTTCGCTAAAAATCAAAAAATCAAAAATTCCACAGTTTTTGGCATTTTTGCTGATTTTTGCGTTAATTTTTTAGTCATTTCAAGCATTTTCTAGGCAGTTTTCGAATAATTTGTGGTTTGTTCATTGGGGATTTGAGATATTTTGGACGATTTCGTGAAAAAAATTCGAAAATTTCGCTAAAATCGATATTTTCTAATTTTTGCCACTTTGTGCGATGTTTTTGGATATTTTCAGGGTTTTTGAATTTTCTGTATTCAAATTGGGCATTTTCAGCGAGAATGACACAGTTTTTACAGCTTTTTTGTAAAAAAAATTCGAAAATTTCGCTAAAAATCAAAAATTACTCATTTTCGCTGTTTTTCCGCTATTTTCAATCATTTATTTGCATTTTTTTGAGCTCTCTGTATTAAAATATGGCGTTATTGGCAAGTATTTCACAATTTAATAAATTTTTTGTCCGGAAAATTTGAAAATTTCGCTAAAAAACAAAAAATTCTCAGTTTTGTCATTTTTGCACTATTTTTGGTATTTTTCAATTATTTTCTCTGCCCTTTTTTGATAACTACCTTGCATATTTTCATCCCAACACTCATTTTTATCGATTTTCACCTTTCCCTGCCATTTTGTGTCCAATTAGACGTAAAAATGAAGATTTTTCCAGAGCGCGCGGAACATTCCGAAAACTCTGATTTTATCCGCCCGCAAAAATGTTAATCACTGATTAAACGCGACGCCACCGTCGACGAAAAAAAAAGAGAAGCGAGGTGATAAGAAGGCGATGCTATGCGATGCGCGGGCGCGTGAAATAATAATATTGTTTTGGTTGATTTTTTCGTCTCTCACTCACATATCGTCTTCGTCGCTTTGGCGGCGGCGGCGCCGCCGCCGTCGGCGACGACGACGATGATGATGATGATGAAGACGGACGGGATAATGACGAGATGGCGGATTATCCTCTTATTATTCGTTCGCATTTCATTTCATTTCTTATTCGCCGTCCCCGTCGCGGAAATTTACTTAGCTCTCACTTTTTTTTTTCGGTAGAATTTGGTTGATACTTGATCATTATTGAGCGAAAAATTCGGTGAAAAACGCTAAAAACACGATTTTTGCCTTTTCCATGTGAGACCAACGTTATAATTTGACGGTATGCGCCTTTAAACTACCGTATCCCCGAAATTTGCAAATTTGAGAAAATCGATTGAAAAAAACCACTAAAAATGCATAAAATAATGGAAAAATTTTACTTTTATCAGCTCGGACATTAAAACAATTTTTTTGAGAATTTTTCCCGTTTTTAGCCAATTTTTAGCGTTTTCCTTCGAGACCACCACTAAAAATATTGTTATGCGCCTTTAAGTTTCTACAGTACCCCAGTTTTATTTTCTTTCTTTTTTTTTTGAAGGAAAACATTTATTTTTAATGGAAAAAACCACGGTGCTACCTCGGAATAAAACTCGCTCGGAATAGAACTGTAGCGATATAGAACTTGCTTCGGAATAGAACTGCTCGGAATCGAACCGTTCGGTATAGAACTGTAGCGAAAAAGAACTGTAACGAAGTAGAACTGTTTGGAATAGAACTGTAGCGGAATAGAACTGTTTCGGAATAGAACCGTTTCGGAATAAAACTGTAGCGAAATGGAACTGTTTCGGTGTAGAACTGTAGCGGATTAAAACTGTTGCGAAAAAAAAACTGTTTTGGAACAGAACTGTCCCGAAACAGAACTGTAGCG
This sequence comes from Caenorhabditis japonica, assembly GCA_963572235.1. Lineage (NCBI taxonomy): Eukaryota > Metazoa > Nematoda > Chromadorea > Rhabditida > Rhabditidae > Caenorhabditis > Caenorhabditis japonica. The sequence goes on from OY754345.1 coordinate 2,591,261, forward strand.
GAATAGAACTGTTTTGGAATAGAACTGTAGCGAACAGAACTGCCTAAAATGGAGCTGTACAAGAAGAACCGCTGCGCGAAATTGAAATCAATTACCCACCATGTACAACTGAATACTTGTTCGAGCTGCTCTAGCTTTCCTGGGTCACTACAGCTCCATTTCAGGCGGTTCTGTTTCGCTACAGTTCTATTCCAAAACAGTTCTATTCCGCTACAGTTCTGTTTCGGGACAGTTATATTTCGCTTCAGTTCTATTCCACTACAGTTCTATTCCAAAACAGTTATATTTCGCACAGTTCTAATTCGCTGCAGTTCTATACCGAAACAGTTCTATTCCGAAACAGTTCTATTACAAAACAGTTTTATTTCGCTACAGTTCTATTCCGATCAGTTTTATTCCGAACAGTTTTATTTCGCTACAGTTCTATTTTACTACAGTTCTATACCGAAACAGTTATATTCCGAAACAGTTCTATTCCAAAACAGTTCTATTCCGAGGTAGCACCAAAACCACTGAACACTCCTCGAACAATCTATTTCCTGCTCTATTCAATTTGAAAAAAAATTTGACATCATTTCCAGACAAAATTTCACATTTTTAACCCATTTTCGAGACCCCACGAAAAAGGGGGAAAGTGTTGAAATGTGGGAACGAAAAGGGGGGAAAATGGGCGGGGCCTAATTTTTTTTGGATTTTTTTCGAAGGAATCGATCATTTTCGTTTCAAAAAAATTAAAGAAGCCCAATTTGAACATAAAACTATTATTAGAAAAAATGCCGCAAGAGTTTCCGGCACTTTTGCGGTTGGCTCCGCCCATTTTCCCCCCTTTTCGTTCCCACATTTCAACACTTTCCCCCCTTTTCGTGGGGTCTCCCATTTTCTTTAATTTCCCTTCGAGACCACCTATACAATTTACCGTTATGCATAGGTACCGCAACGAGTTTGAAAAACGTGCGAATCTCGAAAAACGACTGATTTCATTGTATTCTACGCCTTAATATTAGTACAATCCCAAATTTTCTCAGCAAAATTCCCGCTAGTTCCCGAGTTTCAGCCTTTCAAAGTCGCGATTATTTACCACTGATTTTCTCCCCAGCGGGGAGGCGGGGCTTCGGCTGCATGCGCGCGGCGTGGTTTTGCCGACCACCTCTTTTGTCATCATTACAGGGTGGCCGATAAGTATAGGACGCTCGCTTTCAGCGTTCCCTGGCACGGTGCCAAGGGATATTTTCGAAAAATTTCGAAACTTTTCGAAAGTCCAGAGACTATATAAGTAAGCTTCTCAGTCATTTGTTCTCACTTCTCCATATCGCCGAGCTATGAAAAGTTCTCCTCATCGTCCTTCCATTGAACTCTTGTTCAAGAGAGGCCTCGAAATTCTCTTGTAAAATCAAATTTTCTGCTTATTTTTTGTTGTTTAATAAAGGTTGTTCTCGAAAAATCCTCAAATTGAAAAAATGGGAGCACTTTCAAAACGTCCTATACTTATCGGCCACCCTGTATTCATTGAATGCGATAATTTCTGCGGATTTCTGCTGAGGAATGTGTAAATTAAGATTGGATTTGGAATGTTTTAAATTTTTTTTATACCAGGCGATGAATATTACTCAAATAATATGATTGTATGGCTGAAATACGCGGGAACACGTAAATAAGTGGAAACCCTTATCGGTTTTCCACAAAAAATGGATATTCTCTTGGTTGATTTCGAAAATTTCCGAAAAATTAATACTTTTGCGTAAGAAATATCCTTTTAAGTATCGAAAAAGCTTTTTGAAAAATAAAAATCAAAGGGACGAGATCCGAACCCTTGACCTCGCACACAATGCGCAGCACCTTTAACCACAAAACCACCCCGACAGATTTCAGCTGCCGCCTTATTCCTGTGATGTGCTCGCTCTCCCTCCGCGTTGACAAGGCCTGATAAGTTGTTTGAAATGACATAGAAAAGAATTTATTAATTTCAAAAAGTGTAATTTAAAAAAATGCGCTCATTTATTTTTTCAATCTATAGAATGTATTCGATAGAGAATTTTTTGCTGAATTTGATCATGCTTTCAAATCGCGCGAACCGGACTTCCATATTCCCGAAAATCCCAAAAAAACATAATTATTTCGAAAATGGTCATGACTTTGGAAAGCTTTTAAGTGCTTTAAATTTATGCCAGACCTCTAAAAATTTTTGTGTGATTACTAGAAGAGTTGCTTAAAGTATCCGAAAAATAAAAATAGGGGGTCATCGCTGAAAATTTTCCACAATTTTTAGGTGAAGTTTGAACCGGTATAAAAAAAATGCGCTCATTTAAAATTGAATTCTGTTTGAAAAATTCAATTCAGCTTGTCAAAAACTATCGGAATCAATCGCAAAAGCCCGCGAACCGGCCCTACAAATTCCCAAAAAAATCGATTTTTTGACTTGCATTTCAGTTTTTCCTGATTTTCAGTCAAAATTAGCCATTTTCAGACAAATTTGATGGCACCAATCGATTCCTTGTCGTTAATTACATACAGAAACATTGTAAAGTATATGGATAACTCGGTAGTATTCGTGTAATCAAGCCTCAAACTTCAAAAAATGCCCTGGGGAGAAAAAAATGAAAGGCTCCGCCCCCTCCTTTTGCGGTCCCTAGTTATGCACCTTTAATCTCCTACCGTAATCAATCCAAAACCGCCAACGCGATTGTTTACATTAAAATTGCCGCCTTCTTATTCTCATTTTCTAATTTTTTTTTTCTTGCAACAAAAAAAATAATTCTTCAATTTTTAATTTTTTTTTACCTCCGCCACTCTGCGCCTATTTTTCCTCTTTTTAATCGATTTTTTCGCTGAAAATCTCATTTTTTACATAAAAAATAAACGTTTTCCCCTTTCAGATGCAATCAACGACAGCTCAACCGAGCACATCTCAGAATGGCGACGAGATTACCGCCGAGCAGTTTAATCAGTGAGTTTTTATGGAAATTGTGGGGAAAAATGATTTTTTTTGACAGTTTTCTAAAAAAAAATCGATAAAACTCTTAAACTTACTTAATTTTTGATAGTTTAACGCCTAAAAATCGATAATTTTGCAGAATTTACCACGAAAGAAATGTGATAGTGTTGGATTGCCGTTCGAAAGGAGATCCGATTAAAAGAGCCAATCGGTAGGTGTTTAAACGTGATTCGGGGAAAAATTGATAGGGGGAAATTGATGGAAAATTGATAAAAAAGGACAAAAGTTAAAGGGAAAAATGGCAAAAAATCTGAAATTTGGGGAAAATCTTTTGAAAAAATCGATTAAAAGTACATAGCTTTGACAGGACAGAAATGCGGCAAATTTCAGACAAATAGGTTTAAAATAAGAGAAAATTAAAGAAAGTGATTGAAAACTTTGGAAAATTTAGGGAAAATAGACGAAAAATTGCAGAAATTTTGAAAAATCGGTGAAAAACCGAAAAATCGATAATTCGATGAAATATTTATAATTTTTTTGAATATTTAATTAAAAATTGGATTTTGGATTGAAAATTAGTTGAAAATGAGGAAAATTCAGGGAAATTTCTGAAAAAATGTCAACATTTTGTAAAATTCCAAAAAATCGATAAAAATCTCAAAAATTGTGAAAAAAAGGGCAGAAATTAGTGAAAAAATGTTGGAGAACGTTAAAAATTACGGAAAAATAGAAATTTTCAATTAAAAGTCTTCAAAATTATAGGAAAATCAATGAAAAGTAACAGAATTTTCGGAAAAATCGCTGAAAATCCGAAAAATCGATAATACGATAAAAATCATTAATTTTTTTTGGAAAACACCAAGAAATAGCGTTTTGCATTGAAAAATAGCTTAAAATAAAGGGGTAATTCACCGAAATCAGCGAAAATCCGAAAAAATCGGTGAAAATCAGAAAATCCGAAAAATCGATAAATTGGTATTGATTTTTGCAAATTTAACTAAAAATTGGGTTGAAAAATAGTTCAAATTAAGCTAAATTTAGAGAAATTTCTGAAAAAAAAGGGAAATTTCTGGAAAATTCAAAAAAGTCGATAAAATTGTGAAAAATGGCAGAAATTAGTGGAAAAAATGTTGGAAAAATCCGAAAAATCGATAAATTGGTATTGATTTTTGCAAATTTAACTAAAAATTGGATTTCGGATTGAAAAATAGCTGAAATTGGGGTAAATTTAGTGAAATTTCTGAAAAAAAAAGTCAAAATTTTGGAAAGTTCCGAAAAATCGATAAAATTGTGAAAAATGGCATAAATTAGTGGAAAAAATGTTGGAAAAATCCGAAAAATCGCTGAAAATGAGAAAAAATGTCTCAAAATCGGAATCCCTGGAAAAAATGGGCCAAAATTTGCAGTTGTCTTCAAAAAAATGTAGAAAATCTGTTAAAAAATTGAATTTTTTCGCAAAATTCCTTAAAAAATTGCTGAAAACCTTCGAAAAACCGGCAAATCGTTAAAAATTAAAGGAAATTGGAATTTCTGGAAAAAAAAGGTCCAAATTTGCTTAAAAATCTGTAAAAAATTGAATTTTTCCGCAAAAACCCCAAAAATCTGAAAAACGGTCAATTTTCTTGGAAAATAGCTTTAAAATTCGAGAAAATCCCAAAAAATCGGAAATTTCTGGAAAAATAGGTCAAATTTTGGAAAGCAGGGAAAAATTTCCCAAAATTCCAGAAAATTCCCGAAAATCGTCGAAATTTGAAAAAAAAATTTTCGGAAAAATCGAAAAATGACCAAAAAAAAACCCCCATTACACATTCCGTCGCAGATTTTTTTGCAGCGTCCGTCTGCCAGCGCTCCTTCAACGCCGCCTGATGGGCGGCTCAATGCGACTTGGCACCGTGCCAGATTTGAAGGACTTGAATGTAAGATCCCCCTTTTTTTTTAAATCCTAGCAAACAAACTCATTTTCCTGTCTTCCAGAATCCCCCCGACCAATGCCCCGAAGTGCTCTTAATCCCAGGCGAGTCCGAGTCTGACGAGCAACTCTCCACCGCGTTGGCGCGAAATTTAAAAACCAACGGATATCGTCATTTTGTGCTCGCCGAGCCCGTCAAAACGCTCCTTTTGCAATTTCCGACGCTTCGTGACGCCACTGACGAGAATTGGAACACCACGACGACGTTTCAGATGAATGCGATGACGGGCGGTGCGCAGGCGATTGCTCAGACTGGTCCGCTGCTCAATTTGAAGTGGGTTTTTGGAGTTTTGGAGTGCGAAAGTGCAGTTTCAGGCAGAGAGCGTGTAAGCGATGAGACACGCGACGCAACCGCAGCGCGTGGTGTCAAAAAAGGTGGCAAAAAAAGCTGTTAGTCGGCTACGGCCACGCGCAATCTCTCGGCCATTTTATCGAAAAATCGATAATCCACAAATTTTGAAAAAATCGATTTTTAATTTTTTAGAAAGTTTCAAAAAATTCCGAAAATAAATCTGTTTTTTAAACAAATTTGCAATGCAAAAATCGATAATCCACAGCGAAAATTCGGGATTTTTCAAACAAAAAAAAATCGATAATGGGGGTTAAAAAAAAATTTCCCAGAAAATCTTGAATAAAATCGCTAATTTTTAAGGAAAAATTGTTGAAATTGAGGCAATTTAACCACTAAATTACATCATGAAAAGCTGTCAGTCGGCCACGTGCGGTTTCTCGGCCACGGCCATGTGGTCTTGCAGTGATAGATGAGACGTGACGCAGAGAAAAATGCAGATTTATCGATTTTTTTTTGGCTAGAAAATCTATTTTTGACGTATTTTTAGCGAATTTTCACGTTTTTGTGAATTTTGGGGAAAACTTTTATTATTTTTGTGATTTTTTATGCTCTTAACGCTTTTAAAAAGTTTTTGGAACATTAAAAAAATCTCGTTTTTTTTTGACGATTTCATCAGGAAAAATATTTTGGATTTTCGGATGATTTTTAGCCTTTTTGACGAGAAAATTGCAGTTTTCCATTGCTTTAATGGATTTTCACGAAATTTAGCGGGTTTTAAGGCATTTTTCACTCGAAATTGGGGTTTTCTCATGATTTCACACTGAAAAACCTTTTTTTTTTTGAGCCAACTAAATAGGAATTTTCAGCGATTTTTTGAATTTGCAAAAAAAAAAATTCAATTTTTCACAGATTTTCTACATTTTTAAAGGTATTTTAGCAAATTGTTGGCTCATTTTCCATAAATTCCGATTTTGAGACATTTTTTCTTATTTTCAGCGATTTTTCGGATTTTTTCACAAATTTCTGCAATTTTTGAGAATTTTTATCGATTTTTCGGAATTTTCCAAAAATTTCGCATTTTTTTCAGAAATTTCGCTAAATTTTTTATCCGAACTGCCATTTTTAGTAAATTTAGCAAAAATCAATAATATTTCATCGAATTATCGATTTTTCGGATTTTCAGATTTTCACCGATTTTTTCGAATATCCTCCTATTTTTCCGCAATTTTCCCTAATTTTTGCGAATAGCTCGTTTGACCATTTTGGCGGCCGAAAATAGGTTTTTTGATAGAATTTTAGCGAAAAATAACAGTTTTCGAACTTTTTTCAACTTTTCGGCATTTTTACGGAAAAGTTAATGATTTTGTTGATTTTAGCGATGAAATCTATTTTTACCACCCTTTTCAAGAAAATTGTTTTTAATTTCAACCCATTTAAGCGATTGTATTGATTTTTCAATCATTTTGGCGGATTATTGTGAAAACAAAAAAGTTGCAACGCGGTGTTTGCGTACTTTTGAAAATTCAAACGGCAATGAGAGAAATAGCATGGCAAATGAAGAGATTTGTTCCCATTTTCACTTGAATTTTCAAAAGTACGCAAACACCGCGTTGCAACTTTTTTGTTTTCACAATAATTCGCCAAAATGGTTGAAAAATCAATACAATCGCTTAAATGGGTTGAAATTAAAGAAAAAATTCTTGAAAAGGGTTATAAAAATAGATTTAATCGCTAAAATCAACAAAATCATTAACTTTTCCGTAAAAATGCCCAAAAGTTAAAAAAAAAGTTCGAGAATTGTTATTTTTCGCTAAAATCATAAAAAACTGCAAAATTTTGCTAAAATTCTATCAAAAAACCTATTTTCGGCCCGCCAAAATGGTCAAACGAGCTATTCGCAAAAATTAGGGAAAATTGTGGAAAAATAGGATGATATTAGAAAAAATCGGTGAAAATCAGAAAATCCGATGTTATTTTCGCTAAAATCATAAAAATTGAGAAAAATACGTTAAAAAAACCACATTTTTGGCATTTTTCGATTAAAAAAAATGAGAAGAAAAAAAATACGCGATTTCAAAACATTTTGCCAATTTTTTGATGATTTTAAGCACAAAAACACAGTTTTTTAAATAAATGTTTGCATTTGCAGCCAACTCCGACTGGAAGGCGAAGATCAAGGTGGCAAGCAACGTGCCGAATTCCCCGTCAAATTGACGAGTTTTTTGTACCTGGGCAACGCGGAGACGGCCAAAAATCGGGACATTTTGAAAAAGTGAGCATTCATCCATTTTTTCGGCTCTCGGACGTTTCGAAATTTTTTCTGCATTCATTTTTAAAGATTGTGTGCAAACACCGCGACGATAAAATGAAATGCAGAAAAACTTTCGAAACGTCGCACTTTCGAAACGTTCGAGAGCCATTTTTTCCAGCCAATTTCATTTCAATTCAGACACTCGATCTCTCACGTCATCAACGTGACGTCAAATTTGCCGAACGCATTCGAGGACGATCCGACGATGCGCTATTTGAGAATATCTGTGGACGATAATTCGTCGCATAATCTCACCAAATTCTTTCCTGGTAAATATTTAGGAAAATCATCTCGAAAAAATTTCAGAAGCAATATAATTCCAGAAGCAATATCGTTCATAGAAGACGCTCGTCAGAATGAAACGGCGTGTCTCGTTCATTGCCTGGCCGGAATTTCGAGAAGTGTCACCATTTGTTTGGCGTATTTGATGAAGACGGAAATGTGGGTGCTTTATTGCAGTTTTGAAAATTTTGAATTTGGAGAATTTGAATTTGAGAAAGAAAATTTTGAGACCCACGGCATGCTGGACCTTACGAAAGTGCAAACGCGCCCTGGCGCACTTTCGCGTTTTTCTCTGCGCCTCCATATGTTTCTCTTAGAGTATTGCCAAAAATCTTTGGCGCCTTGCCAAATTTTTTTTTGGCAAAATATAACGTTGTTCGCATTTTTAATCCCAATTTTCGTATTTTGTTTTTCAGAATTGAAATTAAATTAAAATTAGCTGTTTTATTTACGAAAAAAACCGACTTAAAATCAATTTTCCAACAAAAAAATTTATCACATTAATCTCAAAAACAACAATTTTAAAAACATAATTTTTTTAAATGAGAAACAAACAAAAAAAATAATAAATGAGCAAAAAAAAAACAAAGAAAAGTATTTAAGAAAGAAACAATAAAATTTCGTAAATCGACACAAGTCTCTGCAGAGGAGACGCAGGGACGCGAGAGTAGAGTAGCGCGCGAAAATTCGCTTTTGAAAAATAATTCAAAAACGTAGCCTCCAACACGCCGTGAGACCCCAAGGAGGAAAATGGGCACAGTTGTTTGCAAAAGTGCCGCACGGTTTTTCCCTGCTTTGTTTTGCTGGAATTTTGTATTTTTGGGTATTTGCGAAAAATTCAAGTGCGCTCCATTGAACTTAATACTTTGCGCATTTCATTTTCGTCGCCAAATTATTTTTCCTCTTTTTTTCTTCGTTTTCCTCAATATTTCTTTGTTAAAATGACTATTGTCGAACCGCCAAAATGGTCAAACGCGCTCCACTGGACTCAACGCTATGCGATTTTCATTTTGGTTTCCAATTTATTTTGTCGGTTTTTCTATGCTTTTTTGCATAAAATCTTCTTTTTTCGTGCTTTTTTCTTGTAAAAATATTTTTTCGAGACCAAATTCATGAAGTTTTGTCAAAATCTTCCGGATATTTCCGAATTTCAGTGAAAATTCAATATTTTTCGATTTCTGTTCACTTTAAAAAATTCATAACTCATTTGTTTGGAAAGTTTTTTGTTCATACTTCATCACGATGATGTTTTTCAATGTTTTCTTACCTTTTAGCCCAAAAAGTACTGATTTTTATATAAATTCGACCTTTTTTCGACAAATTTTCACTAAAATCCGTTATTTTGTGGGTGTTTCTCCGCTATTCCACTAAAAATACAAACAATATACACGATTGTAAGAGAGAAAAATACCCACCAAAAACACCCACAAAATTACTGGTTTTAGTGAAAATTTTTTTATTTGTCGAAAAAAGGTCGAATTTATATAAAAATCTGTACTTTTCGGGCTAAAGGGTAAGAAAACATTGAAAAACATCATCTTGATGAAGTATGAACAAAAATCTTTTCAAACAAATGAGTTATGAATTTTTTAAAGTGAACAGAAATCGAAAAATATTGATTTTTCACTGAAATTCGGAAATATGCGGAAGATTTTGACAAAACTTGATAAATTTGGTCTCGAAAAAATATTTTTACAAGAAAAAAGCACGAAAAAAGAAGTTTTTATGCAAAAAATCAAAGAAAAACCGACAAAATAAAGTGGAAACGAAAATGAAAATCGCATAGCGTTGAGTCCAGTGGAGCGCGTTTGACCATTCTGGCGGTTCGACAATAATTACAAACAAATTCGTAATATTTTGTGAAAATTTCCTCATAATTTTAGTTAAAATTCGCCATTTTTCGAAATTGCCGCTGCTTTGAAAATTCCTTAATCATTTATTTCGAAAGCTTTTCTGTTAGTTCAAATTATTTTATTTCAATGTATTCTTTCTTTTTAGCACACAAATTTCCTATTTTAATGCGAAATCACCTGAATTTTCGTGAAAAATATTAATTTTCGAAAATTCGGGTGATTTCGCATTAAAATAGGAAATTTGTGTGCTAAAAAGAAAGAATACATTGTCATAAAATGATTTGAACTAAAAGAAAAACTTTCAAAATAAATGATGCGGCAATTTCGAAAAATGGCGAATTTTAACCAAAATTGGGAGGAAATTTTTCACAAAATATTACGAATTTGTTTGTTATTTGTCATTTTAACAAAGAAATGTCAAGAAAATCAAAGAAAAAGAGGAAAAATAATTTGGCGACGAAATGCGCAAAGTACAAAGTTCAATGGAGCGCACTTGCATTTTTCGCGAATACCCAAAAATACTAAATTCCAGCAAAACAAAGCAGGAAAAAAATGCAGAAAAAACCGTGCGGCACTTTTGCAGACAACTGTGCCCAGACCAAATTTTACCCTTTTTTTAAATTCCAGGTGCAACCTTGACTCTGCCTACGAATGGGTACAAAAACGTAATGCGAGTATCGCGCCCAACTTTCACTTTATGGGACAATTGACCGACTATGAGAAGATGCTCGGATTGAATAGTAATCGAGTTGGGGTGGGTTTTTTTCTTTTTTTTTTAATCAAAAATCATTTCAATATTCCTTTTCCAGACATATCCCTCATCGGCTCCCCGATCTCCATCATGTGCCATCGAAGCGGCCACCGTGTCCCAACACGGACTGTTGACTCCGCCCCCAACAAGTTGCTCGGCCTCTCCGCAATCGAGCAATCATTCGGCAAAGTCGTTTCATTGAAAACGAAAACGATGGAAAAAAGTTTTAAATTTAAATAATCAATAATCGATTTTTATCAGCTCCCCGCGCAACTAGATGTACAAAAATATCTGTGCAAAAAATGCAAAAAATTCGGCCAAAATGTCAAAAATACTCCCGGACATGTGCAGAAAATTTCACACAAAAATATCGATTTTGAAAAATTGATTTTAAAAATTATCGATTTTTTTTCTAAAAAATTTCAAAATCGATATTTTTGTCTCAAATTTTCTGCACATGTCATATCCGGGAGTATTTTTGACATTATTTACCAAAATTTCAGACTGATTGGAGCATTTTCAGAATTTTGGCTGAATTTTTTCCATCTTTTACATTTTTTGCTGGTTTCCGTGAATAGCCCGCCCCTTAACTTCCTAGTTGTCATTTTGAGGATTTTGGAGCGAGAGAGAGAGAGAGAGGGAAATTTAAAAAAAACGAAAAATTGAAAGTTTTATCGAAAAATCGATAATCCGGAAATTTCGAAATAAAATTTTGAAAAAATCGATTTTTTGATTTTTTAGAAAGTTTCAAAAATCCCAAAAATCGATATTTTTTACAAATAACATCGATAATCCACAGCGAAAATTCGGAATATCTCAAAAAAAAAATCGATAATCCGGAAATTTCGGAAAAAAATTTTGAAAAATCGATTTTTGATTTTTAGAAAGCATGAAAAATCCCAAAAATCGATATTTTTTACAAATTGCAATTCAAAAATCGATAATCCACAGGGAAAATTCGGAATTTTTCAAAAAAAAAAATCGATAATCCGGAAATTTCGAAGTAAAATTTGGAAAAAATCGATGTTTTGATTTTTTAGAAATCTTGAAAAATCCCAAAAATCGATATTTTTTACAAATTGTATTAAAAATCGATAATCCACAGCGAAAATTTGGAATTTTTCAAAAAAAAATCGATAATCCGGAAATTTCGAAGTAAAATTTGGAAAAAGTCGATAATCCAGAAATTTTGAAAAAATCGATTTTAAAAAAATCGATTAAAATTTTTGAAAATATCGATTTTTTGATTTTTTTTGAAATTGGCAAAAATTCCGAAAAAAAAATCGATTTATTTAACGAATTGTAATTTAAAAATCGATAATCCACAGCAAAAATTCGGGATTTTTCAAAAAAAAAAAAATCGATAATCCTGAAATTTCGAAAAAAAAAAATCGATTAAAAATTTTGAAAAAATCGATTTTTTGATTTTTCAGAAATCTTGAAAAATCCCAAAAATCGATTTTTTTAAAAATAAATTTAAAAATGCAAAAATCGATAATCCACAGCGAAAATTCGAAATTTTTCAAAAAAGTAGGAATTTTTTAAAAGTTTTTTTTTCCAGAAAATGGCTAATTCCTTACATTTTTAATGAAAAATTGTTGAAATTGAGGCAATTTAACCTCTAAATTGCATTATGAAAAGCTGTCAGTCGGCCACGCGCGGATTCTCGGCCGCGGCCATGACCCCGAGAAAAATACAGTTTTATCGATTTTTTCAACATTTTTTGACCAAAAATTAAACAATTTAGGGAAATTTAAATTTCTCTCTCTCTCTCTCTCTCTCTCTCTCTCTCTCTCTCTCCCCTCTCCAAAATCCCCAAAAACTCTTTTTCAACCAAATAGTAGAAAAAAATTTAGAAAAATTTCATGTCCCATGACGTTTTTTTTTATCGATTTTTCCCCAAATCTCCTGTGAATTTCATTTTCATTTTCATTTTCATCCACGACTGTTTTAACCCCTGGCCCCGCCCACAAATAACCGTGAAAAAATTAATTAATTTGACACGAGTTGCCCAGCCATTTTTACCCGAAAATCATTGACTCTGTAGCCTATTTTTTGATTCGTTTGCACCCACCCAAATAATCGATCGATTGATTGATCGATCGATAATTATCGATTTTTGTTGTGTCATCTTTTCTCTCTCTCTCTCTCTCTCCCTTTTCATCCATCCATCCACCCCCCCGAAACTTTCCAACCACACCAGAGCACCGAATAATCGATAAATTTGTGTTGCCATGACCTCTTTTTTTTGTCAGGCTCCGCCCCCTTTTCCATGGCTCCGCCCCTTTTTACCCTCTCAATTTTTATAGAATTACACGTCTACGAAAATTGTACTTTGATTTCCCTTCTCCTCTTTTTTTTTAAATGAAAATAAATGGCTAACAAAATGAAATTGGCTCCGCCCCTTTTTGCAATTTTGCGGCACGGTTTTTATTATTTTTATTTTTCAACAATTTTTCAAGTTTTTGAGCTTATTTTAATGGCAAAATTAACTATTTAGAACAGCGACTGTCAGAAAAATAAGAAATAAGGGTCCGCCCCTATTTGCAATTTCGCCGCGCACTTTTTTGAACTTGAATTTAAATGTTTTTTTGGCAATTTTTCTCGATAAAATGCAATAAATTTTGCAATTTTCAAGCCCACTTGTTATTTGAAAATACGCTCCGCCCCTTTTTGCAACTTTGCGGCGCGGTTTTTTCATGTAAAATTTTTGTTCGGAATTTTTGCGGATTTTCAAGTTAAAAAACGTTAATCTACAAATTTCAACCTTATTCAAGAAAATTACCAAAATTTTGAAAAGTATGAAATGGGCTCCGCCCACTTTTTGCAATTTTGCAGCGCGCTTTTTCCATATTTGCTTTTTTTTCGGTTTTTTTTGACGATTATTCCTGGTTTCATGCGAAATTCTCCATTTATTAGACACAGGGAAACATTCAGAGTTCCGATATTTAGGCTCCGCCCCTTTTTGCAATTTCGCCGCGCACTTTTTAGAACTTTAATTTATCTGGTTTTTTGGCAAATTTTCTCGATGAAATGCAAAAACTTTTGCAACTTCCAAGCCCAGTGGTTAGTTTAAAATAGGCTCCGCCCCTTTTTGCAATTTTGCGGCGCAGATTTTTCATGTTTTCGGGTTTTTTGCGGATTTTCCTGTTTGAATGTGCATTTTTCAGTTTTTCATAGTTAATGGCATTTTTCACAATTTTGAAAAAAAAACATAAGCTCCGCCCACTTTTTGCAATTTTGGGCACAGTTTTTTTCTGGTAAAATTTTTTAGGGTTTGCAAAGTTGTTTGTGGTTAAAAGTGACATTTTGCATCTAATTGAGGTTAAAATTGGATTTTTAACAAATGATACGTGAAAAATTAGGCCCGCCCCTTTTTGCATCCTGCGGCGCATTTTTTTCTGGTTAAATTTTTTTTTTGTGTTTTTTTGGCAATTTTTCTCTGTAAAATTAATTTTTTTCATTTGTTTTGGTTTTATTTCAAAAAAACATCTCAATTCGTGAATTGTTAAATAGACTCCGCCCTCTTTTTACAATTTTGCCGCGCACTTTTTAGAAATTGAACTTTTTTATTGACATTTTTCATAAGTTTATGAACTTCTACCGGTTTTGCGCCTCATTTCAGGGGAAAACACCGTTGTTAACAATGCAAAAAAGTGTTTTAAAAAGTAGTAAAACTATGCCCCACCCACTTTTCTCAAAAAAAAATTTTTCAGTGAGTTTTCTGTTTCACATTGAACATTTCAAATTAATATAATTTTGACAGCTATTATCCGTTGTAAACAAGATGCTTTGTCACAAAAAAAAAGAAGAAATAAGCTCCGCCCACTTTTTGAACAGTAAAAAAAAATTTTTGGCGATTTTTTCCGTTTTTTTGATACTCAAAGCTCATTTTTTTCCCACTTTGAATGTTAAAAACTTTTTCAGACACCTAAAATGTGTTTCTTGGCGGTCTGAATTAGGCTCCGCCCACTTTTGGGCAATTTAGGGGCGTGCTTAGTTCATGTATATATTTTTTTTTCCAGAATTTTCAAGTTAATATTCAATTTTCTTCAGTTCTTGAGGGTATTCTAGGAAAATAACTAACCAAGTTTGATAATTTTGAATTAGGCTCCGCCCACTTTTGTGGAGTTTGAGGCGTGCTTTTTTCATCAAAGTTTTTAAAGCGATTTTCTTAGTTTTTAATATTTTCTTAAACGTTCTTTATATTTAGCAGTTTAAGAAAAAAAAATCAGCAAGAAGAATTAGGCTCCGCCCATTTGTAGCGATGCTCCTCTACAATGTAGTGCTGCTAGGTAAATAATTTCTTTTGTTTTCCTGCCCTTTTGTTGCCTTGCCGCTTTTTCTTATTATAATTGATAAACTAGGGAAAATGAAAATAATTAGCCCTGAAAAACGTAAAAATCTAAAAAAAAAATTGTTTTTTGGCGATTACCTGAAAACAACTGGGACATTTTTTGGGCGGGAGGATGCACTTTTTTACACACATTTAATCAAGAAAAACATTGTTTTAGCTCGTGAAAACAATTTTAATTGTCGCTGACCGCTTCCTTCCCGGTACAAAACGTTATTTTTTGGGTTAGACGAAAAATGGGCGGAGCTTCGCCTATTTTTTTTTTTAATTTTCAGATTTGGTGTTAGTTTTTTGAGGTTTATTGTGTCGTTTATGTTGTGAAAAATCCTGGATCAACCCGGAAAACAAATTCTAAATTATATAATCCAAAAATAAGAATAGACATAGACATAGGCTCCGCCCATTTTTAGGGGGCACGTTTGGGGCGGCGCTCTTATTTTTTTATTGGTAATTTCAAATTTTTTGCCGTGCTTTTAGTACGCTCTAAAGCTCAGAAATAGAGAAAAAAAAATCGAAAATTTCGAAAAAATTCGAAAAAAAAAATTTTGTAAATTTTGTGGGCGGAGCTTAATTTTTTTCTTTGTTTATCGAGTTTTTGTAAGGAAAAAACTTGCAAAAAAGGGGCGGGGCTTTACTTTTTTTTTGTAAGAAAGGTTTCAATTGTTGAACCAAACACGCTTGAAATTGCAATGTTAGAAAAAAAAAATTACGAAAAAAAGTGCACCTTGCAAAAAGGGGCGGGGCCTAATTTTTTTTTGAAATTTCAGCGGCTTGACAATTTTTCAATTATAGTTTGGAATAAACGCATTGCATCAAAAAAGTTCCAAAATTACAGAAAAATACCGAAAAAAGTGCGCGGTATTCTCCAAAAAGGGGCGTGGCTTAGATTAGTTTTGGAATATCGTAAGAAAAATATCAAGTTTTGAACCAAAAACGCTTTAAAATACAATTTTAGAAACAAAAAAAATTGCACATTGATTTTTGCACCAAAAAAAGCGTAAAAATACAATTTTAAACAAGAAAAAAATACAGTAAATCACGAAAAAAAAAGTGCGCCGCACGTAGCAAAAAAGGGCGTGGTCTAAAATTGTTGTCGAAATTTTTAGCGGCTTGTCAAATATTGAAGCATTTTTGGAAAAAAAAACCGTCAAAAAGCCAATTTTGAGCAAGACAAAATACCGAAAAAAAAATTTTTTTAAATGTGTGCCGCATCTTGCAAAAAAGGGGCGGGGCCTATTTTTTTTCGAAGTTTTTGTGAGAAAGGTATCAATTGCTTAACCAACAAAGCTTGAAATTTCAATTTTAGCAACAAAAAAATTGCGAAACGACAAAGTGCGCGGCATTTGCAAAAAGAGGCGGAGCCAAATTTTTTTTTCTAATTTTGAATTTTTGAATGCAAATTGCTTTTTTTTGCACAATAAACGCCTTAAAGTACACATTTTTTTTGAAAACAAAAGAGTGCACCGGACTTGCAAAAAAGGGGCGGAGCCTGCGCCCCTTATTCTCCCAATGTGTTATCACCTTGAAATGAGCATTTTTATTTAGCACACGAATTTCCCATCCATTTCCTGTTTTTAACACTGCCACCCATCATGGCGCGTCAACAACAACAAAGTTTTTTTTTTTTGGCTGCAGATTTTTTTGGAATTTTTTTTGATTTGACTTTTCTTTTTTCATGCTTGTTTTGCTGTTTTGTTGTGGTGCATATGCATATCGTTTTAAAAACAATTTAAATAGTGAAAAAGTTGATTAATCATCGAATTAGAACCTGAAAATGTAAGAAAATCGAAAAAATCGAAAAAATCGATAAAAACTGTTTTTCTTAAAAAATCGATATTTCTGTGGTTTTTCACATATGAAGACATTTTTTCAGATTATTTGCTTTTGTTTTTGTTTTTAAAAATAGAAAAAGCATTTTTTTATTGTCTAAAAATTTAAAATTTTTCGAAATTCCAAAAGTTTTCGAAATTTTTCGAAAACTCAATAATTTCCCAAAAAATATTTTAATTTTTCACTCCAAACATTGTTATCTATAGTAACTAGAAAAACGTTAATAAATGTTTTCAAACGTCTAAAAACCTAGAAAGTTGTGTAAAACCGAGAAAAAATCGAAAAAGCCGGTGAAAAATTGATCTCACTTGAAAAATCGATATTTTCCGAAAAATTCGATAATTTTTCGTTTAAAAGGGATTATTTCTGTTAGTTTTTGATTGTTCTTGGTAATTTTTTTCATAGAAAACTTTAAATTTCCCGTTTTTATCATGATTTTGTGTGTGAAAAAAAATGAAAAAATCGATTAAAATTGATTTTTCCTCAAAAATCGATGTTTTTGGTTTTTTTAAACCATTTTGAACGTATTTTAAGCTCAATCAACACAGTTTGTCTGTAAAACTTGAAAAGTATTCGGAAAAAGCTTAAAACCGCAAATTCACTTTTTTTTTCGATTTTTTTTTCAAGATTTCCAAAACAATCAATAATTTTGTTCAAAAATCAATACTTTTTTAAATCAAGCAGTGTCGAAGTAAATAGAAAAACATTTATAAATGCTTTCAAACATCTAAAAACCTAGAAAAATGCTTGAAAAATCCAAAAAATCCAAAAAATCCCAGAAAAATTAATCTCACTTTGAAAAATCGATATTATTCGAAAAAATCGATAACTTTTGTTCAAAAAATGATATTTCCGTTAGTTTT
The DNA here is from genome assembly GCA_963572235.1 of Caenorhabditis japonica. Classification (NCBI taxonomy): domain Eukaryota; kingdom Metazoa; phylum Nematoda; class Chromadorea; order Rhabditida; family Rhabditidae; genus Caenorhabditis; species Caenorhabditis japonica. The sequence goes on from OY754345.1 coordinate 2,608,698, forward strand.
TGACTGTTCTTGGTAATTTTTTTCATAGAAAACTTCAAATTTCCCGTTTTTATCATGGTTTTGTGTGTGAAAAAATGAAAAAATCGAAAATTTCGGTATTTTCAAAACTTTTCCCAAAAATCAATATTTCTCTCTACTTTTTTGACTTAAGTTAGGGGACTTAAAACAATGTCTAGAAAGCGGAGAAAAACCATTTAAAATCGAAAAATGTTGGCAAAATACCTGAAAAATCGATAAATTCGATGAAATGGTGACATTGGCGTTTTCCAGGCCATGACCATAAAATCATAATTTAGGGTTTTTGAAGCCTAAAAATTGTGATTTACATCCAAAAAATCCACAAGAATTAAAGCAAAATGTAAGAAAAATAAAAATTTTTGAGAAAAAAATGAAAATTTATTTTTTTTTTTAATTTTCAGCGAAAATTTCGAATTTTTTGTGAAATTTTATTTTTTTTTAATGTTAATTCTGTTTCAATATATCAATATTTGCTGGTTTGAGCCATTTCTGATTGATTCACTGTAGCCAACTGTTAAAAAAATTTTAAGTAAGAAAAATTTAGAAAAAAAATAAATGTTTTTTTGTTGTTTTTGAAAAAAACAAGAAACCATGCGTGACGCGTTTTGAGCTTTGCACATGCTAAAAACACTAGGTTGACGAGCAAAAAACTTGCTTAAAATTCATAGGAACACCGCCCGAGATCTAGAATTTTTTGAAAAAAAATTGTAAAAAAATTTTTTTTTGATTTTTTTCAATTTTTTGTACTTTTTTTTTATTTCTGTATTATTTAGAATGTGTCTAATAGTATTATTTTTTAAAAATGCTCTATTAAATAGGGTTGTCTTTCCAAAAAACTACAAGTCTAGCCTCCAAAAAATTATTTTTTTTTCAATTTCCGGCAAACTTTAAATAGAGCTTGAGCCGCAAAGTGCAACATTTTTGCTTGTAGTTCTCGGAAAATTCACTCATTTTTAGCAGTTTTTTCTTCTCAAAGTTTATAACGCGCTCTATTGCACTCCTCAAAAAAAAAAACTCGAAAATTTTGAAACAGTGAAAACATTTTTTTTTGGTTTTTTTAAATTTTAAACTTCGTGTTTTTTTTAATTTCCTAAAATAGAAACACACGAAATTGAATTTGTGTGTGTTTTTTTGTTATTTATGTATCCGTTTTTGTTTTTTATACATCCCAAAAATAATTATATAGGGAAAATGTTTTCCTAGAAAAAAAAATGTTTTCACCTTTTTTTCGTTTTGGGAATTTTGCAGTGTTTTTTTAATGTGCGCTAATGGTATTTAGGCTAATATTTGTAGAAAAAAATTGAAAAAAACAAATTTACTTACGAAATGCAATAAAAAAAAGTTTTTTTTTTTTAATTTTTATCAAAAATTTTTTTAACGAAAAAAAAAATGTTTTTTTTTCTTCAAAAATTTGTGTTTTCCTTCTAGTAATTGACGTCTTTTCTGCATTATTCTGTGCTCACATTAAAATAAAACCCAAAGAAAACGAAAAATTACCAAAAATTCAAATGAGCCACCGTCTTGCAGACGGTGGCGGTTACCCATAATTATGAGTGACCACGCGCCTAAATTATGCATTTTTCTTCTAGAAAAAGCTTGAAAACATGTCTGAGAAGGTGTCATTTAGCTTTCTTTAGCTTTCGTTAGCAAAAAAATGATCAGAAAGGCTTTTTTGTCTCGAAAAAACAAATTTTTTTTTTCAGTTTCAACATATTTTTTCCAAAAAAATTTGTTTTTTTTTGTTGATAATTTTTAAAAATTTCCTACAAGTTATTAGCTATCAAACTTTGACTTGAAATGTGAAAATTTTCCTGTAAAAACTTGAACAATGAAATAAAAATAAAAGAAGGAAAACTTTGGTTTTTCCGAAAAAAATTTTTTTTGTTCAAAATCATTTTTAAAAATTGAAAAAAAAAAATTCTCTTCGATTTATCGACTTTTCTTCAAACCACTTGTATTTTACAGTTTTTTGTAGTTTTTTCTTCATGTTTTGAATAGTTTTTGACAAAAAAAAAAACGAAAAAAAACAAATGTTTTTTCAAGTTTTTTTTTCAGTTCAAATTTTTCAATCAATAAAATTTTTCAGATTCCATACGTTTTCCATTTTCTCCATTGTATTTTTTCCGTTTGAAAAATCAATATCTCTCTCAAAAACACTGAAAATTTCAATTTTTACGCAATTTCCATCTCACTGAACAGTGTCGTCAGAACTAAAAATAATGAGGTTTATTATGACAAAAAACACAAAATGTTGTCTCATTTTTGACGCTTATTTGTCTCATCTTTGTTGTCATATCATTCAGTTTCATTTGAAATCTTTTGAACAAAAAACATTTGAAAAAAAAAATTTTTTTTATGAAACTGAAAAAAAAATTGTTCGATTTTAATTTTTTTTTCTAGAGCTTTTGTTTTTAAGCGTCATAGAACGGTTATTTTTAACACGTAAAGTACAAAAAAAGCGCTGAAAATGTGTTATTTTTCAGTGCTTTAGGTGTCTGAAGACAAATTTTTTTGATCTACTCGATGGGCGGAAATTTGAGGGGAGGTGGGAAATACGAGTAGTTGTCCTAGTTCTTCGCTCTACTACTGAATTTTGGATACATATTAGGTGAATTCAAGTCTATTAAATTAATTTAGACAAAGAAAAAATTTGGAAAAATTAAAAAAAAAATTTTTTTTTGGAAATTTTGAAAAAAAAAATTTTTGTTTTTAATTTTTTCAATTTTTTAAAATTATTTTTTATTACACACACAGTTATATACTGTTTTTTCACAGCTCTATCTCAAATTGTTATCCTTTAAATCAGCACTAAACATACCAGAACAAGCAAAAAAAAAAAACAAAAAAAATTTGTTTTTTTGCAAAATTTTTTTGAAACTGTAAAAAAACTGTGATTTTCTATTTTTTAAAGACAATTTTTCTAATTATAGCAACGCTAAATAAACCTTGTTCTACGTTAAAATGATCTTTTTTGCCCTGTCCTTGTCTCCAAAGCTCGCCCCGCCCACTTTTTCGGCACGTTGACTTTTTTTTTTCCTTCTTCGTCTTGTCTTTCTTTTTTCTTGCGCTTTTGATTTTGATTTATATGTGTTTTTAGAACTTTGTCTTTGCAGAAATTGGTCCAAAAATTAAAAATACAAAATGAGAAACATGACAACACCATCAGGGAGCTCCGAGTATTTTTTGTGAGTTTTTTTTTTGAAAAATTTTTTGAAAATTTTTTTTGAAACTGTGTTTTATTACTTGCAATTGTTCAAAATGCATGAACGTACTGATTTAATACGCAAATCAAAAATATCTGAGTTGACTTTAACAAAAAATACCCATTTTTAAAATCGAAAAAATTCAAAAAAAAAAATTTTTTTTCGAAAAATTAAAAAAATCTCAATTTTCTCTGTTGGGCAGATAGAGTTGTTGTTTGAATTGGTTTTGTTTTTTTTTTGCATAACGCTATTTAAAAACTATTTGAAAAGCTCAAAAGACCCGAAAAATTGAAAAAAATTTTTTTAATTTTTTTCACTTAAAATTTTTTTTCAAATTTTTTTTTACATTTTTCTGTTTACATTCTTGATAAATTCACATTATTAGTTAATTTTTTATTATTTCCAATTGTAAAAGCTTGTTAAACACAGCTGTTCTCTAGAAAATAAATCAATACTTAATTGCCTTCCAGTCTTTTTTTTCTCCGAATTTTCCGTCTAATCCTCTTTGTTTTCTCCCATTTCCCTGGGTTTGTTCTTGGTTTTTAACCAAAAAAAAAAAAGATTATCCGCCAAGAGAACTGCGCGCTTAATTTGTACTAAACATTGAAAAAAAAAATTTTTCAAAAAATTTAAAATTTTTCGAAAAAAAAAAATGTTTCTCAATTTCTTTTTTTAATTTTAAAGCTAAATTTTTCAGCAATTGATGATATTTTAATGCTATTAAACAAAACATTAAACTAACCGCTAGATTGACAAAAAATTTTTTTAAAAATTAAAAAAAAAATTTTCAAATTTTTTTTATTCCCACAAAAAAAATGTTAGCCTTCTCTACAATCTCTCCTCAGTCTTCAGCTCAATTTTTGTTGCAAAAAATGAGCAAAAAATGCTCATTAGAGCGCAAAAAAGGAGACGGATAGACGAGAGAAAGATGATGAGTCAGCTCCCGGGCGGTATCATATTTGAAATGGGGGAAACCTAAGAAAATGTTTTATTAATGATTTGGTCAGTTTTTTTTGTTGAAAAGGGGATTAATTAAAGTTCAAATAAACAGAAACAATTGAGTTTGATGGGAAAATACGTCAGTTACACCAAAAAACTAGAAAACAATTTTGAAAATATTTTTTTGTGATATATTTTTTTTGAAACTGAAAAAAAAATTTTGCATAACAAAATTTCAGAAAGTCAGATTTAACTTAAAACAGCGAAAAATAGGATTATTTAACTATTTTTTATTTACTTAAATTGAAATTGCAAACCCCTTCAAACCCCTGCAAATCCCAAAAAGAAAAATAAACCAAAGTAAATGGAAGAAATTCCAATTGAGAAAGAGAAACTCTTTGTTCCCCTTTTTCCTCTCTTTTCTATCATTTTGTTTTTTTTACACTAGAAATGTCTTTTCAGAGCTCCAACTAATCCAATAAATAAACGAATACTGCAAAAAAATTAAAATTTTTGAAATCGGTAAAATTGAAAAAAAAATTACCTAAAAAAACAAGCGAAAATAATCTCAAATATCATGCTAATTAAGTGCAAAACAGACTGTGAAAAAGAAAAAAAAACAACAAAAAAAAAAAGAAAAAGAAGAAAGTGTCAAATTTCTAGAAATTAGAGGAAAATGTTACGAGCATTTTTTTTGCATTTCCTTTTTTTAAAGGACTTTTTGGACTGTTGTTTTTTTGTTTTCAAAGCCGTAATGTGTTGTTTTTTTTTACCATAATTTCCAAAAAAATATATATATTCCAAAATTTTCGAAAAAAAAAATTTTTTTTTCAGTTTTTTTGAATTTTTTTTCAATTTGTTCTACACAGCTCTAACTTTGCAAAACTCGCCAAAAAAAACCTCTAAAAAATGCCGAAAAAAACCATAAATATAGCAATTTTTAAAAGAATTCCCAAAAAAATAGGGATACTGTACTTTTAAAGGAGCATGACAAAAATTGTTTAAAAAAATTTTTTTTTTCAATTTTTTTTTTCAATTTTGCAATTGTTTTTTGATGATTTTTCTGGCATAATTAGGGTACAAAACATTGAAAAAAACGAATTAGTTCCAAAAATTGAGAAAAAGTGCACAAATTAAAAAAAAAAGGGTTACTGTAGTTTTAAAGGCGCATAACGAAAAAAAAATTTCGATTTGGTGTTTTTTCGCTTTTTTAAAGAGTTTTGCAGGCTTCTTTTCTATTTAATTGATTGAATAATTGTAAAAGAAATGCGATAATTGAACTTTTTAAAGGTAACTCTATTTTTGAATTGCAGAAAAAATTCTAAAAGTTTATAATTTTTTTTTAGAAAGTCGATTTTTATAAATTTTTTTAATCACAAAATGGGTCTATAACTTTTTCAAAACAAAAAATAAACTAAAAATGCACAAAATTCAACAAATTCGACCAATTTCCGACGAAAATGAAAAAAAAATAGTCTTACTGTAGTTTTAAAGGCACAGTACCAAAAATTTTTTGCTCAAATTTTCTCATTTTTTTTTTGAATTTTTAATGATTGTTTGGAGTTTTTTGTAGCAATTTAGACAATTTGGTATTTCAAAAAAAAATTTTAATTTTCAAAAATAAAAATAAAAAATTTCTAAAAAATTTTTATTTATTTTTTGTTTCATTTTTTTCCCAACCTTTCCAACTTTCCTCTCCTTTTTCCTACCAGCAAAATTAATTAAACCCTCCTCCCCATCATTGCCAATAATCTAATGCAAAACTTAATGAAAATCCGTTGGCAAAATCTCATAAAAAGTCAAGATGAAAAGTAGGGAAAAAGAAGAAAGGAAGGATGTTGCCAAAATAAGAAAATTCTCATTTCAATTTTCTCATTTTCCCGACGCCTAAATGTGTCAACATCCCGGGCTTTTTCTCATTTTGCGAAAGTCAAAAGTTCACACTTGAGCTTCTTTCTGATTTTTTTTTCTGTATTTTTATTCCTTTTTCTGAAGCAAATATGGTGCTTTGACAAAGAAGAAAATGGAGAATTTGACGTAAGTTTGATGGTTTTTTTTTTAATTTGTTTAAAAAAGTTTTTTAATTTTGAAAAAAAAAAACATTTTTTTTGAGAAACTTGGCGTTTTTCTGGGTTGGCAAGAGTAGTTAAATCCCCTCGCACATTTCCACCCAATTTCTGTAAGTTTTACATCAAAATTCCAGAGTTTTTTGGAAAATTTTTGGAAAATTTCAAAAAATCAATAAATGCCCCCACAAACATCACCTATCCCCCTCAATTACACTCTCCTTCCCGTTCTCCCACCCGCCACCGCACTCTTGTCAATACCCTCGGCAGCCGACCAAAACACGACTGCTTGGCGCAATGGTAGCGCGTTCGACTCCAGATCGAAAGGTTGGGCGTTCGATCCGCTCAGTGGTCAAATTTTTTTTTGCATTTTCATTTTTTGTCCATTATTCTTCTCAACATCATCCGGGTGACATTTATGAATCATTCCGCGCGCTTTTTTTCATCCTCTCCTTCTCTTCGCTACTATGTTGCAACTCTCAAGAGCCTTCTCGAGCTCATGAGCAGCTCATTAGCCAAATCAACGCGACGAGCGAGTTTCGTTTCGAGCGGTTTAACCGAAACTTTCCACTTTTCTTTTTTTGCTGAGCAAGCAAGCTAGCCAACGTGATTCTCTCTCTTAATTACCTTTGTTAACTGCAATTTAACCGAAACTATTTGGGAAATTGGGGTAATTTGGGGAAATCAATTTTTGGGGACCCGCATGTCGGACCACACTTATTTTTATTAGAATTTGGGATTATTGACGCTAAATTTTGTTTGAAAAATGCTGGAACTACTCTCGTGAGTTTAATTTTTCTGTTCTTTTTGTATTGAAAATTTTTTTATAAAAAATTAAGACAGCAAAATTTTTTTTTACAATTTTTCAACGCTGGTCACGTGGACTTGGAATAACGTATTCTGAATTCTGAATTGTAAATTCTAAATTTTTGATTTAAAATTCTAGATTTGCAATCTAAAAGTCGGATATAATGAAAATTTTTTAAAAAGAATTTTTGCACTTTTGCCAATTTCTTAGAGTGGTTTGGAACTAACTTTGTGTATTCATAGTTTCATATGTTTTATAGAACAAAATGTGGAGAAATCTAGAGAAAAAACGATCAAAAAATTTCAAAAAAAAACATTTTTTTTTAGCGACAAAATTTTTTTTCTGTCATGCGCCTTTAAAAGTACAGTAAGACATTTTTTTCTTTTTTCGCTTTTTGATCAAAATTTTTAAATTGCATTTGTAGGTTAGAGACGCTTTAAAACACCGAAAAATCAGGGAAAATTGCGAAAAAAAATGGAAAAAAAATTTTGAAAAACTTTTTTTTTTTAATTTTGAATCTCCAATTTTTAAAAATTTTCACAAACTGCATTCAAAAGGCTGTTTTGCACACTTTGTAAGCTTAAAATTCGACAAAAAAAAACCACTGAAAATCAACCAAAACCGCCGAAAAATAACAAATTGTGAAAACAATTTTCTGTCATGCGCCTTTAAACCTACAGTAAGAATATTTTCGTTGCAAAATCTGAAAAGGACCATTTTAAATCGAAAAAGAGGTGCAACTACGTTTTTCTGTCTCTTTTCAGTGCTTAAAAACCTCTGAATAATTAAACAATGAAAAATTGTAAAAAAAAAAAAGTTCGTTATGCGCCTTTAAGACTACAGTAATCTGACATTTTTAATTTTTGACGGAAATGGACCAAAGTTGCTGTCTTTTGCCATGTTTTGTGATGCTTTTCACTGTTTTATTTTCGTTTTTACCTCTGGAAAAAACTAAATATGAAAATCGAATTTTTTTTTTAATTTCTCAAAAAAAAATGTTTTTTTTTTTAATATTTTTAATAGAATTTACTTTCAAAAGCTCACTATTTTTTCGTGATACACACTAATTTTGCATCGAAAAAATTTAAAAACACCTGGAGAACTGTTAAAAATGCAAAAAAAAATTGTTTGAAAAAAGTTGTTGGGTATGCTCCTTTAAAACTACAGTAGTCCTTTTCTTCAACTTTTGCAGGAAAATGTCATTTTTTGTACATTTTTGGTTAAAACTCGATTTATGAGAGGTTTTTACGCTGATTCTGCTTCAAAAATGGCCCAAAAACGTTGGAAAAATGGCAAAAAGTTTGTTTTGAAAAATTTTTTTTTTCCAATTTTGGTCATGCGCCTTTAAAACTACAGTAATCCATTTTTTCAACTTTTGCAGGAAAATGTCATTTTTTGTACATTTTTGGATTCAACTCGGGATTTCAAAGATTTTTAAAGCTAATTCTGTCCAGAAAAATCTTTAACAATTTTTGAAAAAGAGCAAAAAAAATTTTTTTAAACTTTTTTTTGAAATTTTTTTTGTAATTTTTGCTACCCGCCTTTTGATAAACAGTATCCTGTATTTTGGGCGATTTTTTATGATTTAAAATTTTTTAAAAAGATTTTTAGAAGATGTTTCACTGCGAAAACAAACAAAACTTAATTGCAAAAAAATCAAATTTTTTTTGAAACTGAAAAAGTTTGAAATTTTGTTTTGATGTGATTTTGTTGCTATTGTGAATAGAACAGTCTGAAATAGAGTTGTACTGGCACAGAGCAGCTTGAAAATGGTGCGTTGAATTTTGTTTCGCGCAGCTGTTTTTCCTTTTCTGTAAACCTCAATTTCAGGCAGTTCTATTCCGCATTAGCCTGGTGGTTTTAAACAAGCACAGATTGTATGCTCTGTGATGATATATCCCCGAAAAAAGAAAGAGTTCCTAGAAATTGGCGACACTACTAGCCAGCTAGTCGACAGGAGACACAATCACCATAGTGATAACCGGGGATCTCGAAAACGTTTTCGTCTTCTTTTCCTTTTTCAGAATTCCCCACTTGACGTCTATCCTTTTTGTTTACCATCCCCTATCTGCGCCTAATTGGTCATCGTCTCCTCCTACTTTTTTTTTCGCTCTCTCTCTCTTTTTACGGCGGCGGCGTTTTGCGTTTCGTATTCGCCTTTTCATTACTTTTTCGGCTTTTTCTACTCGTTCATCACTCACTTGATGCTCACAGTGACGCGCCCGCTATCCGCCTATTTTTAGCAGATGGTTATGAAACTCTTACCCTTTTTCCTTTCCTTGTTTCGGTGATATTTTGGATTAGAACTGTAGCATAATACACCTTTAAAATTTCTAGGTATTTTAGGCAGTTCTATTCCAAGTACTTAGCACTTTCTTTCTACCAGGAACTAATACGAGCTTTGTACAGCCTGAAAATCCGCTCTGAAAAATTCCTCCACTCCTAATCAGAACTATAATTAAGACACCAAAAATTAGCGAAAATACGTGCGCGTCAGCACATTGTACAAAAAAAAACCAAAAAATCATATTTGCCAAAGGCTATTCTTTGCTGTTTTGCTTCTACAGTACCTAATGGGCATATATAACAAAATAACCAAGAAAAATTAAAGTTAATGAGAGGAAAATCGAAAAAATCGCTAAAAATCGAATATTTTGGGGTTTATTATTTTTCACAGTTTCAACAATTTTCGACTTGGTTTTTAGATACAAACTTTTTTTTAAGGTTACTACAATATTTATAGACGAAGACTCATCAAGATTTAGCAACAAAAAAAAAGCAACAAAAATTATCGAAAATTCGCCAAAAATCGAAAAATTCGCTAAAATTCCGTTTTCCCGAGTTTCAGCGAATTTCTAATGATTTTTTAAACAATAATATTTTTTTACTGTTACAGTACTCTGTAAATACGCATTCTAATTAAATCCCATCGGTAAGATTCTCAAAAATCTGACAAAATTCGAAAAAATCGCTGAAATTCATTTTACTCCAATTTTAGTGATTTTTACTCTTTTTTTTTTCTTCAAATTGTATTTGCAAGTCTACGGTTAATTTGAACATAAATCGACCATAATTCTGCGAATAAAACAGAAAAAATCAGCGGAAAATCGAAAAAATTCGCTAAAGTTCGAAACAATTTTTACCAACCTTTTTTTCAGTTTCAGCCATTTTTGGTTTTTAATGGTTTTTGAGATAAAAATGATTTTTTCCGTTACAGTAATCTTTGAATACAAATGTTAATTGAGGCTCATCGGTTAAAGTTTCAAAAAATCGCTAAAAATCATTTTTCCGAAATTTCAGCTGTTTTTTGACATTTTTGAAAGTATTTTACTGTTTTCTAAATTCACAATACATAATAGCCATCGACAGACAAAAATTCATCAATGAAAAACAAAAAATTCAGCTAAAAATCGAAAAAATCGCTAAAATCGATTTTTGTCAATTTTCAGCGGTTCTTGACATTTTCAGAGATGGTAATTAGCTATATACGATAACTGTACTCATTGCGTACAAGCACAGATTTATTAACCTGATTAAATTATAAAAATCTCATAAAAATCACAAAACGGTCAAAAATCGAAAAAATCGCTCAAATCCATTTTTCTCGTTTTTCAGGGATTCTCATACTTTTTTTTCTGCTTATGTTTGTATTCTTACGGTTACTGAATTCTGTGTTATTACATAATTATCGTGGTCCACCGGTTAAAATTACCAAATTCAGAAAAAAAAATCGAAAAATTCATTTTTTCATTTTTCTCGTGTTCCATCAATTTTCTAATGATTTGTTTGCTATTTTGGAGCATTTTTCATCGGTAAAATTGATTTTTCCATAAAAAATGATGAGTTTTAACACCCATATTGGTAGGTTTTTAAAATTTCGATTCAATGGGTCTCGACACGAAAATTGTAAAATGCATTGAAAACTAGTCAATATGGGTGTCAAAACTCTCAGAATTATTTGAAAATTTTGAAATTTATAAGAAAAAGGCAAAAAAAGCAATAATATTCGAGATAGTAAAAATCACAAATCAAAAAATTGAAACATCAAAATTTCACTATTCGGCGATTTTTTGTTATTTCATACAGATTTCACGAGTCATTCTTTTTAATTAACACAACAATTAGAACAATTTCAAATTGCAAAATTAAAAAAAAAAACTGAGAAACTGGCTCATATTGAAAAATCACGATGTTTTCGCTTAAATTGCGGTTTCCTGAACGTTTTAAGTACTGTAAAACAGCACTTTTTTTAGTCATTGTCTTGTTGGAAAATGTAGACGCAAATCCACTAGAACTTACTGAAAATATCGCAGAAACTCGAAAATTTCGTTAAAAGTCAAAAGTAGTGTTTTTTGCCGTTTTTTACTATTTTTACGCAGTGTTTTCTAATTTTTTTTGTTATTTTAATGCGTATATCGGGTAATTTAAAACTAGATTGCAATAAAAAGTTGTTTATTCCTATGAAAAATCAAAGAAAAACCGAAATTTTCGCTAAAAAGCAAAAATAAAAATTTCGTCATTACAGCCATTTTTTCGGTATTTTTAGTCATTTTTTGTTGATTTTTAAATATTTCAATGTATTTTTCAATTAATTTGAAGCAACAATACAACAAAAAAGCATTAATTTCCGTAAAAATCAAATAAAAATCGAAAATTTCGCTGAAATTCAAAAGTCCTGTTTTAGAGGTTTTTTGGTACTTTTAGTCCATTTCAGCTAATTTTTTTGTTCTTTTAATTCATATTGCGGTTAATTTAACGTTTAATTGCAATTGAAAATCGTTGAATTACATGAAAAAGCCTTGAAAAATCGAAAAATCCTATTCTACTTGAATTGCGGTTTCCTGAACGTTTTAAGTACTGTAAAACAGTACAGTGTTAGTCTTTGCCTTGCTGGAAGATAAAATTGCAAACCCACTAGAATTTACTGAAAATATCACAGAAATTCGAAAACTTTTTGCTAAAAACCAAAAAACATCCATATTTTGTATTTGTTTTCAGTACATCCTGTTTTCGATATTTTTAGCCAATTTGTTTGTTGTTCTAATGCAGATTTCGGCGAATTTAAAGCTAATAAAAAACAAAACACGTTAATTCCGGTAAAAACCAGAGAAAAATCGAAAATTTCGCTGAAATTCAAAAGTTGTTGTTTAGCCACTTTTTTTTGTTGGTAATTTTAGCCAATTTGTTAATTTGTTTGTTATTTTAAAACATGTTTATGTTGTTTCAAAGCTAAAATGCACAAAAAACTTTGAATTGGTAAAAAAAATTCTGCAAAAAATCGAAAATTTCGCTTAAATCCAAAATTGAATATTTTGTCATTACAGCCATTTTTTGGTGTTTCTAGTCAATGTTTGGCAGTCTTTTTGTTATGATAAAGCATATTTCTGTTGATTTAAAACTGAAATGCACAGAAAATTTTGAACATGTCAAAAAATTCTGCAAAAATCGGAAATTTCGCTTAAAATTAAAATTCGTGTTTTTAGTCATTTTTTGGTTATTGTAGCGAATTTTAATACAAGTTTTGTTATTTTAATACAATTTTCTGTAAGTTTGTATCCAAAAACACTTCAAACGAACATTAAAACCATAGAAAAATCGAAAAAATCGCTAAAAATATAAATTTGTGTTTTTATCCGTTCTTTGGTAATTTTAGTTCATTTCAGCCAATTTTCTTGTTTATTTTAATGCATATTTTGATCAATGCAAACCCAAATTGCAATAAAAATGGGTTGATTCCCATGAAAAAACCGGGAAAAATCGAAAATTTCGCAAAAAATCGAAAATTTCGCTAAAAGTCAAAATTTTATCTGTTGTTTGGTGTGTTTAGCCATTTTTGGCCAAAATTTTTGTTGTTTTATTGTCTATTTTTGTTTATTAGAAGCTGAAATGCACAGAAAAATTTTTTCTATCAAAAATTCATGTAAAAAATCGAAAAATTCGCCAAAATTTAATATTAAAAAATGTGTCAATTTTAGTACATTTTGGTGCTTTTTGCCTTGTTTTTCATAATTGCATGTAATTTTCTGTTAATTTCAAAAAAAAACACATCAAAAAAGTTCTATTTCACACGAAAACCCACTGAAAATCGAAAATTTCGCTAAAAATTTAAAAAAATATATATATATACACTAGTTCATTTTCTTTCTGTTTCAACTGCTTTTTAAGTTCACAAGTAGTTTGTGTTGATTAATTCGTTTAGTTGTACCCTGAAACTGGATTTGATTTGCTAAAAAAAAAATCAGAAAATCGGAAAATTCGCTGAAAAGCGTAAAATCAATGAAGCGCTTTTAATCATGAATTTTTCATTGTCTATTAACTGGGAATTGCTTTAAATTTCTTGAAAATAGTAAGTTCCACTTTAGTCAGAATTGTCCCAATGGGAAATTTAATTTCAAAAAAAAAATACATATAAAATTCGCTGAAATTCTCAAAATTCCCAAAATTCGGGGAAATCTATTTTTAGACGTTTTCCTGTTAATTTAAGCATTTTTTTCTATTATTTAAAGCTAGAAGATCTTTTTTCAGAATTGTTTCTTTCCCCTCTCTCTCTCTCGCTCTCTCTCGCTCTCTCTCATTTTTTCCTATTTCTTTTAAACATTTCTTCACTCACTGATACATAACTAAAATTAAGGAGTCCTTGTAAAAAAAACACTGTAAAGCAGAGTTTCCACGTGGAAAAGCTCGGATAACCCCCGCCTAAACCTCCAGAATCATGGAGTTTAGCAGCTCGGCAGAGCTCTACGTTAAGACCGTCTGCTTCCTAATTCCCAACATTTGTGGCTATTACGTGGGCGACGTGTTCAACGCCAGTTTAATACCAGAACATGAATGGTAATTGGGTGGGATTTGTTGGGAAAATTAGGGGAAAATAAAGGAAAATTAAAAAAAAAAAAGAAAAATTTTTTAAGTTTCAAAAAAAAATGTTATCAAAAACATTGTTTTGTTTGGTGGTATCTGTTTTTATGGGGCAAATTGTAATTTTATGGAACCAAAAAATTTGCAAAAATTATTGGAAAACTACTTGTGAACCATAAGAAAATCGGGAAGATTGAAAACTAATTTTTTCAAAAAAAAAAAAAAAAAACATTTTTTATTCAATTTTCAAAGTTTCAGTAAACCCAAAAATTAACTATCAAAAACTAGAAATTTGATAAAAGATTTTAGAAAAATTTAAAATCAAAAATGACTAGGTTCCAGAAAACTCAAAATTTTACAAAACAAAAAATTCAAAAAAAAAAATTTTTTTTTTCTCTTTTAATTTTCCCTTTTCCAGGATGCAAAGTGAAGAATTTCTAAACGCGGACGTCTCCAAATGGGTTGATAAATTTGTAAGCACCCTACTATCATTTTTAAAAATGCTCAATAAACCAAATTTCAGCGCCGCGAGCATGGCGGTGACGATTCCGGGCTGTTGACCCTGGTACCGCCCGGATTATACGTGACGCTAAACAAATATGTGTTCCCATTTCAATTCTTGTTCGGAGTCATTGGAAATGTTCTCAATTTGTGTGTACTGTTGAGCCGGAATATGAGAAATGAGGTGGGAGGGTTTTGGGGTTTTTTGAAACGTTTTTGGCAGGGTTTCTTCTTTTTTGATCGAGGTTTTGTGTAGTTTTTGTTTAAATTTTATTGGATTATGTTTTGAGTTTGTTTGAAATCGTTTTGGATTTTTTTTGGTTGAAAAAAAAATAATTTTTTTCAAAAAAAAAATGTTTTATTTATTTATTTTTTCTTTTTTATTTTATTTTATTGACTAAAGATTTACATTTTTTGTGTCAAACAACACAATAAAATGAATCAAAAACAGTCAAAAACTACCAGAAAAGCAAGAAAATGCAGAAAAATAAGAAAGCACCGAGAAAAAAAATTTAAATTTTTTACGGTTTCAATAATTTTTTGATGACTTTTGTGACAAAAACTGTTTTTTATACCTGTTTTACACATAGTTTTTTTTTACTTTTTATTGATTAAAATGGCAAAAATACCTGAAAAGTAGTAAAAACAGCCAAAAATCGCTAAATTCCTTTTGATGATAAATTATTTTTACTGTTTCCCAACTTTTTTCAAAGAAATTTTTCAGAAATTTCGGGACTACTTTGCTAATTTTTTTGATTGGAAAAACGTAAAACCTGTAAAAATGTTAATAATGTTCACTAATGTTATATAAAAAAAATTTTCTGACTTTTTTTTTTTGAATTAAAAAAAATTTTTTTTGGAACAATTTTTCAAGTTTTGTTCAATTATTTACATAACCTCTAAGTCAAAAGTGTTTTAACAAACAACATAAATGCAAAGAAGTATCAAAAACAACACTAAAAATCGAAAAAATCGCTGAAAATTATTGTTTTGTTTGTAAAATTTTTTACTGTTTCAAAAAAACTTGAACATTTTTTAAAGGTTTTTGGGGCTGATCTGCAAGTTCTTTTCCGGAAAAAAAATGGGAAAATTGTGAGAAAAAAGAATTAATTTTTGATTGAAAAATATTCCTTTTGTATGTTTTTTTTGAATTTTTAAACAATTTTTTAAAAATTTTTCTGCAATTTTTTTTCTGTAAATTTTTTTCTAGTTTTCATCATTTAATCAACAATTTTTTCTAGAATTTTTAGGTCTTTTCTAAATTTTACAGATTTTTTTGAAAAAGTTTTTTCACAAAACAAAATTGATCATACTTTTTTTGAAACAGAAAAAAAAATTATATATATATACAACATGTCTAATTTTAGGCCAACATTCTGCTCTCTGCCATGGCAATTTGCGACATTATTCTTTTATTTACAATGTTGCCCACCTCACTGGGCGTCTGGTATCCAATGTACATGTCTGATTGGTTCCGAAACTTCATCTTCAAATCCAACACTTGGACCATTTTTCTGGCCAATTTTTGCTCTTGTATAACTAGTTGGCTGATTTTGGCAGTTTCTGTGGAGAGGTCAGTGATAAAATGAAAAAAATGAAAAAAAAAAAACAAAACAAAAACAAAAATTTTCAAAAAAAAAAAACAATTTTTCGAAAACAAATAATTTTTTTTCACTGTTTCAATTCTCTTACCCCTTCCAAATACTATTTTTTTGAAAACAATATCACTTATCTTACAATTGCAGATACATGGGCATCCGGTCACCAATTCATTTTCGTTATCACTGGCGTACGTCCCGCGTCTTTTCCATCATCTTCACCATCATCATCGGCTCACTTTTTCTCACTTTTTTTCACACTTTTGAGTACAAATATGGCTACGCAATGATTCGAAATGGCACAAAGTTGTATGGAAGTCCGGTTAATGTGGATAAGGTAAAAGGGGCGGAGCCTAAACTTAAAATTTTTTTAATTCAAAACACTCCGAAATCAATTATAAAAATTGCAGCTAATCGACGTTCCAATATGGGTGAAAAAACTGATCTACGTGTTCAAAATTCTTCAAGTGGTATTCGGAGTGGTTATTCCAACAATTGGAATCTTCATTTTCAACATGCTCATTGTGAAAATGCTACGCAAATCCGAGTATTTCAATTTCAGATCGGCAGAGTCGAAAAATGAGCAATCCAGGTTTTCAGTTTTTTTTTCGATTTACTAGGGAATGCCCCGGACTTAATTTGGGCTTTCGCGAAGAGTCTTACATGATTAGAAAGAGAATTTTATGGAGATTCCAAAACAAATTTTCGTTTTTGCTAAACGCCGGTGGTATTCGAGAAAATCGCGTCTGAAAATACAGTTAAAATTTCAATTTTGTGTGCGTTTTCAAATATTAAATTCGTGAGCTGTTCCTTTCAAAATCATCCAGACAGTCACTTTTTTGTCATTCGTTTTCTTGCAACAGCTGAACACACAGGTAAACCGGCATGGATGAGAAGTGATTGAATGGTGGCCCAACAGGCGGTAATGCGCGAATGGTGCCTGCTTGGTGGAGGAGCCGCAACAACAATGCGTGAGTGGCCGCTAATTTCTGAACGATGCACCACCGGTGGGCGAATAATCGATCGCGCAATATGGCCTCAGCGCATGCGCTTGATCCTATGTAATTTTAATTTGTTTTTCTCGTGAAGTTTACTATGGTTTTTTTTACATCTTTTTCTATTTGTATTTATTTATTTGTATATTGAAGTACGTGAAAAACGTGTTTACCTTCACTATAAAATTAAAAAATTAATATATTTGCATCATCAGTTAAAACCAAACTGTACCTATGAATACTTGAACTTTGTTCAAATATTACCGCGGCTAGAAACCGTACTGAATCAAGTGAGCTATGTGAAAAAAATTTTTATTTTACAGTGAACCGTGAGGAAGCCGCTGAGCTTCTCAAAAATCTCACTGTTGCCGACGACGGAACCATTCATCATGTCTTAAAGAGATATCGGATAGTCTTTCAAGAGTCTTCTCGGTTGCTAGCTCCTCGGATCGCCGTCCGGAACTCTGACTGTTTGCTGCTTCTACGAGCCGTTCATTGTTGTTGGAAACTATTTGGAAGAGGTTTGATTTTGGATATTTTCAAAGAAAAAACACATTTGTTTTCTGTCATTTCGAAACTGTAACGTTTCGAAACTTTAATGCAATTTTTCGTCGCCGTGTTCGCAGTATTGACAAAATTTGGACAAGGATAAAATAGTTGTCGTACCTTTACCAGTAAATTCGACGATTTTTTCAAAATTTACTGAAAAACTTAACGTTAAAAATGCACTAAAGTTTCGAAACGACCCAGAACCGTGATTTTTTTAATGAGTCGTATCATTAAAAAGGGAAACCCCGCCAAGTTATTCGCGTGCGACCGCGCAATCGGCTCTGGGACGTTTCGAAACTTAAAAGTTTTGAAAAGTTTTCGTTTCGAAACGTCCGAGGGCCGTGCAATTACGCTATGTTTTAAGAGACACAGACAGAATGGTGTTTGCGGACTCATGTTTTCATGATGCCGCTCGTTTGGAAACACAAAAATTGTTTACTTTTATCCTGAAATTGGACGCTGAGCACCACATTCATATTAACTTCACGATGTTAAAAAAAAATATATGTTCAGATCGCTGGCCGTACTGGTGCAGAAAATTCAATAATCGTCACGTTGATAGAAGTTCTCAACATTATTGCTCATATCGGATGTGGATGGGTTGCTGATCAGCCAGAAGTCTCCGTTCTGGTTGTCAACTACATTGCTCTTATGATGGCTGGACTCGATACCATGATATTTCCATTCTACACAGAATACTGGAGTTTCTTGGTGTTCTTCGTGTTATTTTCTATTGGAATTGTTTGGCGCTATTCGGGATCGCGCTGGTAAGATCTTCGACTATTGTGTGTTCAATAGAGTTGCACAAAAACCCGCCTGCTTTTTAAATAGACACATGCAAAAAATTGAACGGGCGTTAATGTTTTAATGTAGCCTCTCGATTGCACAAAATAAAAACTTACTTACTTGTCCACTATTTCTACAAAAACCTTTTTTCTGTAAATTCCTATTCGATACAAAGTTTATTTATTTTCAGGAACGGAATGTTTCGAAATCGGATCTTCAAATCCAAAATTGTTCGTCTATGGAAAGCCACCAATTACAAAAGGCGGACGACGAATAATTAATGTGCATTTTTTTTTCCATTTTTTGAATAGTTGTATTTAATAAAAATGCCCGATCCCTTTTTAAAATCAATATGTTTTATGAGCGAAAAAAGACACTTTGCGCATAGAAAAACCGCTGATGCGCGAAAGGTGGACCATTGAAAAACCGCAAATTCAACCGTTGGTGGTTCCGTCACTCGAGCATCGAGCGGCGCACCAGTGAACCACCATTCAGCCATGCCGTTTTACCTGTGCAGCGGTTCGGTGGTTAAGTGGGTAGCGCGTTAGGGTTAGGTTCTAGAGGTAGCGGGTTCGGGTCCTTCACGGTTGGAAATGCTTGTGGTGGTTTGGATGGATTGTATGTTGGGTTTTGTTCTTTTTAAATCCTTTGTTTTTGCCTCATTTTTTGCTTTGCATCTTCTCTGTTAGTTTTTTATTGTTTAGCTTCTGTAAATTTCAAATTCTTGTGCAAAGTATTTTTATAGATGAAACTCCGAAGACTATCCAGTAATTCATTCTGTCACATGTGAATTTCTTTGCTTCAAGCTTTTTATACTGCTTCAAGCTGTTCATCTTTGTGACCCTACTTTAATTTTTTTATAATGATCCAAAATATGAATAAAGATCCAAAGAGCCGAATGTGCATCCATTTACTGAACAGTCTTCGAAATTCCAACTTTCAAAACAATTTTAAACAGGAGTTTGAAACTTACAGTGTTTCATTAGCATAAATATGACAAAAATTGGTTTAAAAGAAACAAAACCCAACATGCAATCCATCCAACCTACCACAAGCATTCCCAACTGCGAAGGACCCGAACCCGCTACCTCTAGAACCTAACCCTAACGCGCTACCCACCTAACCACCAAACCGCTGTTCAGCTCTTGCAAGAAAACGAATGACAAAAAAGTGACTGTCTGGATGATTTTGAAAGGAACAGCTCACGCATTTAATATTTGAAAACGCACACAAAATTGAAATTTTAACTGGATTTTCAGATGCGATTTTCTCGAAAACCACCGGCGTTTAGCAAAAACGAAAATTAGTTTTGGAATCTCCATAAAATTCTCTTTCTAATCATGTAAGACTCATCGCGAAAGCCCAAATTAAGTCCGGGGCATTCCCTAGTTAGTCTAATTTCAGCCAAAAAACCCTTGCAAACGTTTTAAAACACCTGAAAATCGCTTAAAAATGACGAAAAACGACGAAAAACAGCAAAAATTACAAAAAAACACAACTTTTTGAAGGCATGCGCCTTTAAAATTACAATATCCCATTTTTTGCATTTTTTGGTCATTTTTTAACAAAAACTGGATTTCTCCATGTTTTTTTGGATTTTTGAATGCAATGTCACGTCGGAAATTGCTGAAAATCGAGAAAAATAACGAAAATGCAGAAATTTTTTCGTCATGCGCCTTTAAAACTACAGTAACCCATTTTTGCAATTTTTTGACATTTTTTAATAAAAACTGGAAATTTGCGCGTTTTTTTGGGATTTTCAATGCCAATTTACGTCGGAAATTGCTGAAAAACGGGAAAAACAACGAAAGTTCGGAATTTTTTCGTTATGCGCCTTTAAAACTACAGTAACCCATTTTTACTATTTTTCTCTTTTTTGAGTGTTTTTAAAACAAATTGTTGCATTTTTTTACCATTAATAATGTTTAAAAAACCCATTCTATCCGAAAAAAGCCAGAAATCGTGCAAAATAGCAAAAAAACCAAAAATTCGGAAACTTTTTCGTCATGCGCCTTTAAAGTTACAGTAATCCAATTTTTGCAATTTTTGGTGTTTTTTAACAAAAAAAATGTATTTTAATTGCTTTTTTGTTGTCTAAAATGCAACTAATTTCTGAAAATTGCTGAAAATCGAAAAAAATAGTGAAAAATGACGAAAATTCAGAAATTTTTTCGTCATGCGCCTTTAAAATTACAGTAATCCTATTGTACAATTTTTGGTCATTTTTTACCAATAACTTGTTTTTTCCGTGTTTTTGGGCCAAAATTTTGTGAGAATTTTTCCCAATATTTCCCAAAATTTCAGGTCAATCGGAGCATTCTCCGATTTTTCCCGCAATTGTTTTCCCTTTTCTTCCTTTTTTTCCGGTTTTGTGAATAGGTCCATTAAAGTTACAGTAACCCATTTTCGCAATTTTTGTCATTTTTTAACAAAAAAAATTTTTTTCCGTGTTTTTTTAAGGCTTTTAAATGCAAATTCACGTTGAAAAGTTCTAAAATCGAGAAAAATAGTGAAAAATGTCGAAAATTCGGAAGTTTTTTTAGTAATGCGCCTTTAAAGTTACAGTAACCCAATTTTCGCATTTTTGATCATTTTTTTTTACCAAAAACTGGATTTTCCGTGTTTTTTTTTTGGGTTTTTCAGTGCAAATTTACGTCGAAAAATGCTGAAAACGAGAAAAACAACAAAAAATCGGAAAAATTTTTCGTCATGCGCCTTTAAAACTACAGTAACCCATGTTTGGTGCTACCTCGGAATAGAACTGAAGTGTAATAGAACTGCAGCGATATAAAACTTGCTTCGCAATAGAACCGTTCGGAATAGAACTGTTCGGTGAAGAACTGTAGCAAAATAAAACTGTTTTGGAATAAAACTGTTCGGAATAAAACTGTAGCGTTTTGGAACTAAATTAGCAATGGAGCGCGATTGCATTGCTTGGCCGTCAAGGCGGGCCGAGAAAAGAATGATAAAAGTTTATTCAAAAAAACAACAAAACAAACAATTTTTGATGAATAGCTCAAATATAAAACTGTTGAAAAAAAGCACGCGCATGAGAAATTCCAATATTTGAATGAGCAAACAATGCAATCGCGCTCCATTGCTAATTTAGTTCCAAAACGCTACAGTTTTATTCCGAACAGTTTTATTCCAAAACAGTTTTATTCCGATCAGTTTTATTCCGAACAGTTTTATTTCGTTACAGTTCGATTTCGCTACAGTTCTATTCCAAAGCGAGTTCAATTTCGCTACAGTTCTATTACGCGTCAGTTCTATTCCGAGGTAGCACCCCATGTTTACTATTTTTCTCTTTTTTGAGTGTTTTTAAAACATATTTTTGCATTTTTTTTTTACATTAATAATGTTTAAAAAACCCATTCTATCCGAAAAAAAGCCAGAAATCGTGCAAAATAGCAAAAAATCCAAAAATTCTGAAAAAATTTTCGTCATGCGCCTTTAAAATTACAGTGACCTTTTTCGTGTAATTTATCACGTTTTTACTAGATTTTTCACCAAAATACTTCTAAATTAAATTAAAAACTCATACATTTCAGAAAAATTACAAATATTAATTGTTTTCAGTAGAAAATTCTCCGATTTGGAGCTCCGTCAAAAGCGTGACATCAAAGTCACATTCACCGTGTTGGCCATCATTTGCTGCTATTTTGTCACTCACGTGAGTTGGAAATGATCATTTATCTCTATTTTTATCCTATTTTTTGTGATTTTTAGTCAGATTTGAAAAAAAAAATGTTGTTTTTGGTTTACAGATGCCCTCAGTGTTGCCATTCGTCTTCGAGCTGTTTGGCAGTCATCCGAATTGGGTCAAAGTCTATGCTATTCCTCTTTCGGGCTCCTGGTTGATTACTGGAAAGGTTTGGGTGAAAAAAACAAAGGGGAAAATATAGAAAAATAGTTTAAAAAATTTTTTTTTGAAAATTTTCCGTTTTTTAACACACACTCACTACAATTGTCTGCGCCTCTTATCGCGGCGCCGGTCACGTCAAATTCTTCACTACCCTTTGCCCTGCTTTTCACGTCCGGGGGTATAGCTCAGTGGTACACAGGTTTTGCGCGATAGGCCTATAATAGGTTGAGGCCAAATATAGGCCTATTATAAGCTTATAATAGGCCTATCGCGGGCGGCAGCGCCTACCCTCCTGTAATAAGCTTATCGCGGACGCGGTGTGCGGCGACCGCGGTAGGCCTACTTGTAGGTCTAGCGGCGAGACGCAACATGAAAATAAAGAAGGTAAAAAATAAATATAAAAAGGAAGATAATAAGTCACAAAGCGTTTTCTGAAATTAAATGAAATAAAAAGCCACATGTGGAATGGCGTTATCCTGAAGGTAGTGCACTCTGAGACCTTTTAGTGGGGAAAGATTGAGCTGGGCCCTGACCTTTTGCAGTTGGGCAGAGTAGTATTTGGCCGTGTTAGTTTTGCCTTCGTCCAGAAGTTCCCAGTCGTCCACACCATGGACAAACTACAGACAACCCAGAGAAAAGTCAAAGGAAAAGTCCTTGTTCTCGAATTTTCCCAACCAAATGCGAATGATCATTTCATGAAGAGCCTCGTTCTTATAAACTTGCAACAGGCGGCGATTAACCTTCGGCACTTTCAAGTTGGATAGAAAAAAAGAAGATATTTTCGACCCGCCAAAATGGCCAAACGCGATCCGCTAAACTCAATACTACGTGGATTTTATTTTGGTTTCCAAATTTTTTTATTTCACGTGTAAATTCAACGTGAAATTAAACAATTTGGAAACCAAAATGAAATCCACGTAGTATTGAGTTCAGCGGAGCGCGTTTGACCGACTTGGCGGGCCAATAATAATGAAAAGTCGTAGGCGATTTCGGTCACGACTGAAATGGTCCATGGGGTTTGAGAGAGAGAAGCAGTATGGGGAAGTGGATGCTATTGTCAACAAGGTAGGGGGGGGGGGTACGACAGAATAGAAATAGGCGAAATAGAAATGCTACAAAATAGAAATGCTACAAAAAAGAACTGGAAAAAATAGAACTGAGCGAAATAGAAATGCTACGAAATAGAACGGCTACAAAATAGAAATGAGCAAAATAGAAATACTACAAAATAGAAATTTTTGGGCGATGGAGCGCGTTTGCATCATTTTCTCAATTTCTCAGTTTTTCGCCGATTTTCCTTTTTTTTTCTGAAACTGCATTGATTGTATACCTTTCTTCATTTTCGATGTTGTTAAGTGCGTAAAATATCTGAAAACTACTGAAAAACCCTATAATAATCAGAAAATTCGAAGAATAATGCAAACGCGCTCCATCGCACCGATTTCTATTTCGCTCATTTCTATTCTGTCACATTTCTATTTCGCGCTGTTCTATTTCGCTCATTTCTATTTTGTAGCCGTTCTATTTTTTCCAGTTCTTTTTTGTAGCATTTCTATTTTGTAGCATTTCTATTTCGCCTATTTCTATTCTGTCGTACCCTTAAGGTAGGTTTCTTATATACCCAGTAAATTAACCTTTTTGTTTTTGTCGGGCTCTGTCATGAGCTATTATCTGTGAAACTCACGCAACTCGCCCTTATCATCCCTTTGTTACTCAAATCCACGCGTTATTACGTCACTAATGTTTCCGTTTCAGACACAATGCTATATAGCCATAGTTTCAGTCTTCCAATATGCGCGCTCACTTGTCTGACCGTCTGCGTCTCGCACGGCCAAGCGATCTTCTCCCCATTCTCTAAGTCTTCACTCAACAACACACGGCTGAACACCACACTAGGCTACACGCAAGCACAAAGGGACCACAATCATCGAGATCATTTCTGTTTTCACGCGTTTCCGTTTTGTTACGTTTCTGATTTATTACATTTCTATTTCGTGGATTTCTATTTTCACGCAATTTTCAAAAAGTGACATTTCAATTTTGTCGAATTTCCAATCCAAAAGAACCCCCTTTCTTGCCAACCTAATATATGCGCACAAATTGAAGGAAGAATGAAAAAAGGTAAATTCTTCAATCAAATTCCCTTAAATTCAATTCATTTTAATAAGAATGCTGATTCCATGTTGCCGTTTCAATCTTGGGATCATAACATATCGCTTTTCAGACCAACGTTCAATCCTCACCAAGCAAAGTTTTTGTAATAGTTTAAAGCGAAGTATTTTCAATTTATTTTACCTCTGAACAAATTTTCAGAACCGGAACGTAATATTTCCTGTAATTTCTTTGAATAGAATACAAAATGTTCAAATTGTCCACAAAAGAAATGAGTGAGTCTGCTTCATTCTATGCCTAACGGCACGCCATTTTGTGCATTTATCTTCAGAAAATGTCATTTCCGCATGAAAAGAATATGGCAGAAAATGCAAGCACCAGATAAAAAAGAAAGGAAACGAATTTTTTTAATGGGGTTATTCACGAAATGGCAAAAAATGGCAAAAAACGGCTAAAAACTGCGCGAAAACTCGGAAAATGCTCCGGTTGACTTGAAATTTTAGGAAATGAGGGAGAAAACTCTCCCGGACATTCCCACAAAATTTCAGACCAAAATATCGATTTTAAGCATTTTCAGAAAAAAAAGCAATATTTCTTAAACATCGATATTTTGATCTGAAATTTTGTGGGAATGTCCGGGAGAGTTTTCTCCCTCATTTCCCAAAATTTCAGGTAAATCGGAGCATTTTCCGAGTTTTCGCGCAGTTTTTTGCCGTTTTTTGCCATTTTTTGCCATTTCGTGAATAACCCCATAAGTTGCGAAATGCATGATGAAATGAATGATACATTTTCAATCAAATTTAAGAAATATCTGAAGAAATTAAAATATTTTTGTCTCACAATTTATTGCGAAGTGTCACAGTGGTTAATAATTACATAACATTTTTTTCCATCGAGTTGCATCATCAAAACGTGAAATCCCGCACGATTTTTTCACGCGAATATTAAATTTTAGTGTAATTTTAATTTTCGCGTGAAAAATTGTGCGGGATTTCACGTTTTTTTATGCATCTTGATTAAAAACACAATCGAGTGGTAAAATGCAAGTGTGATCTTAAAGGCGCAGAGCATTTCAAGCTTCAATGGGTCTCGTAGCGCGCGGCGGAGAGAAGGCCGGCGAGCAAAAGTTTTCGTTTCAAATTTTTCAATTTAATATGATTTTTTTGAAATATTAACCTTTTTATCGGTGAAAATTAAAAAGAAAATCTTGAGTGTGAATTTCTCAGAGATAAGCGACCTATTGTCACCTACATCAGAATGAGCAATGAAGACGCCGAGGTCGTGAACATGCGTTTTCATTCATTTTTCTTTCAAATATGCTTCCTTTTCTTATTATTTTTGATAACGAAAATTTCTAAATTAATATATTTTGTAGAATTCTGATATAGGTTTTTTTAATCCATTGTGTAAAAAATAAGTACTTCTCCACGTTATATCCGAAAATTGTCTATAAAAATATAAATTGCTCCATTTTTGTTCAGGAATAATCGTTTGGGTTCTTCCGAATATTCTTCAAGCGATGCCAAGAACATTCTCGGCGGATTTCTTATACCAGAATAGACCAGGTCAGTTTGTTCATTAAAAGACTAGCGCGCCCAGGCGCGCTGCGAGGTTTTGGGCCGCTTCGAGGCCTCAAACCGATTGCACATGGAGCACTCGAAGAGGATGAGGATAGTAACGGAACAAATCAGTCAGCTGACGAGGAAATTCCAGGTACCCATTTTGACTATTTTCATGTAGATTTCTTATAAATTAGAGCTAAAGCGATTCTTGAAAAGTGTACCTACGGATGTTCTTCAGTTTATTGCTTCATGTTGTTTGTCTAGGCTTTCGACGACAGGTTTTAGGGAGTTGAAATCAGGCTTCCAGAGTTTTCTGAACATTGAGTGCACATAATCAGCGTTTTGCTGGGACTCAATTGAAAGCGGTGTGGTTTTGGTTAGTGTGCGTTATCGGTAAAGATTTGACAATTTTACCGGTAAATTTTCGAATCATGTCTTAGCGGTTAAATTTTTTTCGGTAACGCACACTAGGAATGGGGGTTTTCAAAGAACGAGAAAAACCAGCAAAAATAAAAAAAACTAGCAAAAAATTCAGCGGAAATTCGGAGAATGCTTCGATCGATGTAAAACAGGGAAATCATTAAAAAATACTTTCGGTCACTCCCCAAATTATTCTGAGCACAATATCAAGTTTTGAACATTTTCCGAAATAAAAAACTCTTCCGCCATTACAAATTAAAAAAAAAATTCTGGAACCGGTTAGTGTGCGTTACCGAAAAACATTTTTTCTCGAGTGACGCGGCAACTTTCCCGCGAAATTTAAATTTCCACGTACCTCTCAACACCCCGTTTAGCGGGAAGCGGTGGGAGAACTCGGAAATCTGGAAAAGGGTGCACTTTTTCGATTACGCGGAGAAAATTCTGGAAGCCTGAAATTATGCAACTTTCTTGTTAGAAAAATTTTTTTAAGAGTTTGAAAAGCTTCATTCAAAATGTAATATTTTTTTTTACAGCTTGCCGACAAAGATGGTGGTTTTCACAGGTACACCGGTACCGACGCCGGTTCCGTGTACATTTCGCTGAATTCTAAATTGAGAGACTCGATAGATGGTAGGATTAAAAAATATATGGTTGAATTTTCTGTTCGTTTATAGAATTCGCCATCGATGGTTTCGGGCAGGAACGATCGGACGATGTAAAATCCTACGTGAGGCACGTCTCCAACAGAATTGTAACCAATCTCTGGTAAGACTCCGCAAAAAAAAATTAATAAATCAACGGATTCAGCACGAGAAAAAGGACCAGCCTCAAAAAGTCGGACGTGGCTGCGAGCCCCGAAGATGATGCTGCGAAGCTGCGAGAGGATTGCCAAAATGGATTAGAAAAGTGAGTATTCTATTTCACTTATACTATAATGGATTCGTGGCGGAGTGACAATTTTTTTCACGTTTTAATTCGAAAAAATGAAAAAATAACTGAATAAATGAAGAGATTTTTCGTCTCCCAGTTTCACGTGAAATGTCACTCCGTCACGAATACATTATATTATCCATCTCTGAGAGTTCCACCGCTCGCACACAGACCGTGCACTGCGGACTTAACCGCATTTCGTCTCGCGTCTCTCAATTTCTCACGTAGAAAATACGAATTTCGCCGTCAGCCTTTTTCTGCATGGCGTAGGTTGCGATTGGCACCCGGTGGAACTTTTTTAGATTGATAATACTACACAGAAATACGGACAACGTTGGTAAATGACCAGTTTTCAGTACGTTAAAACAATATTTAAATAAATGTTTTGCGTAATTTTCCAAGAAAGCCTGGACCCAACGTCCAGCTATATTTAAATATGTTCTAGCGCTTTCGCCATAGTGCCTATGTCTACATTTTTTAAAATTATATTCGTTTCAGTTCGTGGCTCTTCTCTCCGAGCAGCAGCGGTGCTCGTGTTGGGGTCGTATATTCCGACGATAGCGAGGATGGCGGCGGTGGTGGATTCGGAAGTGACGATGAATGACGACACCGTCAATTAAAGTGTTTTTTTTTTTCTATTTGTTGTTATTTTAAGTGTTTTTTTTTGTTTTGTCACATTTTTATTAGAAAAAAAATATTGGAATAGCAGAATTTACCAATAAATGTTATGTTTCTTTAGTGTGTAGCTTTTACAGATATGCCGGCTTAAATGTATGTACATTTGAGCCTAAAGAGCCCGTATATTGGCCTGGGATAACCTATAATAAGCCTATCCCTGAATTAGGAATAACCGCGATAAGCCAATTATAGGCTTACAATAGGCTTACTCGTAACCGCGATAAGCTTGTTATAGGCGAGAGTCAACCGCGATAAGCCTATTATAGGCCTATTATAGGCGACGAGCCGCGATAAGCCTATAATAGGCTTACTATAGGGTCCTTCGCGGGTACTTGATAGGCCTATCGCGCAACCTATTATAGGCCTATCGCGCAAAACCTGTGTAGAGCGCTCCCTTAGCATGGGAGAGGGCTGGGGTTCAATTCCCCATACCTCCAGAAACTTTTTTGCATCATCCATCTTTTTCCAGGTGGCCAACTTCGTCCTCTTCTGCATGTCCTCCGTCTACTTTCGTCGACGTCTTCGCGATCTGATTCGTGGCCGTGTAAGTTGTCGTCTACGCCGTCGAAAGATGGAGTCAAGGTGGGTGTGGTGATGATGATGGGCGGCCTAGGTTTTCCTTCTGGAGAATTAGGCGCCACCGTTTTTATCGATTTTTCTAGATTTATATGGTCATGATTTACCCGTGTGCCTCCACCACCATCACTCACACTTTGCATGTTTATATTTTCAGTTTTTTTTTAGTTTTTGTCTTGAAGGGAGTTAGCGAAATTATCGATTTTTTTTTTCGATTTTCAGTTCGACATGTGCGGCGCCAAAAAGAAGTTCAGTGGTGTATCTAGTGCGCAATCGATTAAAAGTCAGGCTTACCGACTCAAAAGGTGAGGAGTTTTTGGGGGAAAAAACTTTTTTTTTTTCAAAATTTCACTGTTTCACCTGTCTCTTGCAGTTCCCGATTCCGCGATCGAGACGATATTCAGAGACAGAGCAGCTGTTTAACTCAGGTTGAATAATCAAAAAATTATTATCGTTTTAAAAAATTTGTCACCTCCGATGCCGCGTGAACTTCAAAATTAGGCTCCGCCTCTTCACGCGAATTTCATGAATTAATTATTTTCCTTCACTTTTTGTTCGGGAAAATTTAAAATGGTTAAAATTCGCGTGAAGAGGCGGAGCCTGATTTTAAAGTTCACGCGGTTTTGGAGGTGACAACTTTTTTAAAACAATAATATTTATTGTTTTCTCCCATTGATATCATTCATTATCTATTGCTCTTGGGTCTCACCACGAAAAAAAGAATTTCGATTTTAAATTATTTTTTTTTACATTTTTTTAAAACATATTTTCCCCACCAAATCGTATGTTTATGAATCGAAAATTATTGATTTTTTTACCCATTTTGCCACGTGTTTTTTTTTCTGTCCATTCCTTGTTTGTTTGTCTCAACTTCCCAAAAAAAAAAAACTTTCCCCCAATTTTCAATTGTTTTTTCATTTTCAAGACTTTCAACCCCAAATTTTCCACCCACTGTGTTCCCTTTTTTCATGTAATTAACACCCAATGTCACCCCCTCGTATTAATCAAAAAAGCCAATAAACCCTACACAATAAAATCGAAAATTGCATTCAATCTCTCGCTCGTCTCTCCTCGCGCCACTCGCACTCTTTTCACTGCCCTATGAACCTGGCTGTGGTGTGTCCTCGGTAGTATAGTGGTGAGTATCCGCGTCTGTCACATGCGAGACCCGGGTTCAATTCCCGGCCGGGGAGAAATTTTTTTTAGGGTGTTGTGGGGATGGTGACGAGCGAAATATAGTTACGACGCTCCAATGTTCCGCAGGTGAATCTTCTTAAAAAAAAAAGGGATTTTAGATTCACTATTCAAAACAATATTACTCTTTTATTAATAGTGTATCAAAAATGGCCACAACAACACAAATCTGTACAACTGATAGTGAAATCGATTGGAAGGGGCAACGTCACTGCAGGTCACGAGGATCATCCCAGAACGCTGGCCCCGGCTCAAAAACACCCGCAAAGTGTCGCACTAATGGTAGGCCTGCTAACATCTCAAACTCCCTAATGTCAGGCGGCAATCCTGCGAGATCATCATCTTCATCTTCGTCCTCCTCGTCACCACGTCGTCGGTAAAGAACTGGATTCAACTCGCAGATGCCAAACATTTGGCGAATCTCGCCAACTGTCCAGCCTTTTTCTGCAATGAAAAATATATTTAATTCTGCTCCTTAATCCGGTGCGTGTGAAAGGTAGCATACTAAAATTGTGTTTTGAATGGAAACTCTGAGAGTTTTGACACCCATATTGGCTAGTTTTCAAAAATATCTATTTTCGTGGCGAGACCCATTCGATCAAAAATTTAAAAATTGATCAATAGGTTAATTTTTGCCACTTTATTTTATTAATTTGAAATTTTTCAAACGATTCTGCGAGTTTTGACACCCATATCGTCTAGTTTTCAAAAGAAATCCATTTTCGTGATAAGACCCAGTTATTCGTGCCGAGACCCATTTCATTGAATTTTCAAAAGTCTATCAATATGGATGTCAAATCTCATCAATTTTTGCGTAGAATCCTATTTTACCAATAAAAATAGTCTAAAATAGCGAAATTTTTGATGTTTCAATTTTTGGTTCTATATTTTTACAATCTCGTATATTACTCAAATTTATGTTATTTTTCGCCACCTTATTTTCTAAAATTGGAATTTATCAAGCAATTCTGTGAGTTTTGACACCCATATTGGCTAGTTTTCAAAAAGTTATATTTTCGTGATAAGACCCAGTTTTCGTGGCGAGACCCATTTCTTGAAATTTTATAAATCTATCAATATGGGTGTCAAATCTCATCAATTTTTGCGTAGAATCCTATTTTACCAATAAAAATAGTCAAAAATAGTGACATTTTTGATTTTTAATTTTTTTTTACAATCTCGTTTATTACTCACATTTAGGATATTATTTGTCACTTTAATTTATTAATGTGGAATCTGTCAAGCAGTTCTGCAAGTTTTGAAACTCATATTGACTATGTTTAAATGCATTTTAAAAATGTTCAACCTTTTCGTGGCAAGACCCATTTCTTGAAATTTTACAAATATATCAATATGGGTGTCAAATCTCATCAATTTTTGCGGAGAATCCTACTTTACCAATGTAGAATAGTCCAAAATAGTGGCATTTTTGATGTTTCAATTTTGTTTACAATCTCGATTATTACTCGCATTTAGGTTATTATTTGCCACATTATTTTATTAATTTGGACATTGTCAAGCGATTTTGCGAGTTTTGACACCCATATCGTGTAGTTTTCAAAAGAAATCCATTTTCGTGATAAGACCCAGTTATTCGTGCCGAGACCCATTTCATTGAATTTTCAAAAGTCTATCAATATGGATGTCAAATCTCATCAATTTTGCGTAGAATCCTATTTTACCAATAAAAATAGTCTAAAATAGCGAAATTTTTGATGTTTCAATTTTTGGTTCTATATTTTTACAATCTCGTATATTACTCAAATTTATGTTATTTTTCGCCACCTTATTTTCTAAAATTGGAATTTATCAAGCAATTCTGTGAGTTTTGACACCCATATTGGCTACTTTTCGAAGGTTTCCATTTTCGTGATAAGACCCAGTTATTCGTGCCGAGACCCATTTCATTGAAATTTTAAAAATCTGTCAATATGGGTGTCAAATCTCATCAATTTTTGCGTAGAATCTTATTTTACCAATGAAAAATATTCCAAAATAGTGACATTTTTGATTTTTAAATTTTTTTTACAATCTCATTTATTACTCACATTTAGGTTATTTTTTGCCACTTTATTTTATAAACTTGGATGTTGTCAAGCAATTCTGCAAGTTTTGACACCCATATTGACTAGGGTTAAATGCTCTTTAAAAATTTTCAAACTTTTTCGTGGCAAGACCCATTTCTTGAAATTTTAAAAATCTATAAATGTGGGTGTCAAATCTCATCAATTTTTGCGGAGAGTCCTATTTTACCAATGAAAAATAGTCCAAAATAGTGACATATTTGATTTTTCAATGTTTTTTTTACAATCTTGTTTATTACTCACATTTAGGATATTTTTTGACACTTTTTTTATAAATTTGGATAATGTCAAGCGATTCTGCGAGTTTTGACACCCATATTGACTGGTTTTCGAAAAATTATATTTTCGTGATAAGACCCAGTTTTCGTGGCGAGACCCATTTGATTAAAATTTTAAAAATCAAGCAATATGGGTGTCAAATCTCATCAATTTTTGGGGAGAATTGCAATTAAGGATGCCTGGGACTCACTCTCCACCTCCGCCGTGCACGTTTTCGCGCTCTCCCTCAGCTCCACATCGATACTGCCCTGCACCACAATATGAAACACTTTCATCTCTTTTCGCTGCCCAAACCGGTTGATTCGACCCATCGCCTGTTGCAGCACCGATTTTTGATGCGGAGGATCCAGGAAGATAATATGATTGGCGCCAGTGATATTGAGCCCGTTGGCGCACAACGACAGCGAGCACAGTAGGACACGGGCCGAGTCGCCGTTATCAAAATCGGCAACTTTTTTGCCAAACTGTTGCCGTGTCATCGCCATGTGCGGGATGCGGGCCATTCGCATAATTTTCTGCAGGTACTCCCAGACTTTGGTCGAGTTGGGCTCCACTTGAGTAAACAGGATGAGCTGGAACCAATCATAATTAGGTAACAAAAAAAACAGAAAAAATAATTTTCTTCCCACCTTATTCTTTGAATTTTCAGCCAACACTTCTCGAATCAGCATCACGGCGGTTGTCATTTTTGCGGATAGCACCATGCCGGGCACGACGGCGTTTTGCTCGGCAAATCCGGTTCTGGCGAGCATTACTTGCTGGTAGTTGGTGCGACGGCGGCACGTGGGGCACGTGATACTGTCCGGGGACCAAGTGCGGTCTAGCATTGGGCATCTGCAATACCAATATTGGTGTCAAATCGTTTGAATACAAATTCATTCATTGACTTTCGTTTGAACCCTTTATTGACACATATTTTTGAATATTTCAAAAGATTCTACGAGTTTTGACATCCATATTGACTATTTTCCAAACAATTCTATTTTCGCGACAATACCCAGTTTTTCGTGGCGAGACCCACTGTATTCAAACAACTAATTTTAAAAAACCTATCAATATGGGTGTCAAATCTCATCAATTTTGACAGAGAACCCTATTTTTCCGATGAAAAATAGTCTAAAACAGCGAAAATTTTGATTTTTCAATTGTTTGGTTCTTTATTTTTACAATCGAGAATATTATTTACAATGAAGCGTTTTTTGTCACTTTATTTTTAAGTTCAAAATTTTCAAACAATTCCACGAGTTTTAACACCCATATTGACTATTTTCCAAAAAATTCTATTTTCGTGACGAGACCCAGTTTTTCGTGGCGAGACCCACTGTATTCAAACAACTAATTTTAAAAAACCTATCAATATGGGTGTCAAATCTCATAAATTTTTACAGAGAAATCTATTTCAGCAATGAAAAATAGTCCAAAACAGTTTCACAACAACAAACAACAATTTAAAAAAAAATAATTTGACAATAGCGAATATTACTCACAATAAAGCGTTTTCTTGTCACTTTAATTATAAATTCAAAATTTTTAAGCAATTCTACGAGTTTTGACACCCACATTGACTATTTTCCAAAAAATTCTATTTTCGTGACGAGACTCAGTTTTTCGTGACGAGACCCATTGAATTCAAAAATTTTAAAATTATGTCAATATGGATGTCAAATCTCATCAATTTTAACGAAAAAAGATATTTTACCAATGAAAAATAGTCAAAAACAGCGACAAACTTGATTTTTCATTTTTTTTATTTTTATTTTTTTTCAATCTCGAAAAGAATTCATAATTAATCTTTTTCTTGGCATTTTATAATTAATTCCAAAATTCTCAAACAATTCTGCAAGTTTTGACACCCATATTGACCAATTTCAAAAAAAAAATATTTTCGTGACAAGACCCAGTATTTCGTGGCGAGACCCAATGTATGGAAATTTTGAAAATCTATCAATATGGGTGTCAAATCTCATCAATTTTAGCGGAAAATTCCATTCCAGCATTGAAAAATAGTCAAAAATCACATCTAAATTTTTAACTTTTTTGTGAAATACTTTGCGAAATTTCTCAAAAACGAAGTCATAAACAGGGTATAATTTTTATATCAAAACATAGAAAATAGTTTGGAGAACGTTGTGGCAAAGTTTCAAAAAATTCTAAGAACTAATTTTTGAGAAAAATATTTTTTTCTGAATTTTTTCACTTTTTCGGTCAATTTTGTAATTTTTCTCAAAAACGAAGTCATAAACAGGGTATAATTTTTATATCAAAACATAGAAAATCGTTTGGAGAACGTTGTGGCAAAGTTTCAGAAACTTCTAAGAAGTAGTTTTTGAGAAAATTATAATTGTTGCTTTAAATTTCACTTTTTTCACAGTCGGTGGGTGGCCAATAAGAATGAAATCGATGTTGAGCTCATGATTAGTTATAGAATAAGCTGAAAAATTTGTAAATTGTTTAAACTTTAAACACTTATCGAAAAAAAAAAACGGAATGAAAAAATGAAAAAAAAGTCCAACAAACAGTTTTGCGCGCGTCAAAAATTCAATTTTTTGCACATTTGCACTTTATTATTAAATTCAAAACTTTCCCGCAATTCTGAGAGTTTTGACACCCATATTGACTATTTTCCAAAAAAATCAATTTTCGTGACAAGACCCAGTTTTTCGTGGCGAGACCCATTTTATTGAAATTTCAAAAACCAATCAATATGGGTGTCAAATCTCATCAATTTTGACGGAAAAATCTATTTTACTAATGAAAGATTGTCCAAAACAGCGACAAACTTGATGTTTCAATTTGTGGATTTTACATTTTTTCAGTCTCGAAAAGTATTCATAATTAAGCCTTTTCTTGCCACTTTATTATAAATTCAACATTTTCAAACAATTCTACGAGTTTTGACACCAATATTGACTTTTTTCCAAAAAATTCTATTTTCGTGGTAAGACCCATTAAATAAAAATTTCAAAAACCAATCAATATGGGTGTCAAATCTCATCAATTTTGATGGGCAAATCTATTTTTCGCCCATTTTCTCACCTCCTGTTCGTCTTCCTCAAGCTCTCAAAACATTCTGGACAGATGCGATGGCCGCACACAAACACCATAAACGCGTCCATCTCGCATTTGCACACCGGGCACTCGTCGGATTCGCCTCTACAAGAATATATTTTCAATCGAGCATCCTTGAATAGAATACATGAAATAAAAACGAAACCCCGCCCACTTTTTGGGCGCTTAAATTGAAAATTCGCATTTTTCATGTAAAAGTTTGATTAAAAACTCACTGCTCGCCAAGCACCTGGCTGTGCATTAAATTGACGAGGTAGCGAAGTTCGCCAAGGTCGAGCCGAAATTTGTCGAGATGCTGGGTGCGTTCGGCGGTTTGGCACGCCGCATACGTCTAAAATAGTTTTAGGGCGTGTCGGGAAAGCTCCACGTATGTACATACCTCAAAAAACAAATTCCACGAGTCACCATCAGGCGCTCCAACCTCCTGAGTCACGTGTTGGAGCGTGATTTTCGATTTGGCTTGATGGAACTCTTCAAACGTGCAAATTAGCTCCAAGGCAATGTTGACGATGCAGCGTTTGTAGATGACGGTGAGCTCTTGGATACGCTCGAAAAATGGGCGGAGCGTTTCTCTGGAAACATTTTAAAATTCGTTTCGAAAAAAAATTTGATAAATTGGCACAATGCCAAGATTTTTTCAACGGAGCGCACTTTCACAAAGGCTCTGCCAAATACATTTGGCATACACCCCGAAAACATCAGCTAATAGCCACTAGCACCCGCTTGTGCCCCGCTTACATCTCTGCCTCTCTTGGCATTACGTCAACATGGAGACGCAGAGAAATGCGACAGAGCGCGTTTGCATTTTCGTAGAACCTTGCACGACGTGAGCTGCCTATAGCTGACCGGCTAATAGCCTTTTAAAGCATAGTTTATTCAGGGATTTCTAGGCCAAATTTTAAAGAAAATTTCCAGATGTCACCACGTGGCCTAGAATTTTCGAATGGCCTAGAAATCTCAAAATTTCTTTAAAACTGAAAATAGAGCAAAATTGTCTAATTATATTGCCTAGAAACCCGAAAAAATCGCTGAAAATTTTGAAATTAAAAAAATCCCTCTTTTCGCACAAATGGCCTAGAAAACCAAATGAACACCAAATTTCCCCAAAAAATCTTTAAAGACCCAAAAAAATGTTTAAGAATATATGTCTGGAAAACAAAAAATTTTCAAAAATTGCCAGAAAGTGTCTAGAAACGTCAAAATTGTCTAGAAATCACCACGTGGCCTAGAATTCGCAATTGGCCTAGAAAATCCGAAGTGGCCTAGAAATCTCAAAACTGCTCAGAAATAGTATGAAACTTTCATAAATTACTTAGAATCCCCACAAAAGCCCTGAAAATGTTTTAAAAAATGTCTAGAAGCCACCACGCGGTTTAGAATTTGCATCTGGCCTAGAAAATCAGTAAAGTGACCTAGAAAGCCCCAATTGCCTTAAATAGTTCTACTTGGCCTATAAAACTCAAATATTGGTTTGTTAACTATAAAATTGGTCTAAAAATGCCATTGAAATTGAAGAAATTGGTTAAAAATTTGAAATTGCTGAAAAATCGTCAAGTAACCGACAATTCTTCAAAAATAGTCAAAAACTTTTCAAAATGGTCTAGAAAACCCACTGGACCCAAATTTTCCCTAGAAAACCAATAAACTTCAGAAAATGTGTAAGAAAAGTGGCCTGGAAAGCTCAACATTTTCAAAAAATTGCCACGTGGCCTAGAATTTGCAAATGGCCTAGAAAATCAAATAATTGGCCTAGAAACCTCAAAACAGCTCAGAAATAGTCCAAAACTTTTCAACATGACAAAACCCACTAGACTCAGAAAATGTGATCTTAAATGGAAAATAATCCAAAAATCCAAAATGATCCGAAAACTTTAAAGAAAATGTTTAGAAGTCACCACGTGGCCTAGAATTTTCGAATGGCCTAGAAACCTCAAAATTGCTTTAAAACCAGAAACCGAGAACAATTTTTAATTAGATAGTCTAGCAACCCGAAAAATCGCTGAAAATTTTGACTTTTTTTTCAAATCCCTCTTTTTTGCACAAATTTCTCAGAAGTCGTCAAAAACTTTTTAACGTGGTCTAGAAAACCCACTATAAGACAATTTTTCCAGAGAATTCCTAAAGCCCCGAAAATGTGTACAAAACATGTCCAAAAACATCAAAATTGTCTATAAATCACAACGTGGCCTAGAATTTTCAAATGACCTAGAAAATCGAAATGGTGGCCTAGAAAACTCAGAAAATGGCTTAGAAACTTCTAAATTGTTCCATATTTTAAAATTAGCAAAAATGTCTAGTTAGATCTGCCAGAAACCCGAGAAATTGCTTAAAAATCGTCACATGGCCTAGAAAATCCGAATACTGACCTAGAAACCTCAATTTTTTTTTTTGAAAAGTGAGCAAATAAGTATATTGTCTAGAAACTAGAAAAAATCGCTGAAATTTTGAAAAATGTGTATAAAACATGTCTAGAAACGCCAAAATTGTATATTAATCACCACGTGGCCTAGAATTTGCACCTGGCCTAGAAAATCGAAATAGTGGCCTAGAAAGCCCCAATTGCCCTAAATGGTTCTACTTGGCCTATAAAACTCAAATATTGGTTTGTAAACTATACAATTGTTCTGAAAAATTCCATCACAAACGAAGAATTTGGCTAATGGACCTATTCAAGAGAGAAAAAAAAAGAAAAAAAAGAAGTTTTTTCTGATGCAGGAACGGCAAAAAAAGAAAAAAAAGGAAGAGAAAAATTCATTTTCTGCCGATGATAAAGTAGTCATACGTGGCGAGACCCATTCAAATATACCGATGCGCCTTTAATGAACCTATTCAAGAGAGAGAAAAAAGGAAAAAAAAGAGGTTTTTTCCGATTCAGGAACGGCAAAAAAAGAAAAAAAAGGAAGAGAAAAAAGGAAGGAAATTGATTTTTCTCCTCCTTTTTTTTCTTTTTTTGCCATTCCTGCATCGGAAAAAACTTCTTTTTTTTCTTTTTTTTTCTCTCTTGAATAGGTCCATAAAAATTTCAAAAATTTTGAAAAATGGCTCAATAACTGATAATTGTTCAGAAATAGCCTAAAACTTTCATGAATGACCTAGAAAACCCACTGGACCGAAATTTTCCCTAGAAAACCACTAAACTTCAGAAAATGTGTGAGAAAAGTGGCCTGTGTGTGAGAAAAGTGGTCCCTCTTTTTTGCCCAAATTGCCTAGAAAACCAAATGAACAACAAATTTCCCCAAAAAAATCTTTAAAGACTCAAAAAAATGTTCAAGAATAGTTGTCTGGAAAACAAAAAACTTTCAAAAATTGCCAGAAAGTGACTAGAAACGTTAAAATTGCGTATTAATCACCACGTGGCCTAGAAAATCCAAAGTGACCTAGAAACCTCAAAATTGCTAAGAAATAGTGTAAAACTTTCATAAATTACTTAGAAACCCCACAAAAGTCCTGAATATGTTTTAAAAATGTCTAGAAGTCACCACGTGGCCTAGAATCTACACGTGGCCTAGAAAATCAGAATAATAACCTAGAACGCCCCAAATAGCCTTAAATAGTTCCACGTGACCTATAAAACTCAAATATTGGTTTGTTAACTATAAAATTGATCTACAAATGCCATTAAAATTGAATAAATTGGTTAAAAATTTGAAATTGCTGAAAAATCGTCAAGTAACCGACAATTCTTCAAAAATAGTCAAAAACTTTTCAAAATGGTCTAGAAAACCCATTGGACCCCAATTTTCCCCAAAAAACCACTAAACTTCAGAAAATGTATAAGAAAAGTGGCCTGGAAAGCTCAAAATTTTCAAAAAATTGCCACGTGGCCTAGAATTTGCAAATGACCTAGAAAATCGAAATGGTGGTAACCAAAAAAAAAAATGCTAGAAACCAAAAAAAAAACTGCTCAAAAACAGTCCGAAACTTTTCAACATGACCTAGAAAACCCACTAGACCCAGTAAATGTGATCTTGAATGAAAAAGCCCATAAAATTTTAAAGAAAATGTCTATAAGTCATCCCCGTGGCCTAGAATTTTCAAATGACCTAGAAAATCGGAAAACTGGCCTAAAATCTTACAATCGTTCCAAAATGAAAAATTGAGAAATTTGTCTAATTATATGGCGTATTGTGTTTTCAATCGACTAGCGACATGAGAACGCGAGACTCCGCCCACTTATTTGTGCGATTTGTGCGCTACCTGTCTGCGTCTCTTCAAATATCACTGTGTTCGCGTGGTCGCGCACAAATAAGTGGGCGGAGTCTCGAGTTCTCATGTCGCAAGTCGATTGAAAACACAATAGAACCCAAAAAAATCGCTGAAATTTTTTAAATTTTTTTTAAATCCTTTTTTTCGCACACATTGCTCAGAAATAGTTCAAAACTTTCCTGAATGGCCTAGAAACCCCACTAGATCCTTATTTGTCCCCGGAAATTGACTAAAGCCCTGAAATTGTGTACAAAATTGTCTAGAAACGTCAAAATTGTCTAAAAATCACCACATGGCCTAGGATTTTCAAATGGCCTAGAAAATCAGAATAATGACCTAGAACGCCCCAAATTGCCTTAAATAGTTTTACTTGGCCCATAAAATTCAAATATTGGTTTGGAAACTATACAATTGTTCTAAAAATGCCATTAAAATTGACGAAATTGGGCAAAAAATTGAAATTTTTGAAAAATGGCCCAATAACTGATAATTGTTCAAGAATAGTCTAAAACTTTCATGAATGACCTAGAAAACCAACTGGGCCCAAATTTCCCCCAAAAAACCACTAAACTTCAGAAAATGTGTAAGAAAAGTGGCCTGGAAAGCTCAAAATTTTCAAAAATTGCCACGTGGCCTAGAATTTGCAAATGGCCTAGAAAATCAAAATGGTGGCCTAGAAACCTCACAATCGTTCCAAAATAAAACATTGACCAAATATGTATAAGTATATTGCCTAGAAACCCGAAAAAATCGCTGAAAATTTTGGATTTTTTTTTAAATCCCTAATTCGCACAAATTGCTCAGAAACAATTTAAATGGCCTAGAAAACCCACTATAAGACAATTTTTCCAGAAAATACCTAATGCCCTGAAAATGTGTACAAAAATGACTAAAAACGTCAAAACTGTCTAAAAAATCCCCACGTGGCCTAGATCTTGCACCTGGCCTAGAAAATCATTTCGCTCAGAATCCAGCCAAACCATTACTCACTTGACAAACGTCGTTTTATCCTCTCTAGTCGTCGACTGATCTACCAAGTAGCGCGCGAATTCAAAAACACCGCTCCGGTTGCGTTCGTCGCCGTGATAAGAGGAGAAACCAGCGTCAAACTGTAGTTGGCAAATCTGCTGATATTGCTCACAAAGAGCACAATTTTGCAGCGATCGGTCGCATAGAATGGCTTCACGGTCCTCTTGTGTGCCTTTGATTAGAGCGTGTTTGCACTCGAAAAATGCGAGCATTTGTTGTTTTTCGGATGGTAAATCTGGGATTTCAGTGTCTGATTTTGAAAGCAGATCGATTAGTGTCGCGGGAACTGACTGGAAATAATTTTGTTGATTTTGGGGAAGATTTGAATATAGTAATGCGCCTTTAAAGCTACAGTAAGACTTTTTTTTATTACCAAAAAAAAATTTTTTTTCCATTTTTTGTTATTTTTTGTCGCAAAATGTAGCTAAATTAATTTCAAAAATGCTTGAAAAATTACGGAAACAGGGAAAAATTTTTTTAGGCATGCGCCTTTAAATCTAGATACAGTAAGAATTTTAACGAATTTTTGGAATTTTCAAAACTTTTTTTGCGTTTTTTCAAAAATTAAATTGTGTTAAAAGCATATTTTAGACCGAAATATTGATTTTAAAAAATTTGAGAAAAAAAATCAATATTTTTAAAAATCGAGGTCTCGAAGCGCTTTTTCGACACAGTTGAAATGAGTGCGACCGTAACCCATTTATTTCTTTTCTCTTGTTTTTTGTGATTTTTTAAACGTTTTTTTTTAAATTTTTTAAGGGTTAGATTACGGTAGCACTAATTTCAACTGTGTCAATAAACTTGTGCTTCGAGATATTTCGCGGGGGGAAATTGGCGTTTTAAAAGTGTATATTCACCCACCATTTTCATCACCAAATCCAACAAATCATCCATTTGTCGCACCATTTCCGCCCTTCTCGCCTCCAAACCCGTCATCACTTCCAACGTCTTCTCCACAATTTGATCGACCGTCAACGCCCGATTTTTCAATCGCAAATATTGCTCATTTTCCGTCCGTTCACCACTACACCCGCCCATGCAGGTACGTGGAATGTGCTTTGCGATTGGCTGTGATTTCGCACAAGTCTCATCGTGAAGAGCAATAAATGGGACAAGGGGAAGGAGATTATCAGCCAGGTGGTTGTTAATTTCATGTTTGTGATTGTAGAATGATGTGGAGGAGAGATTCGAAGAATTGTTGGCTATGTATGAGCGGATGAGGGGAATCTGGAATTTTGAGAGTAAAAAAAGGCCACAGAGCCGCAAAGTTGCGAAAAATTGCGTGCTAGTTGCAAAAAGGGGCGGGGCCTGTTGAAAATGCGATTTTTGTAAATCTTATCGAAATAGAAAAAAATGTGTGTTTTTGCAAAAAAAAAAATAGCATTCTCAACAATTAAATTGTGAAAAGGCGTGCCTCAAGGTTGCAAAGTGGGCGGAGCCTATTGAAAATGCAATTGTTTGCAAAAGATTTAAAAATTGGTGACTTTTTCAAAAGACTTTAAATTTGGTGATTGTCGGAAAAAAAACGCTACTTACACTGAAATTCCATTGAAAAAAGACCGCGCGACAAACTTGCAAAAAAAAAAACTGTGCGCATTATGCAAAAAGGGGCGGAGCCTAGTTAAATCGTGTTTTTTTCTGGATTTGGCTGATTTTATTTTTCGAAAAATAGTGAATCAGATGTTTTTTGCACCCAAAAAAATGCTTTTTTCCAATAAAATAAGATCGCGCCGCAAAATTACGCACCTATTGCAAAAAAGGGGCGGAGCCTATTGAAAATTCGATTTTTGTGAATTTGGCCAAACAAATAAAGAAATGTTGTGTTTTTTACAAAGAAAAAACAAATTTGTTCTGAAATTCCAATGAAAAAAGACCACGCGGCGAAATTGCGCGCTTATTGCAAAAAGAGGCGGAGCTAATCGAAATGTGATTTTTGGTAAATTTTGCAAAAAAAAAGAGAAAAAAAGAAAATGTGTTTTTTGCACCCAAAAAGGCATTTTTCCTTTTAAAAAAAGCCGTGCCGCCAAATTGCTAAAAATTGCGCGCATATTGCAAAAAGGGGCGGAGCCTACAGAAAATGCGATTTTTGTGAATTTTGTCAGAAAAAAAAAGAAAATGTGTGTTTTTCGCAACGAAATTACTTTTTTTAAATTCCATTGACAAAAGACCGCGCGGCGAACTTGCGAAAAACCGTGCGGTAGTTGCAAAAAGGGGCGGAATCTATTGAAAATGCTATTTTTGTGAATTTCGCCAAAAAATCTAGGTTTTTCCAATGAAAATACTTTTTTTTTTGTAAAATACTGTTTAGAAAAAAGCGTGTCGCAAAATTGCGCGTATATTGCTAAAAAGGGGCGGAGCCTATTGAAAATGCAATTTTTGTGAACTTTGCCAAAAAATTGGGGTTTTTGCAATGAAAAAAACCACTTTTCTTAAAAATTCCATTGAAAAAAGAGCGCGCCGCAGAAACGCGCACTTATTGCAAAAAGGGGCGGAGTTTAGTAAATCGTGTATTTTTCAGAATTTGGGCGATTTTTTCCGAAAAACTAGGAAATTTGGTGTTTATTGCCCCAAAAATGTTTTTTTTCCAATAAAATAAGACCGTGCCGCCGAATTGCAAAAAAAGGCGGAGCCTGTTGAAAATGCGATTTTTGCAAATTTTTCAAAAAAAAAAAAAAAAAATAGAAGAGAATGTGTTTTGTTGCAATAAAAAAAAACAATTTTTCTCTAAAATTCCATTTAGAAAAAAGCGTGCCGCAAAATTGCGAGCTTATTGCAAAAAGAGGCGGTGCCTATTTAAATGGTGTTTTTTTCTGAAATTAGGATTTTTCCGAAAAACTGGCAAATTTGGTGTTTATTACTCCCAAAAACGCTGTTTTTCTATAAAATAAGACCGCGCCGCGAAATTGCGAGAAATTACGCGAATATTGCAAAAAAGGAAAAGAAGAAAAAAAGGAAATGTTTGTTTTTCGCAGCGAAAATACTTTTTTTTTTTTTAATTGCATTAAAAAAGAGCGCGCGGCGACCTTGCAAAAAACCGTGCGGTAGTTGCAAAAAGGGGCGGAGCCTAGTTAAATCGTGTTTTTTTCTGAACTGGGGCAATTTTTTTCGAAAGGGTCAAAAAATTCATGTATATACCGCGCAGTTCTAGAAGCCACTACAAAACATCCTCCTATTGTATTTTCAATCGAGTTGCATCATGAAAAAAATGAAACTCCGCCCACTTATTTTTGCGCCACCATGCTATTTGAAGAGACGCAGACAACACAATGAAAAAACCCAAACCAACTAACCAAATCAATCGCATTAACCTCGCTTCCAATCCTCGCCAACTTCTCCTTAATCTCTTCCAACTGCTCCACATAGTGTCCATAATCCTGTTGCAGGGCCACTTCTACTCGTCCCCTGTCCACTAATTGCTCCATTCTCAGAGATTTTTGCACATCGTACATGTTCAAAATCAAGTGAAGCTCTTGCGTTGAGTCCATTTTCATGGGTTTCAGAGCAAGGCGGAGCAGTTTTCGCGCAGTTTGTTTGCGTCGGAATTCCATTTTCTGGAGCTCGTCTTCCACGGCGTCTGGTTTCACATCGTCCACTTCTTCCACCTTCATCTTCTTCGGTGCCGGTCCTGGCTCCGCCCCGTCATCACCCGTAAACTTGCTGCGAATCTTTTCCAAGTGTCGTTTGATCGTTCTCACTTCTGACTCAATTTTCGCATTTTTATCCTCCGATTCCGGGGTTTCAAATGTCTCAGTGTGCTCATTGAATGTCTCATTTTCTTGGAGCTCTGAGCCATCGATGAGCTCTTTGATTTTGTCGGCGCCCAGGGTTTGTACAACGA
The DNA here is from genome assembly GCA_963572235.1 of Caenorhabditis japonica. NCBI lineage: Eukaryota > Metazoa > Nematoda > Chromadorea > Rhabditida > Rhabditidae > Caenorhabditis > Caenorhabditis japonica. The sequence goes on from OY754345.1 coordinate 2,652,858, forward strand.
ACGATTCGAAATCTAGAATTTCCTGATAGACATCGAGGGTTGACGAGTATTCTTCCAGGGCCATGAGCTTGTTTTCGGCGAGAAGTCGGACACCGGCAACCGCTGAAAAAAAAAGCTCTGCCTATTTTTTGTTAAGAAAATATTGAAACAAACAATTTGGGCAGCTAGTGGGCAGCTAATGGGCACTTTCGGGGCAGTTAATGGACAGCTAGTGTGTGTTTTTTGCACCCAAAATCGTTTTTTTTCTCCATTTAAAAAAGACCGCGCGGCGAACTTGCAAAAAACTGTGCGCTGGTTGCAAAAAGGGGGCGGAGCCTATTGGAAATGTGATTTTTAAAACGAATTTTGCCAACAAAAAAAACAGCCTAATTTTGTGTTTAATGAATACCACGTCACACCCTTGCAGAAAAAATGTGCGCTAGTTGCAAAAGTGGGCGTGACCTATTGGCAATGTGGTTTTTTAACGAATTTGGTCAAAAAAGCAACCTTTTTTCTCTAAATTGCTATCGAAAAAAGACCGTGCCGCAAAATTCCAAAAAAAAAAGTGTGCGCTACCTGCAAAAAGGGGCGGAGTCTCTTCAATACTAGATTTTTTTGTGCATTTTCGCTGTTTTTCAACGGTTTTTTCAAAAGAACAACCTATTTTGTGCTTTATGAGGACCGCGCCGCACACTCTCAGAAAAACTGTGCGCTGATTGCAAAAAGGGGGCGGAGCCTACTGAAAATGCGATTTGTGGTGAATTTTGCCAAAAAAAAAAACAAGAAATTTTGTGTTTTTTGCAAAGAAAATACTTTTTTTTTTTCTGAAATTCCAGTGAAAAAAAAGTGTTGCAAAATTGCACGCGTATTGCAAAAAGGGGGCGGAGCCTAGTTAAATCGTATTTTCTGGATTTGGGCGATTTTATTTTTCGAAAAATAGCGAATTTGCTGTTTATAGCCCCAAAAACACTGTTTCTCCAATAAAATAAGAATGTTCCGCCAAATTGCAAAAAGGGGGCGGAGCCTATCGAAAATGTGATTTTTTGTGAATTTTATCAGAAAAAAGAAGAAAATGTGTTTTTTTTGCAAAGAAATAACAATTTTCCTCAGAAATTTCATTGAAAAGAGACCGCGCCGCCAAATTGCGAAAAATTTCGCGCATATTGCAAAAAAGGGCGGAGCCTATTGAAAACGCGATTTTTGGTGAATTTTGTCAGAAAAAAAAAGAAAATGTGTGTTTTTCGCAACGAAAATACTTTTTTTTTAATTCCATTGACAATAGACCACGCGGCGAACTTGCAAAAAACTGTGCCCTGATTGCAAAAAGGGGGCGGAGCCTATAGAAAACGCGATTTTTGGTGAATTTTGTCAAAAAAAAAAAAATTTGGTTTTGCAATGAAAAAACATATTTTCTCTAAAATTCCAGTGAAAATGGAGTGCCGCAAAATTGCGCGCATATTGCAAAAAGGGGGCGGAGCCTAGTTAAATCGTGTTTTTTTCTGAATTTGGGAGATTTTATTTTTTCGAAAAATAAGCGCTGTTTCTCCAATAAAATAAGACCGTGCCGCCAAATTGCTGAAAGTGGGCGGAGCCTATTGAAAATGTGATTTTTGGTGAATTTTGCCAAAAAAAAGAAGAAAATGTGTGTTTTTTGCAACGAAAATACTTTTTTTATTGCATTGAAAAAAGAGCGCGCGGCGAACTTGCAAAAAACTGTGCCCTGATTGCAAAAAGGGGGCGGAGCCTATTGAAAATGCGATTTGTGGTGAATTTTGTCAAAAAAAAATTTGTGTTTTTTGCAAAGAAAATACTTTTTTTTTCTAAAATTCCAGTGAAAAAAAGAGAGTGCCGCAAAATTGCGCGCGTATTGCAAAAAGGGGGCGGAGCCTAGTTAAATGGTGTTTTTTTCTGGATTTGGGCGATTTTATTTTTCGAAAAAAAAGTGAATTTGCTGTTTATAGCCCCCAAAAAACGCTGTTTTTCCAATAAAATAAGACCGTGCCGCCAAATTGCTGAAAGTGGGCGGAGCCTATTGAAAATGTGATTTTTGGTGAATTTTGCCAAAAAAAAAGAAGAAAATGTGTGTTTTTTGCAACGAAAATACTTTTTTTATTGCATTGAAAAAAGAGCGCGCGGCAAACTTGCAAAAAACTGTGCCCTGATTGCAAAAGGGGGCGGAGCCTACTGAAAATGCGATTTGTGGTGAATTTTTCCAAAAAAACAAAAAATTTTGTGTTTTTTGCAAAGAAAATACTATTTTTTTTTTCTAAAATTCCAGTGAAAAAAGAAATTGCCACAAAATTGCGCAAATATTGCAAAAAGGGGGCGGAGCCTAGTTAAATCGTGTTTTTTTTTTCTGGATTTTGGCGATTTTATTTTTCGAAAACTAAACGCTGTTTCTCCAATAAAATAAGACCGTGCCGCCAAATTGCAAAAAGGGGGCGGAGCCTATCGAAAATGTGATTTTTTGTGAAATTTGCCAAAAAAAAAAGAAGAAAATGTGTGTTTTTATTGCAGCGAAAATACTTTTTTTTTAAATTGCATTAAAAAAAGAGCGCGCGGCGATTTTGCAAAAAAAAAACTGTGCGGTAGTTGCAAAAAGGGGCGGAGCTTATTGAAAATGCGATTTTTGCGGAAAATGCTCAGATTGGCGTCAAAAATTGGAAAATAATGGCAAAAATGCTCCCGGACATGACATGACATGCTCAGAAATTCTTGGACGAACAGAAAAAACGATATTCCAGTCCAAAATTTTCTGAGCGTATCATGGGCAGCTATTGGGCAGCTGATGGGCAGAAAGTGGACAGCCAATGAGCAGGTAGTGGGCAAATCCCCCAAAATCGTGAAAACAACTCACCATGAGCACTCATCACAAATCGTCGAAACTTCTCCAACAAGCTCTTTTTCTTCGACACCACCAATCGAAAAATGACAGTCTCTGGCGCATAAATGCACCCACTCGTCGCCAAGTCCGCCCTGTTCGGCTGCCCAGTCAAAATCGTCTCTCGCAACGTCCTCAGCTCCTGCAGCACCTTCTCCCGCTGTTTATGGTTTCTGAGCAGCGAGTTGCTCGACGCAGCGCCAAGAGCTCGACAAACCGACTTTTTCAGTTTCTCACGCTCCTCCTTGTACTGTCGCTCTTCGATCGCCGTGAACGGTATCGATTTTTCAATTTCGACGAGTCCGGGTAGGCGAATTTGCGCGTCAACCTCTCGTTTCGTTTTACGAGAAAGGCAGTGAGCAAGTGCTTCGAGGAGCAGATTCGGGGGAAGGTGTCTGGCGGCGTCAGTGGTTCGGTTGAGTGGCGGGTGGAAGCGGAGAAGGTGGAGGTATTGGGGGAGTACGGTGGCTTCAAAGTATCCGGGGATTGAGAATGGAAGCATGTCGAGGAAGGAGAACAGTGGGATTAGGTCTGAAAATTAGCATTGACAAAAAAAGGGTCTTTTTTCTATTTAATTTCAACAAAAAAATCTTTTTTTTGCTGTAAAAATCGGTCAAAAAAACCACATTGGCAACAAGCCACGCCCCTTTCTGCAACATGAGCACAGTTTTTTTTTCAGGCCCGTTCATGTACCCCAATACGGAGTTTACTAAAAGTGAAATATGAATATTAATTGAAACAGTAAAAAATTTAGTTTGTTTTGTTTCAGACAAAAAAAGATTAAAAATTCAAGGTTTTCGGCAATAAATTATAGACCTATTCAGATCAATTATTTAAAATGAAAACATTTTTCTGTCATTTTAATTCATTGAAACACCAAGTTTGCAAGTTTGCGGCGCGGTTTATTTTCTATGTGAATTTGGAGAAAAACTAAACTTGAAATTTTTTTTTCAAACTTTTTTCCCTAAAAACCGTTTGTTTCCACAAAAATACGCCAAAATTCCCGAAAAATCACAATATAAATAGGCTCCGCCCACTTTTGAAATTAGCACGCAGTTTTTCGCAATTTCGCGGCACGGTCTTCTTTTGATAGCATTTTAGCGAAAAAAGGTTGTATTTGTTTTAAAAATCAGAAAATTTTCTCTTTTTTATTGCAAAATTCGGTTAAAACCACATTGGCAACAGGCTCCGCCCATTTTTGCAAGTATGCGGCACGGTCTTTTTCCGATGTGATTTTAATGAAAAGGGCGTTTTGAATGCAAAATAAAGTCAGTTTCCATGTTCTTTTTGGCAAAATTTGTTTAATTCGAATAGGCTCCGCCCATTTTTGCAACTAGCGCACAGTTTTTCGCAATTTTGCGGCACGGTCTTTTTTCGATGGAATTTTAATGAAAAGTTTTTGTGCAAAAGTTTTGAGTGCAAAATAAAGTCAGTTTCCATGTTTTTTTTTTGGCAAAATTCGTTATGAAATCACATTGCCAATAGGCCACGCCCCTTTTGCAAGTATGCGGCACGGTCTATTTTTAAAGTTATTTTAGTGAAAAACACATTTTTTTGACAAAAAAAAATTTAGTTTTGAAGAGACTCCGCCCCTTTTTGCAAGTAGCGCACACTTTTTGTTTGCAAACTTGCGGCGCAGTTTTCTTTTCATGGGATTTTAATGGAAAAAAAACGCTTTTTGTGAAATAAATGCGACAGTTCCTAGTTTTTTTTTCGTCAAAAATTATTTATAAATAATTTTGGCCACATTGCTAATAAGCCACGCCCACTTTTGCATGTTTGCGGCACCTCAGGCATTTTATTTCTTTAATTATTAGAAAAATTAGAAAATATCAGAAAAAATGGGAATAATATTAGGAGACCCGAGTAAAATTAGAAAAATTAGAAAATATCAGGAAATTTAGGAATTTTAAACAGATCTTGTAAGATTCGCAAGGCTGTCAAATCTCGCGGCCGGCCGCGGCCTCGGCCCTAGCATTAAACATCTACAGAAAGGTTCTATACTATTTGAACTGAACAAAAGTGAAGGAAATTGGTTCTAAATTACAGAAATATGTGTAAAAATGTGAAAAATAAAAAATATATTCAAAAAATGAAAAAATTTGAATTTTTAGTTTTTGAGATACAAATAAAAACTTTTTTGAAATCAGTTTTTGTAAATTTTTGTGTATTTAGTTGTTTCCTTTATCCATTTTTCAATCTCTCCTTTACGACACACAAAAAAATATAAAAATAGCGATTTTTCAGGTACAATCGGATTTTTCATAATTCTTCATGCCAGAAAAAGTTTAGACAATAAATTTAAAAGATAACCACTATTGTCGGCCCGCCAAAATGATCAAACGCGCTCCGCTGAACTCAACACTACGTGGATTTCATTTCGGTTTCCAAATTATTTTATTTCACGTTGAATTTACACGTGAAATGAAAAAATTTAGAAACCAAAATAAAATCCACGTAGTATTGAGTTCAGCGGAGCGCGTTTGACCATTTTGGCGGGCCGACAATACTCACGTTTATTTTTGAAACGAAATAAATACAATACAATACAATCTTCATTTTTAAAACATTGTTTCATTTAAAAAATCAAGATTTAAACCAGAAGTTTTTGAAAAATGTAAATCATTTTTATTGCTAATCATAAAAAGTTAGAACAAAGTTGACAACACAAAAAATACTCACAAAAGTATGAAAATTCCCCTTGTGAAAGAATTATACCTATCTCAAATTATCCCAATCGAAAAAAAAAACCAATTTTTTTTTTTTAAATTTTCAACTTTTTTATCATTTTCACAAATTTCATGAAGATTATCGTTATTTTAGTATAATTTTTGATTTTTCATCCTTTTTTTATTATTTCTCTATGAATTATTCACTTTGGAAACCCTTTGTAGGTTTTTAACGCAAGGGCCGAGGCCGCGGCCCGGCCGGCCGCGGCCGGCGGGGCCCGGCCGTGTGACAGCCTTGAAGATTCGTATCGATTTCGCAATAAGCGCATATTATCAGGAAATTTACGGATCTGATCAGATCTTATTTTACTCCGATCGCAGCGCGTTGGGCTGCGTCGCGTGTCGCCATACGAGTTTGAATGTAAAAGCATTTTTCATTCTTCTGGCCTAAATTATTTTTTCGTTTGTTTTAATTTAAATTTTTTATCAACTAAATATTCGATATTCTTTTATTATTGATTTAAAAAATGTGCCACTTCACAATCCGCGATAACTTTAAATTAAGGCTTCACCTCTTTGCTCAATTTTCAGGTGATTTTACTTTTACTTTATTTTGCCCGTGGAAATTTTGCAACAAGGTTGAAATTTGAGGAAAGAAGCGGGGCCGAATTTTATGGGCTTGTCAAAAAAGTATCCAAAAAAGGGAAAAATGACAAACAATTGGAATAAAACTCTGTTCAAAATTTTTAACATTTTTCCCGTTCCAGGCTTATCGAAGCATTCTCCGGGTTTTCTTTCAATTGTTTGTAATTGTTTTCTTATTGTGGACATATCGCTGAATAGGCTCACGAAAGTCCACGCCGCTTGTGAGGTGACGAAGTTTTAAAAACAATAACATTTTTTCAGAAGTCATGTGCATCGTATTTGTGTCTTGAACCAATGACCTATCGATAACTGTCGCAGGTTAGCGCTTCTTCATTTAATTGTGAAAATATTTGAATTTTTAGGCCTAAATGGTTATTTCGTGCCACGAGCGACATTCCGTTTCACTCGAAGATTTTTTGGCGAACTCGGTCAAAACTGTTGTTTGATTTGACGTGTGGATCTCTCGTCGAGGTCTCCTTGGAATATTTGATGTAATGAATTGTTTTTTAATTCTGAATCATAAGCATTATTTTCAGCGCGACCGCGAGATGGAGACAAGCTGCCAAAGCGACAACAGAATGGAATGGAATGGCGTACAAAATGGAATACGCGGAAAGATCGAAAACGACGCGTTCAATTTCTGCATAGAGTTCTCAATAATTTGTATTTTTGTATTCTATTTATATTTTTTTATTTTATGATACTTTTCGTTAAATAAAACGTATTTGTGTGGCAATTTATCTGCATTTTTATGTTGTTTCGAAAAATCAATAATTGTTGATACGACAAAATCTTGCCAGGAAAATTACGAATAAATTTAGAAAATTTACGGATCTTATCAGAAAATTCACGAATTATTTTAGGAAATTTACGGATATTATCAGAAATTTTAAGGGTAATATTAGGCGATGCGAATCTGACCAGATATTTTATTGTGCAAACAAAAAAATTGCAACGCGGTGTTTGCGTACTTTTAAAATTCAAATGAAAATGGGAACAAATCTCTTCATTTGCCATGCTATTTCCTTCATTGCCGTTTGAATTTCAAAAGTACGCAAACACCGCGTTGCTATTTTTTTGTTTTCACAATACGGATATTATCAGGTATTTTATGATTCTTATCAAGCCACAATATAATCTTGAATCGTTCGTTTAAAATCCCTAAATTTTCTAATAATTCAAGAAATGAAATGCCTGAGACGGTCTCTTTTTTATGTGATTTTAGTAAAAAAAAAGTTATTTTGGGACAAAAATGTCCATTTTTTGGCAAACTCCAACTCGTTTTCAATAGGCCACGCCCACTTTTGCAACCAGCACGCAGTATTTCGCAAATTTGCGGCGCGGTTTTTCTAGTGAAAAAACCGATTTTGCGCAGATTTGTTTCTCACCTGCAATGCCTTTAACAAGAGGCGTTCCAGTCACACACCACCAATTGTCGGCGTGAATTTTCAAGAGCATTTTGGAGACTTGCGAGTTTGCCGATTGTGGCATCACTTGTGATTCGTCAACTATTACCTGGAATTTTTTGTTGTGCCATCAAAACGTGAAACTCCGCCCATTTTTTTGCAGGGAAAAATTCAAAATGCACCAAAATTTAACATTTGCGTAAAAAAAAAGTGGGCGGAGTTTTCTTACCCTCCAAAATTTGACGTGCACCATCGAGGTGGTGAGGAAGAGCGGTTTTTGGTCGGTGCGCAGGGTTCGTTCTAGAATTTTTTGGAAATTCAATTTGCAGGGTAAGTTTAAAAAAGACCCACTCGGCCCGGTATTGTCCGAAAATTGAATTTCAGCTCGAAGCGTGTCGTAGGTTGTCAAAATCACATCATACTCGTTTATTGTCTCGGGTTGAAGGTATCCGTGTCGTTTCACGCCGAAATAGAACTGGAAACATGACAATGAACAATTACAATCTATAACGCGCTCCACTGGCGACGCGCCGCCGCGCCACGCCTCGCGTTTCGTCGCTCCGTGGAGACGGAGACGCCAGACAGTCAGACAGTGCGGCGTACACTTACCATCGCGCTGACACTCTTCGAGCAGTGTTTTTTGATCTCTGTGTACCACTGGAACACCAAACTCTCCGGCACAATGATCAGCGTCGTCTTCACGGGCGTTCTCGGTTTTTTCGACGTACAATCCGGACAAACAAATGGAAAATCACAGAAAATGGAGTCGGGGATTCCGCAGACAGAAGCGACGCAAAAAGTGGAGCATTCTGTGCACTGGATGACGTCATCATCCATGTTTCCAGTGGTGTCGGGGATCGAGTAGGAGACGGTGGATTGGGCGGATTTGGCAGACGACTGGAAGGGTAATTAATCGATTTTTAACAAGCCCCGCCCCTCAAAGAAAAAAAACTTTCTTCTGGAAATTTTCAGCTAAAAAGATATCCTAAATATCACAATTTGAACAAGCCACGCCTCCTTTTGCAAGTACAGTAAAAATCACTGAATTTCTTGATTTTCAGCAAAAATACGTCTATTTTGAACAAACTCCGCCCACTTTTGCAATTGTGCGGCACGGTTCTGTTTTTGTTGAAATTTTAATGAAAACCACTATTTTAAGGACAAAAATCAGTAGTTTTCATATTTTTCCAGCAATAATTCTCCAAAATAATACAACTTTGACAAGCCCCGCCCCCTTTTGCAATTTGTACACAATTTTTCGCAAGAATGGGGCACGGTTTTGTTTTCCTGGAATTTAAATGAAAATCATCATTTTTCAGTGAAAATCACTGAATTGCTTGATTTTTCGCAAAAATGCGTCTATTTCGAACAAGCTCCGCCCATTTTTGCAATTGTGCGGCACGGTTCTGTTTTTCTTGAATTTTCAACGAAAATGATCATTTTTCTGTGGAAATCACGATAAAAACCCCAATGTTTTGCAAAGATTATTCAATTTTCAACAAGCCCCGCCCACTTTTGCAATTAGCGCGCAGTTTTTCGCAACTCTCCGGCACGGTTCTATTATTCTTCAAATTTAAGTGAACAATCATCATTTTTCGAAAAAAAAATCATCGAATTTCTCAATTTCAGTGCAAAAAAAAAGTCCAAAATAATGCAGTGGGGACAAGCCCCGCCCCCTTTTGCAAGGTACGCTCAATTTTTTGCAAGAACATGGCACGGTTGTTTTTTCTCGGTTTTTCAAGGAAAAAAACTTTTTTTAAACTAAAAATCAATAAATTTCCCTATTTTTGGACGAAAAATTATTATATTTGATGAAGTTCCGCCCATTTTTGCAACTATGCGGCACGGTTCTATTTTTCTTGAAATTTCAGGCAAAATCATCATTTTTCAGTAGAAATCACGATAAATTCCAACTTTTCGCAAAAATTCGCCTATTTTAAACAAGCCACGCCCCCTTTCGCATTGTGCGCGCAATTTTTTGCAAGAGCACGGCACGGTAGTTTTTTCTCGGCTTTTTAAGGAGAAATGCTTTTTTTAAACATCAACAATTATAATATTTTGATCAAGCTCCGCCCATTTTTGCAATTGTGCGGCATGGTTGTTTTTTGTTGAAATTTTAATGAAAAACACTATTTTTGGGAGGAAAATCAGTAGTTTTCATGTTTTTTCCAGCAATAATTCTCCAAATATCACAATTTGAACAAGCCCCGCCCACTTTCGCAAAGCACGCATAATTTTTTGCAAGTAAGAGGCACGGTTGTTTTTTTCTGGATTTTTCATTGAAAAACTTTCTTGTTACGTGCAAAAATTCCTAAAATGTCAATTTTATGCCAAAATTCGTCTATTTTGAACAAGATCCGCCCATTTTTCCAAGTTTGCGGCACGCTATTATTATGGTGGGAATTTTAGTGGGAAACTTGAAAGTTTTTTTCGCCATTTTTCAGCAAGAATTCTCGGAAATGGTACAATTTTAATAAGCTCCGCCCCCCCCCTTTTTGCAAGTGTGAGGCACGGTTATATTTTTCTTGAAATTTCACACAAAACAGATAATTTTCTAGCACAAATTTCTTGAAAAATGAGGCAGAGTCACAAAAATTAAGGAAACATTTCAATTTACCGCCACCCTCGTGTAGTCCACGAGGAAAATGTTTAAAAGCTAGCGCTCAAAACCCAACTTTCAAAGCTTTAAAATGCTCACCAATTCCACAAAACTCATCTCGGCGATCCGCGACTGCTCATCTTGCTCCCCGACATATTCCTCCTTTGCACCGTCCTCTTCTTCCAACGTCACCACATCTTCTTCCGGCTCGGCGAGCTCTGCCGACACTTTCGGTTGCCGGTCTCTTTGATGTGTTGATATGAGCGATAAGACTTGAACAGTCTTGCCAAGACCCATCTCGTCCGCCAAAATGCCGCCTTTCACTGAGAACAGTTTTTCGAATTCGGCGCCGGCTTGAGGCTCGGGCAAGTTTTGGCAAACCACGCCGAGGTACGGGTAGTAGTAGTACGTGTCGGGTGCCGTGGGAACGCTGATAGATATAAATAATAATAATAATGCAGGCAGGTTCACGCGCTGCGGTCGCGTCGCGTGCCGACGCTGTTTCTCGTCTGCGTCTCGTCTTTGGCATAAATTGGCACACTGCCAAGAGTGCACAATTTACTTCGCGAGAGCTGTCGCCAGCACCCTGTGAGTTTATTACGCGCTCCGTTAGACAGTTCTGTCTGCGTCTCTTCAAATAGCACTGTTATTGCGTGGTCGCACACAAATAAGTGGGCGGGGTTTCATTTTTTCGGAGATGCAACTCGACAGGCCTTATTTTAACAATAAAATAAAATATTTTTCACCGTTTCGCAGAAAAGATAAAAACTAAACATCGTATTAAAAATCCAGTGCTGTGATCTGTTTGGAACTAATTATAAACCAATTAAAAGTAATTAACGTTAATTGTTTTGAATAAATAGATTTAAAAATATTTTAATTTCTTGGTTTTTCTTTTGAAATTGTTCCAAAGTCGCTGAAATGCCAAAAAATCGCATTTTGAATAGGCTCCGTCCAATTTTGCAATTGCCACACAGGGTTTCTGCAAGTATGCGGCGCGGTATTTTTCTTTGTGACTTCGGTGAAAAAGCGTTTTTTTTTGTTGCAAAAATAACAAATTTTCTAGTTTTTTTTTTGCGAAATTCGTTAAAAAACATTGCCAATAGGCCCCGCCCACTTTTGCAATTAGCGCACACTTTTTCTGCAATTTTGGGACGCAGTGTCTTTTTTATTGTGATTTCAGTGAAAAAAGCTTTTCTTTTGTCAAATTTTCTAGATTTTCTTAGCAAAAACTGTTAAAAAAGCACATTGCTAATAGGCCCCGCCCATTTTTGCAACTGTCGCACACTTTTTCTGCAAGTTTGCGGAATTGAGCCTTTTTGAATGGAATTTCAGTGAAAAAAGCGTTTTTTGTTGAAAAAAAAACCAAATTTGCTTGGTTTTTTGGCGAAATTCGTTAAAAATTACACTGCCAATAGGCTCCGCCCACTTTTGCAATTGTCGCGCAGATTTTTCTGCAAGTATGCGGCGCAGTATTTTTCAATATGATTTCAGTGAAAAAAAAAAGGTTTTTTGTCGCAAAATACCAAATTTCCCATATTTTCGGCGAAATTCGTTAAAAAACATTGCCAATAGGCCCCGCCACTTTTGCAACTAGCGCACACTTTTCTGCAATTTTGGGGCGCAGTGTCTTTTTGAATGTGATTTCAGTGAAAAAGCCGTTTTTTAAATGCAACAAATACCGATTTTCCCCAATCTTCGGCGAAATTCGTGATAATATCACAATGCCAATAGACTCCGCCCACTTTTGCAATTGTCGCGCAGTTTTTCTGCAAGTTTGCGGCACGATGCCCTTTTGAATTTGATTTCAGTAAAAAAACGTTTTTTGTTGAAAAAAAAAACCCAAATTTGCTTGGTTTTTTGGCGAAATTCGTGATATCACAATGCCAATAGGCTCCGCCCACTTTTGGCCATTACCGCACAGTTTTTTTGCAGTTTGCAGGAAAAATATATTTTTTCAGTAAAATACCTAAATTCCCGTATTTTTCGCCAAAATTCTTATATTCTAAACAATCTCCGCCCACTTTTGCAATTGGCGCACACTTTTTTTTTTCGCAATTTTGCGGCGCGGTCTATTTTTAAATATGATTTTGGTGAAAATAGTATTTTTTTCCGTAAAAATTCCTATATTTCCCACATTTTTCGCCAAAATTATTAGTTTTGAACAAGACTTTTTCGGTGAAAACTAAATCTAAATTTCGTGCTCCACCGATGAGAGAAGCTAGACAGTTAGATAAAACAAAACATTCGCGATAGCTCTATTCTCTCACCTTTGCCATTTTAACAGTGTCGCCGACGTATCACTCTCCTCCCGCATTTCTCGATGGACCATCCATCGAACCGTCTCTTTTTGATATGGTAAAAGTGTGGTTTTGAGGTCTTGGGAGCTGGAACTTTGTCAATATTTCGTTTTAGACATGCTCTATAAAGCGTTGCAAACTTGCTCCAATCGTACAGTGAGATTCAGAGAAAAAAAGCGCGCGCGCTCTCTCTCTCTCTCTCTCTCTCTTCGTCGCCTCGTCCACTGCGATTGGAGCGAATTTATAGCGCTTTATACCGAGTATAAACACGCACTTCAACTTGTATTCTGGAACGCTCATGGGACACTTTTTCTGGTAAATTTGACAGTATTCAAAGAACTTTTCAAAATCCAGGTTATTCTGACAATCCGTGTCGTCTTGCGCGCGTATTGTGTCGAAATCGTTGAGCTGAAAATGTTTTTTTCAAAATAAAAATAAAATAAAACACAATATTGTGTTTTCAATCGACTTTCGACATGAGAACGCGAGACTCCGCCCACTTATTTGTGCGCGATCACGCGAACACAGTGATATTTGAAGAGACGCAGACAGAACGGTGAATGCAGACTTGAATTGAATTGCGTTTGCATGTCGCAACTCGATTGAAAACACAATAACTCACCGCTCCAAACGCTCCAGCCGGTCCCTGAATAACATTTTTGAGCACAATTTGGCTAGAATTTTTAAAAATCTCTCGCAGCTTTCCCGCACAATCGACCACCGTGCCCAGCACGCGTGACATGTGCAGATAAAAGTCGAGCACAATCCTCTTCGCCTCATTTATTCGATACTCCATTGTGATTCCGGCCTGGACGAGCAGTCGGGGCTGTTTTGAGATGCGTTGGAGCAGCCAAATCATCGGATGCGTCGAGTTGGGATCGGTTTGGAGCAGGGGTTTGCCAGCGACAAGGGCGTTCATGCCCTTCCATGGCGATGTGGAGGTTCGAGGCGTTTTTTCGTAGAATGTGAACTGGAAAAGGGCGGAAAAATAGAAAAAGCTCAATGAGCTGCGGTTGCGTCGCGTGGCAACACTGTCTCTCGCCTGGGTCTCGTCTCGTCGCTTACACACACGGCAACTGCCGTGCGAAAGTTCGCTCCATTGAAAAATATTGCCAAATTATTGTGTCTTCAATCGACTTGCGACATGAAAACGCATTTCAAGTCTGCATTCACCGTTCTGTCTGTGTCTCTTCAAATATCACTGTGTTCGCGTGGTCGCGCACAAATAAGTGGGCGGAGTTTCGTGTGTTCATGTCGCAAGTCGATTGAAAACACAATATGCGAAATCGCATTTTTTGAAATTAATCCCAAGAAGCAGAGAGCGTGTAAGCGATGAGACGCAGAGTTACCACGCGACGCAACGCAACCGCAGCGCGTGTCGTGGTTTCAGCAAACATGAATACATGAAATTGGCACGCCGCCAAGATTTTATCCGCGAGTTCAACGGAGCGCACTTTCGCGATTCCGATTGCTGTATAAAAATCGATATTTATCGAATTTTTGTTGCTATTTTCCGATTTAGTTTAAAGTCAATGTTGTTTTTATTTACCGCGCTCCACCGATAACCTTGCGCCGTTTCGAGAGAAGAGACGTTAGACAGTTTGACAAAACGAGACACTGGGAAACACGAAGATACGCAGGCACGCTATGCGATATCGGTGGCGCACTATAATGGACCTATTCAGCGCAGGAAAAAAACCGCGAAAGCCGGTTTTTTTCCCTATGCAGGTTGTTTTCCAGGAAAAAAACCCATCGCGTCGAGACCCGGCAGTGAAAAATGCAATGCGCCTTTAATTTTCAATGGGAATTCGGCTGAAATTAAAAGGTGCATAGAGTTATTTCATCGGCCGGTCTCGACACGACAAGTTGTTTACGTCGAAAAACCTCCGACTACTGTAGTTTTTTGTCTTTTTTCCTCAATTTTGCATAGGGAAAAAAACCACGAAAATCGGTTTTTTTCCTGTACTGAATAGGTCCATAACATTATGTTGTGTTGTCAAAAGTATAACTACAGTTACTACTTTACACAATTTATTATAAGCTCCGTGCCGGTATTAACCTGGGCGCACTTCACTACAATAAGGGCTACAGGAAAGTGTATGGGGGGAATACGGGGATAATAGCAATAAAGACTACTCGCCAATCGAGTAGTAGTAGTGGCGGGAAGAGTTACACAACAATAACATAATGAATGGTAGTTGATCACTAGCGAGAGACGCAGACAACGAGAGATAAAAATAGTTCGCGCTGCCGCTTGAAACTAAGATCAAAAATAATAATAATATCTTTGTGTGATCTAACAACACACAACACCTCCCTATGTTAGAATTAAACTTGGGTCAGATAAAGCAATGAGGGTTCAATTATCCACGATATCAATTCGACGGATCATATCGGTTGACTGGCTTACGAACACGATTCCCTCTTCTGACTGGCACTACTCCTGGTGACTGATGTTGCTGCGACCCTTGACTGAACTGAGCTGATGATGGCATCCTAGCTTGTGCATGAGATTGATGTCCTTGCTGCATTGACAATCCTTGATGTTGTTGCTCACGAGATGGAGTAGCAAATGTAGGCGTTGTAACTGACATAGGTGTAGACGTCTCCTGTGGCACTGGCACTTCGAAAATATCAAACATTGTCGTTGTCCACAACTCATCCTTGCATTCGTCCGTTTGCTCCACTCGCAGCTTCAGCTGGTTTGCATGAACCACTCGTTCACGACCATCATTCAAGCGTACCATGTACACTACGCGACCTTGTCTTTGGACAACCGTTGCAGGTTTCCACGACCAAGCGTTTCTTTCGAAAACTTTAGCGTATACACTCTCATTAATAGAAAAGTGTTTTGGCTTCGTACCGTGATGCTTATCGAACTGATCTTTCATCAACGAAGACTTCTGACTTCCTGTGTTAAGCTTTAACTTCGGAATCATCAGAGACATTTTAGTTCTGAGACGTCGTCCCAAATGAACTTCAGCCGGTGTCAAACCTCCAAGAGCATTAGACGGTGTTGACCGGTAGTAGAGTAGGAATTTCGACATTATTTCTGTGTCTACACTTCCCTCCCCTTTTAACTTTTTCAATCCTCTTTTTAACGTGTCAACGAATCTCTCGGCTTGACCGTTTGATTGTGGATGAAAAGCGGGCGAGCGAATGTGCTCAATTCCATACTCCTCACACATGGATGCAAATTCTCTTGAAACAAACTGCGTTCCGTTGTCAGAAACCAGTGTTTCGGGATAACCATGGGTACTGAAAATACTTTTCAGTGTTCGCACCGTAGAAACACTCGATATCGACTTAACTATCGCTACTTCAGCCCATTTGGATTTGGCATCAACAACGACTAGATAATACTGTCCGTTATCCGGCCCAGCATAGTCAATATGGATTCTCTGCCACACTCGATCTGGTGTCGTCCACGGCTCCAACGGAACTTTCCGTGTAGTCCTTCCGTGAATTTGACACGTGGTGCAAGCTGCCACCAACTTTTCAATGTCACTATCCATTCTTGGCCAGTAGACAAATGATCGAGCTAGTTGTTTCATCCTTACTATTCCTGGATGTCCTTCATGCAACTGCCTAAGCGTAGCTTTCTGCAGTGCTTCTGGAATAACAACTCTTTCCTTGAACATTAAACAGTTCTGAACAACTGAAAGTACAGATCTTATGTCAAAGAACTGCTTCAACTTTCCTTCTGGTTTCTTCGGCCAACTATTCCGAGAAACACAATTAATTACTTCCTTCAGAGTATTACTTTTCCAAGTCTCCTCCTGAATATCCTTCACACGGATTGGAAGTTTCCGAACGGCTGCATACAGCACCTCTTCTACATCTTCCTCAACCTGAGCAATGACAATATCTTCATTCTCAAGTGGCGTTTTCTGAATCATCCGCGACAAAGCGTCAGCTTGTCCGAATTCATCAGTTTTGACGTACTCTATGTCAAAATCATAAGCCAGAAGAATCGTAGACCACCTAACCAAACGGTTTTGCGAATGCACCGGGATTCCCTTCTTGCTTCCAAAAATGGACAGCAGTGGCTTGTGGTCAGTTCTTAGCAAGAACTTCCGACCAAACAAGTACTTATGGAATCTTTTAACAGCAAAAATCAACCCCAAACCCTCCTTCTCAATCTGCGAATAATTCTTTTCAGCAGAATTCAGAGAACGGGCTGCATGGGCAATTGGTTTTTCTGTACCGTCTGCGAATCGGTGACTAATAACCGCGCCAATTCCATAGTCACACGCGTCTGCTGCAACTACTATCGGAATCTTTGGCATGTAGTGGGTGAGATTTAAGTCTGAAGACAACACGTCCTTCAACTTCTGAAACGACTCCGCCTCCACTTTAGTCCACCTCCATTCCGCATCTTTCATTAGGAGCTTGTCTAAAGATCCTCTCAAAGTTTTCATTTTAGGAATGAACGAACTGTAATACGTTACCATCCCCATAAAACTTCTCAGAGTTTTCTGGTCCTTTGGCTCACACATGTTCTTGATCACCTGAACTTTCTCTTCGTCAGGTCTACGACCATTTCTGTCGATTATAAACCCAAGGAACTTTATCCTTCTCTCAAGAAACCTGCACTTTTCGAGCTTCACACGGAATCCATACTCAGCGATTCGTTGAAACAACTCGAACAAGTTTTCATTGTGTTCTTTCTCGTCACGACCTACGATGATCACATCGTCTAGGTACGCAGTGACTCCAGACAACCCAGTTATCATTTTATCCATGATCCGCTGGAATACCATTGGTGCCGTCTTGGCTCCGAACGGAAGTCTTTGGTATTGGTATAAGCCTCTGTGGGTGTTTACCGTCAGCAACGGCTTGGATTCTTCAGCCAATTCAATTTGAAAGTAAGCATCTTTCAGATCTACTGTCGAGAAAACAGTTCCACCATTCAGTGTTGCGAACACATCTTCCGGTGTTGGAATTGGGTGATCTTCATCTTGCAGAGCCGCGTTTAGCCCTGTTTTGAAGTCAGCACAAATTCTTAATGCACCAGTGTCTTTCTTTTTCACACACACTAACGGCGCTGCCCACGAACTGTGATTAACCTTCTTGAGGACGCCTAGACTTTCCAGTCTATCCAGCTCCTGCTCAACCGTTTCTAAAGCTCCATATGGCACTGGACGCTTTCCAATAAAAACCGGTGAAGATTTATCTTTCACCGTCAGTACCGCCTTCTCTTTTGTACACGTACCCAGACCTTCTAGGAAAACTTCCGGAAACTTTTCCTTCAGTTCCTTTCCAATTGACTCAGTGTCAGAACTTTTCAGCTCATTGACCATCATATTCATGTGGTAGGTCATTTCGGATGACTTTGATATCCAGTCAAGGCCTAACAAATTTCCGTGTTCTCGTACGTGAACAAAAGCGGATGACGCAGATCCTTTCAGTATGAAGTCCACTTTGGCTCTACCCAACAGCTTAACCTCATTTCCACTTGCAGATTTCACCTTCATTGGACATTTCTCCAATTCTGGTTCACCAACCTTCATCCAGTCCTTCCGACTGATGAGTGTGATATCCGATCCAGTATCGAGTTGAAACTCAATCAACTGATCGTTCACTTCCACCATAACGTATTGCCTCACCGCATTGACCTCAACGTCTTCTGCAGCAGCACTTTCAATGACTACCATACTCTGCGCCTTCTTAGAACCTTTAGATTTGCAGTATTTGGACAAGTGTCCGGTTTTCTGGCATTTTAAGCACTTTGTCAGCCTTTGCACGCAGTCGGGTTTTCTATGCCCTACCTTGCCGCAATTCCAACATTCGTCAACTTTGCCATTTGACTGCTCACGGTTCCACAATTTCTTATGGTTCCGATTAAAATTTTTCTTGGTGTGTAAAGCTCTAACGGCTTTGTCCACCTGTTCCATTTCTTGAACGACGCTATTCTGCCGAAGCAACTTTTTCCATTCTTCGCAGAGGTCATTAACGTTAACGGACTCTTTCTTTTCCCATTTCTGCTCAACATATCTGATAAAATATGTGCGGGCTGATTTGTCTCGCGACGCATCCAAACCTTTGAGCCAGAAAAACACTTTCCACCCTTCAGCATCAATGTCCTGCAACATTGCTGACTCACACATGGAATTGACTTTAGTCGTGTATTCCACAGGTGTTTCATCATCTCGAGCAATGTTGATGCACGCGAATCGGTGCGAAAACAAGCTCTTCTTGATGTCAAACATCTGTTCTAGAGTCTTGACTGTTTCATCAAACTCCACTTCAGTGTGCTTTCGCGGGCATATCCTTTTAGAATACTGCTCGTAAACTTCATCTGACATTTTGCTCATCAGCAACGAGACTTTGCTCTTGTCCTCGAGATCTTTCCCTTCCACCGTGAACGCCGCCTCGTGACGAGCGTACCACTTTGAGAAAGTCTTTTCTGTTTCAAGATCAAACTGAAACATCGCCACACGACTACCGATGTCGTTCATGAGCTGTGTCTGAGACACACCCGAAGTTGTCGGTGTCATATCTGCGCGACTTTCGTCGTTTGACTTGCTTGTCATCGCCTGGATGAGAGCAGTCATCGCTGCCTGATGCTGTTCGTTTTGCTTTTCGAACATTTGCATCATTCTGAGCATGAACTCTTCGTTTTCTTTATTCATTTTCAAATTTCTCGATTGCGCTCAGCAAATACAGAGAAAGAAAAGAAAAAAAAACACCGAAAGAATTCAAAACAAAACGCAGAAGCTTTCTGGTTTGCTTGAAGTTCGGTTGATACAAAATAAATTTTGTATCCCTTTAACCTGATCGCCAATGTTGTGTTGTCAAAAGTATAACTACAGTTACTACTTTAACACAATTTATTATAAGCTCAGTGCCGGTATTAACCTGGGCGCACTTCGCTACAATAAGGGCTACAGGAAAGTGTATTGGGGGAATACGGGGATAATAGCAATAAAGACTACTCGCCAATCGAGTAGTAGTAGTGGCGGGAAGAGTTACACAACAATAACATAATGAATGGTAGTTGATCACTAGCGAGAGACGCAGACAACGAGAGATAAAAATAGTTCGCGCTGCCGCTTGAAACTAAGATCAAAAATAATAATAATATCTTTGTGTGATCTAACAACACACAACACCTCCCTATGTTAGAATTAAACTTGGGTCAGATAAAGCAATGAGGGTTCAATTATCCACGATATCAATTCGACGGATCATATCGGTTGACTGGCTTACGAACACGATTCCCTCTTCTGACTGGCACTACTCCTGGTGACTGATGTTGCTGCGACCCTTGACTGAACTGAGCTGATGATGGCATCCTAGCTTGTGCATGAGATTGATGTCCTTGCTGCATTGACAATCCTTGATGTTGTTGCTCACGAGATGGAGTAGCAAATGTAGGCGTTGTAACTGACATAGGTGTAGACGTCTCCTGTGGCACTGGCACTTCGAAAATATCAAACATTGTCGTTGTCCACAACTCATCCTTGCATTCGTCCGTTTGCTCCACTCGCAGCTTCAGCTGGTTTGCATGAACCACTCGTTCACGACCATCATTCAAGCGTACCATGTACACTACGCGACCTTGTCTTTGGACAACCGTTGCAGGTTTCCACGACCAAGCGTTTCTTTCGAAAACTTTAGCGTATACACTCTCATTAATAGAAAAGTGTTTTGGCTTCGTACCGTGATGCTTATCGAACTGATCTTTCATCAACGAAGACTTCTGACTTCCTGTGTTAAGCTTTAACTTCGGAATCATCAGAGACATTTTAGTTCTGAGACGTCGTCCCAAATGAACTTCAGCCGGTGTCAAACCTCCAAGAGCATTAGACGGTGTTGACCGGTAGTAGAGTAGGAATTGAATGGTAGTTGATCACTAGCGAGAGACGCAGACAACGAGAGATAAAAATAGTTCGCGCTGCCGCTTGAAACTAAGATCAAAAATAATAATAATATCTTTGTGTGATCTAACAACACACAACACATTACCACATGATTTTTAACATTTTGAATTTTTTTAATTTCAAATTTTTAACAATTTTTTGGAAGTTTTGCATTTTTTTTGGATTTTTAACGATTTTTTGGAGTTTTTTCATAATTCACACGGAATTTTCGATATTTTTGTTTTTAAAATGTTTGCAGTTTATGGGCTCATTACCAATCTTCGAAATTGCAAAAAATTTTAATTTTTGGTGAAACAGTAAAAAAATTATTTATAATTTTCAGAAAAATCGATATTTCGGTCCAAAATTTTCGGAGTTTTTTATGTCTGGAAATGTTTCTGGCATTGTTTCAAAAGTTTAGAATTTATTTATTATCCGTCACAAATGAATACATTACAAATTAAATCAAAGAAAATAAATATATTGGGATAATAAAAGTAAAATGACCAGTCAGACCAGCAATAGTCTATCGGTCAAGTGTGGGGGGAAAGGGTTTCGAGCGGGAATGAGGCTATGCGCGCAGCAAAAGCCTCCGAATTCAGTCTTTTCGGGAATAATTTGACGACGTGGTTCCACAAGGACAGATTGTCGATTAGAAAACCGTGTGCGGAATTACCACAAGGAGTTAACATGTACGGACTTCTGGATGACCGGGACGCTTTTACACATAGTGGTAGGGACGGAAAGTGACATTCAAGGTTGACAATTTTAAAGTACATACGGAGCACGGATAAGATTCTTCGGTGAAAAGTGGAGATCATGTGAAATTGAGTTAATCTGTCAGTATACGATGAAAAAGACACGTTACATCGTTGCAGTACCCGTCTGGTGTAAAATCGTAGTGGATATTCGAGTTTTTTGGCTTGGGATACTGAGTGGAGATTTAGTAGTTCAGAACCGTATTCTAGAATTGGCTTTACATAAACATTATACAATTTAAAATAAAATTCGGGGGATTTTGAATGGAATGCTCGTAACAGTTGTCTGCATTTTAGTAATGATATGTTAGAAATATTATTTACATGTTTGTCAAATTTCAATTCGTTGTCAATTATAATTCCCAAGTCTCTGATAGAATTTTTTACATTTATTTCGAAGTTATTTACAAAGTATTTGGTGCGCGGATTCTTGCGGCCGAAGTGCACGACCGCCGTTTTTTGTTCGGCCAATTGGAGTCGCCACTTGTCACACCAATCTGCGACGAGGTTGATGCTGTGCTGGAGTGACGCTGGATTGGAGGAAAGTAGCTTCAAATCGTCGGCGAATGCGGTCACGTGGACATCGGGCGGAAAAATTTCGAGTAAGTCGTTTATATACATTAAAAAGAGAAAAGGCCCTGTCACGCTTCCCTGTGGAACACCAGAAAGAACGCTAATCGAGTTGGCTGAGACATAATTATCGATTTTTACGACGGATTTGCGATTTTCAAGAAAAGAACGAATCCATTGACATGCTTTTGCGTCGACACCGAAATTTTGTACTTTTGCCAAGAGAAGATTGTGCGGAACTGAATCGAACGCCTTTTTGAGGTCAAAATAGACGGCGTCAGCAAAACCGCCTTTTTTCGCTAGGATTTTGCGTATTTCGGTCGTCGACTCTAAAATTGCCAGTGTACAAGAGCGGCGATTCATAAATCCAAATTGATTTTTCGAGATTTTACCGTTAATTTGCTTCCGGATCGCTTCCAAGACGATTTTCTCAAACAGCCTGGCAAGTGGGTGAGTCAATGTAATTGGCCGATAATTGCCCGAATCAGTCAGACTTCCTTTTTTATGCAGAGGAATTATAGTGGAAGTTTTCCATTCCGTCGGAAAATGACTACTCGTAAAGGATTCAATAAAAATAAGAGAAAGCGGAACGGTGAGGGCGTGACAGCAACCTTTGATCAGAAAGAAATTGATTTTATCACTTGAGTAACCAAGTTTCGGTTTCAGAGCAAGGATGTGCTTCATGACGTTCACTGGCGAGAAGTCGGGAGATATTTTCGATGGATTTGGCGACGGATACGATGGAAACGCTGGTGACGGAGGCGTGAATGACAAGGAAAACGAACGGATAAATTCACGAGCAATCACTTTCGGATCGGTGACAATTTGGCCGGAAATGGAAAGAGTGATAGGCGGCGGGAGTGGCGAAATTCTGCGATTTATGAATTGGAAAAGTTCACGGCAATTCTTGGAACTTATCGCTTTTTTCTCGTCGTTCGCAAGTTTTTTCTTGATATTTTTTAGCTTACGATTTATCGATTTTTTGTTGAAGTTAGTCTTCAAGCGGCGTCGAAGCCTTCGGCTAAGATTGTTTTTCGACTGGTGCACGGGCGGACGAAATCGACATTTTGGCGTGTACGTTTCTATCAACTCATTGAAAATTCGAAGAAAGTGCGCAAGTTTCGAGTCAGGCGTTGCGAAGAATGACAGCTGACGCTCCCAATTGTATGAAAAAAGATGACGATTCAAAGCCGAGAAATCACATTTCCGGAACAATAGACGATCACGAGAAGCGTGAATATTCATAGGACGCGGATTATGGGCGAGCGAAAAACCAACTGATGAGTGGTCAGAGAGAATCAACGGCGGAACCTGTGAGCAACTCGTGAAGGAACTAGGACGATTTGTAAAAACCAAGTCGAGAAAATTGTTTCGGCCAGACGCGGCTGTTCTAGTCGGAAAGTGTACCATTTGGACCAAATCGTGCGAAACCATCAAATCTTTAAGAGAATCAGGAATCCCATTCGGAATTCTCAAGTCAGAAGACCAAGTAGCGTTTGGGAAATTGAAATCACCCAATATGTAGACATTCTGAACAGAGGAGCTGACGAGTTCGTTAATATTTGAAAAAAGTAAATTTGTTTCGATTGTTGAGCAGTTGGGCGGACGATAAATTAGAATAAATCGGGACTTGGAGGGTGGATGGTCAAAAGCCAGTATCTCACAGAAATGTTGTGAATAAAACTGATCGGAAAGTGAATTTACAAGAATAATAGGTAAGCTGCGGGGGAAAAATACCGCAACACCTCCGCCTCGTTTTTTAGGGTGAGTGGGCAGCCTGTCTGCACGAAGGCATGAAATTGTTGGTGAGGAAGTTAATGATTGGGGAATTAGATTAGACAAAAATGTCTCCGTCACACAAAAAAAAAAAAAAAAAAAGTTTCAGACAAATCGGGGCATTCTCCGAGATTTTTTTCCAGATTTTTTTTTTAAATAATTTTTTTTTACAAGTTTTTAACGATTTTTCGGATTTTCCTGTATTTTTTTTTACAGTTTTTTTCCTTTCCTTAATAATTCCTTAATTTCAATGCTTTCTCTTCTAATTTTCTTTATTTTTGCATTTTTAAAATTCAAAAAACTGAAAATTTCGGTGAAATTTAAATTTTTTTAAATAAAATTATTTTACTGTTTCATGAAAATTTGAAAATTACGCAAGTTTTAAACATGGTAATCCTGTAGTACGACGAGTATGATCTCCAATTCGCAACCCGACGATTAGAAACCGCGTCATTCCGCCACTCGCGTAAATTTGAAACCGCGAACTTTCGAAATCCAGCAGTTCCAAACCGCGACAGACAGAATTCGCGCGCTCTCGATACCCGTCAGTTTGCAACCCGATATCAAGCAACCCGTCATTTCGAAAATTCGCGGTATAAATATCGACATGAGTGGCGAAATGACGCGGTTTCGAAGCGTCGGGTTGCGAATCGTCGGGGAGCCAAAAATAATGTGTTAAATAAATAAATTAATAACGAGCGAAAAACTCACATAATCATCGGACGATTTCCTAAACACGTAGACGGTGCTCTTCGGCGTGACGTCATCCGGAATTTCGAACGGCGATGAGATCGATTGAATGAGGAGACCATTTTGGTGACTGGTGGCTGATGGCGGTTCAAATGTGAGGACACCGTGTTTGGGAAGGCTCTCGCATGTCTGGAAATGTTTTTGATCGACTGTTTTTAAAGATAAAATCGTAAATTTCGGTGAAAAACCACAAAAATGACTACTGTAGGGGTTTTTAAAGGCGCATGACTGAAACCGAAAATTTTTTGGGAATTTTTCAGCTTTTTTAATAGACTCACCGGCGGTTTGGGCTCATTAACATTAACATTAGCATCGCCTTCATCTGTCGTCACGGAGGCATCGTCGGCCATGCCTGTAATTTTTTAAATATTGAAAGAAAGAAAAAATAAATATAGCAATGAGTATAAACTGGACGGGAAAAGGCGTAGCAATAACAGAATTTCAATTACTTTTACTCTAGCACATTTAAAAATTAACATTCTATTCATAATGAACCAAAACTCTGCATTACTAGTTCGCCAGTGTTAAACACCTGCGAGAAATCATGCGAAACAAGGAGGGCGCAGGCGATGAGACGAGACGCGTGGCCTAACTTTCGCCACTCGGCCACGTGTAATTATTGATTTTTTGGGGGAAATACTGGTAAAAATTATGATTTTTGGGGCTTTAATTCGTGGAATTTTTATGTTTTTCTTTAATTGTATTTTATTTTTGCATTGCGAAATATTTATGGCAACCAAATAGGAAATTCTGACCTGATTATTTTTATAATATTAAAGTTCAATTTTTTAAAAATATTGAAAAATTTGTTTTAATTTAAAAAAGACCATTTTAAACCCACAATTTCTTAATTCTATGCGGGTATAGAAATATTTAAAGACAACATTCTCTGTGTGCAAACCCCTCCAAAAATCAATAAATTCCCTCCGATGAACACGCTCGTCGTCTCTCGCGCGCTCCACATTTCGCACGCTCTCTCGTGCGGTCCGGTTTGCATCGCATCGTCACATATACACTTTTATACGCCAGTTCCCGTCCATCCGTCCGTCCTTTCGTCCATTAGAACAGAAAACAGAAATCAGAACATTTGGTTCGTTCAGCCCCAAAGTTCATTTTGCCCGCCGAGTGCTCTCCTATTTTTTCTCTATTTTTCACTTTTTCCCCCCGTTTTTATTATAAAAGCCCCGATCGTTTCGAGACCCGTGACTTAGCATTTTCAGATGGATTTCACAAAAATGATGAACGCGGCGTCGAAGAATGCGCAGCGGGCGTCACGAGAAGTGGATAGGATCAGTGTGGAGGTGAGGAAAAGTCGATAGTTGAGTTGAGCACGGTTTCGAAATTATTGCGAAATCAAAGGCAATATTGAAAAATATAAAAAATCAATAAAAGTTCAAAAAGTTTGAAAATTTCGCTAGAAATGCGAGAAAAATTCAAGATTTTTTATCGATTTTGCTACAGAAATCAACGATTTCTTCAAAATTTGGCAAGCCAAAAAATACGAAAATTTGCATAAGAAAATGCGCAAAAATACCGAAAAACTTGGAAATATCGTTTAAAAACGTTTTGAAAAATTGTGCTAATTTTCAGCATTTTTTTAAAAAATAAAATTTTCATTAAAAATGCAAAAAATTTGCAACCAAAAAAAATCAAAATATTCGGGAAAACATTTTGTTTTTTTATTAAAGCGATTAAAAAAACAAAATGTTTTTACGAATATTTTGCATTTTTAATAAAAATTTTTATTAAAATTTAGAAAAATTGCTGAAAATCAGCATTTTATCAAAAAAAGAAAGTTTTGAACCGAAAATTTCAATTTTTTGGGGGTTTTCGCGCATTTTCCTATGCAAATTGTTGTATTTTTTGGCTTCTAATTGTCAAATTTTGAAAAAATCCTGGTTTTTTACAGCAAAATCCATGAAAATCTTGAATTTTTTTTTGTCATTTTTAGCGAAAATTTCGAATTTTTTATAGTTTTCGGACAAATTTCAAGCAAATTTTCCTTTTTTTTGTAAAAATAAAATGTTTTTACGAATATCTTGATTTTTTTTTGCAAATATTTTGCATTAAAATTTAGAAAAATGCTGAAAATTAGCACTTTATCAACAATTTTTTCGAAAAATCTTGAAATTTTCAAATTTTTAACCGAAAATTTCAATTTTTTCGGCGCATTTTTCTGTTCGAATTTTCGTATTTTTTGCTTCTAATTGTCAAATTTCAAAGAAATCGTTGATTTTTATAGCAAAATCGATAAAAATCTTGCATTTTTCTCGCATTTTTAGCGAAATGTTCGATTTTTTTAACTTTTATTGATTTTTTTTTGTAATTTTCGGACAATTTTTTAAAGCAAATTATCCTTTTTTGTGCAGCAAAATGTGAAAAATCAAAAATTTTGGCTTCGCGAGATCTAAAAAAGGACAATTTGAGGAAAAAAAATTGGTGAATTTTGAAAAAAAAAAAAATGTTCACGAAATAAATATCAAAAATTGCTAAAACCAGCAAAAAAGTTCAGAAAATACTCCGATCGGTCTGAAACTTTGGGAAATATTGGAAAAAATTCTCCTGTACACTCTCAAAAATTTTGGACCAAAATATCGATTTTTTCCTGAAAATTTTTAAAATCGATATTTTGGTCCAAAATTTTTTGAGCGTGTACAGGATAATTTTTTCCATTATTTTCCAACGTTTCAGGCCAATTTTTGGAATTTTCGCTGAATTTTTCGTTGGTTTTTCCTATTTTTTGAAACTAAAAAATGATTTTTTTTTAATTTTTCCATATATTTTTTTATAATTTTCTAGCTCGCGCTGGCACAGCATTTTTCCTAAAATTATCTGAAAAAATCTTTTAAAACCCGCCCACATGGCAAACCATGAAAATTATTCAAAAATGCCCGTTTTTTCAGGTAAATTCCGAAAAATCCGAGCGTCAACGCCAACTAGAAGCCGAAAAGCTCGCCAGGCTGGAAATGCAGCGGCGAAAAGCTGAAAAAGAAAAGGAGATGGCGAGAAAACGAGAAGAGCGAAAGGAAGAGGAGCGCCGGAAAAACTTTACAATACCGAAACGAAATGAAGGACCATCATCATCATCATCATCCGTAAATACCGCAGCAGTCCGTGCAGTTTTGGAGAAACAACGCGCTGAAAAAGAGGCGAAGGAGAAGAAAATGGAGGCGGAAAAGCAGAAATTGATGCTTTTGAGAATGCAGGCGAACGGCGGCAAGGCGACGAAAAAGATGGGCAAGCAGTTTGGATTGGATGTTATTGATTTGCAGACGAGATTTGGCGGCAATAATGAGCATTTGGAGGTGTTGCAGAAGAGGAAGTGGAAGGAGGAGGAAGAACAAGACATGGAAGCTGACAAGTACCGTTCCGGCGTCTATAAGGCGATGGCGGCTAAACAGAAAAGTGAGGGACATTTGAGAAGCACTGTGAGTGGTCCTCATCGCGTCTCCACCAGCAAATCGAATAGTTTGGCGGGCTTATGCTCGAGACATGAGAGAACGTGAGTCGTTTTTTTTTTTTTTGGTTTTATTTCTGAATTGAAACTTGCATTGTATGGAACTTTTCTATGCACGAACATGAAATTCCAGTGTTTTTCGAAAATTCGCCTTCAAAAAAGTGGGCGGGGTTCTTCTAGCAACTCGATGGGTTTTTTTTTAGCCGCGACACATTTTCGCCGCCTAAAGATGGCAAAAAAGCGAATGGGGACAAGGACAAAAAATCGGCAGTTGTGGAGAAAAAAAAGGTTCAAGCGGCTGCGCCGGTCGATTTTAAGTGAGTTTTATTTTTTTTGTGGTGGAAAAAATATTGATTTTTTTCAAATTTTATTTTTCTTTCGAAAATTAAAAAAAATCGTGGCTTCTCGGACCATTTTCCGAATTTTCGCCCCATTTTTTCGGCATTTTAACGAATTTTTCTGTCCAGGATTTGAAAAGTAGGCGGAGTCGAGCAAACACGCTCGCTCCACTGGATTTTTCGCGCGAAGTTCAAATTCAAATTTTTTAAAATTATTTTTATTGATTTTATTATTTTTTCTCAGTAAAACCTGTTTTCTTTGTAAAATTTATATATTTTATCTTTGAAGCATAAACAACCTATAAACTTCTTGCAGGCCGGAAAATTGGAGCGAACAATCGATGAAATTCAAATAAATTTAATTTATTCTCCATGATGTTTGTTTTATTTACATGACGAAATAAAATCTGATTGTGAGATATTTCAGTTTTTTTTAACCGACAGAAGACTTGAATTTTGTGGTCAAAAAAATGTATACGATGCGCATCGAAGAGCGGTCATTGAAATTTTCGTCAAGCAATTATTGATTTTTTCCATATCCAAAGTGAATTATTCCCCGTAAAATTGTCCAAACTTTGATTTTCGTGAAGATTTATCCTGCAAAAACATCAAAAAACTCAAAACGATTATTCCGAAATGGTGGCTGAACCAAATTCGACGTTCTTAGGCTTAAAAAATTTCTAAAGACCTCAGCTATAATTCAGTTGGAGCACATTTGGGAAAAACTAAGAATTTATGCTTTTTTTTCCCGAAAAACATTAAAAATGCGTCAAAATTTGAATTTCGCGCGAAAAATCCAGTGGACACCGTGACACCGTGTGGAAAATTGAAGAAAAATGCTATAATTTGTCTGCAATTATTGTTAGTTGTTGCATAAATTATGATTAATTTACAATGCAATGAAATCTCCGCCCCACTGGGTTTTTCCGGGGGAAATTCAAATTTTGAGGCATTTTTCATGTTTTTTCGGAAAAAAAGCATAAATTCTTAATTTTTTCCAAAATGTGCTCCGACTGAATTATAGCTGAGGTTTTTAGAAATTTTTTAAGCCTAAGAACGTCGAATTTAGTTCAGCCACCATTTCGGAATAATAGTTTTTAGCATTGCGGACCTAAAAAAGGGGTTTTTTGGTGTCTTTGCAGGATAAATCTTTACGAAAATCGAAGTTTGGGCAATTTATTGGTATTAAAAGATACAATACATACATTTTACAAAGAAAAACAGGTTTTACTGAATGAAAAATAATAAAATCAATAAAAAGCAGCAAATTAGGCTCCGCCCACATTTCCAATCCTGGACTCCGTGCAAAAATGTATTAAAAGTGCTCTAATGGGTCTGAAAATGGTGCAGATTTTTGAAAAAAAATCCATGAATCACAACGGCTTTTTAAAAATTTTTTGTTTTAAAATCTTGAACTTTTAATAGAAAATACCCTGAAAATTAATCCTAATTAGTGTAAAAATGTAATTTTATTTGCCTCAAAATGTTAGAAAAAAACATTGAAAATAAATAAATGTTAAATTGGAAATTTATAATTAAAATTGAAAATTAAAAACAACAAAAAAAAGAATTAAATTTTTTAATTTATGCACGAAATTCCGCGAAAAGTCGGAAAATTCTCCGATTGACCTGAAATTTTGGGAAATATTGGCAAAAATACTCTTGATTGAAACTTTTGGACCGAAATATCGATTTAATAAAAAAAAAGTATTTTTGCCATTATTTCCCAAAATTTGAGGCCAATTAGAGCATTTTCCAGGTTAGTTTTCCCGCAGTTTTAAGTGGTTTTATCCATTTTTTGCAGAAATTCAAAAATTTGTTTTGAATTTTCAAGCATTGTCCGCGTGATTTTTAAGCTATTTCTTACTATTTCTTGAATCTCCAATATTTCCCCTCCCAGATCTCTAATGGCAGCAGCTAGCAGTATCGCAGAGGGCAAAAAGGTAAACTTGGACCACCTACAAGCAAAACCGGCGAAACATGTGGCTTCTCAGCAAAAGTGAGCTTTTTTTTATATTATCGGCCCGCCTAAATGATCAAACGCGCTCCGCTGAACTCAACGCTATGCTATGCGATTTTCATTTGGTATTTATCCAAATTATTTCATTTCACGTTGAATTTATACGTGAAATGAAATAATTTGGACAAATACCAAATGAAAATCGCACACCATAGCGTTGAGTTCAGCGGAGCGCGTTTGACCATTTTGGCGGGCCGACAATTTACATACAAAGTAAAGTCACGACACCCGACTGTCCGATTTTCAGACCCCTCCCATCTTCTTCCTCATCTTCCTCAGCTGATCGCGCGCGCGAAAAGGAGAAGGAGAAGCTCAAGCAAGAGAGACAACGCGAAAAGGAGAGAGAGGCAGAGAAGCAGAGACAAAAGGAGAAGGAGAGGTCTCGATCTGCCGCCGCCTCGGCTCCAAAACCACGCCAGAATGATGTGAAACCGGAGCAGAAGAAGAAGGAAAACCCCCCAGCACGAAAACCGTTCCAAAAAGGCCCCACACCACCGCCGCTCATCCCGGCCACCGTGCCCGGGAAACGATATTTGCCTGGCGATGTCCGGTACAAGGAACAAATGGCCCTAATGAAGGCGTCTGGTGGTGGCACGTCATCTTCTGATCATCGTGGTGGATCTTCGAATGGAACGACGTCTTCCAGCAGTTCGAATAGTGAGTTTTGATTTGCAAAAAACTATGCTTGTTGCAAAAAGGGGCGGGCCGGGGTAAAAAATGGATAAAAGTCACGAAATCTAAATTTTGCGCTAAAAACAAAAAAAAAATCAAGAAAAAATAAGAAAATCGATAAAAAAAATACGAGAAAATCGCCGAAAAAACCGAAAAAAAGTGTGCGGCACTTGCAAAAAACTGTGCCTTTGTTGCAAAAAGGGGCGGAGCTTGCGGAAAAAACGTGAAAAATGCGAAATTTCGTTACAAATTGAGAAAGTCGCCGAAAAATACACAAAAAAAAATGCGCGGCACATCTGCAAAACGCTGTGCCCTTGTTACAAAAAGGGGCGGAGCTTGTGAAAAAATGCATCAAAAATTCAAAATTCCATTAAAAATCGAGAAAATCGCCGAAAAACACCAAAAAAATGTGCACAACACTTGCAAAAAACCGTGCCCTTGTTGCAAAAGGGGCGGAGCTTGGGAAGAAGCGTTAAGAATGCGAAATTCCATTGAAAGTCGAAAAAATCGCTGAAAATTGTGCACCGCCCTTGCAAGGAACCGTGCCCTTGTTGCAAAAAGGGGCGGAGCTTCCGAAAAATCACGGTTTTTGTATTTTTTCAATTAAAAAAATTGTCAAAAAGTACTGGAAAATACCGAAAATTAAAGTGCGGCACACTGGAGCTTGCGAAAAAAGCGTCAAAATGCGAAATTCCATTACAAATCGAGAAAATCGCTGAAAAACAAAAAAGCACATTTTTTGCACCGCCATTGCAAAAAACCGTGCCCTTGTTGCCAAAAGGGGCGGAGTTTGTGAAAAAACGTGCCCTTGTTGCAAAAAGGGGCGGAGCTTGTGAAAAAAATTTTTTTTTTGGTTGCGAAAATCAGTTTGATTTCAGATTTTATTCACCGAAATTTACGCAAAAAAAAACCAAAAAATCATTGAAAAATACTGCGCCCTGACCGCAAAATGGGGCGTGGCTTGTGAAAAAAAAAGCGTCAAAAATGCAAAGTTCCATCGACAATCGAGAAAATCACTGAAAAACAATGACTCAAATTTTGTGCACCACCCTTGCAAAAAACCGTGCCTCGTTGCAAAAAGGGGGCGGAGCTTGTGAAAAAAGGGTCAAAAGTGCGAAATTCCAATAAAAATCGAGAAAATCGCTGTAAATTGTGCACCACTCTTGCAAAAAACCGTGCCCTTGTTGCAAAAGGGGCGGAGCTTGTGAAAAAAGCGTGAAAATTGCGAAATTTCATTGAAAATCGAGAAAATCGCTGAAAAATAACGAAAAAAGTTTTGTACACCACCCTTGCAAAAAACCGTGTCCTTGTTGCAAAAAGGGGCGGAGCTTGCGAAAAAAAAAACGTTAAAAATGCGAAATTTCATTAAAATTCGTTGAAAATCGCTGAAAAACAACGAAATAAATTTTGTGTACCACCCCTGTAAAAAACCGTGTCCTTGTTGCAAAAAAGGGGCGGAGCCTGCGAAAAAGCGTTAAAAATGCGAAATTGCATTAAAAAAATCGAAAAATCGCTGAAAAACAATGACACAAGTTTTGTGCACCATCCTTGCAAAAAACCGTGTCCTTGTTGCAAAAAGGGGCGGAGCTTGAGAAAAAGCGTCAAAATTCGAAATTTCATTAAAATTCGTTGAAAATCACTGAAAAACAACGAAATAAATTTTGTGCGCCGTCCTTGCCAAAAACCGCGCCCTTGTTGCAAAAAGGGGCGGAGCTTGCGAAAAAGGTCAAAAATGCGAAATTTCATTTAAAAAACCAGGAAATTGTATTATAAAAAATACACACAAAAAAATGCGCGGCGCATCTGCAAAAAACCGTGCCCTTGTTGCAAAAAGGGGCGGAGCTTGATAAAAAATCGTCTAAAATAATTTTTTCTCATTTTTGGGATAAAAGGAGAAAATGACCACAAAAATAAATTTGTTTCCCTTCCAGGAGACCGCATCCTAGCCGTCCGTGAAGCAGAACGCCAACGTGAACGTGACCGTGAAAAGCAAAAAGCGTTGAAACGTGCGCGCGAAGATAAACAGCAACGAGAATACGAGAAGGAGAAAAGAATGCGAATGACCGGCTCATCGTCCGGAGCATCTTCCAGCTCTAAAATGTCATCAAATGAGGCAAAACAAAAGTATGAAGCTCGTCGGATGGCAGAGCTTCGTGCTCAGCAGCTCCGCGAGAAGGAGCAGAAGAATAAGAGGAAATCGAATGGTGGTGGACGTGGTGGGGACACGTTTTGGAGAGGAGCCGATGATTATACGGACGAGGAGATGGATGAGGATGAGGTTGGGAATTTTTTGTCTGAAAAAAAATGGCCAAAAACTGTTTTGACTCACTTTTTTGGGCCCCGGAACGCTGCAAACGCGCTCCATTCGCACAGTGGAGGACGCGGCCACGTTGGAGACGAAAGAGTGCAGAAAATTGAGAGAGCCGTGGCCGATATTTTGCTCTGACTTCTCTAAACCTCTCTCCAAATGCATGCGAAATTCTTTGTTCGATTGGAGCGAGTTTGCAGCGTTTTATATCGAGTATAAAATAATATAATAATTAGCCGTGATGCATTGATTATTCCATGTTCCCTGTTTTCAGTACGACAATGATGACTACGGTAGCGATATGGATGATTTCATTGACGACACTGAGATGGATATGGACGGCATGTCCCGCAAAGAGTTTGAGGACACGTTGAGGTTTGTTCAAGTTTTGATACAATGGGAAACCTGCCACTTCTGACCAGGGGTGGGACCAAAAAAAAAATTTTTTTCGATTTTTTTTGTTTTTTCGGGTTTTTTTTTGGATGGGACAAAAAATTTTTTGTTTTTTTTTTGAGGATGTGGATAAGACAAAAAATTTTTTGATTTTTTTTTCGATGGTGAAAGTGAGACCAAAAAATTTTTGTTTTTTTTTTCGATGGTAAGAGTGAGACCAAAAAATTTTTTTTTTTTTTTGATGATGCGCCGCAGGCAAAAAAATTTTTTTTAGAGCCACGGAGGCGAAAGAAAGTTCCGGTTTTTGAGCAAAAACTTATTCAGTATATGCTCCGAATTGACAAAAACCTCTAATTTTCAACAAAAACTTGGAAAATTTCTTTTTAAATGGCAGAAATACGTACTTTTTTTGGTTTTTTTGGTAAATTTTTTGAGGAAAAAAATTTTTTTTTTGTTTTTTTGTTAATTTTTTTGAGAGCAAAAAAAAATTTTTTTTTTTTTGATAGTTTTTTTGGGGGACAAAAAAAGTTTTTTTTTTTTTGGTAACTTTTTTTGGGGACAAAAAAAGTTTTTTTTTTTTTTGGTAATTTTTTTGAGGACAAAAAAAGTTTTTTTTTTTTGTGGAAAATTTTTTTTTGTCCCACCCCTGCTTCTGACTGTATTTGCACTATTGACAAAATTCGGCAAAGGATAAAAATAGTTGTCGAATTGAAATTTGGAGCATTTTTCGAAATGACAGGTTTTTAAATTTTAATTTTTCAATATTTTGAATTCTAGAAAAAAAAGTAACCTAAAATCACTTTAAAAACGAAAAAAAAAGTGTGCGACATGCGGTACTTTCTAAAAATCGTGCCCTCTTTGCAAAAAGGGGCGGAGCCTGTGCAAAAAAGGTCGAATTTAATGATAACAACGCAAAAATCCCGAAAATAAAAAAAAAATCGTTGAAAACGCCAAAAAAAAGTGTGCGACACATTTGAAAAAACCATGCCCTCGTTGCAAAAAAGGGCGGAGCCTCGCTAAAATCCCGAAATTCGATGAAAAAAAAATTTTTTTTTTCGAAAATTTGCTCATTTCAAGATTTTATTAATCAAAAATTACGCAAAAAACGAGGAAAACGCCGAAAATATATCGAAACAATTCTGTGCCTTTGTTGCAAAAATGGGCGGAGCCTGTGCAAAAAAGGTCAAAAATTGTAAATAAGTAATAAACTAGTCTACAGATTTAATGTTAAAAACGCAAATCCCAAAAAATAAGAAAAAATCGTCGAGAACAACAAAAAATAGTGTGCGACACATTTGAAAAAAACCATGCTCTCGTTGCAAAAAGGGGCGGAGCCTCGCGAAAATCCCGAATTTCGATGAAAAAACATTTTTTTTTTTGCGAAAAATTCATCTATTCATGATTTTATTAACCAAAAATTACGCAAAAAAAGAGAAAAATGCCGAAAAAATTTAGAAAAAACTCTGTGCCTTTGTTGCAAAAATGGGCGGAGCCTGTGCAAAAAAAGGTCGGAATTTTTTAAATAAGTAATAAACTAGTCTACAGCTTTAATGATAAAAACGCAAATCCCAAAAAATAAGAAAAAATCGTCGGGAACAAAAAAAAAGAAAGTGTGCGACACATTTGAAAAAAACCATGCTCTCGTTGCAAAAAGGGGTGGAGCCTGTGCAAAAAAGGTCTGGATTTAATGATAAAAACGCAAAAATTCCGAAAAATAAGAAAAAAGTCGTCAAAAACATAAAAAACAGTGTGCGATACATTTGAAAAATAAAAACCATGCTCTTGTTGCAAAAAGGGGCGGAGCCTCGCGAAAATCCCGAATTTCGATGAAAAAAATTTTTTTTTGCGAAAAATTGAGATTTTATTAACCAAAAATTACGCAAAAAACGAGAAAAACGCCGAAAAAATATCGAAAAAATTCTATGCCTTTGTTGCAAAAAGGGGCGGAGCTTGTGCAAAAAAGGTCGAAAATTGTAATTGTAAATAAGTAATAAACTAGGCTAGATTTAATGACAAAAACTCTATAATCCCAAAAAATATTAAAAACGCCAAAAAAAGTGTGCGACACACTAAAAAAAACCATGCCCTCGTTACAAAAAGGGGCGGAGCCTGTGCAAAAAAGGTCTGGATTTAATGATAAAAACGCAAAGATTCCGAAAATAAGAAAAAAAATCGTTAAAAACGCTTTAAAAAAGTGTGCGGCACACTTGAAAAAACCATGCCCTCTTTGCAAAAAGGGGTGGAGCCTCGCGAAAATCCCGAATTTCGATGAAAAAAAAATTTTTTTTTTCGAAAAATTCATCTATTCATGATTTTATTAACCATAAATTAGGAAAAAAACGAGAAAACGCCTAAAAAATTTCGAAAACACTCTGTGCCTTTGTTGCAAAAAGGGGCGGAGCTTGTGAACATTTTTTTTTTTTAGGAATTTCCGATTTTTTGAAAAAAATTTTTGACGAAATTTCAGCGTAAAATTGGCTTTTAATGGATATTTTGCTAGAAATTTCATTAAAATTCGAAAAAAAAATTTTTTTTTCCTTTCGAAAAATTGCTCATTTCATGATTTTATTCACCAAAAATTACGCAAAAAACCAAAAAACCGCCGAAAAATTCGAAGCGCTTGCAAAAAAACTCTGTGCCTCTGTTGCAAAAAGGGGCGAAGCTTGTGAAAAAAGTTTTGTTGGTCAAAAAATTCTTTATTAGGAATTTCTGATTTTTTTTAAAATTTTTTAAAGAAAATTTCAGCGTAAAATTTGATTTTTTAATGGGGTTTTATTGGATTTTTGTCGAAATTTCATAAATTTTGAGACAGTTTTTGGAGAAACTAGAATTAGATTTTTGACTTTTTCCAAGGTTTAATTTTCTTGAACAATTGCGAATTTTTCGAGAAAAAAACATTTTTTTTTTTGATTTTTAGAATTTTTAAATTTATTTTCAGGGAAATTGATGCGAAAATTAAAAATATTTTCGATAGTTCTGCGAAAATTCGGCTCCAATTGACCTGAAACTTTGGGAAATAATGGAAAAAATACTCCCGGACATTTCCAGAAAATTTTAGACTAAAAT
Organism: Caenorhabditis japonica; assembly: GCA_963572235.1. Lineage (NCBI taxonomy): Eukaryota > Metazoa > Nematoda > Chromadorea > Rhabditida > Rhabditidae > Caenorhabditis > Caenorhabditis japonica. The sequence goes on from OY754345.1 coordinate 2,689,310, forward strand.
ATCGATTTTTAAAATTTTCAGAAAAATAAAAGATATTTTCGGTCTGAAAATTTTTAGGAATTTCCTCGAGTATTTTTGCCACTATTTCCCAAAGTTTTACGCCAATCGGAGAATTTTTCTAATTTTCGCTGAATTTTTTGATGGTTTTTCCTATTTTTTGAAACTGAAAAATGGAAAAAAAATTTTAACACAATTTTTGTAATTTTTAATTTTCTAGCTCGCTTGGTTGCGCAGAAGGCTTTTCCAGTGCAAATTTGCAGTTTAAAATTTAAATTCCAGAATGGTGAACCGAAAATACGACACTGACAAGTGGTCTCGCCGCGAAAAGATGATATCCGAACGGGACATGGTGTCCAACTATCGGCGCATTCAATCCGAGGAGAATTTTTCGAAGAGGGCCGGATTTATGGAGGATCTGCAGGAGGCGTCCAAAGGACGGTCTGTGCGATTGTGAGAGGGATTTTTCTGGGAAAAATGCCAGTTTTCTAGTCCCCCAGCCATGCATGCGCCTTTAAAGAGCTGGCCTAGGGACTAGAAAACCCAATTAAAATATTTTTTTGTTTTTTTTTCTTTAATTTAACGATTTTTTTTTTGGTTTTTTTCTGTGATTTTTCATATCAAAGTCTATCTATTCCACACCCCAGTACTCGTTCTTTCCCCCCTTTTTTTATACCAAAAAGCCTATAGATTTTTTATTTTTTATTAGAATTATTGAATATTGAATAAACGTGCTTGACTTTTTCTGAAAAGGTGTCTTAACTGGTGTAATGCAGGGATATTTAACTCACCCAGTTAATCTTTTTTTTATTGCAAAAAGTAAAAATATCGATTTTTAACTTGGTTTTCAGAAAAAAAAAACTAACCAAATATGTACATAATTCGGATAGGAACACAATTTTTAAAACAGGTATTTTTGATTTTTTGAAAGAAAAAATTGTCCAAAAGGAGTACACGAGATGGGTTATCGAGGCCATCAGGAGTTTTTTTTTTCGCTCGTTTCCTAGGACAGCGCTCGAAGAAAATGCATTTAATTTCAACGTCTCTCAATTTTCCTCATTATTTTCAATTTTTAAAAAATCAATTTCACATATTCTGTGTGGTTTTTCTAGTCCAAAACTCATTTTCCTGAATTTCTGATTTTATAAAAATAATCAAAACAACAATACATTTTACTCTTTCTTTCAATCCTCCTCACAAGTTTAAGATTCTGTTGAATATCTTTTTTTCGATAAGCAATATAGTTTTGACTGTCCAATTCTGACGCAGAGCAAACTTGGGCACCCAAAAACACTGGTGGACGAAAGATTGCGCTAAAAAGAAGGATCAATATGCTGGAACCGTTTAATGATACATATAGTGGAGTTCATCCAACTTGTTACTTTAATCTGCTCTGTGGAACCCGGCTAATCCTAATACTAACTACCATCGGAACGAATTCTGCTACCAAATGTGGGACATGCCGCGCGGAAAGAGGAACGGTAATTTTCCTGTACTGAATTGATTGGAAAAAAAAATTCCAACTTATAGGGACCATTGCCAAGATGAGGTTCACTGGGATCAAGAACAAAAGAAACCGTCGTCAGAGAAGGTTTTTAGCGCTGCGCTGCAAACCCGCTCCCTTCGCACAGTGGAAAATGCGGCCACGTTGGCGACTAGAGAGTGCAGAAAATTGAGAGAGCTGTGCGATTGGAGCGAATTTGCAGAGCTTCGAGTATAAATAAACAAAACACAAAAAAAAATATTCAGGACAGTCCCAAAACATCTTGTCCCGCGAAATTGGTCTATCGCAGTCAACGATCTCGCGAAAAAGTCATTTGGAATTTTGTTGAAGTTGACAAATACATTAAGTTTCCCAAAAACCATTTGAGATTCGAGAAATGCAGAACGCATTTTTTGCAACCGTGGACGGAAAACACTGGACCGAGTCGCTGAACTACAATTACAAAGCGTTCGTCTGCGATGCCGAAATGCGGATCATTTATGTGCAAATCTGTACACATGGCGTGAACTCTGATGGTCCACTACCAGGAGAATGCCGCTAGACTCGTGGGCTTGCAGATTCTTCTTCCGGACGACAAAACGGTAATGCCAGCATTCATTTTGGCAGACAACGGATTTGGTCAATCGTAACAAATTCTAATGCCCAGATGTTCCAAAATGGTCTACTGCCAGTTCTTCTCAAGAATGTCGCTGGCCTCGACTCGTGGGCTTGAAGATTCTTCGGGACGGCAAAATGGTAATGATTTGGTCAATCGAAACAAAGGATGCAGCCCGAGAACATCTCAACGAGCACATATCGGCAACACGGGTGAAAATCGAGAACTTGTTCGGTATTTTCCAGTTTTCGGTCGTGCTCTCACGAGCACTGTCACTGTTGGCCTGCTCGTTATCACCGATGATGATATGGACTATCCGATCATCATTGATCTGTACAAAACCGCAGAAGAGCAGCGTACAGCCCTCAACGAATTCGTTATGGACCCCTAAAGTATTTAGAGGAGGCACCAACTTGGGGGATTTACGAATATCACATCCAAATCGCACAAAAAAGTTTTCCTGATGTTTGCCAAAATTTACAACAAAAAAAAACTAAAAGACCACGGGGAGTACACGAAGTCGACGTTTCCTAGGCCAGCGCGCCCGGTTTTTGAGGCCGGTGGCCGATAGCGTTGTTTCGAAAACATTTTATTGTCTTCAGCAATTTTTATCCGCTATTTTTTTGTTACATTATTTACAAATCGGGCAAAATTGCGCCAAGCAAGTGGAATTTTAAGTTTTGTCAATGACAATTTCCGGAATAAAAAATGCTGACCGCCGGCTTCCTAGGCCGCGACTTCGTGTACTCCCCGTGGTCTTCTATTTTTTGTTGTTGTAAAAATCATTTTTAAAAACAGAGAAATTGAGTTTTTTTTGCGATTTCAATGTGATATTTTATTATCCCCCATTTATTTATTTTTTTCAATTTAATTTGTACTGTATTCAATCTGATGGATAATAAATACATTTTAAATTTTCGAAATAACAAAAATTCGAAAATAATGAGGAAAAATGGAGGGAAACAGATTAAAATTGAAATTTAATGCGTTTTCTTCGAGCGCTGGGTCCCGTTGCGGAGGGCCGCGGTGGCCTAGGTACTCAGATAATTTTTTAGCTAATAGCCATCGGGCCGTGTCCCATATGCATTTGGCACGTCCCTAATTCGATGGCTACTAGCCTTGTTCAATGGCTATTAGCTGTTTTCGATGGCTATTAGCCTTTTTTTCTTGTCATGATTTATGAATAACCCCATTAAAAATTTTATTTAATAGTGAAAAAATCTTTTGAACCAGAAAAGAAAATCAGTGACCACTATTTTTCATTTTTTTTAAATCTATTTTCTGCAAATTTTGCACATTTTACACTCTCGCAGACTAATCGTGGTCCCCTGCTCCGTGATCGCCACCGGAATTGTGCTCGCCGAGGAGCCGGGAGCAATGTACCAGGTCAGTCAGGTGTCGTCGGCACGCACGGAAAAATGATCGCGCCGGTTTGTTTAGTTTTAGTTTTAGTTTATACGGAGCAATCTAGTGATGAGCATAGAAGAATTGTGGAATGAATAAATAATCGGCTTATTCGCCCCGCGATTTCTCACCTTTCTTCACATGTTCGGCATTTTAAGAACTTTTGAGACTGGAAATAAGAGTGAAGAGCAGGGTACAAAATTTAAACTGTAACCACATTTTGTATGTGGGTGCTGATTTGGAATAGAACTGTAGCGAAATAGAACTGCCTGATATGGAGCTGTAGTGACCCAGAACCGCTAGTATACAGTACAGTGGTTTAGAAAGTATACAGTACAGTCTCAGCAAAAACCCACAACTTTTACGCAAACTTTGAAGTTTTGCAACTGTCACGCAAACCATCCACAATGAACGCGCAACTTTCGAGAATCTCGCAAGGTTTACACAATAATTCAGTGAAATTTTGTGAATTGTGCTAACTTCATACAATCCTTACACAGACTTTACACAGCTCTCGCACTGTCAGAGATGAGAAGTTGCAGTAAGTTTGCGCTAGAGTTGCGGTTTTTTGCTGAGGTGGTGTATTCAGTACAACTCCATTTCAGGCAGCTCAGAGACCAATTCTGAATTTTTTCAACATAGTCGTAAAATATAATGCCCACTGTGCAAACACCATGACGCCACAATGCAGAAAATGAACAATTACTGTAATTTTGTTTTTTTTTAAATTTATTTTTCGAGACCATCACACAGCCTGCAGCCCCCTCTGTAGAGTACGTTTTATAGAAAGCAGAAAAAACGGTGCCGCAGGCTAGACTTACAAAAAGGGGCGGAGCGAGCTCCTTCCCGGCTTCCCAATGTCAATTCAAAATGCAATCACCGTAAAACGCAAGCCACAGTGATTTTCTATTTTTTTCGAAAATTTAAAAATTGTCGTAAAATATAATGCCGATTGTGCAAACACCATCTGTGCTACATTTTTCTTGAAAATAGTGAAAATTATCGTAAATCGCACATATTACCACGGAAAACAATAAAAACGCCGAAAAGTTTACAGTAATCCATTAAAAATTGTCGTAAAATATTTTGTCACTACGGTAATCCCTCTAAACTACCGTAAATACTGTATTATAAGCCCATGGGCTTCTATTTTTCAAAGGGGTCTCAAGGGTGGGCTTATATTACAGGGTGGGCTTCTATTTTTCAACCCTCTTTTTTATCCACAACATAAAAATTTCAAAAAACCAACAACAATTTTCATAATATTAAATTCTGATTGCGAGTCAGAAGTTCTAATTCAAGAGCACTAACAACATAAAATATATTTTTGTAACTTAAAAAACAATAGTTTTCGTAAAGAAATGTTGTGTCGATTTATCTGTTTTTATTTACGACAGTAAAACTTTATGAACTTTTCCGAAAAACGGATATCATTCAAGATGATTTCTTAAGGAACTCAACCTATTTTCCGATGTAAACTACCCAAAATAAACTAAAAATTGCAGCACTGCTTTATTTTGGCCATTTTCATTATAATTTTTGATATTATTACTGGTGTTAGTATTGTCGGGCCGCCAAGTATTGGGGGGGGGGGGGGCGGGATTTTTTGTTTTGATGATGCAAATCGACTGAAAACACAATATGGAATCAGTTAAAAAAAATAAATTTCACGCCCAGCACTAGTGGCAGCACTGGGCTTCCATTAACAGAACTTTTTAAAAACGGGTGAAAATAATGCAAAATTGAACACATCGCGATGAAACGCGCACAATTCCATGCCAATAATCAATGGGTCCCAGACTCTTTGGGCACGATTGATTTTCGATTAAGTCTGCTTAGGGTACCAAATTTGTGTACGGCCTCTTTGGATACGACTGTTCCTTATTACGGCAACTTTTTTGTATTAAATTTGCAAATTTGGTACCCAAAGAGCAGCCGTAACCATAAAGAAAACGTACCAAAAGAGCGAGGAAACCAAAGGACCGGGACCCATTGAGTGTTGGCTACAATTTCAAGATGGGCTTTTATTAAAGGGTGGGCTTCTATTACAGGATGGGCTTCTATTTTTCAAAGGGGTCTGGAGATGGGCTTTTATTAAAGGGTGGGCTTCTAATACAGGTGGGCTTATATTACAGTATTTACGGTATATTTTTAAATTTTTTGGGGTAAACAGCTCGTAAAATGTGCTGCAAAGTTTTTGAAAATAGGCTACCGTAATCACATAATTAAAATTTTTTTGAAAATGTCGTAAAATACAGTGCATTGTGTGCAAACACCATGAAGTCAGAATGCAGAAAATTGGCAAATACCGTAATTTTTTCCTATTTTTTGTGTCGTTTTTTCTGATTTTTCAAGCAAAAATTCGATATTTTCGATGTTTTTATAATTGTCGTAAAATACAGTGAACTGTGTGCATACACCATGACGTCAGAATGCAGAAAATTGGAAAAAAATCTTAATTTTTCCCATTTTTATGTGCTTTTTTTCTGCATTTTCAAGGAAATATTCGTTATTTTCTCTGTATTTTTATTGTCGTGAAATATAATGTCGAGTGTGCAAACACCATGACGCCAGAGTGCAGAAAATGGTCAAATACCGTAATTTTTTCCTATTTTTTGTGTCGCTTTTTCTGATTTTTCAAGCAAAAATGCGATGTTTTCGATGTTTTTATAATTGTCGTAAAATACAGTGCACTGTGTGCACCATGACGTCAGAGTGCAGAAAATGGACAAATTCTGAATTTATAATCAAAAATTTGAGGAAACATTGAGGAAAATCTTTGGAAATACAATTTTTAGAATTTTTCAAAAATTTTCAAAATTGTCGTAAAATACCATGTCAAGACCGCAAACACCATGACGCCAGAATGCAGAAAATTGAAAAGTACCGAATTTTTTTCTAATTTTGTGTCGTTTTTCTAATTTTTCAAGCAAAATTCGTTTTTTTTTGCAGTTTTTGTAAATGTCGTAAAATACAGCGCACTGTGTGCAAACACCATGACGCCAGGCCAGAATGCAGAAAATGGACAAGATCTGAATTTCTAATAAAAAATTCAACAAAAAATTGAGGAATTTATTTAAAAATACGATTTTTTGAGTTTCTGAAAATTTTCAAAATTGTCGTAAAATACAATGTCAAGGCCGCAAACACCATGACGCCAGAATGCAGACATTTTTAAAATACCGTAATTTTTTCTGCTTTTTTGTGTCGTTTTTTTCTGATTTTTCAAGCAAAAATTCGTTATTTAGAAACCATTTTTTAAAAAGAATTTCCCCCATTCAAAAATGCATTTCGAAATTAGGAAAAAGATTCAATGATAAACAGAAAAATTCCATTGAAAAATAAACATTTTCCCTCTTCCATTATCATCGGACAAAGAACACAAATATCCGTGGGTGCTCCGTGCACCCACTTGCACCCGTCTCAGCTTTTATCCCTTCTAACTGTCTGCGTCTCTACAACGTTCCTTGCTCTCTCTGTGTGGTCGAGTGTCTGGCACAAGGACATTGGCATTTCGTTTTGTGCACTCATGAGAACACTTTCGAAATTTGAAACAAAAAAAGAACCATTTTATTTTATTTCTTTTCATTCATACTTTATTACCCATCATAAAAATCCTGAAATTTCCCCGTAAAACACGTGACTGACACCCCTCCCTTACCATAATCTTTTCTTAATCAGTGTCAGAAAAAGTGGGCGGAGCCTGGCCCACATGGGTACTTATAGTGAGGCTTGTGATAGGGGTGTTAGGAATTGAGAATTTTTTTTCTTTTTCAGGAAATTTCTGAATTTTTGGACTTAAATTTTCGTAAAATATGATGTCCCATGTGCAATTTTGCATGGAAAAATTTACGGGAAAAATAAAAAGGAGAACAATTCCTGTATTCCCCTATTTTCTGCATTCTGACGTGTGTGGTGTTTGCACACTCGGCATTATATTTTACGACATTTTTCAAATGGTTTTGTAGAAATTTAAAAAATCAAAGTTTTAATGAATTTTTTCGGTATTTTCCAATTTTCTGCATTCTGGCGTCATCGTGTTTGCGGTCTTGACATTGTATTTTACGACAATTTTGAATATTTTCTCAGAAGTTCTAAAAATCGTATTTTTAAAGAATTTTTTTTTGATATTCCGATTGGAAACTCTGAAAATGTTCCGGTATTTGCCGAATTTTCGCATGGCGGTGTCATGGTGTTTGCACACTCGGCATTTTATTTCACGACATTTTCAGAAATTAATTCAATGCGATTATGTTACTGTAGGCAACATACTTTACGACATTTTCACCTCAAAAACAGTCCAGAGGGATTACGGTAGAGACAACACGTTTCACGACAATTGTTTTCAGTTTGAAAAAATTTTTTTATGGATTACTGTCACTTTTTTATTATTTTCCGTCGTAGTATTTGCGATTTACGATAATTTTCATCATTTTCAAGCAAAATTTAGCACAGATGGTGTTTGCGGTCTTGGCATTGTATTTTACGACATTTTTGAAAATTGGCCTAAATCACTCTGTAAATCGTGTTTTTCGGGCTACTTTCGACAGCAAAAACACTTTTATTTGAAAGAAAAATGTGTTTCCAAATTAAAAAAAAATTAAATTTCACCTGTCCAGTAGCTGTCAAGCTGTCAATTTAAATTTTAAAAAAATCTGAAAAGGCAATTAAATTGACACTTTTGCCGCAATATTTATTTCAAAAACCACATTTTTATTTCCTTTTTCTTCTCTTGATATCAGTGTTATTCAATCCGGTGGCATGATTCTGTGCTGGTCCTCTTCCACGTCCGATTTTTATTATTTTTGTTTTTTTTAATTCTCGGTATATTTAAAACGCTGCAAACTCTCTCACGGCGCGCTGGAGACTTCGTTTTTGAAATTTTTTGGGAAATGAAAGTCTCTGCGTCTCAATGATACTATCGAGACGCATATAAATGCGACAGAGCGCGTTTGCCTTTACGTAGGTTTTCACACACCGAGTCGCTCTAATCGAACAGTGAATTGCGTATGCATTTGGAGTGAGATTCAGAGAAAACAGAGCCAAACATCGGCCACGCTTTCGTCGCCAACGTGGCCGCGTCCTCCACTGTGCCAAGGAAGCGAATTCGCAGCGCTTTATACCGAGATTACCTTTTTTTTTTTTTGCAAACAAATCAATAAAAACATTTTTTTTTACTGTTTCGAAAAAAATATTAGGCGATTCGATTTCTGTTAGCCAAATATTGTGCGTTTTACGAAAATCGCTTCTAACCTGCAAGAAGTTTAGAGGCTTTTTATGATATAAATTAAAATATTTGAGGCAGTATTGTGAAAACAAAAAAATTGCAACGCGGTGTTTGCGTACTTTTGAAATTCAAATGAAATTTGCCGGTGCTACCTCGGAATAGAACTGAAGTGTAATAGAACTGCAGCGATATAAAACTTGCTTCGCAATAAAACCGTTCGGAATAGAACTGTTCGGTAAAGAACTGTAGCAAAATAAAACTGTTTTGGAATAAAACTGTTCGGAATAAAACTGTAGCGTTTTGGAACTAAATTAGCAATAGAGCGCGATTGCATTGCTTGGCCGTCAAGACGGGCCGAGAAAAAAATGATAAAAGTTTATTCAAAAAAACAACAAAACAAACAATTTTTTATGAATAGCTCAAATATAAAACTGTTGGAAAAAGCACGCGCATGAGAAATTCCAATATTTGAATGAGCAAGCAATGCAATCGCGCTCCATTGCTAATTTAGTTCCAAAACGCTACAGTTTTATTCCGAACAGTTTTATTCCAAAACAGTTTTATTCCGATCAGTTTTATTTCGAACAGTTTTATTTCGCTACAGTTCAATTTCACTACAGTTCTATTCCAAAGCGAGTTCAATTTCGCTACAGTTCTATTACGCGTCAGTTCTATTCCGAGGTAGCACCAATTTGCCATGCTATGTCGTTTGAATTTCAAAAGTACACAAACACCACGTTGCAATAAAAATTTTTTTTCGATTTTTTTTTTTGTTTTTTCGGGTTTTTTTTTGGATGAGACAAAAATTTTTTTGATTTTTTTTTTCGATGGTAAGAGTGAGACCAAAAAAATTTTTTTTTTTGATGATGCGCCGCAGGCAAAAAAAAAATTTTTAGAGACGCGGAGGCGAAAGAAAGTTCCGGTTTTTGGGCAAAAACTTATTCAGTATATGCTCCGAATTGACAAAACCCTCTAATTTTCAACAAAAACTTGTAAAATTTCTTTTTAAATGGCAGAAATACGTACTTTTTTTGGAATTTTTTTTGGTAAATTTTTTGAGGACAAAACATTTTTTTTTGGTAATTTTTCTGGGGGACAAAAAAAGTTTTTTTTTTGTGGAAAATTTTTTTTTTGTCCCACTCCTGGTCCCATGAGCAAGTCGGATGTCACTTTTATTGAAAATCAAAACAATCCGAGAAAAATCTATTAAACGTTGTTTTTTGACGGTTTAATACAAGTTTTCTTAATTTTCTTGGGGTTTGCTTACTTTCCTTAAGGGTGTCATCAGTGTCAAAGTTGACTTACCCATTGGACGTTGAAAGTGTTGTAACACAGCTGAAAAAGGTCCGATTAACCCGAACTTAACTAAAATCATAATTTTAGTTCAAGTTCTTTATTTAGATAATAAATGTAGAGTTCTGGAAGATCTGAAAAAAAAAATCAAATTTCTGGGGTTGAAAATTTTGACATTTTAAATTTTTGAAAAATCGGAAATTTTCAAAGTTGATTAAATTTATTAACGTGTTCATGCAAATTTCCAGAATCATAATCCTCTTCGTTCAAAAGTTGTAGTCATGAAAGTGAAATTGTATATCTTACATAAATTTTACATAGAAAAACAGGTTTTACTGAGAGAAAAATAATGAAATCAATTAAAAAAAAATGCAAGAGTCAAAAATTGCGCAAGCACCGAAAGTGCGCCAGCTAATTAGGCTCCGCCCACCTTTCCAATCCTGGACACTGTGCTGCGCCGTTTAAAATGATTAAAATTTTGGTAACCATTAATCGAGAAGTTTCCTCTGGGACGTTTCGAAACTGTATTATCCATCCCTTAGAGTTCCACCGCTCGCACACGGACAGTGCACTGCGGACTTTCCCGCATTTCGACTCAGAGTGCATTTATAGTGCATTTTAGCAATAAATTTTGAAAAATTCGCCGAAATCTGTTAATAGAACCAACACGGCGAGGATAGTTTCGAAACATCCTAGTTTAAATTTTTTTTTTGATTAAAATGTTTGTTTGAAACTGTAAATGAATGGAATAGTTTCTCATTATTTTTATTGATTTACCAGTTTCCCCTTTTTCCAAACATTTTCCTCGAGATTGGACGCGAAAAAGAAAGCCAAGAATAGCACAAAATTCATCATTCTTCCTTTGCATTCGGAAAAAAGCCAGCCAGTTTTTTAACGAGCCAGGGATTCCCCCGAAAATTGAGAGAACAAGAGAAAGAAAAAGAGAGGGAGAGAGAAATTGCGGGCTCTTTGCTCCCTTTCTGCGCCTGTCTGTCTCCTCCTCGACAGATTTTTAGGACATGAAAAAAGTACAATTTCTATCTGTTCCACAGTGTTTTTTAGGCCTTTCCTATGAAAAAAAAAATCTTCATTTCTAATTTAAAAACATGTGTTTTTCACGCAAATCGCCCTCCGCAAAATTGCAGTTTTTTCCACGTGGCAAAATGAGGAAATTTGGTGAATTTTTGAAAATTTATAATTTTTTGGTTCGGAATTTTCTAGAACTTCCAGAAAGTTTGCGGGGAACATCTGCTAGTTTAGACTAAAAAATGTAGAATTTTTCGGATAAAAAAATTAGAGAGAAAATTTTTTTTTTTTTTTTTTGGAAAATTTAATTTTTAAATAAAGCCGTTTTCCTGCATTTTTCTGCATTTTAGCAATGACTTAAAGTGAATTTTCAACCCAAAACTCCAAAAAAATGATTGGCAGCTGCTAGACAGTTTGAAATTTCAAAATTTATTGAAACTTGGTTTTTAAATTTTGAAATTATGTGTTTATTCGTCTAAAAAAGTTCTCCTCTCTCCATCTCTGTGTCTCTCCTCTCTCTCTTCCTCTCGCTTTCTCGCTCCTCATATCCCCCTCGCCATTTTTTGCTCCCCCGAACTGAGTATCAAACGCAACACAGACCACAGACCACAGGCTCCGCCCACTTTTTCTAGTTGCTCTACGAGTGAAGCGTCAGAATAGAAAGGGTGTATTTCGAAAGGAATACAGCGCGATTTTTCTTGTTTTTTTTGGCTGAAAATGATGTTAAAAATGGGGGTTTTAGCTTGAAAATATTAATTTTTGAAAAAATTTGAAAAAATTTTTTTTTCATTTTTTAAAAAAATTTGAAAAAATTTTTTTTTCATTTTTTAAAAAAATCATTAAAAATTAGGGAAAGTTTTAGATAAATTCTTTAAAAATGTGTTTTCTGTTTTTTGGTTTAAAATGCGCTTCTTTTTTTTTTTTGAAAATTGGAATTTTCGAAAAATCAAAAAAAATTTTTTACGAATTCTCAAAAAATAAAGAAAAATTCAGATTAAATGTAGAAAAATTCGCAGATTTTTCGAGATTTTGTTATTTTTTTTTTTTGGCTGAAAACGACGTTAAGAATGATTTTTTTCTAAAAATTTTGAAAAAAAAATTTTTTTTTTCATTTAATTTTCGAAAAATAAAGAAAAATTCAACTAAAAAGGATGGAAAGGAGTAGAAAAATGTTCAGATTTTTCAAGATTTTTTTTTCATTGTTTTTGGCTGAAAATACCCTCAAAAAAAATATTTTTTCTCAAAATTAAAAATTTTTTTCAAATTTCCAAAATAAAAAAAAAATCATTAAAAAATAAGAAAAATCCTAGTAAAATCATAGTTTAGTTTCTTCTACATTAAAAAACAATTTAAGGCTTAAAAATGTGCTTAAAACGTTCACATTTTCCAAGATTTTCGAGAAAAAATTTTTTTTACAAAAATTTTTGAATTTTTTTTCACTTTTTCCAAAAATCAGTAAAAATCATAGAGATTTCTAGAAAGCTTTCAGAAAATTCCCAGATTTTTCTAAGCTCTTTTCTAGTTGTTCTGGCCAAAAAAAGTTAAAAAAAAATAGAGTTTTTAGCTTGAAATTTACAATTTTTGAAAAAAATATTAAAATTTTTTTTTTGAATTTTTTATTTCCCCCCCCCCCCCTTTTTTTCTACGTCATAATAAATCAAAAATAATTTTAAAAAAATGCAGAGATAATTAACAAAAAAAATAATTAAAATTGAGCAAATTTAATTTTTACAGATTTTTTGAAAATTTGTCAAATACGAAAAAATAAAGACTTTTTTCCAGGTTTTTCTAGACTTTATTATACTTGTTTTGTCTGAAAATAACGCTTTTGCTGGTTTTTTTAAAAATTTAATTCTGATTGTGAACAAAAAAAGATTTATTTTTCGAAATTTAGAATTTTGCAAAAAAAAAATTCAAAAAAATTTTTTTTTCCAATTTTTAGAAAAATTCTAATTTTTAGCAAAAAAATGCTATTAAAAATTCTACAAAAAACCCATAATTTCAATCATTTTTTCCTTCTAAAAGGCCCATTTTCCGTTTTTAATTTAATTGCCTGGCACCTCTTCAGCAGGTTGAAAAAATAGGCAAAAAAAACATGCCGGGCAAATAGAGTAAGTACGGTACCATTTTCAATCGACTTGAAGTGCGGCATGAAAACGCAAGTCAAGTCTGCATTCACCGTTCTGTCTGCGTCTCTTCAAAGATCACTGTGTTCGCGTGGTCGTGGTCGCGCACAAATAAGTGGGCGGAGTTTCGCGATCTCATGTCGCAAGTCGATTGAAAAATTATAATAGACGCAGGCATAACGAGATTGCTTACTGTAGCCGGCAAGAATATTTAATATTGATAATAATTTGTTCTACTTTTAAATTCCCCATTTCCAGGACCCACCCCGGTTGCCGGCACCGTCCCATCCTTGAAAATGGTCAAATCGCCGGTGTGGTGTGACGGAACTTTGCTGCACGCCGTGCAGCTCTCCGGCCTCTTTCCCGACTGCAAAACTTTTGTGGACATGCCGTTGAAGCATGATGCAGGTGAGCAATTTAGCGGGTCTCTATGTTTTTTCCGCCACATTTATCATAACAAGAAGCATTGAACACATTTTCGATGAGCTCATCCAGCTCAGCTCTGCGCGACACGACACAACACAACACAAAAGCTGTTTTTTTTTTCTTCTCGTGTCTATTGCTCACCCACTTTTCAGCGAAAATTCACGTGAAAAAGTGGTGCATGGAAGGGGAGAACACCACGCCAGCTTGTGCTTGTTTACTTACTTTCTCGGCTTTTTTTCTCTTCTTTTTTCTTCCTTGTCCACTTTTTGTAGCCAGGGATAGAATGGGATATATTATATATGACAAAGATCAAAGTCCCCTGCACTTTGTTCGGCAGGGTGCCATTCTAATAGAGTTTTAGTCTAATCAGGCGAAAACAGTTCATTCTGACAGAGCTAGGATTCATGAAACTGGAAAAAAACAGGAAAATCGTTTTCCAGAAATGTTTTCCCTGCGTCTCTCAATTTCCAAATTTCGTTTTCCAGAAAACGAGTTTCCTCTCGTTTTCCAGTTTCCTGGATCTAGAGGAACTTCGAATCTGATTAGGAAGGTTTCAAGTCTAATTAGAAGATTTACAAGTCTAGTTTGTAAATTTCAAAAGAAATTACAAGAATTTAGACTTTCTAACTAGAAGTTTCTTATATTCCAGTATTTTTAGGAGAGTTTTGAGTCTAATTAAAAGAATTTGGAGTCAATATTCAAATTATTTTGTCAATTTTCTGCTAATTTTTTGATGTTTTTTTTTTCTTTTCTTAAAATTTGAAGATTTTCGAATTTTTCATTAATCTGATGTTTCATAAATTTTAAAAATAGGCCACAATTGTTTTCAAAATGATATTTACAAATTAAATCGGTGCTACCTCGGAATAGAACTGAAGCGAAATAGAACTGCAGCGAAATAGAACTCGCTTTGCGTTCGGAATAGAACTGTTCGGTAAAGAACTGTAGCAAAATAAAACTGTTTTGGAATAAAACTGTTCGGAATAAAACTGTAGCGTTTTGGAACTAAATTAGCAATGGAGCGCGATTGCATTGCTTGACCGTCAAGGCGGGCCGAGAAAAAAAAATGATAAAAGTTTATTCAAAAAAAAAAAACAACAAAACGAACAATTTTTGATGGATAGCTCAAATATAAACTGTTGAAAAAAGCACGCGCATGAGAAATTCCAATATTTGAATGAGCAAGCAATGCAATCGCGCTCTATTGCTAATTTAGTTCCAAAACGCTACAGTTTTATTCCGAAACATTTCTATTCCAAAACAGTTTTATTCCGATCAATTATATTCCGAACAGTTTTATTTCGCTACAGTTCAATTTCGCTACAGTTCTATTCTTCCGCAATTGTTCTCAAAATGGTAGACCCTGACAAAACCGGGGAAAACCACGAAACCGGGGAAGACAAAACCAGGGAAGAGGCTCCGCCCCCTTTTGCAACTGCTGCACGATCTTTTTTACTGGAAGTGTTGAAAAAGTGCGCCGCAGACTTGCAACTTTTCCCCGGTTTTGTCCATTTTTAAAACCACAAAAAAAAACACAAATTGAGAAATTTGCAACAAAAAAAAACATTAGTAAATTAACACAATAGGCTCCGCCCCTTTTACAGTAAGATCCTCTACTGCCGCCTTGAAATAATTGAAATTTTTGAATTTCTGGGTTGTAAAATTTGAAAAAAAAAAACGCCAGCAAAATGAAAACTGTAATACCGTGTTTATGTACTCTATTAAAAGAGCACCTAACTCAAATTAAAAGGCGTTTTTCTCAGTTTTGTGGAACTTCAATAATTGCTTGAAAAAGCAGAAAACGATACAGAAAAATCAGAAAATTTCACGATATTTGTCCCTTTTCTGCATTCTGAAGACATGGTGTTTGCGGACTTAACATTACATTTTTCGACTTTTTTTTTCCTTTTCAAAAATTCGAAAAATCAAAGCTTTAATGAATATCCTCTTTTTTTTTTTCTTCAATTTTTGATTGAAAATCCAGGAAGAAAAATTAAAAAATTTCGGTATTCACCTATTTTCTGCATTCTGGCGTCATGGTGTTTGCACACATTTTACGACAATCACAAAAAACAGCAAAAATAACGAATCTTTGCTGGAAAAAGCAGATAAAATGACACAAAAAATGAGAAAAAATATTTTGGATTTCTGAAATATTGAAAAAAGGTCGTGAAATATAATGTCAAGTCCGCAAACACCAAATTTTTTCAAAAATTCGAAAAATCAACTTTTTAAAGGGGGTGCCAACTTTCTGGGGAAAGTGGCTTAAAATATACTCTTGAGTGGGGGATTTACGAATATCACATTGAAATCGCACAAAAAAATTTTTCTGATTTTTTATGATTTTTACAAAAAAAAATAGAAGACCACGAGGAGTACACGAAAATCGTGGCCGGGGACTAGGAAACCCGCGGCCGCGGCTTCTAGAAAGATCCATTTTCACCAGAAATATTAATTTTTCGTGCAATTTTCCTCGTTTTTATTATCGATTTTCGATAAAACATGCTCTAATCGCTTATTGAAATTTTTGATAATCGCGAAAACATATTTTAGTCATAAATATCGAAAAATCGATATTCGCCTTTCGTTCGATTCATCGGTTTAAATAATTTCTTGTGAACATTTATTGTTCAAATATAAACGTTACAGATAAAATAGTGAACTTAATGCGGAATTGAGCAGGAAAAGGGACAGAAAAGGAAGGTATGAGAATTTTTGTTCCGAATTTGTTTTATCATTATTTTTGTGATCAACACGCGTTAATTTGATATTTTAAAACACGAAATGATGTTTTTACATTATTTCCCCAAGATTAATGCAAAAAAATGCGAGAAAGACGGGAGAAAAATGTTGAAAAAGAAAATGACGTTTGAATTTCGCGCCAAATCGTGTACTCCCCGTGGTCTTCTATTTTTTTTTGTAAAATTCGCCAAAAATCAGAAAAATTGTTTCGTTCGATTTTGATGTGATATTCGTAAATCCCCCACTCAAGAGTATATTTTAAGCAACTTTCCCCAGAAAGTTGGCACCCCCTTTAAAGCATTGCATCATTTTCTTCTTGATATTTTGATTGGAAATTCAAAAATTGTCCACTTTCTGCATTCTGGCGTCATGGTGTTTGCACACAGCACACTATATTTTACGACAATTACGGAAAAAGCAAAAATAAAGAAATTTTACTTGAAAACGCAGAAAAAACGACACAAAAATGAGAAAAATTATGGTGTTTACCAATTTTCTGCATTCTGACGTCGTGGTGTTTGCGGACTTGACACTATATTTCACGACATTTTTTCCAATTTTTCAGAAATTTTAAAAATCAAATTTTTAATGGACCTATTCAAAGTACTGTAGAAAATCGGAAAACATGACAAAAAACTGGGAGAAAACTCGGAAAATGGTCCGATTGGTCTGAAACTTTGGGAGAAACTGTAAAAAATGCTTCCGGACTTTCTCAGAAAATTTTGGACCGAAATATCGGTTAAAACAAATATTGATTTTTTTTCTGAAAATTTCTGAGAAAGTCCGGAAGCATTTTTGACAGTTTCTCCCAAAATTTCAGACCAATCGGACCATTTTTCGAGTTTTCTCCCAGTTTTTTGTCATTTTTTCCGATTTTCTACAGTACTTTGAATAGGTCCATAAAGAATTGCCTAATTTTTTTTTCGAATTTTTGATTTGAAATTCATAATTTGTCAATTCGATGCACAGTGGCGTCACGGTGTTTGCAAACAGTGCACTGTATTTCACGACAATCACAGAAAACAGCAAAAATGACTAATCTTTCCTTGGAAAAGCAGAAAACGACACAGAAAAATCAGAAAAGTGTACGATATGTGTCCCTTTTCTGCATTTTTATGCCATGGTGTTTGCGGTCTTGACATTATATTTCACGACGATTCCATAACAGCAAAAAACGTTCAAAATCTCCAGAAACCACCCTCTCAAAATGGAACGCACTGATGGAGCTGACACCGATCACAAATGACGTGCTGCGCGTTTTTCTACGCGAAAATTTCGATGAGCCGGAAGGAGAGTTGGTAGAGTGTGCACCCGATGATTGGTTACCATTGGTGAGGGTTTTTTTAAAGGAAATCTTCTAGAAAAGTCCATCAATTTCCAGACAGACCAATTCGGCGACATTGTAGATGACGATTATCGAAGATTGGCGGCCGCTCTTCACGCCAAATGGCCAACTTTGTATAGAAAAGTGAGATTTTTTTATTTTGGACATTGTTAAAAAAGACATTCAGATTTCCCAAAAAGTGCTCATCAACCCGGAAAAGTACTCGATTATTCCCGTGCCCTATCCGTTTGTGGTCCCTGGTGGGAGGTGGGTATTTTTATTGGCTATTAGCCGTTTTCTTTCGCTTGTGAGCCTATTAGGTGCCAACTACGCGCCAATAATGTTTATCTGACATATTCGATGGCTAATAGCCATTTTCGACCGCTAATAGCCACATCGGCGCCAAAATTATGAACTTCTCGACAAAAAAGGAACGTTTAGATTCCGCGAAATGTACTACTGGGATTCGTTTTTCACAATCAAGGGCCTCATCGCGTCCGGAATGCTCAAAACTGTTCGGGGAATGATTGAGAATATGATTTTTCTGGTTGAGAGGTACGTTATTATTGTTTTTTAATTATTTTTTAATGTTTTTTCATCAATAATGGACCAAGTAGAACCCTTTTTTTTTGGAAATATTTTTCCAGAGGGTCTCGCCACGATTTGAATGATTTTCCACGATTGTGATTTTTTGCGTTTAAATTGTGATTTTATTTTGAAATTTTTCAAAGGAATTGAAAGACAAAGGCTTGAAAATGGATATTTGTGAATAAAAAACTCAATAATTTCTGAAAATTTCCTATTGTTTAAAATTTTTTTTTACAAAATTAACAGTTTTTTCGAATAATTGTTCCCTAATTTTTTCGGTATTTTACAAAAATTTGTTCAGAATTTTGGAAAAATCGGAAATTTTAATTTTTTGAAAATTCCTGTCATTTCAACTTTTCCGCTCAAATAACTTCTGAAATTCCCCAAAAACTCAATTTTAAATATTGTCGGTCGACAATAGAAAAATCATCAAAATGATATAATCGTGGCGAGACCCGCCACGGCGTGTTAAATAGAACCTACGTAACGGCAAACACGCCCTGTGGTATTTATCTGCGTCTCCAAAGTGGCATTATGGCAAGTTTAGCTAAGTGCGTGTAAAACTAGAGACCCCTTGGTTTTTTTTTTTGAACACCTTTCTTCTTCCACTTTTGAATAATACAAGAGTACATGTGAGCTTATCCAAACACTTTGAAACAGTAAAAAAATTTAATTTTTAAATTTTACCAAATTTTTTGACACTGTGTTTTCAATCGAGTTGCATCATCAAACATGAAACCAAAACTCCGCCCACTTTTTTTTACGCAACTTTACATTTTATTGCATTTTGGATGTTTGCGTGAAAAAAAGTAGGCGGGGTTTCATTTTTTGATGATGCAACTCGATTGAAAACACAATAGTTTTCCAAACAAAAGTGGTTTTTTTTTCAAATATTTTAATCAGTAAAATCTTCTATTTTTCGGGAAAAAAACTGAATTTTCACCTAATTCTAATAAATTTTTTAAAATTTCCTTTAAATTTGTCAAAAAAATATATATCGGCGACCTTCCGAAGCCCAAATATGTATGAGTAATGACCACACCCGTTTTACAAAAAAAAAAAGGAAAAAATAATACAAAAATTTTTAGGGGCGTGGTCTAAATCACTCTGTAAATCGTGTTTTCTGGGGTACTGTAGATACGACGCCGCGTTATTTTTTCGACAAAAATTCATCAATACTGAGAAAAAAATGGCGACATCGTGTTTGCGTACTTTTAAAATTCAAATGAAAATGGGAACAAATCTCTTCATTTGCCATGCTATTTCTTTCATTTCCGTATGAATGTCAAAAGTACGCAAACACCGCGTTGCAATTTTTTTTTGGTTTTTCAATAGGTCATGATAATTATTTTTTAATGCCGGGCGGAGCCGAGCAAATGCGCCCCACTGGATTTTTTTCGCGCGAAATCCAAATTTTGACGCATTTTTTATGTTTTTCGGGAAAAAAAGCATAAATTCTTAATTTTTTCCCACATGTGCTCCAACGGAATTATAGCTGAGGTCTTTAGAAATTTTTAAAGCCTAAGAACGTCGAATTTGGTTCAGCCACCATTTCGGAATAATCGTTTTCAGTTTTTTTTTTTTATTTATTTATTTGAATACGCCCATTGCGGTACGTGAAAAATAGAGTAAAGGTATTGAAGAAGATTCAGAAACGGAATAGAAAGAGTAAAGGAATTTGTAGGGATATGTGGGATTTTTGGTGTTTTTGCAGGATAAATCTTTACGAAAATCAAAGTTTGCGCAATTTTATGGTATTAAAAGATTCAATACATACATTTTACAAAGAAAAACAGGTTTTACTGAAAGAAAAATAATTTTAAAAAATGCGCAAGCAGCGAAAGTGCGCCATGTAAGTTTGCTGGCGCACCAGCAAACTAGGCTCCGCCCACATTTCCATTCCTGAACACCGTGTGCAAAATTAAATCCAAAGAATCCTGTGCAATGTTCTCACTGAAATTTAAAAGGTGCATGAAACTGAAAAAATTTGTTTGCATTTTTGAATTCTTCTCAAAATTATTATGCATTTGCGCGTCGGTTCACGTGTCTGCGTACACGGCATTTCATTTACTTTACGAAATTTTTTTGAAACTCTGGCATAAAAAACGGGAGCGGAGCTTGTTTTTGCCAGGGCCTTATTTTTTTTTCGGTCGCCCATTCATGAAATTAAATGCCGCCTACGCAAACACTTGAACTGACGCGCAAGTGCAAAAATGCGTGTTTTATTGCAGCTACGGATTCGTGCCCAACGGCATCCGCATCTACTATCTGAATCGTTCCCAACCGCCGCTTCTCACATGGTGTGTAAAAGCGTTTTACGAGGCGACGGGCGACAAGAAATTTCTGGAATACGCACTGCCAACGTTGAGGAAAGAGGTGGCACAGGATTTTCTGGCACAGGAAAACCTCTAATTTCAGCTCCAATTCTTCCGCGACCACAAATCGACCCGCCAACCCGACTGGAATTCTTCTCTCTACCGATTCGTGGTGGAAACCAACCGGCCACGCCCCGAATCTTATCGGGAGGACCTTGAAAGTGCAGAACATTTGGATTGCTTGGAGAAAAAATCCGTACTTTGGGGAGACTTGGCAGCCGCTGCGGAGAGGTTTTTTTTTTATTTTCTACAAGCCTGCTGCGCAGTCCTGCGCGGCTGCTGACGCAGCCTATTGGCTTCATTTATACGCACTCAGGTGAAATGCGGTGGATGCATATAGTGTCCGTATTTTAATCATGTCGTCCTTTTGGTCCATTGGACGGTATATGATAACTTTTTATTTATTTTTTGCATTAAAATAAATAAATGTAACGACTTTGCCCCTGCTTTTTTTTCACTTTTCTTACAAGTTTTTTTCTTGTAACGGCACTGATTTTTGTACTTCAGCCCTTCCAAATTTCGTGATTTTTGTGGCTGAATTAGTAAAATGTGTAAACGTTAATCAAACGACGCGGATTCATTAAATATCTATTTAGAGACTAATTTACATAAATGCACGATATGATTCAAATACGGACACTATATGCATCCACCGCATTTCACCTGTGTCAGTCGGTAGTGCGCTTGAATACAAATCCTAATGTCACGGGTTCGTGTTTTGTCCAGTGCATTTTCTTGCAAAAAGGCAATTGCGGACGCACACAGACATCCCACAGGTGAAATGCGCTTGATGCATATAGTGTCCTTTTTTGAATCATATCGTGCATTTATGTTAACTAGGCTCTAGATATTTAATTAATCCGCGTCGTTTGATCAACGTTTACACATTTTACTAATTCAGCCATAAAGGTCACGAAATTTGGGACAGCTGAAGTAAAAAAATATCAGTGCCGTTACAAGAAAAAAAACAGGGTCAAAGTCGCCAAATGTCGCAGGCTTGTGTATATACATTCAATTAATTTATTTTAATGCAAAAACTAAATAAAAAGTTATTATCACTGCGACGCGAAAACCAGTCAGAGAGATCGTGTTTTGCGGCTGTGGTCTCGCCGCGGCCAGCGCGTATACGGTAATTTGTTTAAATTATTTTTTGAATTATTTTTTCGTTTTTTTTTTCGTAAACAAACTACCGTATACTCGCTGGTCACGGCGAGACCACAGCCGCAAGGCACGAGCGCTCTGACTGGTTTTCGCGACGCAGTAATATATACCGTCCAATGGACCAAAAGGAAGACATGATTCAAATACGGACACTATATGCATCCACCGCATTTCACCTGTGCTCGATCTGAGTTTTTATATATAAGAACAATTCCAAAATCTAAATTCCAGCGGCCGCGACTTCTCCAGCCGATTTTTCGCCGTCCACGGCCCGTACGCTGGCAAATTGGAAGGCACACGGACCTCACAACTAATCCCCGTCGATTTGAACTCGATTATTTGCGGAAACTTGCACACTTTGAGCCAATTTTACGCGGCGATTGGCGATATTCAGGCTGCTAGCGAGTTTGAGACCGAATATGAAACGATGAGAGACACTATTAAGCAGGTACGGTAGAAGCTCCGCCCCTTGCGAAAGGGGCGGAGCTTGGAAAATGTTCGGAATTACCGTATTCTTCAGGTACTGTGGAACGAGGAGCACGGCTGCTGGTTCGACTACGATCTCGAGGAGCACGCGCACGCCGTCTGCTTCCACGACACCAACTTTTTCCCAATGTACACTGGCGCGTATCACGCGGATTTGGACGCGCAGCGGGTTGGTTTAAAACGAGGATTACTGTAGTTGTGTCCCTTCAGGTAGCCGACTATTTGGTGTCGACTGGTGCCACCGGTTTTCCGGGCGGAGTGCCTGTGTCGTTGACCAACACTGGCGAGCAGTGGGATTTTCCAAATTGCTGGCCGCCAACTACTTATGTGCTTTGTGAGGGATTACGGTAAGTTCTAGAAGCCCCGCCCCTTTTTCCTCGAAAATTTTTCTGCATTTCATTTTGTCGTCGTGCTGTTTGCACACAATTATTTTATTGTGTACAAACACCGCGACGATAAAATGAAATGCAGAAACATTTTCCAGGAAAAAAGGGGCGGAGCTTATAGTCTGCAATTTTTTTCAGGCGAGTAGGTCAAAACGATTTGGCGATGAATTTGATCGCCAAATGGGTGCAGAAAAATTTCAACATGTGGCGGGCGAGTGGCGGCCGAATGTTCGAGAAGGTAACGTTTTTTTTTTTTTTTAACTTTAACTGGGACGAAATAGAACGGCTCTCGCACGTTTCGAAAATTGTTCTGCAATTTGTCGTCGCGGTGTTTGCATACAATCATTTTTTCAAAGCATTTCATGGAATTTTCCTTTAAAAGCTTTAAAAAAAAGATTGTGTGCAAACACAGCGACGACAAAATGCAGAAAAATTTTCGAAACGCCCACACTCGAAACATCTGAGAGCCCATAGAACTGCTACGGCCTGATAGAACTGTTGCCTATGGCGGAATAGAACTGCTACCAACATAGAACTGCCACGACCGAATAGAACAGCTAGGATGGAATAGAACTGCTAAGGCGGAATAGAACTGCTACCAAATAGCACTGCTACAACATCGAACTGCAACCAAATAGAACGTCTACGGCTGTATAGAACTGTTACCAACGGCAGAATAGAATTGTTACCAAATAGAACTGCTAGCAAATAGAACTGCTACGGCCCGATAGAACTGTTACCAACATAGAACTGCTAGGGTGTAATAGAACTGTTAACAACATATAACTGCTAGGATGTGTTAGAACTGCTTCCAAATAGAACTGCTACCAAATAGAATTGCTACGGCGGAATAGAACTA
The DNA here is from genome assembly GCA_963572235.1 of Caenorhabditis japonica. Classification (NCBI taxonomy): domain Eukaryota; kingdom Metazoa; phylum Nematoda; class Chromadorea; order Rhabditida; family Rhabditidae; genus Caenorhabditis; species Caenorhabditis japonica. The sequence goes on from OY754345.1 coordinate 2,712,829, forward strand.
TTACCACGTCAGAATAGAACTGTCACCAACATAGAACTGCTACCAACATAGAACTGCTACGGCTTAATAGAACTGTTACCAACATAGAACTGCTACCGGTGGAATAGAACTGTTACCTACGGAGGAATAGAGCTGTTACCGACAAAGAACTGCTACCAAATAGAACTGCTAGGATGGAATAGAACTGCTAGGGCGGAATAGAACTGCTACGACCTGATAGAACTGCTACCTACGGCGAAATAGAACTGTTTCCAACGGCGGAATAGAACTGCTACGACGAAATAGAACTGCTAGGATGGAATAGAACTGCTACGGCGGAATAGAACTGCTACGGCAGAATAGAACTGTTAACAACATAGAACTGCCACCAACATAGAACTGCTAGGATGGAATAGAACCGCTACCAAAATAGAACTGCTACCAAATAGAACTATTACAGTACAACGCAGTTTCGCCGTGCTACAAAGTGAAAGGCGGTGGCGAATACGTAATGCAAGAGGGATTCGGCTGGACGAACGGTGTGATTCTCGACTTTTTGAAAAACTACGGTACCCAACTACGGCTAACAGCCGTCGAGTCTTGCGAATGCTGTGACGTCACACTGTCACGTGTCAAGCACGAGCCGCCCATGTCGCCGACAAACAGCGCCACGACCGTCGGATTGCTCGCCAGCGAAACGTTGACGCAAACGCCGTCGGTGATCTCTTTGCAGTCAATGATGTCGGAAAATTCGGTGCAGAATTGAATGTGCGCAGCAGGCTTAAATGACGTTTTTTTTCAATGAAAAAATATGTATTTTTTCTGGCATTTTGTGAACCCCCCCCCCCCCCCCCAGAAATAACGATGTGAACCGGTTTAAATAATTAATGAGAATAAATAAATAAACTAATTGCAAAACTTGAATTTTTTGGATTTCTAGGCCATAAAATTGAATTTTTTGGTTTCTAGGCCATAAAATCTCATTTTTGGGTTTCTAGGCCATGAAATTGAATTTTTGATTTTGTAAGTCATAAAATTTAAATTTTTTGGTTTTCTAGGCCATAAAATTGAATTTTTTGGGTTTCTAGGCCATAAAATTGAATTTTTGGTTTTCTAGGCCATAAAATCGAAGTTTCAGGATTTCTAGGCCATAAAATTGAATTTTCGGGTCTTTAGGCCAGAAAATTGAATTGCTGGGTTTCTAGGCCATAAAATTGAATTTTTGGTTTTCTATGCCATGAAATTGAATTTTTGATTTTGTAAGTCATAAAATTTAAATTGTTTGGTTTTCTATGCCATAAAATTGAATTTTTTGGGTTTCTAGGCCATAAAATTGAACTTATTGGTTTTTTAGGCCATAAAATTGAATTGTTTGGATTTCTAGGCCATAACATTGAATTGTTTGGTTTTCCAGGCCACACAATTGAATTTTTCGGTTTTCTAGGCCAAAAAACGAGATTTTTTGGGTTTCTAGGCCATAAAATTGAATTTTCTGGGTTTCTAGGCCATAAAATTGATTTTTTTTTTTGATTTTCTAGGCCATATAATTGAATTTTCGGGATTTCTAGGCCATAAATTGAATTTTCGGGTCTTTAGGCCAGAAAATTGAATTGCTGGGTTTCTAGGCCATAAAATTGAATTTTTGGTTTTCTATGCCATGAAATTGAATTTTTGATTTTGTAAGTCATAAAATTTAAATTGTTTGGTTTTCTATGCCATAAAATTGAATTTTTTGGGTTTCTAGGCCATAAAATTGAATTTTTTCGTTTTCTAGGCCATAAAATAGAATTTTTGAATTTCTAGGCCATAAAATTGATATTTCGGGTTTCTAGGCCATAAAATCTCATTTTTTGTGTTTCTATGCCATGAAATTGAATTTTTGATTTTGTAAGCCATAAAATTTAAATTGTTTGGTTTTCTAGGCCATAAAATTGAATTTTGGGTTTTCTAGGCCATAAAATAGAATTTTCCGGTTTTCTAGGCCATAAACTTCAACTTTTGGGTTTCTAGGCCATAAAACTGAATTTTTAGGCCATAAAATTGAATTATCGGGTTTCTAGGCCATAAAATTGAAATTTTTTGGTTTCTAGGCCATAAAATTCAATTTTTGGGTTTCTAGGCCATCAAACTGAATTTTTTGGTTTTCTAGGCCATAAAATTGAATTTTTGGTTTACTAGGCCATAAAAATGGAAATTTCGGATTTCTAGGCCATAAAATTGAATTTTTGGGTTTCTAGGTCATAAAATTGATTTTTTTTTTGGTTTTCTAGGCCAGAAAATTGAATTATTGGGTTTCTAGGCCATAAAATTAAACTTTTTGGGATTCTAGGCCATAATTTTGAGATTTGGGTTTCTAGGCCACATAATTGAATTTTTGGGTTTCTAGGCCATAAAATTGAATTTTTGGTTTTCCAGGCCACATAATTGAATTTTTGGGTTTCTAGGCCATCAAATTCAATGTTTGGTTTTCTAGGCTATAAAATTGAATTTTTGGGGTTTTCTAGGCCAAAAATTGATTTTTGGTTTATTAGGCCATAAATTTCAATTTTTGGATTTCTAGGCCAGAAAATTGAATTTTTGGGTTTCTAGGCCATAAATTTCAATTTTTTGGTATTCTAGGCCATAAAATTGAATTTTTCGGTTTCTAGTCCATAAAATTGAATTTTGTGATTTTCTAGACCAAGAAATTGATTTAAATATACAAGTTATTAAAAGATAAAAAGAACATGATTTTTACAAAGAAAAACAAGTTTTACGGAGAAAAAATAATAAAATCAATTTTAAAAAATGCGTCAAGACACCACCAAACGTCAAGACACCACCAAACCAACTGAATTTTTTGGTATTCTAGGCCATAAAATCGCAAAATTCAATCAATTGGCGCCAAGCCTGTTGCGCATGTCATCAAAGTTTCTCCGTTCTTCTCAGGGAGTTTCGGGCAGCTCTCAGCCGCTATTAGGCAGCTAATGGGCAGCAATAAGGGAAAAAAGTGTATATAACAAGCCTTGAGCGCTTAAAAATTCCAAAAAATAAAGTTCCCTGTTGCGCTTTTATTGTTCTTTATTCTAAAAACTTCGCCCCAAAAATAAAAATAAAAGTTCTCTTCTTCTCACAATTTTCATAACTTTGTCCAACTTCTCCTACACCTTTGACGACGACTTCGAATGCTTTGATTTTCGCTTTTTGCCCAAATTCTTTCTCGAAATATCCCTAATTTTCATAATTTGAAGCACAATAGAGGTGACTAAAAGTGCCAGTGATAGTGTGGAAATTAGAGGGAAATATATATCGTACTCGTCTGAAAATATTGATTTTTAAATGGCGAAAATGTTTAATTTTTAACAAGTTTCGCACCCATAAAATCCGAAAACGTGTATTCTTCATCTACAAGTGGTTGAACAATTACGATTGGATTTGTGGCATTGAGAGTCACATTTTTAGTGATTTTTACTGAAATTTTAAAAATGTATTCAAGAAATGAACAAAAATTTTTACCCATAACATTCTCACAAGCCACATAGCTCGCCTTTCTGCAACTGTACACGGGGATTATGGTTTTCTGGAATTAAAATTTCGAAAAATTAAATTATTTGATTAAAAATCAAATCAATAACCCACTGGCCGTTTCGTCGAAAAGCAATTCACAAAATATTCATCATTTGAATCGTTTCCGGGAAAATGATAAAAATCACTCTTCTTGCAATTTCCTCTGAAAGTTTGAGCCATAAATTTGAATTTTTGGGGCTTCTAGGTCATAAAATTCATTGTTTGGTTTTCTAGGCCATAAAATTGTTTTTTTTTTGGTTTTCTAGACCAGAGTATTGAATTTTCCGGGTTTAAGGCCATCAATTTCAATTTCCGGGGTTTTAGGCCATAAAATTGAATTTGTGGTTTTCTAGGCCATAAAATTGAATTTTTGGATTTCTAAGCAATACAATTGAATTTTCAGGTTTTCTAGGTCATACAATTGAATTTTTTGGTTTTCTAGGCCATAAATTTTAATTTTGGATTTTTAGGCCATATAATTGAATTTTCGGAGTTTTAGACCATAAATTTCAATTTTTCGGCTTTCTAGGCCATAAAATTGAATTTTTGGATTTCTAGGCCATAAAATTGATTTTTTTTTTTTGGATTTCTAGGCCATCAATTTCAATTTTTTGGAATTCTAGGCCATAAAATATAATTTTTTGGTTTCTGGGTCAGAAAATTGAATTTGTGGTTTTCTAGGCCATACAATTGAATTTTTGTGTTTCTAGGCCAAAAAATTCAATGTTTGGCTTCTAAACCAGAAATTTGAATTTTTGGTTTTCTAGGCCATACATTTGAATTTTTAAATTTCCAGGCCATAAAATTGAATCGTTGTTTTTCTAGGCCATACTGCTGCGTTCAAAGTGAGGAAAATCGGTGAAAAGGAATTTTCCACTTTTTCTACACATAAAAAGATTGTAACCGTTCCCAAATCGGGGTGTGACCTCATTTTGTGTCGTTTACGAAACGTTTCTACAAAGATAGGTCTCGCAGGGTACAGTTACGCCCTTTTTATGTGTGAAAAATAGAAATTTCTGTCCTCACTTTGGAAACCGATTTTTCTCCATCTTCATCACTTTGAAGGCAACATAAAATTGAATTTTCGGGGTTTAGGCCAGAAAACGAAATTTTCTGGGTTTCTAGGCCATAAAATTGAATTTTTCGGTTTTCTAGGCTATAAAATTGAATTTTTGGGGTTTTCTAGGCCATAAATGTGAATTTTGGGTTTTCTAGGCCAGAAAATTGACTAATTTGGGTTTCTAGGCCATGAAATTGAATTTTTGGGCTTTTTAGGTCAAAAAATTAAATTTTCTGGTTTTCTAGGCCATAAAATTGAATTTTCAGGTTTTCTAGGCCATAAAATTGACTTTGTGATTTTCTAGACCAAGAAATTGAATTTTGGGGTTTCTAGGCCAGAAAATTGATTTTTTTTTTTTTGGGTTTCAAGGCCATAAAATTTAGGTAGATGAGTAAATGAAACAATTATCAGAGAAAATTTTTTATTCGATTTTCAACAATTATAAACTAATAGTGCGTTCCACGAATTTTCCTTCCAGCCTGCAAGAAGTTTAGAGGTTTTTTTTATAGTTCAAATTTAAATATCCAAGTTATTAAAAATTTTTTTTAAAAACACGATTAATACAAAGAAAAACAAGTTTTACGGAGAAAAAATAATAAAATCATTTTTAAAAAATGCGTCAATGCACCAAAAGTGCGCAAGCAAATTCAGGCTCCGCCCATATTTCATCTTCTGTGTGTGCAAAAACGCATAAATTATTATTAAATAAATCGTTTCAAAAAAAACCAACAACACCTTTTAAGAGCCGATTTACCTGATAAAATAAGCGTCCAAAAGTCTGCTGCGCGTGTAGAATTTCGTAAAATAAACCCGTCCGCTCAACTTTGTCACCGGAAATTCATGAGTGTGATTTCCAAACATTTGAGGTGAGGATATCTCAACGCGACCATCCTGGTTGAATCTACAGAAAAATATGTTTTTTTTGGAAAAAAAAGGAGGTAAAAGTCACCGTAAAACCAAGTCGAAAACTCCGCTAAAGTGGTTCACGTAGTGGAAAATTTCTCGAACCGTCAGTTTGTTCTAAATTGGAAAAAAATAAATAAATCACAGTTTTTTTAATTTTCAGCAAAACTAGACTGGTTTTCAAAAATCTGTCATTAAAATATATTCTTCAAATCAATAACTTTGTTTTTTATTTTTGTCGACCCATCAAAATGGTCAAACGCGCTCCGCTGAACTCAACGCTATGCTATGCAATTTTCATTTTGTTTTTATCCAAATAATTTCATTTCACGTATAAATTCAACGTGAAATGAAATAATTTGGATTAAACCAAATGAAAATCGCATAGCATAGTATTGCGTTCAGCGGAGCGCGTTTGACCATTTTGGCGGGTCGACAATAATAAAAACAAATTTATTGATGTGAAGAATACATTTTATGACAGATTTTCGAAAAGCAGTCTAGTTTTGCTGAAAATAACAAAAACCTCCACTTCCGTGGGATGTTTTAAAATAAAGCCAGTGCCCAGCGTAATCCCGTTCAACATTTTATTCGGAGTTTTCGATAATCTGTCCTTGTAGCTGCAGAAAATTGTGAGTTGGACGATGACTTGTTGAGAAGACCCATTTTGTAAATCGTCTAGGAGGTTGTTGGAGAGTTGGAGCACTTCAATGCTGGAAATTTTATTGTCAAACGCGCTCCACTGAACTCATATATTTTGCCGGTTTTTATTTGATTTTTTGCATAAAATCTTCCTTTTTCGTGCTTTTCGTGCTTTTTCACGATTTTAAAACGGTTTCATTTATTTTTTTTTTTTAATTTTTGTCTAGAATTAAAAAAAAAAGCCAAAATGGTCAGTGTGCTGGATTATAGGATTTTTCCAATAAAATCAATGAAATTTGGTATCTTTTTGACAAAAAAAACCTTTTTTCACCGAAATCACATTAAAAAAGACACCGCGCCGCAAAATTGCAAAAAATGTGCGACAGTTGCAAAAATGGGCGGGGCCTATTAGCAATGTGCTTTTTTAATGGTTTTAGCCAAGAGAAACTAGAAAATTTGGTATTTTTGCGACAAAAAAAATGCTTTTTTACTTGCAGAAACCCTGTGCGGCAGTTGCAAAATTGGGCGGAGCCTATTGTCAATTCGATTTTTTGTGACTTTTCGAGATTCCCTGAGGAGTTTTTGTCAAAAAACTAGCTAATTGGGTATGTTTTTCAATAAAAACCGTTTTTTTTTTCGCGCCGTAAAATTACGAACAAGTGCGCTTAATTTGCAAAAGTGGGCGGAGCCTCTCTGAAATTTAATTTGATGTGCCGGTTTGCGATATTTGCGGCGCAGAAAAAATGCGCGCTAATTGCAAAAGTGGGCGGGGCCTATTAGCAATGTGCTTTTTAACGGTTTTTGCCAAGAGAAACTAGAAAATTTGGTATTTTTGCAACAAAAAAAATACTTTTTTCACCGAAACCACGAGGAAAAATACCGTGCTTGCAGAAACCTGCGCGACAATTGGAAAAGTGGGCGGGGCCTATTGGAAAAGTGATTTTTTTTTTGACATTTTAGCGACTTTAAAACAATTCTAAAAGAAAACCAAGAAGTTCCTCATTATTAATTAATTAATTTTTTCCAATCTATCCAAAAAAATTGTGTAAATTACTATTGTCTGCCCGCCAAAATGGTCAAACGCGCTCCACTGAACTCATCAATTTTGTCGGGTTTTCTTTGATTTGTTGCATAAAATCTTCTTTTTTCGTGCTTTTTCCTTGTAAAAATATTTTTTCGAGACCAAATTCATGAAGTTTTGTCAAAATCTTTTGCATATTTCATTTCAATTAAAAATCAATATTTTTCGATTTCTCCTCACTTTAAAAAATTCATAACTCATTTGTGTTATTGAAAGTTGTGAATTTTTCTGAAATTAAAAAAAAATATGCAACAGATTTTGACAAAACTTCATGAATTTGGTCTCGAAAAAATATTTTTACAAGGAAAAAGCACGAAAAAAAAAATTTTTTTTGCAAAAAATCAAAGAAAAACCGACAAAATAATTTGGAAATTTTTCTGAAAAAGCAACTCACGAATTCTCCTTCATCTGCAATCTCATAAACATTGAATCTCCTCGAAAAACCGGCTGCGTCATGGTCGAAAATTTCCCGTTAAAAAAATGCAAGTTTTTCGGAAACTTTGGCGCATTTATCAATCTTTTCTCGTCAAAAGCGCACATTTTTGGGCAAAATCCAGAGTTCGGGTCGCAATGTTTTTCCAGTTCTTCTGAAAAATGTTTTGTATTTAATTTTATGGCCTAGAAACACGAAAGTTCAATTTTATGGCCTAGAAACCCAAAAATTCAATTGTATGGCCTAGGAATCCAAAAATTAAATTTTATGACCTAGAAATCCAAAAAATTCAATTTTATCGCCTAAAACCCCGAAAATTCAATTTTGTGGCCTAGAAACCCTAAAAATTCAATTAAATGGCCTAGAAAACCAAAAATTCAATTGTATGGCCTAGAACCCCGAAAAAATGAGATTTTATGGCCTAGGAACCCAGAAAATCCAATTTTATGGCCTAGAATTCCACAGAAAAATGTAAATTTATGGCCTAGAAAATCCAAAAATTCAATTTTATGACCTAGAAAACCACAAATGCAATTTTATGGTCTACAAACCCAAAAATTCAATTTTATGACCTAGAAACCCAAAAAAATTGAATTTCCTGGCCTAGAAAACCAAAAAACTAAATTTCATGACCTAGAAACCCAAAAAATTCAATTTTCTGGCCTAGAAACCCGAAAAAATGAGATTTTATGGCCAAGGAACCCAGAAAATTCAATTTTATGACCTAGAATTCCACAGAAAAATGTAAATTTATGGCCTAGAAACCCAAAAATTCAATTTTATGGTCATACCCATAAAAAACAGTCGTTTCTCCGTCGAATTCGCCAAATTCGCCAAGTTTCCACCAATGCTCGCACAATAATTCGCGGCTGAGGCGGGCAAAAATCCAATTTTCGAGTTTCCTTCGAGCTGCAAGTTAGATTTTCGTATTTATTTTTAATTATACTTATGCTCTGCAAATTCGCTCCAATCGAACAAACATTGGAGTGAGATTTAGAGAAATCAGAGCCACGTTCTCTCAATTTTCTGCACTCTCTCGTCGCCAACGTGGCCGCATCCACCACTGTGCGAAGGGAGCGCGTTTGCAGCGCTCCGTACTGGGAAAAGATAAAAAATAAATGAATACCTGATTAGCCAATCCATATTTGACGTCGGCGCCAAAAACCACAGCATTCAAACCGATCAAAAATGCGGTGAAAATTGGCAAAAATCTTCGTATAATTTCTCGATATTTCATAATTTGTTGGAAACTGATAATGATTGAATTGTTGAGAATTTCGTTTAAAAAACCGCAAGTTTCACGTCGAAATTGTGTATTTTTCGTGACATTTCACAACAACAACAACAACAACAACAAAAAAAGTTGGAATTTAAATAACAAATTGAACAATAAATTGAGGATCTTGGAGGTAAAAAAGGGTAAAACGGGAGGGTGAAAAACTCATTTCAAATACTCATTCTCCGCATCATTGCTCAGCATTTTCTCGGATCGCCGGCCGTCGTAAAAGATACGGTACGCCTTTCCAACATGATCTACCGTAACCGTTTCGGCTTTGGCGCGAACACGAATCACTTCCGACGCCGCAATCAAGTGGATACAGTAGCGGAGTGACGTGGCCGATTGCAGCTTTACCAACAGGTCCAACGCGTTCTTTTCGATTCTGCAAAAGAAAAAATGTGTTTTTTCCTCTGAAAATTAAGCTAATTTGTCGGTTTTTACACTGTATTTTTTCAGTGAAAATTATTATTTTTGTCCAGTGGGTCCCACCACGATTTAATTTTCCTTTATTTTTTTTCAAAATTCATCAAATTTCAATAGAATTTCAGCCAAAAAATGTTTTTTTTTTGATAGATTCTGTAGAGTATGACCGGGTTATTTGAAATTGGCTGAAAACCGATATTTCGGGTTTCTAGGCCATAAAATCTCATTTTTTGGGTTTCTAGGCTATTAAATTAAATATTTTTGATTTCTAGGGTATAAATTTCAAATTTTTGAGATTCTAGGCCATAAAATTGAATTTTTTGGGTTTCTAGGCCATAAAATCTCATTTTTTAGGTTTTTAGGCCATAAAATTGAATTTTTTGGTTTTCTAGGCCATAAAATTGATTTTTTGTATTTCTAGGCCATAAAATTAAATTTTTCGGTTTTCTAGGCCATAAAATTGATTTTTTTGTATTTCTAGACCATAAAATTGAATTTTTTGGTTTTCTAGGCCAGGAAATTGAATCTTTGGTTTTCTAGGCCAGGAAATTGAATCTTTTTAGTTTTCTAGGCCATAAAATTGAATTTTTGGATTTCTAGGCCATAACATCTCATTTTTTGGGTTTCTAAGCTATAAATTTGAATTTGTGGTTTTCTAGGCCATAAAATTGCATTTTTTGGTTTCCTAGGCCATAAAACTGAATTTTTCGGTTTCTAGGCATTCAAATTGAATTTTTGGGTTTCTAGGCTATAAAATTGAATTTTTGAAATTCTAGGCCATAAAATTGAAATTTGGGTTTCTAGGCCATAAAATTAAATTTTTTGGGTTTCTAGGCTATAAAATTGAATTTTTGGTTTTCTAGGCCATAAAATTGAATTGTTGGGTTTCTAGGCCATAAAATTGCATTTTTTGGGTTTCTAGGCCATAAAATTAAATTTTTTGAAATTCTAGGCCATAAAATTGACTTTTTTTGCCGGTAAAAAAAACAGAGTGACCCTCTGTGACCTAAGCCACGCCCACTTAACAAATAAAAAACCAAAAAACTGATCATCTTCAGGGAATTTTCGGGTCGATGCGGGGTCGATTAGCTGCCAACTACGCGCCATTAATAAGTCATATTTGTTTGGCTAATAGCCATAGAGCCACATAAAAACCCACAAAACCCTCAAAAATCGTTAAAAAAAACTCACTTGACACCCTCCTCCTCGCAGCGAATCGCCAAAATTTTGGTGATATCGTCGAGCGTGTACGGACTAGCGTTGATGATCAGCATACGGTCCAGGAAGTCAGATGGGATACCGTGCGCCGATTTCACATCCGTTCCGCGCACTTTTTCAATGAGTCTGAATGGGGAAAAATTATTGTCAGTACGGTGCGCTGCAAACGCGCTCCCTTCGCACAGTGGTGGACGCGGCCACGTTGGCGACGAGAGATTGCAGAAAATTGAGAGAGCCGTGGCCGATCTTTGTTCGATTGGAGCGAGTTATCAGCATTTTATACCGATTATAGCTCCACGGAACATGACATTTTTGGTTTTCTAGACCAACCTGTTAGTAGCCATAATGATGAGCGGTGATAGCTCTCCTTCGATGGCTCTGTTCAGGAACGAGAAGCATTCAATGTCGAGCATATGCGCTTCGTCGATGAAAAGAACTCCGGGCACGAATTTTGCTTTACCCTCTTCACGCCACTCGAGCACTTTTTTGTTAATTTGGTCACGTACTTCGGCCTAAAAGTGGGAAATTACCATGGTTTTTTTGGTTTTTTTGGGAAATAAATAAATTCAAAAACAGTCCGGTCACGCCCCACGGTGTCCAGGATTTGAAAAGTGGGCGGAGCCGAGCAAACGCGCTCCACTAGATATTTCGCGCGAAATTCAAATTTTGAGGCGTTTTTCGGGGGAAAAAAAGCATAAATTTTTCATTTTTTTTTCCCAAATGTGCTCCAATTGAATTATAGCTGAGGTCTTTAGAAATTTTTAAAGCGTAGGAACGTCGAATTTGGTTCAGCCACCATCTCTGAATAATCGTTTTGAGTTTTTTGGTGTTTTTGCAGGATAAATCGTTACGAAAATCAAAGTTTGGACAATTTTATGGTATTAAAAGATACAATACCACAGCTTCTAGGATTGAAAATGTGGGCGGAGCCTAATTTACTGGCGTGCCAGCAAACTTGCATGGCGCACTTTCGGTGCTTGCGCATTTTTTTAACTGATTTTATTATTTTTCTTTCAGTAAAACTTGTTTTTCTTTGTAAAATGTATGTATTGTATCTTTTAATACCATCAAATTGCCCAAACTTTTATTTTCGTAAAGATTTATCCTGCAAAAACACCAAAAAAACTTAAAACGAATATTTCGAAATGGTGGCTGAACCAAATTCGACGTTCTTAGGCTTAAAAAATTTCTAAAAACCTCAGCTATAATTCCGTTGGAGCGCATTTGGGAAAAAATTAAGAATTTATGCTTTTTTTCCCGAAAAACATAAAAAATGCGTCAAAATTTGAATTTCGCGCGAAAAAATCCAGTGGGGCGCGTTTGCTCGGCTCCGCCCATTTTTCAAATCCTGGACACCGTGCAATACATACATTTTACAAAAAAAATTTTTAAGCAATGTTTGTGTTTATAATGGCGCGGCGAAAACTGAGTTTTTCATAAATTTTAAAGCGATTTTTGACGGTTTTATGGCTTTTGAATGAGCTAAACTATGATTTGCGTCATTTTTTAACGATTTTTTGGAATTTTGGGGCTTTTAAAAGCTGAAAGTTGCGATTCTCATAATTTTTAGGGATTTTGGAAGGGTAAAAGTGTAATTTAAATCCATTTTTCGACGATTTTTGGGGATTTTTAACGGCTAAAATTTTTTATAATAGGTTTTTCCGTTTATTTAGGGGCACGGTGCCCAGGAACGCGCTCCACTGGATTTTTCGCGCGAAATTCAAAATTTGAGGCGTTTTTCGGGAAAAAAAAGCATAAATTCTTAACTTTTTCCCAAATGTGCTCCAATTGAATTATAGCTGAGGTCTTTTTAAATTTTTTAAGCCTAAGAACGTCGAATTTGGTTCAGCCACCATTTCGGAATATTTGTTTTGAGTTTTTTGGTGTTTTTGCAGGATAAATCTTTACGAAAATCAAAGTTTGGGCAATTTTATTGGTTAAAATTCACTTTTTTTCATGGAAACAATCAATAATTGCTTGAAAAAAACCTCTTCGATGCGTATTTTTCCGTATATATATATATATATATATATACAAGCTTGCAGCTTGTGGCGACTGAGTCGCCTTCGTCAAATGTTGATTTTTACTGATTTTTGTTTTTTTTTTTTTAATAGAAATGGCAATCATTTGCTTTCCCTATTTCTCTCAAGTTCTCGTGACCCTTGTGGTATAGAGGTTAGCGCGTTTGAACGTCAATCTAGTTGTCTCAGGATCGAGTTTTGTCGACTGCAAACTCGCTTGTGAGACACACAAACAAACACACAGACCAATGTGCTCAACCGATTTCCAACAACCGGTTTTCACCGGTTTTTTATTCAAAAAACCGGTGGAAAAAAACCGGTTGTTCGAATAACCGGTTATTCGAAAGAACCGGTTTCTATTCTGATAAAAACCGGTGTTTTGTGTGCAAACACAGCGACGCGCAATTGCAGATACATTGAATAGTACGCGCAAAATTGTTTTTTTTTGCGGCTCCACAAGGTCTGAATAATTAATTTTTTATTCATCTTAAAATTTACGTTTTTTTCATCTTTGAAAATTATATTTCTCTTGGTAATTAAGAAATTTCGTTTTATTTCAACAAAAAGTAAAAAAAAAAACAAAAAAAAAGAACGAATAAATGAAAAAAAAAGGTATTTTAGTAATTTGATCAGCTAAATCTAGTCGAACAAAAGTAATCGTCCTCGTTTTCAGAATTTTAAGATTCCGCTCTGACTTTTCCTGGATCTTCCACAGCTTCCGTATCAATGTAATCGTACTCGATGTCGTCTGCGGTTTCTTCGTTTTCATCTCATAAATCAAACCTGCAATAAAAATAGCATGAAATAATCCAGACTTATCATTGGGAAAAATATTACTTTTTGAGAGGAGTTTCGAAACACACCGACACGGTGATGATCAGGGTTCCGGACGGGGGGACAAAGGCGAAAGCAGCCAGGGCGTCAGCTGGAGCTGGGGCGAATTGAACGAGAGGCTTGTTCTTCTTTGGCGCTTCGGTGTTACGGGAGATGGCGACGTCCTTGGAACCGACTGGGGTGATGCGATACTCCTTGTTGTTCGAGGACTTCATTTTGAAGAAGATCTTGTCGGCTCCGCCGTTGACGATAAGAAAAAAAATTTTTTCAAAAAATTAATTTCCTAGCTTACCTTTTTGTCCTTCTTGCGTATTCATCTAAGTGAGTATTTTTAATTTCGATAATTTTTTTGAACATTCCACAATTTTTTGACTCGAATCAATCGACTTATCGAATAATTTGCATACTGGAGACGTAATTTTGCTGAAAAATTCGAAATTTGGGGAGTTTTATATAAAAAAGATAAAAATAGAAAAGCAAGCAAGATTTGAACATTTAAAATAAAATATAAAAAAAAACAATTTTGGTCCGCAATTGCGCGTCGCTGTGTTTGCACACAAAACACCGGTTTTCACCGGTGGAAACCGGTAGAAACCGGCGGAAACCGGTTTTTTTCAAACCGGTGGAAACCGGTTTTTTTGTAACCGGTGGAAACCGGTTTCTACCGGTTTTCACCGGTATTAAAAAACACCGGTTTTTATCGGTTTTTGCCACCGGTGGAGCACATTGACACAGACTAATCTAAAATTTTCTATATAAGAAAGATATATATATATATATATATATATTTAGTCTTATTCGGGTTTTTTTTAACTCCAAGATCGTATGCATTTTTTTTTGACCTCAAAATTCAAAATTCTCTCAGATTTTATTTCGTCATGTAAATAAAACAAAAATCATGAAAAATAAATTAAATTTATTTGATTTTCATCGATTGTTAGCCAATATTGTGCGTTTCACGAAAATCGCTCCAATTTTCGGGCCTGCAAGAAGTTAAATATTTGAGTTGATAAATAAAAGATAAAAAACATAAATTTTACAGAGAAAAACAGGTTTTACTGAGAAAAAATCATCCTTATATATAAAATTCCGTTTGGGTCTGTAACTGAGTTTCTTGGTGTGTCTGTTTCCAAACTGCATGGTGAAAGCGAACTGAGCGCCCGAGACCAACACAAAAACTCGAACTTGCGTCGTTCGTTTGAAATGCAAGCGCTTAACCATCTGCGCCACAGGTCACACGCAGGAAATGAATGAAAAATAAATTTAAAAGAAAGTGAAGAAAAAACATTTTTAGAAATGAAAAGAAATCAAAAGTAGCTTTTGATGCAGCCAGGCTTGTAATAAAATAAAAAAATTGAATTTCGCGCGAAAAATCCAGTGGAGCGAGCGCGTTTGCTCGGCTCCGCCCACTTTTCAAATCCAGGACTTTTCTGAGCAACTCATGTCTGTCCGGAAGTATTTTCGCCATTATTTCCAAAAGTTTCAGAGCATTCTCCATCTTTTTTTTTGCCAACCTTAATCTCTCCAGTATCTCCCGAAAACAGTGCCACGTAACCCTGAGTTCTCGAGTTGATCACATCAATATCATGAAGGCAAACAGTGTGCACAGTCTCTCGTCGCTTCTGAATCTCTCCGTCTGGACATTGCACAAGTTTCACTTTTGGTCCCATCGCATCATAGTCATGGGAACGATTAAAGGAGCGTCCGAGGCGGGTCACACGGCCTGAATTTTTTCAAAATTATAGAAAAAAGGGGAGAAAAGACTCACCAGAAGCCTTATCCACTTGAACAACGTCTCCTGGAATCACCTTCTCTTTCAGACAAGCATCCACCATTTTCGAGCCCAAATCGTAGATCGTCTCCATGTCCGTCGTGCGCATTGTCAGTTTTCCGACCTGGAAATTGAACAAAAAAATTGATTTTATTTGGAAAATTCTCTAATTTTCAATTTTATGGGGATTATTCACGGAACCAGCAAGATATGCAAAAAATTACAAAAAATGTTGATTTTTAGCGAAATTTTCGAAATTCTCAGGAAAACGTCATAAAATTCTGATATTTCCACTTCCAATTTTTCTGCCAAAGTTCCCAAAAAATCACAATTTCAAAAATATTGATTTTCGGCGAAATTTTCGAATCGAAATGACAAAAAATGAAAAAAACTGCGCGAAAACTCGAAAAATGCTCCGATTGACCTGAAATTTTGGGAAAAATTGGAAAAAATTCTCCTGTACACGTTCGAAAAATTTTGGACCAAAATATCGATTTTAACAATTTTCAGAAAAAAATCGATATTTTGGTCCAAAATTTTTTGAACATGTACAGGAGAATTTTTTCCAATATTTCCCAAAATTTCAGGTCAATCGGAGCTTTTTCCGAGTTTTCGCGCAGTTTTTTGCCATTTCGATTCGAAAATTTCGCTAAAAATCAATATTTTTTGACATTTTTTGCACCATTTTTAATATTTTTAAAGGCAATTTGAAGCAAAATTTCCACAAATTCCAACATTTCGCTAAAAATCAATTTTTTTTTTCAAAAAATTTTGCATTTTTTGGCGTAGATCTATTATTGTCCATTCGCGAAAAATGCAAGTGCGCCCCACTGAACTTAGTACTTCGTGAATTTAATTTTCGTCGCCAAATTATTTTTCTTTTTTTTTTCCTCGACTTTTTGTTAAAATTCTACGTTTTTCATGTTTTTTCTTTGTTAAATTTATTAATTACAAGCTCATTCGGAATATTTTGTGAAAAATGTCTGGATTATGTCTAATTTTTGAAAAATATGAAATTATGGGGGTACTACGGTATAGAACTCGCACGGAGTAGAACCGCTATGGAATAGAACTGGATATGCAATAGAACTCGCACGGAATAGAACTGCTACGGAATAGAACTGCACGGAATAGAACTGATACGGAATAGAACTGCTACGGAATAGAACTGCACGGAATAGAACTGCTACGGAATATAACTGCACGGAATAGAACTGCTACGGAATAGAACTCGTACGGAATAGAACTCGTACGAAATAGAACTCGTACGAAATAGAACTCGTACGGAATAAAACTCGTACGAAATAGAACTGGTACGAAATAGAACTGGTACGAAATAGAACTGGTACGAAATAGAACTGGTACAAAATAGAACCAATAGAACCAGCTGGAATGGAGCTGTATTGAGAAACCCTCAGCACGAAATATACCTCAATAATTCTTCGAATTGCTCGAGCGGTTCTGTGTCGGTCCAGCTCCATTTCAGGCGGTTCTATTCCGTAACAGTTCTATTGCGTGCGAGTTCTATTTCGTACCAGTTCTATTTCGTACCAGTTCTATTTCATACCAGTTCTATTTCATACCAGTTCTATTTCGTACGAGTTCTATTTCGTACGAGTTCTATTTCGTACGAGTTCTATTCCGTACGAGTTCTATTTCGTACGAGTTCTATTTCGTACAAGTTCTATTTCGTACCAGTTCTATTTCGTACCAGTTCTATCTCATACCAGTTCTATTTCGTACGAGTTCTATTTCGTACGAGTTCTATTTCGTACGAGTTCTATTTCGTACGAGTTCTATTTCGTACGAGTTCTATTTCGTACGAGTTCTATT
This sequence comes from Caenorhabditis japonica, assembly GCA_963572235.1. Taxonomy (NCBI): domain Eukaryota; kingdom Metazoa; phylum Nematoda; class Chromadorea; order Rhabditida; family Rhabditidae; genus Caenorhabditis; species Caenorhabditis japonica. The sequence goes on from OY754345.1 coordinate 2,729,852, forward strand.
CCGTACGAGTTCTATTTCGTACGAGTTCTATTTCGTACAAGTTCTATTTCGTACAAGTTCTATTTTGTACGAGTTCTATTTCGTACCAGTTCTATTTCGTACCAGTTCTATTTCATACCAGTTCTATTTCGTACCAGTTCTATTTCGTACGAGTTCTATTTCGTACGAGTTCTATTTCGTACGAGTTCTATTTCATACCAGTTCTATTTCGTACGAGTTCTATTTCGTACGAGTTCTATTCCGTAGCAGTTCTATTCCGTGCGAGTTCTATTCCGTGCAGTTCTATTCCGTAGCAGTTCTATTCCGTACAGTTCTATTCCGTACAGTTCTATTCCATAGCAGTTCTATTTCGTAGCAGTTCTATTCCACGCAGTTCTATTCCATATCCAGTTCTATTCCATAGCGGTTCTACTCCGTGCGAGTTCTATACCGTAGTAGCCCCGAAATTATTGATGGACCTTTTTTTTCTGAAAATTTTTATAATCGATATTTTGGTCCAAAATTTTTCCGTATTTTTTTCTTTTTTTTCCGGTTTTGTGAATATGTCCATCAATAATTTCATTTTTTGACATTTTTTGCACCATTTTAAAAATTTTTAAAGGCAAATTTAATGGGGTTATTCACGAAATGGCAAAAAATGGCAAAAAACGGCAAAAAACTGCGCGAAAACTCGGAAAATGCTTCAATTGGTCTGAAATTTTGGGAAATAAGGGAAAAAACTCTTCCGGACGTTCCCACAAAATTTCAGACCAAAATATCGATTTTTATGGCGCGGCCAGAAATGAAAAAAGGTGGCCATAAATGCAGAAATTTCCCTTTTTTTCTAAATTCAACCGTGCGATTTAGAAAAAAAGGGAGGAAATTTCTGCATTTATGGCCACCTTTTTTTCATTTATGGCCGCGCTATTAAGATATATTGCATTTTTCTCTGAAAATGCTTAAAATGGATATTTTTATCAGAAATTTTGGGGTAATGCCCGGGAGAATTTTTTCCTTTATTTCCCAAAATTTCAGGTCAATCGGAGCATTTTCCGAGTTTTCGCGCAGTTTTTTGCCGTTTTTTGCCATTTTTTTCCATTTCGTGAATCCCCATAACCCCATAAACAAAATTTCAGGGTTTTTTTCAAAAAATTCCAACATTTCGCTAAAAATCAATTTTTTCCAAAAAATTTTGCATTTTTTGGCAATTCAATTTGAAAAACGCAATATTTTAAAGCGATTTTTCAATATTTTCTGCGCTTAATCGGTAGGTAACTGGTAAAACGCGATAGATCTATTAGAGATCAAAGGAAACACATTTAAAAAAAATTATAATGGGGTTATTCACGAAATGGCAAAAAATGGCAAAAAACGGCAAAAAACTGCGCGAAAACTCGGAAAATGCTCCGATTGATCTGAAATTTTGGGAAATGAAGGAGAAAACTCTCCCGGACATTCCCACAAAATTTCAGACCAAAATATCGATTTTAAGCATTTTCAGACAAAAAAGCAATAATTCTTAAAAATCGATATTTTGGTCTGAAATTTTGTGGGAATGTCCGGGAGAGTTTTTTCCCTCATTTCCCAAAATTTCAGATCAATCGGAGCATTTTCCGAGTTTTCGCGCAGTTTTTTGCCGTTTTTTTCCATTTTTTGCCATTTCGTGAATAACCCCATAATTGACACAACAAAAAGGTCCAAAAATAAGGTTTTCCTGGATTTTATGCATTTTTAGGAATTTTTTGGTTGGCAATTTGTTGAATTTGTTGAAAATATGTCTATTATGCCGCGTCCAAAGTTCAAAAAATTCCTGAAATCAAGATTTTTTTGCAGCAGGCGCTCACAGTTGAAACCGGCGTTACCGTAGTTTCTTCGCTGCGAGACCTTCTATGTTTAAACTTGAATTTTCCCGCAAAAAATAAATTCAAGTTAAAACATAAAAGGTCTCGCAGCGAAGCAACTACGGTAACGCCGGTTTAAACTGTGACCGCCTGTTATTTCTGGGAAATTTTTCGGAACTTTAGACTGCAAAAAACTCCTGATTTCAGGATTTTTTTGAACTTTGGACGCGGCATTACAGATTTAATCAATTTTTTTTTAATTTTAAAGGGGGTGCCAACTTTGTGGGGAAAGTGGCTTAAATTATACTCTTGGGTGGGGGATTTACGTATATCACATTGAAATCGCACGAAAAAAATTCTCTGATTTTTTATGATTTTTACAAAAAAAAATAGAAGACCACGAGGAGTACACGAAAATCGTGGCCGTGGACTAGGAAACCCGCGGCCGCGGCTTCTAGAAAGATCCATTTTCACCAGAAATATTCATTTTTCGTGCAATTTTCCTCGTTTTTATTATCGATTTTCGATAAACATGCTCGAATCGCTTATTATAATTTTAGATAATCGCGAAAATACAGTTTAGTCATGAAAATCGAAAAATCGATATTCGCCTTTCGTTCGATTCATCGTTTTAAATAATTTCTTGTGAACATTTATTGTTCAAATATGAACGTTACAGATAAAAGAGTGAACTTAATGCGGAATTGAGCAGGAAAAGGGACAAAAAGGGAAGGTATGAGAATTTTTGTTCCGAATTTGTTTTATCGTTACTTTTGTGATCAACACGCGTTAATTTGATATTTTAAAACACGAAATGATGTTTGTAATATATTTCCCAAAGATTAATGCAAAAATATTGGAAAAACACGGGAGAACAATGATGAAAAAGAAAAATGGCGTTTGAATTTCGCGCCAAGTCGTGTACTCCCCGTGGTCTTCTATTTTTTTTTGTAAAATTCGCCAAAAATCAGAAAAATTTTTTCGTTCGATTTCTATTTGATATTCGTAAATCCCCCATCCAAGAGTATATTTTAAGCCACTTTCCCCAGAAAGTTGGCACCCCCTTTAAGCGATTTTTTCGAATATTGTTTCCTATTTCCAGTCATAAAAACTGTTAAAAATTTGATAAACCACAATTTTCAACCCAATTTCCACGTACCTTCGGTCCCATTCCACTGGCAGATCTGTCCACTTCCAGCGAGATAACTTCTCCCTCCAACACCTCCGTTTCCTCCTTAATCTGAATTCCGAGAGCTCGGCGGAAAGCCTGTGTCAGAGCTTCGGTTTTGTTGATTTCTGACGAGTAGATCTAGAAATTTTGGCGGTTTTTTTTATTTTTTGCCCAAAAACAATTTCCGTACCTCCGACGCGACAATGCTGACAAACGGTGTGTCTTTGCCCAATTCTTTGGAGATTGCAATGGCGATGGCCGTTTTTCCGGCGCCCGGCTCTCCGGTCACCAGGAGAGCTCGTCCGGCAATTTTACCTTCCTGAAATCCGATTTATTTCCCCAAATATCGTCAAAATCGCTCACCTGAATCATTTTAACGATAATTCCGGCGGCTTGACGGGCCGCCATTTGTCCGACCATTCCATTTGCCACGTATTCCGCCTCGAAACGGTGATTCAGTCCGAGACCGGTGATGTGCGAGTGAACAGAGGTGCGTTCCACCTGTCAAAATTAAAAGTTTTTGGCAACAAAAAACCGTAGAATGCTCTGATTTGCCTGGAACTTTGGGAATTAATTTCAAAAATGCTCCCGGACATGAAATTTTCTGTGAATGTCATTTTATGCCGGGGAGAATTTCTGACGTTATTTTCCAAAGTTTCAAGCCAATTGGAGAATTTTCGCTGATTTTTTTGCTATTTCGTGAATAACCCCATAACTTTTTGATAGAAATCACTGTTTGTAAGCCTATAATAGGGGTATCACGGCCAATAATATCAACCTAAATACATTTTTCATCAACAATCAATTAACAGAAACAGACGAGCGGTGATAGGTCTATTACAGCGGATGAACGATTTGAAAACGGTTTTATTTACATTTTTTTGCCGATTTTTTAAAATGTTTCTAGAATTTGACAAGACTTTCCAAAATGCTTTTTTTGCCTAATTTCAAAATTTTTTTTTCAAAAATATTAAAAAATGCGAAAAAAAAAGCGGTTGGAATTAAAATTAAAAAAAAAAAACGTTTCCCTGATTTTTGCGGAATTTTACAAAACAAAAATTCCAGAAATTTGGTAAAAACTACATGAACTAAATGAATTTTCTAAAAATTCTTCAATTTTTCAGGATTTTTTAAATTAAATTAAATTAAATTTTTCAATATTGCGGATATACAGCGAAAAACTTTCTGACGTTTTTTTTTTTATTTTTAAATTTAATTTTTAAGCCAGAAACCAAATTTTCAGATTTTTTTCTAATTTTTATATTGTGACAACAAAAAAGTTGCAGCGCGGTGTTTGCGTACTTTTAAAATTCAAACGGCAATAAAAGAATTAGCATGGCAAATGAAAAGATTTGTTCCCATTTTCATTTGAATTTTAAATGTACGCAAACACCGCGTTGCAATTTTTTGTTTTCACAATAAATCTTTAAAACTCGATAATTTTGCGTTTTTTTTCTGTACTTCATTTTCAAAATTATTAAAAATTCCCATAATTTTTCATTTTGTGGATTTTTACAAATTTTCAGATTTTTTTCACAATTGTTTAAAATTCAAGATTTTTTCTGATCTTGGCGAAAAACTTTATAATTTCCATTTTTTAATACTCGAGCCTTCACTTATTTATAATGAGTCTACCGAGCAAAAATCTAGCTTAATTTTTAGTTCAACTACAAATTACAAACAACAAATTTTTTCTACCAGTTTTCACGATTTTTCATGAACATTCTGTCATTTAAAAAATTTTTAGGAGGGTACGACAGAATAGAAATAGGCGAAATAGAAATGCTACAAAATAGAATTGCTACAAAAAAGAACTGGAAAAAATAGAACGGCTACAAAATAGAAATGAGCGGAATAGAACAGCGCGAAATAGAAATGTGACAAAATAGAAATGGGCGAAATAGAAATCGGTGCGATGGAGCGCGTTTGCATTATTCTTCGAATTTTCCGAATATTATAGGATTTTTCAGTAATTTTCAGATATTTTACACACTTAACAACATCGAAAATGAAGAAAGGTATAAAATCAATGCAGTTTCAGAAAAAAAAAAATGGAAAATCGGCGAAAAACTGAGCAATTGAAAAAATAATGCAAACGCGCTCCATCGCCAAAATTTGTTCTATTTTGTAGCATTTATATTTCGCTCATTTCTATTTTGTAGCCGTTCTATTTCGTAGCATTTCTATTTCGCTCAGTTCTATTTTTTCCAGTTCTTTTTTGTAGCATTTCTATTTTGTAGCATTTCTATTTCGCCTATTTCTATTCTGTCGTACCCCCATTTTTAGAGCTTATTTCGCTCAAATATCGTAAAAAACTCTAATAGAACGGCATGCCGCCCTTCTATTGTTTCATTTCATCACAACTGCCGGGTATTTAGAGGTTTGCACACCAAACTTCGGTCGTCTCATGCCTGATTGGGGCCTAAAAATCAATAATTTTTTCCTCTCACCAACCTTGACAATATCCTTCACATTAATTCCATCGAGTGTTGTCATTTTTATCTGTAAATTTCTAAATTTTTAATTTTTTCTTTAATTTTCTTTGAAAAATATCAGAAAATGAATAGATTTTCAACAACAAAAAAATAGGATTCTCATTTCGAAAACCTGTCTTTCCCGGGAGGAGACGGTGGCCTAGAAAATGAAGAGATAGTCTAAAAACTCGGCCGCGACGAGAAAATCATCAAAACATCATCTGGGGGCAATAGATAACGGGGAATATTTTATTATTTTTTTCAAACGGGGACAAACAATTTCAACAAAGCTACAGAAAAAAAAAGACAAACAGGGCAACAAAATAGTGATAATGAAAAAATATTTCAAAAATGATCGGGTGTCAAGTCAAGAATGCGTCGGTGGTGTCATCAAATTTGCAACAAAAAAAATGGGAAAATGTTCATTCAGTATAGGCGTTTTTCGAATCTGAAAATTAAAAATTAAAATAAAAAAAAAGTTAATAACCAAAATTTTGACCTGTTTATTCTCAAAAGCATTTTTCTGTAAATTTTGGCATTAAAAGGCTCCTTTTAGCGGTTTTTGGCCAAATTTTGTCAATACGGCGACAAAAAATTGCACCAAAGTTTCGAAACGTCCCAGAGCTCATTAAAATGCCAGAAAAATGAATTTTATCAAATAAATAGGTCCAAAAAAAAAGGAAATGATAGTTTCACGAGTAGAGAAGAGTGCTAATGTGGTGGAGTGCATCACGAAAAGGACTTGAATTTGCGTGAAATTTGAAGAAAATTGGCGAGAAAAAAGGGGGTTACTGTTGGTTTTTTTTTTGAAAGAAAATGAGGTGATATTCATGAAAATGTCAAATTTTTGGACTAAAATATTGAAATTCGTCAAAAATAATTTTTTTCAGAAATTGTTTAAAATCGATATTTCAGCCCAAAATTTTTGAGCATGTTCGTTAGCATTTTTTTTCAAAGTTTCCGACCAGTCGTTCCATTTTTTCCAGATACTTTGCTCAGTCTTTTGTTCAGTTTTTCGGTATCTCTATCATTTTTTCTGGGAAAAAATGTTTAAAATAATTTCAACGCAATTACGAGCTATTTTCCAAGTGTTTTGGGCCACTTTCTGGAGGTTTCTAATTATTTTCCATTGGAAATTCAACGATTTTTTTCCAAATTAGTTAATTTTCGTATATTTTTAAAATTTCTTCATATTTTCTAGGGATAAAAAACATCGAGATTTATAATTTTTACCAAATTATGTATACCGTAAAACCTATAATAGAAGAACCCCTATAATTAAAGGACCCCTATTATAGAAGGACAGTCTTAGGCTGCCATTGAAAAATAGAAGGACACCCTATAATAGAAGGACCCCTATATTAGAAGGACACTTTACTAAAAACACCCACGCTTTTTTTTAACGTTTGTTTCCGAACTTTTCTTTTTTTTTTTCTTTGTTTTCTTGTTAAAAAATATAATTTCAACATGACGAAAGCGAGGATATGTCAAAAAATCAGTTCATTAGTTCTGATTATCGACGTCTGCCGGATGGTGGCCGTAGTTTGAAAGACGCCAAATTTGATAAGAACTTATTTGAGTGAATTCAAAATCATATTATCCATCTTTGAGAGTTCCACCGCTCGCACACGGACCGTGCACTGCGGACTTTCCCGCACTTCGTCTCGCGTCTCTCAAGTTCCCACGTAGAAAATACGTATTCCGCCGTTGGCCTAGCGCTGCATGGCCTAGGTTCCGATATGGTCCCACTGGAACTTTCAGAGATTAATAATAGAAAAGGGAAGAATATAGAGACAGCAGACAATTATTTAAAAAAATTTTAAAGCGTATTGTTTGGAACACATATTTCGGTGGTACTACGGTATAGAACTCGCACGGAATAGAACTGATACGAAATAGAACTGCGCGAAATAGAACCGACTTAAATGGAGCTGTACTAAAAAAACAACTGCACTAAACAGAACTGAAGGCCCCACAACGGACAACGAAATAATTCTTCGAGTTGTTCGAGCGGTTCTGGGTCGGTACAGCTCAATTTTAGATGGTTCTGTTCCGTTCGAGTTCTATACCGTAGTACCCCACCCCCTTCCCCATTTTTCAGTCGCCGAACGGCTGGTCTGATGAAAGCTTTTTAATAAAAATGATTCCTTTAAAAATTGTTTCTTCCTTTATCATGCTCCGAAAATTAGAAGGACACCCTATAATTGAAGGACACCCTATATTAGAAGGACATCATTTGAAGAGGGTTGAGAATAGAAGGACATGTCCTTCTATTACAGGTTTTACGGTATATATTTTTTTGGTTTTAACATTTTTTTTCAAGTATTTTTCAAGATTTTTACAAGATAGACTATATTATGCATTCGCCACGGATTGACACTTGGTAATAAATTTTGAGGCGCTTCGTAATTTTTTTTCGGCATTTTTATCAGTTTTCCGGCGGAAAAAAAAGTTTTAAAAAATAATTTTTTAAACGAAATTACGAGCTATTTTACAATTGTTTCGGGCCATTTCAGAAAGTTTCTAATTATTTTCCAATGGAAATTGCAAGATTTTTTTTCCAAACATCAGGATTTATAATTTTTTCGAAATTTTCGAATATTTTTGATTTTTAAATATTTCTTTTCATCATTTTTCCATTATATATCTTTCTAAATTTTTAAAAAATTAAAATTGAAAATTCACATATTTTAGGTATTGTCGGCCCGCCACCAAATTATTTCATTTCACGTATAAATTCAACGTAAAATGAAATAATTTGGAGACCAAAATGAAAATCGAATAGCGTTGGGTTCAGCGGAGCGCGTTTGACCATTTTGGTGGGCCGACAATATTCAAAAATTCCTTTATTTTTATTTTTTTAAACAATTTTCGGGCCAAATTCTTGGAATTAGCAATTTTTAGCTTCAAAATTTCGCCCAAAACACCTTTTTCCCATCAAAAATCCACAGTAAACCATCTTTTTCTCACCAATCGCAATTTTTTCCTAAATTTTCTCACCCATCTCTTTGTTTACCTGTCGACATCGGCGACACCCGCCACGTGGATTGCTCTATTCTGTGAAGAATACGAATTTTTTTCAATTTTTTTGAAAAATCAAACACGGGACAAAACCAATGATACCATCACCACCACATTTATTTAACCATGTACCGTAAAAACTCTAATAGAACGGCATGCCGTCCTTCTATTGTTTCATTTCATCACAACTGCCGGGTATTTAGAGGTTTGCACACTAAACTCGGACTCGGCAAAACACTTTCTGACCAAGCAGGCATGAGACGACCGAAGTTTGGTGTGCAAACCTCTAAATACCCGGCAGTTGTGATGAAATGAAACAATAGAAGGACGGCATGCCGTTCTATTCGAATTTTTACGGTAATTTAATGTTAAATCCACCAAAATTATAGCCCAAGCCCAATAAAACATTCCCCAGCATCAAAAAGCTCCAATTGCTAAATGAACTGGCGCTTATAAGCTCTCTCGCCGTCTGGTCGGTCCACTTTGCAAATGGAGCGAATTTGCAGCGCCTTGTACCAAGTATATCGCAGCAAAAAAAAACTCACGAATGCAACGAGTGAACGCCGCCTTCGAGTTGTGCGTTTGTGGAGCGACGTTCAAATTTCACGATTCCGCTGTCGACCTTGTCGCGGAAATCGCGAAGCGAGTTGATTCCAATGTCTTGCATTCCGTGTTGAACTCCACGGATCAGGTATGGGATGAATTTGTGACACGATCCACGATCTTTCATTGTCGCTGACACTCCCTGGGCCACTTTGATCTGGTCGGATTCACTAAAAATGGAAAATTTTCGTGAGCCAGGTCTCGACGCGAAGAATTATTTGGGACGCTTCGAAACTTTTCTGCAATTTTTGCGTAGCGTTTTTTGTTAATGGGGTTATTCACGAAATGGAAAAAAATGGCAAAAAACTGCGCGAAAACGCTAAAAATGGTCCGATTGATCTGAAATTTTGGGAAATGAGGGGGAAAACTCTCGCGGACATTCCCACAAAATTTCACACCAAAATATCAATTTTAAGCATTTTCAGAAAAAAAATCAGTATTTTTTCAAAATCGATATTTTGGTCTGAAATTTTCTGCACATGTCCGTGAGTATTTTTGATATTTTTTTGTCAAAATTTCATACTGATCGGAGCATTTTTCAAATTTTCGCGGAATTTTTTTTGCATATTTTGCTGGTTTCCGTGAATAGACCCATTAGAGGGCCAGGTCTCGACGCGAAGAATTATTTGGGACGTTTCGACACTTTTCTGTATTTTTGCGTGGCGCAGTGCATTTGGTTTTCATTTTTCGTTTTTACCCATTTTTTTTTGAGAAGTTAAATCCACTAATATGCCGCCAAAATTCAAAAGTTTCAAAATGGCAGGTTTCGAAACGTCTCAGAGGCTCATAGAGCCGCAAAAAACTCGAAAAATGCTCCGATTGACTTGAAATTTTGGGAAACAAGGGCAAAAATACTCCTGGACACGAGTTGCTCACAAAATTATGAATCGAATTATCGATTTTAAACATTTTCGGTTTTCTGATCATATCATGTCCAGGAGTATTTTTCCCTTATTATCCAAAATTTCAGGTCAATCGGGGCATTTTCCGAGTTTTCGTGTTGATTTTTGCCGTTTTTTTCTTTTTTTTTTCCAGTTTTGTGAATAAATCCACTACAAATCAATAATAGATCTACTGCGTTTTTCAAATTGAATTTCCAAAAAATGCAAATTTTTTGGAAAAAGCCTGGAAATTTGTGAGAATTTTGCTTCAATTTGCCTTAAAAAATTTAAAAAATGGTGCAAAAAATGTCAAAAAATGAAATTATTGATGGACATATTCACAAAACCGGAAAAAAAAAGAAAAAAATACGGAAAAATTTTGGACCAAAATATCGATTATAAAAATTTTCAGAAAAAAAAGGTCCATCAATAATTTCGGGGCTACTACGGTATAGAACTCGCACGGAGTAGAACCGCTATGGAATAGAACTGTACGGAATAGAAACTGAGGATTTTTTTTTCCAAGAAAAAACAAAATTCAAAAAAAGACAAAAAAAACCAACGCAGTAAAATAGCGATCCTGACTGGAAGCGTGTTCCTCCATCGCATCCAGCGATCCCATTCCTCTGTACTTTTTCACTCGAACACCTCCTGGACCCCAGAAATATTCTCCCGGTGCTTCCGTCGTTGCCGCCAAGAGACCACCCATCATGACGGCCGAGGCTCCAAGGGAAATGGCTTTTGTGATGTATCCAACATCACGGATTCCTCCGTCGGCAACTACGGGAACTCCACGCTGATTGGCGTAGCGGGAAACGTCGTAGACAGCTGTTCCCTGGGCGCGACCGACTGCCATTACTGTAAAAATTCATATTTTAAAAAGGCAAAAAAAATTTCCCTACCATCCTGAGTGATACAAATCGATCCGCTGCCCATTCCCACACGAAGTCCATCTGCTCCCATGTCAATGAGCATTTTGGCTTGAGCACGGGTCACAACGTTTCCAGCAATGACTTGCACATGGGGGTACTTTTGTTTAATGTATTGGAGCATGGCGATCTGGTAGGTGGAGGAGCCGTTCGAAGAGTCCTGGAAATTGTGTTTTCAGCGTTAATTTTAGCAGCAAAAAAACTCACAATAACAATAACATCTGCACCAGCCTCAACAATTCGATCAACAGTGTACTGTGACTCGCCGCGCGTGTTCACAGCGGCTCCGCAGAGCAATTGACCTTTCGAGTCGTAGGAAGCCATTGGGTAGTCACGAGCCTTAAAATTTTGGCTACGATTTTTGAAATTGTTTTTTACATACTACTTTATAGCCTAGAGCACAAATTCAAATTTTGACGCATTTTTATTTATGTTTTCGGGAAAAAAGCATAAATTCTTAATTTTTTCCAAAATGTGCTCCAACGGAATTAGAGCTGAAGTCTTTAGAAACTTTTTAAGCCTAAGAACGTCGAATTTGGCTCAGCCACCATTTCGGAATAATCGTTTTGAGTTTTTTGGTGTTTTTGCAGGATAAATCTTTACGAAAATCAAATTTTGGGCAATTTTATGGTATTAAAAGATACAATACATACATTTTACAAAGAAAAACAGGTTTTACTGAAAGAAAAATAATAAAAAAAAATACGAGAGTCGAAAAATGCGCAAGCACCGAAAGTGCGCCATGCTAATTTTTTGGTTCCGCCCACATTTCTAATCCTGGACACTTCAATCTTTTGAACTCCTCAGCAGAAGTGGGTCAAAAAATTTGCCAGAGAAAAAATTTCCTCAAAAAGATTATTTCAAAAATTCCAAAAAAAGCGTATTTCTGCCAGTTAACTGGAAATTTTCCAAGTTTTCGTTAAAATTTAGTTTTTTGCCAATTCCAGTTGCGAATTTGCGTTTTTTTCGCTCTAGGCAACTGGAATTGGCAAAAAACTAAATTTTAACGAAAACTTGGAAAATTTCCAGTTAATTGGCAGAAATACGCTTTTTTTTTTGGAATTTTTTAAAAAATCTTTTTGAGGAAATTTTTTTCTGGCAATTTTTTGACCCACTTCTACTGTGGAGTTCAAAAGATTGAAGTGTCCAGGATTGGAAATGTGCGTGGCGCACTTTCGGTGCTTGCGCATTTTTCGACTCTCGCATTTTTTAAATTGATTTTATTATTTTTCATTCAGTAAAACCTGTTTTTCTTTGTAAAATGTATGTATCGCATCTTTAAATACCATAAAATTGCCCAAACTTTGATTTTCGTAAACATTTATCCTGCAAAAACACTAAAAAACTCAAAACGATTATTCCGAAATGGTGGCTGAACCACATTCGACGTTCTTAGGCGTAAAAAAATTTCTAAAGACCTCAGCTATAATTCCGTTGGAGCACATTTGGGAAAAATTAGGAATTTATGCTTTTTCCCCGAAAAACGCCTCAAAATTTGAATTTCGCGCGAAAAATCCATTTTGATCGGCTCCGGCCACTTTTCAAATTCTGGACACCGTTTTTTTCTCAAATTTCATCAATTTTCAGTCGAATTTCAGCCAAAAAAGATAGTGTATCGTCGATTTTGTCAATTTTTGGTTGGATTTTGTTTAAATTTTTGAAAAATTATCCAGAAATATCGATTTTTCACCGATGGGTACTAGAAGCTCTTAAAAAATTTGAGACAAATTCGGTCAAAACTCGTGAAATCGATGATGGAAATTATCGATTTTTCTCAATTTTGATGAAATTCTAGTTTTTTTATGGTTTATTGAAAATTCACACAAAAATATCAATTTTCCAGTTCTTTCTGGAAAATATAATGGACCTATTCACAAAACCGGAAAAAAAAAGAAAAAAACGGAAAGAAATTGCGGGAAAAATCGTAGAATGCTCTGATTGACCTGAAATTTTGGGAAATATTGGAAAAAATTCTCCTGTACACGCTCAAAAAGTTTTGGACCAAAATATCGACTTTAAAAATTATCAGAAAAAAAATCGATAATTTTTAAAATCGATATTTTGATCCAAAATTTTTTGAGCGTGTACAGGAGAATTTTTTACAATATTTCCCAAAATTTCAGGTCAATCGGAGCATTCTCCGATTTTTCCCGCAATTTTTTTTCCGGTTTTGTGAATAGGTCCATTAGATTTTCCAGCAAGAACTGGAAAATTGATATTTTTGTGTGAATTTTCAATAAAAATAGAAAAAAACCCTCCTAAACCACAAAAAACTAGAATTTTTTTCCCGTTTTGTGAATTTTACCTTCAACAAATCTGATCTGCACAGCAGCGCAATCAAATCTCCATTATCGTTGACAATTGGCAGCTTTCCCAATCTGTGCTCTTTGAGCTTCTTTTGCGACACTTCTGGAGCGTCGTTAATGTGGCCAAGGATGAGTTGCTCGACAGGAACCATAATCTGGAAATTAAATTGTACAAAAAGAAATAAAAATAATTTTTTTTCTATACCCTCTAAAAGCTGGAAAAAAAGGTTTAAAAGTGAAACGATTTGCGGACAAAAATTGGGTAAGATAAATATTTAGGACAATGGTGTCAGTTAATTAAAATTTAAATTTAGCGTTAAAAATACAAAAAATTAGTAAAAAAAATCAAAAAAAAAAAGATTGTTACGTTACCTTGCTAATCGGAGTCGTCGGAGTTGTCACATCGTTGGTCTGAATATGAAAAAAAGTGGAGGGAAAATGGTGTTTTGAACATTAATTAGGGATGATTAGGGCAAATTAGGCATGCACATAATTATTGTCAAAAACATTTAGAGAAACTGCAAAAAAAAAAAAATCGACAGAAATTTTCAGTTATACTAGGTATAAAGCTCTGCAAACTCGCTCCAATCGAACTCAATTTTCTGCACTCTCTCCTCGCCAACGTGGCCGCCTCGCCCACTGCGAATGGAGCGAATTTGCAGCGCTCCGTACTGAGAATATTAAAAAAAAAAAAACTCAACTCACATCAGAAATCGGGGTACCTTTCTGGCCAGCCACGTCCATCGTGATAAAGTCGAAATCGCGAGAAGTGACCATTCCTAAAATATTTTCTTACGTATTCATAATTATTCAAAAAATGAATAAATACCAATCAATTTCGATCCAACTTTTCCGTCTTCCGTAACCGGCGCTCCAGTGTATCCGTACTTTTTCTTGATCTGAATCATATCGAACGCGGTCGAGTCGCGGCTCAGGCAATGCGGCTGCATCACGTATCCTTGCTTGAATCGCTTCACTTTCAGCACCTCGTCCGCTTGATCTTCTGGCTTCGGGAAGTTTCCGTGGATGATTCCGATGCCTCCGTAGAGCTGAAAGTTCGTATTTTTGGCGCGTTCTTGAAATAATGTAAATGAGGCTCTTTCCCAATAGAAATTCGACAAAATTGAAATTTCACGTTTTGTAAATTGCGTGAAAATAGAAATCCACGAAATAGAAATGTAATAAATCAGAAACGTAACAAAATGGAAACGCGTGAAAATAGAAATGTAGCAGAGCAGAAATGTGTCGAATTGGAAGTAAAATGGCAATGGAGCGCGTTTGCGTGATTTATTTTTCAAAACGACTTTTTCTATCTTTTTCGCTTTTTTTTTCGATGTCTTCCACGTATTTTTGGATTTTTTTCACGTATTTTTTGTCGATAAAAAATTCCACGAATTGAAAAAAACGTGAAAAAAAATCCAAAAATACGTGGAAGACATCGAAAAAAAGCGAAAAAGATAGAAAAAGTCGTTTTGGAAAATAAATCTCGCAAACGTGCTCCATTGCCATTTTACTTCCAATTCGACACATTTCTGCTCTGCTACGTTTCTGTTTTCACGCGTTTTCATTTTTTTATGTTTCTGTTTTATTAAATTTCTATTTCGTTGATTTCTATTTTCACGCAATTTCCAAAACGTGAAATTTCAATTAAATAATCGTGGCGGGACCCACCAGCGGCGGATTCCAAATTTTCACCATTTTTTTTCGAATTCTATAGATATGGGTGGAGGTGATTGTAAAAGAATACCTAATATAGGATGAAATTAATTGGGACACTTAAAATTTCGGTGAAACAGTAAACTTTTACAATTTTTTTTTTCAAAATTCCAAATTTCCAGGCCTAAAAACGAGATGATATCGTATTTTCTCTAATTGCCCGGCACTCTAAATTCTTCGGTTCAGCAGCCTCTTTTTTTTGTCAATTATTGGCGTGATTTCAGACATTTTCAGAAAAGTTTTCCTAGCTCGAGGGTACGACAGAATAGAAATGGGCGAAATAGTACTCGTGGTGCGATGAAGCGCGTTTACATTATTCTTCTCATTTTCCGATTATTATAGGTTTTTTCAGTAATTTTCAGATATTTTACGCACTTAGGAACAGCGAAAATGAAGAAAAGTATAAAATCAATGCAGTTCCAGAAAAAAAAAATTGCATATTGAAAAAATAATGCAAACGCGCTCCATCGCACAACGAGTTCTATTTTGTAGCCGTTCTATTTCGCCTATTTCTATTCGATCGTACCCTCCTTAGTTCTTCCTTGAAATCTTATATGAATGTTTTTTTCACACCATTTGCACTTTTTCAGTCATATTTTCTCGATTTCGTCTATTTTTGAAGTTCTTTTTTTTGGTTTTTCCTGAAAAAAAAAAATTTAAAAACCCGAGGAAGAAGCTCCGCCCTTTCCTCGGCCAGGATCTCAATTTTTACAATCTTGGAGTATTTTCGTTTATTGTCCATTCGCGAAATAAGCAAGTGCGCCCCACAAAACTTAGTACTTCGTGGATTTCATTTTCGTCGCCAAATTATTTCAATTCACGTGTAAATGCAACGTGAAATAAAATAATTTAGCGACGAAAATGAAATCCACGAAGTACTAAGTTTTGTGGGGCGCACATGCTTTCTTCGCGAATGGACAATACAGAAAAAAAAAAATCAAAAACTTCGCCGAAAAACTAACCGCCATAACAATAGCCATTCCACTTTCGGTGACCGTGTCCATTGGCGACGACACCAGCGGCGCTTTGATAGTCAAATCTTTGGTGATGTGCGTCTCCAGATCGACGTCGTGCACTCCAAAGTTGATGAATCCGGGCAGGATGTTAAAGTCGCTGAAATTTATGATGTTCTGTCATGCAAACTACGAATTTGGAACAAAAATTTGGCTCTTTTTTTCCGCAGTTTTTTTAAACTAGAAAAACAACCGTTCGTTTCGAGACCCGGCACATTCAAAAAATGGCAATTTTCAAATGGGGTTATTCTTGAAACCAGCAAAAAAAGCAAAAAATTGAAAAAACCAGCAAAAAATTCAGCGAAAATTCGGAGAATGCTCCGATCGATCTGAAACTTTGGGAAATCGTTTGAAAAATACTTCCGGTCATTCCTTGAAAATTTCAGACGGAAATATTGATTTTGAAATTTTTCCGAAATAAAAATCGATATTTTTTTAAATCAATATTTTGGCCTGAAATTTTCAAGGAATGACCGGAAGTATTTTTCAAACGATTTCCCAAAGTTTCAGATCGATCGGAGCATTCTCCGAATTTTCGCTGAATTTTTTGCTGGTTTTTTCTATTTTTTGCTGGTTCCGAGAATAACCCCAAAAGAAAATTCGGAGATTTCTGCCAACGAAGAGCTTTCTGGACTGGAAAAACGATAGGAAAATCATTTTCCGTAAAACAGGTGGTGAGAGACGCAGAGAAACAGGCAAGCGCATATCCCAGAACATGCCGTTTTCCTGTTTCATGGATCCTAGCTCTGTTTTCAGTTTAAAAAAAACCTCCTTCACTGAAAACGTCTACAACAACTTTTAAAAAAGCGCCTACTTGTAAGTAAGGCCCGACTTGTGAGCCATCATCTCGTGCACCGTCTCTCCGTCGGTCAGCGAGTTGTCCAACTCGAGATGGTCAAAGTCTTTCGGGGTCGTCATTCTGCAGAAAAATTGGTAAAATTATGGGAAAATTGTTCAACTAGGAATAAATTCGAGATAATTGGATATTCAGTAAAATCACTTTAATGGGGCTATTCACGAAAACAGCAAAATATGCAAACAATTCAGCGAAAATTCGGTCTAAAATTTTGGCAAAAAATGTCAAAAATATTCCCAGGCATGTGCAGAAAATTTCAGACCAAAATATTAATTTTTAAAATTTTCGAAAAAATCGATATTTTGGTCTGAAATTTTCTGCGCATGTCCGGGAGTATTTTTTTGACATTTTTTGTCAAAATTTTAGACTAGACGGAGCACTCTCCGCTGAATTTTTTGCATTTTTTGCTGTTTTCGTGAATAGACCCATAAGAAATAAAGGATAAATTCAGAAAATGCAAAAAAAAAAATAGAAAATTTATGTCGTCGATCAAAAGCAAGTGCGCTCCATTGAACACAGATTTCGGGATTTTTTAAAATTAAAATTGAGCATAATATTACGAAAATTTATGCAAAAAAAAAATCAAAGAAAAACAGAAAAAAAATAAATAATTTGAAAACCAAAATGAAATTCACAAAGTTCAGTGGAGCTCACTTGCTTTCG
The DNA here is from genome assembly GCA_963572235.1 of Caenorhabditis japonica. Classification (NCBI taxonomy): domain Eukaryota; kingdom Metazoa; phylum Nematoda; class Chromadorea; order Rhabditida; family Rhabditidae; genus Caenorhabditis; species Caenorhabditis japonica. The sequence continues at coordinate 2,747,305 of OY754345.1, forward strand.
CGGTGGCTCTAAAACGAATTTTTCGGCAATTTTATTCTAATCTCTTGTGTATAGGGCCGTTTTCTCACAACGGCCTTATACACAAGAGACAAGAATAATGGGAACCTGTATTTATTTTACCGTCAAGGCAGAAATTTAATTTTCATTTTAATGCTAAAAAAAAAATCAAGAAAATTCAGAAAAATGAACAAAATCCAGAAATAATCAAAAAATTCGAAAACCAACAATCTTTTAAATGGCAAATTTCAAAACGGAGTGAGAAATAAAAAACAAAAACCGCCACTTTCTGCGGCATCGAAATGCACTATCTGTCGTTGAAAAGACCAACCCCTTCACTTATTTTACACTTTTTTTCTTTTGAAAGTGCATTTTGCATTTTCATTTTCATTCCCATTTCCACGAAATGCTTCTTTCTGCTGCCGAAAGTGAAAATTGGGCTTTTTGTGCAAAAATAATGGGTTTTTTGTTTTTACTCACAATCAGAAAACGACATTTTATGCATTTTTTCTGCGAAATATGTAGTTTTCTGCATAAAATGAAAAACACGACCATTTTTCGCGTGTTTTTCGTGGAAAAAAGTGCATTTTGCAGTTTTCTGCCGCAGAAAATGTCGTTTTCTGCATAAAATGAATAAGGAAAATGTGACAAAAAAAATGCAAACTGCATGAAATGAATAACCCCATAAGAAAAATGACAATTTTTAAAAATGTTCCGCTACTTTTCCCACTTTTAACATACTATTACTCTCGTCTCAGCATCTTCTCATAAACCAATTTTCTCACGAAATGTCTCTACACAGTTGAAATGATTGCGACCGTAACCCATAAAAAATAATGAAAAACAAGGGAAAAGAAATAAAAACAATAGGACTTGTTAACATTGGGTTACGGTCGCGCTCCGAGATATTGGCTATTTTCAAAAGTAATAAATATTTCGCGTAAAATTGTCAATAATTAAAAAAAAACATGACAAAATATTGGGAGAAAATTGTCCAATTTTGCTGAAATAGTGCCAAAAATGCTTCTGGGAAAACTTTTGAGCTCCTTAAAATATTTTTTATCAGCATTTCAGCCCAGCCCAGCATTTTTGGCATTTTTTCTCACAGAGTTTCTGACGACTTTCGCCAAAAAAAATTGAAGAAAAATTAATTTTCATAGAATTTCAGGTTGGCTTTTTCGTCATTTTTGTGCAAAATTGGATGCAAAGAAAGTTAGAAATGGAGCTGAAAAAACAGGTGAAAATTAGAAGAAAAAAAAACACCAAAATCAAACACTTATTTTCGTCTTTTCGCGTACTTTGGATGCACTTTCAGAGTTGAAAAACAAGTATCAAAAAACACAAAAACAGGTGAGAAAAAAAAAATGAAAAAAGTACATTACGTATTTGTCACTCCATGGCAAGAAACCTGATAGCAGTTTCAGTTTCCATGGAGCTCTCTCGTTTCTACGTCTCTCAAAATTGCGTGCTCCTCTCTTTCTCTTTTTTTCGTCTTATCATAGTGATAATCCTGCTTAGCTCCTAAAATCGATAAAGAAAACAACAAAAAAATGAAATTTCCCGAGAAAAATCCCATCATTTTAAAGCAATTTTTCCAATTTTCTTAAAAGCTCGGTCGGCAGACTTCAAAGAGCTCCGCCCTGGTACAAAAATTTCGGGAGAAAAAAAAAAAAGGAATAATTTAAAGTATTTCGCGAGATTTTGCAAACCGCGGTACAAAGAACAAGAAAAAACGGGGGGAAAATACAGTATACGATTTATATTCTCTCAAGTTGAACAAATTCGCTCTATTCGCAGCTCTGATTTCCCTGAATCTCACTCACTACAAATTCATGCGCATTTGAATTCACTGTGCGAATAGAGCGAATTTGCAGCGCTTCCCAAGAGGAGAAAAAAAAAAGAAAAGAAAACCCATAAAATACTTAAAGAGAAAAAAAAAATGAAATTTACAATTTTTGGTGGAGAGGGGAAAATTAAATGAAATCAAATCACATAAGGGGTTTTTAAATTTTCAGTTTTTCATGCCTACGCAATTAATAAATTAATTAAATTAAACAAGTTCAACCTTTTGCTGTCACATTCAAATCGACGCCAAAATACTATCCGCTCGGCTTCTAGCCTCCTTCACCTTGCTCGCAAACTGCTGCTCTTCCTGTCCTGCCGATTTCGATGTGCTCTTCTCCACAGCCTTCACAAAACTCTCAACAGCTTCAAACGCAGACTTATCGTACTTCAACAGCTCTGACGACTTCTCAGCAATGTTCTGGTTCTGGTTAGAATCATTTTTCTTCATGCCGTTGATCTTTTCAGTCAATTTATTATTATAGTAGGAACGAGTCTCGCTGAAGACGTCTCTGGCGGAGCTCAACTTGGCCTCATCTTTGTTCGACTTGTAGGCTTGGGCAGCGCTGATAAGGTCACTGTAGGCGTTCTGCTTAGCGTCAACGTCCTGGGAGAGGAGAAGAACGCAACGTTGAGCACGTTCAGCTGCATCTTTTGCTGGGTCCTGAGATTTTAAAATTAACTATTTATTAACCAAGTTTCAGGCCAATTCTCTGAAAATTTACCTCAGAAATGGTGAAATCAAATCTCGAATAGACGATGATCACCAAGAAAAGAACAAAGAAGAAAACCGAGGCAAGAATTGGCTCACGGAGCATGTCAGTGTAGGTGAACTCGTAGGAGACAGTGAAGAATTGACTGTGGTCCGGAACCACATTGCTCTTCTCAATGACCACGACAAGACGGCCAGTGGTGTCCAAGTAGGTTGGTTTGAGCTCGTCAGGACGGCGGTCGACAGCGTATGGGGTCACAATTTTTACTTTTCTGAAAAAAAAAACACGGGGTGGTAGAAATCTATTATGGACCTATTCAGAACAGGAAAAAAAACCGTTTTTCGTGTTTTTTCCATGAAAAAACCCAATGTAATTTGCCTTTAATGGGAATTCGCCTGAAACTAAAGGCGCATCGAATTATTTCATCGGCCGGTCTCGAAACGATTAGTTGTTTACGTCAAAAAACCTCCGACTACTGTAATTTTTGTAGTTTTTCGTCAATTTTTCATACGGAAAAAAACATGAAAAACGGTTTTAACGGAAAAAAAATTGAATTGCGGGAAAAATCGGAGAATTCTCTGATTGACCTGAAATTTCGGGAAATATTGGAAAAAATTCTCATGTACACGCTCAAAAAATTTTGAACCAAAACCAAAATATCGATTTTTTCTGAAAATTTTTAAAATCGATATTTTGGTCCAAAATTTTGTGAGCGTGTACAGGAGAATTTTTCCAATATTTCCCAAAATTTCAGGTCAATCGGAGCCTTCTCCGATTTTTTCCGCAATTTTTTTCCAGTTTTGTGAAAATGTCCACTAGGCAGTTAGACAAAACTAGAAACTGGGAAAATAGAAGACACGCAGACAACGAAAAACTAAACGCTCCGCGTTATCAGTGGAGCGCGTTTAAAATTTGTGGACCCCAAGTTTATTAAAATAGCGAAAAATACCAAAAATGGGAAATTTGTGTCAATTTTTCCGTCCAAACAATTTTGAGAATGTATATAACCAACATTTTTAACCCTAATGGACTTATTCAGCGCAGGAAAAAAAACCGATTTTCGCGGTTTTTTTCCCTATGCAGGTTGTTTTCCAGGAAAAAAACCCATCGCGTCGAGACCCGGCAGTGAAAATGCAATGCGCCTTTTATTTTCAATGGGAATTCGGTTGAAATTTAAAGGCGCATAGAGTTATTTCATCGGCCAGTCTCGACACGATAAGTTGTTTACGTCAAAAAGCCTCCGACTACTGTAATTTTTGTAGTTTTTCGTCAATTTTGCATAGGGGAAAACCCACGAAAAACGGTTTTTTTTCCTGTACTGAATAGGTCTATAAATGGAAATTTTCGGAGAATTTTCAAAAGACCGATCAATTTTTGACCAATTTTAATTAATTTTTGAAATTCAAAAAACTAATTTTAATGTGATTATTCAAGTTCCGGTTTTTGGACAAAAACTTATTAGTCGGTATATGCTGAATTTACAAAAACCTCTAATTTTTAACGAAAACTTTGAAAATTTCCTTTTAACTGGCAGAATTACGTATATTTTTTGGTAATGGCTTACCGTATATTTTTTTGGCCCACCCGTAATTTTCATTGAGACAAAATTACCGCAAACCCCAACCATCAATTATTTTCTTACCTCACATGCTCTGGAAGAAGCACTTTAGTACGGAGCTTCTCAACAACAATATCATTGAAAACATGATCGAAGAGTTTCGTCTTCAACGCGTATTGATTTCCCTTGGTGTACAAGTATTCCTCGGATGGAACATTGTAACCAATGACATAAGAAGTCTTCCATCCTCCGTAAAGTGGGAATCTCGGGCGGATCTCAACATCAACACTATCCGCACGAATTCTGACCGCCGATGTGGTAATGTTGCCAATCTCGTCACGATAGTAAATATCTTTAGCTTGAGCTGGAAGCACTGTGGTGAATTGTTGAAAAGCCGGCTGACGACGTCCACGACGGTCCATTTGGTAGTCGATTCTCGAGAAAGTTCCTTCGAGTTCAGCGCCCTTGTGGACAAGCTCAATGTACTCCTCGACAGCGATATTTCCCCAGTGAGAAACCTCGATCAATCGCTCGACAATAGTGGCAACAACGAACGGCGAGTTGTTCTCATAGTGCACCTTGATTGGTTTCTGCTCAAAAGCTGGAATGTTCGCGTATGGACCATATGAAACACGCTCAGTTTCTTGTTTGGTTGGATTGACAGCGGTGGTCGAGAGAAGTTTTCCGCCCTGGGTAGTTCTGATGACGGTCCTCTGAGAATCAGCCACGTACTTGGATGGAACGTACGCAGAGGTGTGAAGAACCACAAATTGGCTGTCAGCCTGTGGAATCTTGGCTGGAAGAGGTTCGAGAACCTGGGTAATCTTCAGATTCACTCTGACAGAAATCTTGGAGCCCTTAGCAATTGGCGAGCGAAGATCAAGCTCATAGATGGAGAATCCATTCTCGGCTGGCTTTTCAACAAGCTTCAGTTTTCCTTTAGTTCCTTCGACTCCAGCGGTAATCAGGGAGAGTCCGCGGGTCTCTTCTGGTGAAAGGGCGACCTGAAATTAAAAAAAAAAATAAATTTAAAATCTTTACTATTACTAATAAATAAAACGCACCAAAACTGTCGATTGTGGTCCGGCGCCAACGTTCTCAAATGCGTAGAGCGTGGAAATTTTTACGATTTGCGACGTGGCATCAATGGTTCGGTCAATATTGGCGGCTTTCCATGCGTCTTCCGCGAAAGCCGCTCCAAGGAGAGCGAAAAGTATGAAGATTCGCATCTTAAAATTTGGAAATTTTACATGAAAAGGGCAGAAGTAAAGATATAAGAGACTATCAGATTAATTATTAACATTTGAATTTTTAACCAAATTTTTTAATTTTTACGTATTGTCGGCGCGCCGAAATGGTCAAACGCGCTCCGCTGAACTCAACGCCATGTGATTTTCATTTTGGTCTCCAAATTAATTCATTTCACGTATAAATTCAACGTAAAATTAAATATAATGGATTCGTAGCGGCACAGTGAATCTTTTACTACGTGCCGATGCGGATCCTAGGCCATTTTGAGAAATTTTCTCTTCCATGAAAGAAATCCTGGAGCTATTTTGAAAATGAAGGCCAAAATGAAAAATCGGCCCAATAAATATTGTTCTTCGTTTAATTTACTACCTTTAAAAAAAAAAGTTGGCTCAAATCGGTTCACTACCGGCTCTAGCAAATTTGTTGAAGGTGTCGCGGACTAGTAAAAAAATATCGAATTTTCTCTTCCATTTTCAGTTTTTTGTACTTTTCGGAAAAATAAAGGCCTAAATTAAAAATCGGCGCAATAATTATTTTTCATCATTCAATTAGCTACGTTAAAAAAAAAAGTTGACCCGAAACGGGCTGCCACCGACTCCACAAGATTTGTTGAAGGTACGGCCTAAGTTTCGCTATTAGCTAATAGAGACCTGAAACTTGTCGCATGAGCTCTTTTCAACTGTAATTTATTTTTGCACGTTCTTTTAGTTGCGTTTTTTTTGAATTGCATACCATTTGTTCGTAAAATTGCAATTTATTCACCAGGTAATTCGAAAACGAAGCCAATAGAAAATCTGTGCCACCCTTTTGCAACTAAATCCCGCCCATTTTTTCGCTGATTGGTGGACTTTTCGTCAAAGAAATTTTGGCTTGACGTAGTAAAAGATTCACTGTGAGCGGAGTGACAATTTTTTCACGTTTTTATTCGAACAAATGGAGAAATAACTGAAGAAATGAAGATTTTTCGTCTCCCAGTTTCACGTGAAATGTCACTCCGCCACGAATCCATTATAACTGGTGCTACCTCGGAATAGAACTGAAGCGCAATAGAACTGTAGCGAAATAGAACTCGCTTCGCAATAGAACTGTAGCGAAATCGAAATGTAACGAAATAAAACTGTTCGGAATAAAACTGATCGGAATAAAACTGTTTTGGAATAAAACTGTAGCGTTTTGGAACTAAATTAGCAATGGAGCGCGATTGCATTGCTTGCTCATTCAAATATTGGAATTTCTCATGTGCGTGCTTTTTTCAACAGTTTTATATTTGAGCTATTCATCAAAAATTGTTTGTTTTGTTGTTTTTTTGAATAAACTTTTATCATTTTTTTCTCGGCCCGCCTTGACGGCCAAGCAATGCAATCGCGCTCCATTGCTAATTTAGTTCCAAAACGCTACAGTTTTATTCCGAACAGTTTTATTCCAAAACAGTTTTATTTTGCTACAGTTTTTTACCGAACAGTTCTATTCCGAACGGTTCTATTGCGAAGCGAGTTCTATTTCGCTGCAGTTTTATTTCGCTTCAGTTCTATTCCGAGGTAGCACCTTATAACTTGGATGCCAAATGAAAATCACGAAGCACTAAATTCGGTGGCGCGTTTGACCATCGTGGCGGGTCGACAATACTAACTTTTTTCCACTTAGAATTGGGCTAATTAAGCTCGGAACTCGTCGAAAATTTAGAAAAAAAATTGAGGAACTTTTTTTTTTTTGCCCTTTTTTGTCGTTCATGCTTTGAATATGCGTTTCTAATGGAGTTATTCACGAAATGGCAAAAAACTGCGTGAAAACTCGGAATATGCTCCGATTGACCTGAAATTTTGGGAAACGAAGAGGAAAATTCTCCCGGAGATTCCCACAGAATTTCAGACCAAAATATCGGGTTTTAAGAAATATTAATTTTTTTTCTGAAAATGTTTAAACTCGATATTTTGGTCTGAAATTCTGTGGGAATCTCCGGGAGAATTTTCCCCCTCATTTCCAAAAATTTCAGGTCAACCGGAGCATTTTCCGAGCTTTCGCAAATTTTTTGCCATTTCATGAATATCGTAAAACCTGTATTAGACTTGCCCCTCTAACCAAACGCATTAACAGTGGCAAAAGTTGCGTAAATCAGATAATTTGCCCCCTCCAATAGACTTGAACCCGGTCCAGGCTTTGGAACAATAGACTTGCACCCTCTAATAGACTTGCCTGTGTAATAGACTTGCACTCTGGCGAGGCCTTGGAACTGGAACTTGCATGCAAGTCTAATACAGGTTTTACGGTAACCCCATAAGCATTTATCGATGCATTGGCGAGCGGAGGGAGCTGGGTGGAAACAAAAAAATTGCAACGCGGTGTTTGCGTGCTTTTAAAATTCAAATGAAAATGGGAACAAATCTCTTCATTTTCCATGCTATTTCTCTGATTGCCGTTTGAATTTTCAAAGTACGCAAACACCGCGTTGCAACTTTTTTGTTTTCACAGTAGCGCCAAATATTGCAGAAAAATGCTTTTGTTAATTTGTCCGAGAAACCAACCAGTTTTTGAAAACTCTCTGCACACTAATAGTGAACTTCGTATGGACCTATTCATAGGATTGGTTTTTTGACATTTTTTAACGTTTTTTAACATTGTTTGACATTTTTTGACATCTATGAATAGGAAAAAAAAACATTTTTTGTTTTGTTTTTTTCTCCTATGAATAGGATTAATTAACCCGCTTATTGTGCTTTCAATCGAGTTAGGGCAGCAAAACGTAAGACTCCGCCCACTTTGTCACGCGAACATTAAAATTTAGTGCATCTTGAATTTTCACGTGAAAAAAGTGGGCGAGGTTTCCCGTTTTGATGTCGCAACTTGATTATAAGCACAATACATTGATTTTTCACGTGAAAATAGCAAAAAACGCGACTGTCCATTTTTACAAGAAAACACCTAATTTTCGACAATTTTCTGCTCAGTAATACTGAAATTTACAATTTTAGGATAAATTAACACGCCAAAATCGATTTTTCACGTGAAAAAAGCAAAAAATTGCACAAAAACGTGGTAATTATGCTGAAAACAAGCAAAAATTGGCGAGTGTCGATCCACGTATTTCGAATTGGAGCAATTTCGTGGCGAGACCCTCCGGCCGTCATGATGACTGCGCCTTTAAACTCGCGTTCAAATAATCATTTTTCGCGTGAACACCCGCCATTTTTTTGTCATTTTTGTTCATTTTCCCATTAATTTTTGTAAAATTTCCAGTGATAATCAGTGATAATGGTTGCCACCACCCAACAGACACCCGTTGAGGCGGAGAAAAAGAAGAGCGAGGAGAAGAAGGCGCCCGGAAAGAATGAGCCGAAGAAAGAGGAAATGGTGGGTATTTAATGTGAAAAAACTCATGTAATGATAAAAATTTAGAGCGAAGAAGACCAAAAGCTTGAAGAAGACCTCAACCTCCTTGTCCAGCGCCTCTCGGAGAAGGACACCTCGCTCTACAAGCCTGCATTGGAGACTATGCGCTCCTTGATCCGCGCCTCCACCACATCAATGACTTCGGTGCCAAAACCACTCAAATTCATGCGCCCACACTACAACAAAATGAAGGAGATCTATCTGGGAATGCAGATTCAGGATGTGAAGAAAATGTGCGCTGATATCATCTCGGTGCTCGCCATGACTTCGGACGAGCGCACTGACACTATCAATTATCGTATTTTGGGTAGCCACGAGCCGATCGGGGACTGGGGACACGAGTATGTGCGTCATTTGGCTATGGAGATGTCTGAGGAGTGGAAGAAGGAGGGATTGTCTGATGCCAGAAAGAACGAGTTGCTGACGTTGACCCAGCAGATTGTGGCTCATCATATGAAGCATAATGCAGAGGTCGAGGCGTGCGATTTGTTGATCGAGATTGAGCGTTTGGACCTTCTTAACAGTTATGTCCAGGTATGTAATTTTTGGTGTGGGGAGCAGCTCTTGATTATTGTTTCGTTGCCCTTACCATGCAATAATCATTCAATAAAACGCGCTCTATTGAACTCGGCTTTAAAAATACTGTTTTTCACGTTTTCTGTGCAAAAATCATTAATTTTGCCGCGAAGGGAGCAGTTCCCAAACAAATTAAATTACCCTGCTCTCTTGTGTATAAGGCCGGGTTGCGCTGGTCGGGCACATGGCTATTAGCCATTGAAAATATCGAATTCGGCGGCAATCGGCACAAGCGGGAGGGAGCCATTGAAAACCGCTAATAGCTATAAAATTTGGCGAATTTTTCGCGATTTTCGTTTGAATAGATTTTAATTTTTTTTTTTTAATTTTCATTTTTTTACCTCGCATGGTGTCGAGGATTTGCATTTTTTTTTAAATTTATTTTATTTATTTTCTCTCAGAAAAACCTATTTTTCTTTGTAAAATATATATTTTTATCTTTAAATAACTCACATATTTCAATTTGAAGCATAGAAATCCCCTATAAACTTTTTGTAGGCTGGAAAATTCGAGCGATTTTCGTGAAACGCACAATATTGGCTAACAATCGTTGAAAATCTACTAAATTTAATTTATTTTCCATGATATTTGTCTTATTTAAATGCGAAATAAAATTTGAGAGATGAAATGTCGAAAAATTGGATAAAAATTCTCTGATTGACCTGAAACTTTTGGAAATAATGGAACAAATACTCCCTGCTCAGAAAAATTAGGACAGAAATATCGATTTTAAAATGTTTTAAATTCAATATTTCAGTCCAACGTTTTCTTATAGACCGATTCACAAAACCGGAAAAAAAATGCGGGAAAAATCGGAGAATGCACCGATTGACCTGAAACTTTGGGAAATAATGGAAAAATTTCTCCTGTACATGCTCAAAAAATGTTGGACCAAAATATCGATTTTAAAAATTTTCAGAAAAAAAATCGATAATTTGGTCCAAAATTTTGTGAGCGTATACAGGATAATTTTCCCCAAAATTTCAGAGCATTTTCCGATTTTTCCCGAAGTTTTTTTTCCCGTTTTCTTCCTTTTTTTCCGGTTTTGTGAATAACCCCATTAGAAAAATTAGGACAGAAATATCGATTTTAAAATATTCAAAATTCAATATTTCGGTCCAACGTTTTCTCAGGAGGCTCGGAAGCAATTTTGGCAATATTTCTCAAATTTTCATGTCAATAGGAGCATTTTTGCTCAATTTTTCGTATTTTTTGCATGTTTCGACATTCCCATGAAAATTCCCATTGAAAAATTCTGCGGTGAGAGGTTTTTGGCTGAAACAAGCCGGAAAATTCGAAAAAAAAAATTTTTTCACTGAAATCTCGAATTTTCGCGATTTAAAAAAAAAAAAAGGATCTCTGAAATGAGAATCCTTATGGGGATATTCACGGAAACCAGAAAAATATGCAAAAAATGCAGAAAATTCAGCGAAAATTCGGAGAACGCTCCAATCAGTCTGAAATTTTGGCAAAAAATGTCAAAAATACTCCCAGGCATGTGCAAAAAATTTAAGACCAAAATATTGATTTTTTTTGAAAATTTTCAAAATCGATATTTTGGCCTGAAGTAGGGAGTATTTTTGACATTTTTTGGAACAATTTCGGACTGATTGGAACATTCTCCGAATTTTCGCTGAATTTTTTTGCATTTTTTGCATATTTTGGTGATTTCCGTGAATAGACCCATTAATAGGGTTATTCACGGAAACCAGCAAAAAATTCAGCGAAAATTCGGAGAATGCTCCAATCAGTCTGAAATTTTGGCAAAAAATTGTCAAAAATACTCCCGGGCATGTGCGGAAAGTTTCAGACCACAATATCGATTTTTTGGCCTGAAATTTTTTGCACATGCCCGGGAGTATTTTTCACAATATTTACCGAAAATTCAGACTGATCGGAGCTTTCACCGAATTTTGGCTGAGTATTTTGCTGGTTTCCGTGAATATACCCATAAAAAACCAATTTTCCTTTACAGGAAGTCGACCACCAACGTGTCTGCCTCTACCTGCTCTCATGTGCTCCACTCACTCCAGACCCGGACAACATTATCCTTATCAGAACCGCTCTCCAACTTTACCTGAAATTCAACCGTTATCTCGAAGCGGTTCGCTGCGCGATTATGGTCAATGACTTGGCAAAGGTTCGAGAGATTTTTGCAAAGGCTACTGATCCGTGAGTTTTTTTTTACATCTTAAAAAATTATCTAAAATTACCATTCTAGACTTCTCCGCAAACAAATGGCTATTCTTCTCGGTCGCCATCAAATTTTTCTCGACTACGAGAATGTCAACGACTCTGACGCGCTTTCCGAGCTCAACTCGAACGCCCACCTCTACGAATACTTTCACTCTCTGGCCCGCGAGCTTGACATTATGGAGCCAAAAACTCCGGAAGGAATCTACAAGTCGCACCTGGAACACTCGAGACCGTTTGGCAACTCTTCGCAGCCAGACTCTACTCGTATGAATCTCGCAGCCGCCCTTGTCAATGGATTCGTCAACTGTGGATTTGGAGTCGACAAAATGATGGCTGAAACTGAGGAGGCGTCCCGTTGGTTCTACAAGAACAAGGAGTACGGTATGCTCACCGCTGCGGCTTCCCAAGGACTCATCTGGCGTTGGGACATTGACACTGGACTCGCCCAGTGCGATCGTTTCCTCTACATTAACGACGATTACATCAAAGCGGGAACCCTGTTGGCCATTGGAATCATCTCTTCTGGAATCCAGGACGCGTGTGATCCCGCGTCGGCGCTTCTCCTCGATCACGTCCAGTCGGATCGCTCTATCATGCGCGTCGGATCGATTTTGGGGCTCGGATTGGCGTACGCCAACTCGAAGCGTGAAACGGTCACGAAAAACGAGGAACGAGGAGTTATCTTTGAGCTCAAAAAGGTGCTCTCCGATGCGAAACCATCTGCAATTCCAGAGGTCAAGGGACTCGCTGGACTTTCGCTTGGATTGATTCTTGTCGGAACCGCTGACGCCGAGGCTGCCATGGAAATGCTCCAATCGCTGATGGAGAAGACTGAGACGGAGCTCGCAGATCCGAACATGCGCTTCCTGGCGCTGGGAATCGCCCTGATCTTCCTGCAAACCCAGGATAAATCTGATGTATTTGTGGAGAGCCTTCGCTCACTTCCAAATCCTTTTGGAGCCATGGTCTCGACTCTTGTCGAAGTCTGTGCGTATGCAGGAACAGGAAATGTGCTCAAGATTCAAAAATTGCTCCATCTCTGCTCAGAGCACTATGAGCAACCTGCTGCGGAGACGAAGAGCAAGTCGAGATCGAAGACTGCAGCAGCCCCTGCCCCTGCCCCTGCCCCTGCAGCCGCCGCCACTCCGCGTTCTGAAGTCCCAGCCACTCCAACCGCCCCTGGAGCCACCCCAGTTGCTCCAGGAGCTCCAAAACGCGAAGGATCTGCCCCTGCCGCTGCTGCTGCCACAGATGCCACCACTGCTCCACCAGCAAAACCAGACCTCTCCTCCCAGCAAGCCGTCGCCGTGCTTGGAATCGGACTCATCGCCATGGGAGACGATGTTGGAGCCCAGATGGCTCTCAGAATGTTTGGACACCTCATCCGCTACGGAGAGCCGGTGATTCGCCGAGCTGTCCCACTCGCTTTGTCGCTCCTCTCGGTGTCGAACCCACAGCTGAACATTTTGGAGACGCTCTCCAAGTTCTCTCACGATTCTGATCCGGATACGGCGCACAATGCCATCTTTGCGATGGGTCTCGTCGGTGCCGGCACCAACAATGCTCGTCTTGTAGCCATGCTTCGCAATCTGGCATCGTATCACTATAAGGACCAGGTGTCGCTTATGTTGGTCCGCATTGCTCAGGGACTCACTCATCTGGGAAAAGGAACGATGACGTTGAATCCGTGGCACTCGGATCGTCAATTGCTCTCGCCGTCTGCGCTTGCCTCGTTGCTCTCGATTTGCTATTGCTTCCTGGATGCTAATAATACGGTACGAAATATGGGGTGGGAGAAAAAAAAATTGTTTTTGTCATCAAAAATTTTACCAAAAAAACCAAAAAAAAGGTGTATTTCTGCCTGTTTTCGTTAAAAATTAGATGTTTTGTCAATTCGGAGCTATAATGGATTCGTGGCGGAGTGACATTTAACGTGAAACTGGGAAACGAAAAATCTCTTCATTTCTTCAGTTAATTCTTCATTTTTTCGAATAAAAACGTGAAAAAATTGTCACTCCGCCACGAATCCATCATATTATACTCGGTATTATTGTTTTATTCAAGTTGTCGCGCGGTGTTTGCGTACCGTACTCGCGTCGCAAACCGATTTACGAGGCTCCGTCCACTGCCCTGCTATTTTTTTTTCTGTGATTTTTCCTTTTTTCCCTTATTTTGCAGTTGCTTCAGATTGATAAATGGCGTATGCGAATGAATATTGAACAAGAAAATTCGAGAAAAAATGTTTTTCGTCTTTTCATGGTAATTTTTGCATGTTTACACATTTTTTTTAAAGGAAATTATTGATTTCACGTCGCTAAATATGGGGATTCAATTAAAAAATGCGATAAATTGAGAAAAATCCCGCACTTTTTAATCGAATCCCCATTCGAAAAAACACATTTAGCGACCTGAAATCAATAATTTCCTAAACAAATGTGAAAACATGCAAAAATTACCATGAAAAGACGAAAAACATTTTTTCTCTTTTTCTCGAATTTTCTCGTTCAATATTCATGTGCCTACGCCATTTATCGATCTGAAGCAACTGCAAAATGAGGGAAAAAAGGAAAAATCACAGAAGGCGGAGCCTCGTAAATTGGTTTGCGCGACAACTTGAGTAAAACAATAATATTCCTGCCTGTTTTCGTTAAAAATTTGTTTTTTTTGTCAATTCGGAGCAAAAAACGAAAAGAAAATTTGCCAAGAATTTATTAACGAGGCTTTTTTTTTCTAAATTTTCCACATTTCCAGGTGCTCAACAGTCGCCAGCACTACCTTCTCTACACCCTTGTCCTCGCCATGCAGCCACGTATGCTCACCACGCTCATCGAGGACGAAATGAAACCGGGAAGCCTGAAACAGCTGAACGTGTCGGTTCGCGTCGGACAGGCGGTCGATGTGGTTGCGCAGGCGGGAAAGCCGAAAACGATCACTGGATTCCAGACGCACACGACGCCGGTGCTGCTCGCGCATGGAGAGCGTGCAGAACTGGCTAATGATGAATGTGAGTTGGTTTTTATTTTTATTTTTAGGGAATGAAAATGTTCACTTTCCGGGTCTCGTAATACTCAAAAACGCTCAATTTGAAAGGTTTTAGGGATCAAAAGAAGAAAAATGAAGTTTTTAATTTTTCAAATATTCAGAAAATTTGGGATTTTTCATGAAATGGGTCTATTCACGGAAACCAGCAAAAAATGCAGAAAATTCACCGGAAATTCGGAAAATGCTCTGATCGGTCTGAATTTTGGGAAATATTGGAAAAAATTCTCCTGTACACGCTCAAAAAATTTTGGACCAAAATATCGATTTTAAAAATTTTCAGAAAAAATCGATATTCCGGTCCAGAATTTTCTGAGCATATCCCAAAAGTATTTTTGTCCTTTTTCCAAATTTTCGCTGAATTTTTAAAATTTTCTTCTTGGCTACTGTATGCGCTAACCTAGAAAAAATTTGAGAGACGCAGACGTTTTCTAAAAAAAGTCATTTATGTTTTTGAAATTTTGAAAATTTTTTAATTTTTACGAAAGCTGGAAAAAAAATGGTTCTAAAGTATTTTAAAAGGAGGAGTTTTCGCGATAATTTTCCAAAAATTTAGGATTTTTATCGAAATTTTTTTTTGTAGTACAAGGGTTTGCCAGAAAATTTTCAAATTTATATGAAAAACTAACGATTTTTCACTGAAATTTGGGCTTTTTTTTTTTCAATTTTTGATCTGCGCTCACACCACGTGATCGAAGGACGGATCGATTCAATCAAAAATGTTGATTTTCTAATCGATTTTCTACCAAAAAATGCTCCGATTGACCTGAAATTTTGGAAAATGATGTCAAAAATACTCCATTTACTGAAAATTTCAGACCGCAATGTCGATTGGAAAAATCGATATTTAGGTTTAAAATTTTCTGGGCAACTCTTGTCTGTCTGGGAGTATTTTTGACATTATTTTCCAAAATTTTGGGTAAATTGGAGCATTTTTTTTTTCGTTTTTCTGAATAACCATCCATCAAAAATGCACCAGAGTTGGATTTTTCTCTGAAAATTGCCAATTTCAGACCTTTCTGTGACGCCACACCTCGAAGGACTAGTCATTCTGAAGAAGAATCCAGACTATCAACCAGTGGTGGTCTCGTCGAAAAAGTAATTTACCCTTTTTTTTTATTTATCTCTGTTCATTTCCCACCCACCCATCTACCCGCTCTAATTTATTATTTCCCTGGAAAATGTCAATTTTTTGGAATATTTTCCCCCAAACGTCCCTGTTTTATTGTGCACAATCGCCCACTCTCTCTCTCTCTCTCTATAACTCGACCCGATTATTTAAACGTGTATGCAAATGTCCCCTTTTTTTTGGTTTGAATGAGAGAAAATTTGAATTTGACGAGATTTTTGTATTTACAGAAAGTTAAAGGCACACATGATACAAAAAACATGAATTAATTACACGTATTCGAAGATTGTCGTGGAATCTTGATGATGGCGCCAAAAATGTCGGAAAAACCGTCAATGTGTCGATTGTGGGCCATGAGCATTTCAGCGTCGTTTGCGTACATCTGAAAATAGGGGTTTTGGGATATTTTGGGAATTTACGGGGATTTGAAGCACCGTAAAATTTTATCCTTGAAAATTTTGGGCTCTCGGACGTTTTGAAAGCTTTTAAAACTGAATGCGTGCAAACACGGCGACGACAAAATGCGGACAAACTTTTCAAACGTCCGAGAGCCAAATTTTAAGATATTTTCTTCAAAAAAGGATTTTTTCGTATAAATTCAACGTGAAATGGCATAGCGTTGAGTTCAGAGGAGCGCGTTTGATCACTTTGGCGGGCCGACAATATTTAAAATTTGTAGAAAAAAATTGAAAATTTTGAAAAAAAATTTTCAATTTTTTTCATTTTTTTCCATTTTTTCTGGAAGTTTTGTACTTTTTTGTGTATATAAAAACGTTTATTACTACACAGTTTTCCCAGTTTTTTCTAGTGATTTTAAAATTTATAGAATTTTTATTTTTAAATTTTTGAAAAAAAATTTTTTTTTTTAATTAAAAAATTTTTTTTCCATTTTTTGTTAATGTTTATGCTTTTTAATGATTGCCATTATTATGTGGAAAAAATTACATTCAAAATTAAATGCAATTTTATGAATTTTTCGTTTTTTTTTTCAAAAAAAATCCAAAAAACCAAAAAAAAAAATTCAAATTTCAAAAAAAAAAAAAAATGTTTTCACTCAAAAATTGCCTTTCTCTATTCAAAAAAGCCCCTACACACGGTGTCCAGGACTGAAAATGTGGGCGGAGCCTAATTGGCTGGCGCGCCAGCAAATTAGCATGGCGCGCTTTCTGTGTGTGCTTGCGCATTTTTCGACTCTCGCATTTTTTTAAATTGATTTTATTATTTTTCTTTCAGTAAAACCTGTTTTTCTTTGTAAAATGTATGTATTGTATCTTTTAATACCATAAAATTGCCCAAACTTTGATTTTCGTAAAGATTTATTTTCCGAAAACACCAAAAATCCCATTTTTTTAGCTCCCCAATGCTAAAAAAGATTATTCCAAAATGGTGGCTGAACCAAATTCGACATTCTTTGGCTTAGAAAATTTCTAAAGACCTCAGCTATAATTCCATTGGAGCACATTTGGGAAAAAATTAAGAATTTATGATTTTTTTTTTCCGAAAAACATAAAAAATTTGAATTTCGCGCGAAAAAAATCCAGTGGAGCGCGTTTGCTAGGCTCCGCCCACTTTTCAAATCCTGGACACCGTGTAGCTACACAATTTCCAATCACAAATTAAAGAAAAAAAAAGAGCCACAGCCCCGAAAAACGAGCCCACCTCAAAAACGGCCTTTTTCCTCATAAAAACGTCTCGAACTTCATCAATTTCATCCATAATATCATTTGTTAAATAGATGACGACCAGTGTGAGAATAGACATGAAACATAGTGTTCCAATAGCGGTAAAATCAGCCAGAAATCGAAATTTGTACAAAAATTCGGACCATTTCATCGTTTTGAAAGAAAAAATGAAACGGAAGAAGAAAACTTTTTTTTTTTGGGTTGTGGTTACTCTATATGGTCAAACAAAGAAAGGAAGAAAGAAAGGAAAGGCTACAAAAGTGATAAAAAGATGATTAAAAAGACCAGGCAATTTAAAGAGACGCAGAGAAAAGGTGAACCAGTTTGATGACGAACATTGTGTTGTAATTTCTAACTTGTAACCTTTTTGTGCGGAAGAAATATAGAAATACAGACTTTAAAAAACAACAAATAATGTGTAAAAATGTTCCGTCTTTCTTCCTGTACGACTCCAAAGTCATCCAAATTCGCTAGATCATGTCTGCGTCTCCTCTAGCCCTCCTACTCTCTCCTGCCAACAGTTTTCAGTGGTTTTCAGGGCTTTAACAGAGTTTTTTGAGAAAGTGATCAACAGCAGTTTTGTTGAGCAAAAAGAGCTCTATCGATTTGTATATTGAACATCTGGATTGGACAAAAATTGAACAAATAATTTTTGCCGAAAAAAAAAATTTTTCTCCAATTTTTTTAAAATGAAAATTTTTTGGAATTTTAGCGAAAGCAAAAGCAAAACAAGTTCTAAAATAGCGAAAATAAAAACAGAATATATGAATTTTTCTACAATAGGCCTCCAAAATCATCCCAATTTGCAAAATCATGTATGCGTCTCCTCTAGTCCCCTACTCTCTCCTACCCACAGTTTTCAGTGATTTTCAGGGCATTGACGGGGTTTTTTGAGAAAGTGATCAATAGCAAATTTGATCAACGTAAAAAGTTCTATCGATTTGTATATTGAACATCTGGATTGGACAAAAATTGAAAAAATAATTTTTGCCGAAAAAAAAATTTTATTCTCCAATTTTTTTAAAATGAAAATTTTTTGGGATTTTAGCGAAAGCAAAAACAAAACAAGTTCTAAAATAGCAAAAATAAAAACAGAATATATGAGTTTTTTTACAATAGGCCTCCAAAATCATCCCAATTTGCAAAATCATGTATGCGTCTCCTCTAGTCTCCTACTCTCTCCTACCCACAGTTTTCAGTGATTTTCAGGGCTTTAACGTGATTTTTGTAAAAAGCCGTCAACAGCAATTTTGATCAGCGTAAAAAGCTCTATCGATTTATGTTCAGAACATCTAAATTAAACAAGAAATAACAACAAATTTAAGCCAAAAATTATTTTTTACTTTTTTTTCAGAATTTTTTTTCAGAAAATCTCACAAGAAGCAGTACCAAATAGATTTCTAACCATGAAAAAAACAATCTTCCTAAAAAAAGATTTTCTCTATCACTTTATGCCTTCAAAGTCATCAAAATTTGAATAATCATGTCTGCGTCCCCTATATGTAGTCCCTCACTCTCTCCTGCGCACAGGTTTTGCCAATTTTCAGGGTTTTAACGGTGTTTTTTCAGAAAGTGATTAGCAGCAATTTTGATCAGCGTACAATGTTCTATCGATTCGTATAGTAAACATTTAGATTGGACAAAAATAAAGAAAAATAATGTTTGCCGAAAAAAAAATTTTTTGTCAGAAAGTATAGTTTTTAAATTCCTTGAATTTTACATGGAATGACAAACAAAGCATTAAAACAAAACAAAAAACAGGACAACCTTTCCAAAAATGGTCTTCCGTACTACTGTAAGCAAATTTACGGGACTATATGTCTGCGTCTCCTCTAGTCCCCCTACTCTCTCCTGCGCACACTGTTTGCTGATTTGCAGGACTTTAACGTGACTTTTTCGCAAAGTTTTCAACAGCAATTTTGATCAGCACAAAAAGTTCTATCAATTCGTACATTAGACATCTAGATTGGACAAAAATAAAAAAAAATAATGTTCGCCGACTACAAATTGTTTTTCTCCAATATTTTTTAAATGAAAATTTTTGGAATTTTAGCGAAAGCAAAAGCAAAAAAAGGTCTAAATAGCAAAAAGTACCAGAAACTTATGATCTTTCTTACAATAGACGTACAAATTCATCCAAATTTGCAAGATCATGTCTGCGTCTCCTCTTATCCCTCACTGTCTTGTGCTCTCAGTTTTTGGGGGTTTTTAGGGCTTTAACGCGGTTTTTTGTGAAAGTGATCAACAGCGATTTTAATCAGCGTAAAAAGTTCTATCAATTTGTTTTTTAAACATCTAAATTGGACAAAAAATAACAGAAAATTTAAGCCAAAAAATATATACGGCTTTAACATGATTTTTAAAATAAACTTTTAACAGAAATTTTAATCAGCGTAAAAATCTCTATTGTCGGCCCGCCAAAATGGTCAAACGCGCTCCACTGAACTCAACGCGATGCGATTTTCATTTTGGTCTCCAAATTATTCCACTTCACGTGTAAATTCAACGTGAAATGAAATAATTTCGAAACCAAAATGAAAATCGCATAGCGTTGAGTTCAGAGAAACGCGTTTGACCATTTTGGCGAACCGACAATATCGATTCTTATAAAAAACAGCTGAATTGGACAAAAATAAAGTTAAAAAACTGTGCTCAAAAAATGACAAATTTTTTTTTCATCTGCGCAGCAGGCTTACAATAAACATTTGTATAATAGTAAGAAATCATCAAACACAGAAAATGAATAAGCGGAAGGTCATGAAAACAAAACAAAACAAAACAAAAGCATAGAAAACAGGATGTTTACTCATAGTCAGTAAAAATAATTTTAAAAAATAACGTACTTTTACTGATCAACTGATAATGGATTTAATATAAAAAGCTGTGGGGAGCTCTGAAAATCAGAAGAAAATGATTTTCCCATTCGTGTTTTCAATTTTCACCATTATTTTGCTGCTCGGAACAACGACTGGGCTACCAGTGAGCGGAGCAAAAGTAAGTAATCTCGAAAATTTTTTCACAGAGAGTTTATGACTTTTTTCCATTGAAAAAATTGGCTACCATTGCAAGTTCCGCGCTAATTAGCGCTAGCTTGTCTATACACGATATAGAGCGCTGCAAATTTGCTCCAATCGCACAGTGCATTTGGAGTGAATTTACAACGCTCCGTGCTGAGTATAACCATCTAAATTCCATTGTTTTCAGGCGCTAAAACGCCGAACTTTCTCACCCGGATCATTCACCTACAACCCATTCAGATCGCCACGTCCCGCCAATTTGGTCTACACGTGGAAACCGGCAAATGTAAATTTTTGGAATATCAATTAAATACCGGAAAATTGCAATAGGCTCCTTGGAATTTTTAATCTCATGTGTCATCTCATCTCTTACAGAAATTCTGTTTCTGGGCCAATTTTGATCAGTCCTCTAATTTTTTTAAATTGACATTCAGCTTCAGAATTGCTTTAACTTGCTATTTTGTTTAATACATTCTTGATGAAACGAACTTTTTTTTCCAGGAAATTTACGATTCCTCAACAGCCATCGCACCAGTGGAACTGTCTCACATCTCTCCAGAACCCGTATTAAAGAGGAATTAATAATTTTTGAAAAAAAAAAGACTAGTGATGCGATAATGATATACCGTATTTACTCTATTTGTCCGGCATGCCTGCTTTTTGAATCCTGATCGGATGCCCGGCAATTAGAGTAAATACGAATCATATCGCACTACGGATTGTTTATTGCAGTGATATTCTACAGGGTGGCCGATAAGTATAGGACGCTCGCTTTCAGCGTTCCCTGGCACGGTGCCAAGGGATATTTTCGAAAAATTTCGAAACTTTTCGAAAGTCCAGAGACTATATAAGTAAGCTTCTCAGTCATTTGTTCTCACTTCTCCATATCGCCGAGCTATGAAAAGTTCTCCTCATCGTCCTTCCATTGAACTCTTGTTCAAGAGAGGCCTCGGAAGTGCTGAGATCGCTCGACGCCTTCAAATTTCGTCTTCGACGGTTCGAATTCTTCGACGGCACTTTGCTGGTGGTCCATTTATCCTTCAACAAGACTGGGCACCGTCCCATGGCTCGAGATCGACATTGGCCGTCTTGGAGGCGCATTTCCCTGGATTCCTGGACAAGAACTTGTGGCCTGCTTCCAGCCCGGATCTCAATCCGATGGATTTCAGCGTTTGGGGCATGTTGGAAGGGAAGATCGCGGGAAAAGTTTTTGCTACTGTCGATGACTTGAAGGCCGCTCTCGAGGTAGCATGGGCTTCGATCGACGACGGATACCTGCGGCGCACTGTCAATTCGGTGAAGAAACGTTTGAGAGCCTGTGTCAAAGCTCGTGGATCCAACTTCGAAATTCTCTTGTAAAATCAAATTTTCTGCTTATTTTTTGTTGTTTAATAAAGGTTGTTCTCGAAAAATCCTCAAATTGAAAAAATGGGAGCACTTTCAAAACGTC
The DNA here is from genome assembly GCA_963572235.1 of Caenorhabditis japonica. Taxonomy (NCBI): domain Eukaryota; kingdom Metazoa; phylum Nematoda; class Chromadorea; order Rhabditida; family Rhabditidae; genus Caenorhabditis; species Caenorhabditis japonica. Next base: position 2,769,142 of record OY754345.1, read on the forward strand.
CTATACTTATCGGCCACCCTGTATATTTATTTAGTTAAAGAAACTAGTTTTTTTGTAATAAAGCAATTTTTTTTGGTTTTATATTTTGAAAAAATGAAAAAAAAAACACAAAAATGTTAAAAAAAATCATAAAATTAATAGAACTTAAATAATTTTTTGTAGTTGCTAACAAATAACAAACAATTTTCAAGAAAAAAAAAATAAAATAATGGTTTTTAATGGTCCTTACAATTAGCTCCCCTGTTAATGTAAAATGTATTTTAAAAATGTAAAAATTTTTTTGGGTTTCAAAAAAAAAAATTGCAATTTATTTATTTTTATATTCCGAAAAAAAAATGTAAAAAAAATGGAGAAAAATACGAGAAATAGGCGTTAAATTGCGCTTTGAAAACGTGCAAAAAAAGTTGAAAATAATACGAAAAAAAAAGACAAAAAATATGCTACAACAAATGAGCGAAAATATAGAAAAAAAGAAGCAATAAATGCCTTGAAGATGCAAATGCACAACAAAAATTACTAAAATAGGCCAAATATAAAAATACTAACAAAAACTGCAGCGAAAACTCAAAAAACACTAAAAAAAAGCAACAAAAAAAGACCAAATTTTTTTACTATTTCAAAAAAATATTTTAAAGAAATAACACATTTGAAAGAGATTCTTGTCTGCCATTGTTATATTTTATCGTTATAATTTCCAGGTTTTTTTAAACCAAATTTTCCGCAAAAAGAAAGAAAATCTGACTATTTTTGTAACAAAATTAATAACCGCGCCACAAATGTGATTTTTTAAACGAATTTTGCAAAAAAAAAAATAAAAACTGATTCATTTTGCACTCAAAAATGCCCTTTTTCATTAAAATCCCATAAAAAAGACCGCGCTAAGAAATTGCAAAAAGGGGCGGGGCCTATTGGTGATATGATTTTTTTTTTGACGAATTTTGTCAAAAAAAGTAAGACATTTGATGATTTTTAAAACAAAACAAAACGTGCCGCACCCTTGCAGAAATACTGTGCGGTAATTGCAAAAGTGGGCGGGACTTATTTTATATGTGATGTTTCGGGAATTTCGGCGATTTTTTGAGGAAATAGACGGTTTTTAGGACAAAAATTTGGAAAAATTGTACTGAAAATTTAGTGTTTCTCAAAAATCACATAGAAAAGAAACCGCGCCGCAAACTTGCAAACTTGATGTTTTATTGAATTACGATGACAGAAAAATGTGTGTGTTTTTTTTTATTGAACTGAAAGGTCTATAATTTATTGCCAAAAACCTTGAATTTTAATTTTCTTGTCTGAAAAAACAATAAATTTACTGTTTCAAATGTTTTTTCATATTTTACGTTTGGTACACTCTATGATGGTGTATTGGGGCACATCTGAAATAAAAAAAAACGAGGCCCAGTTAACTCCACTTTGTGTAATTTGGTAGAAATCATAAAAACCAGAGAGCGACTGTTGCAAAAAGGGGCGTGGCCATTGTGTAGACCTTCCATTATTCTCTCTCCCCCGGTGTCTCCCAGGGCAATAAGATTGATTACCCTGAACGGACCAGATGGCCACCCACCCGCGTTTGTAACCCCTAACACATTCATTCTTATAACCTCTCCCGATGGAGAGAGACTGTCCCAGCCTCTCTCTCTCTCTCTTCCTATGCCCTATTAAAGTTGAATATTGATCAAATAAAGCATTCATTCATGAATTCACCAAGGACGTCTTAAACGACCCCCCCCCCCCCCCATTCGTTTACACGGAGATCCCTACCAATTAGAAAGTACAGTTTCGTCTTTTGAAAACTGTACTTTCTACTCGGTAGGGACCTCCACCGATCGCCAGGCGCAAAATTTTTGAATTCTGAGGGAGGGCTACAGCTATATCAGGGCCCGTATTCATGGGAAAGGGACTCATGGATACCAGCGCATTGAAAACATTTTTGTAGCCAAAAAAATTCTAAAAAGGGGTGTAATACTCTCGGACAAGTAGCGGCTAAAATTAAAAAAAATCAAATTTTCTAAAAAGAAACTTTTTATTTTCTGTTTCAAAAAAAACCAGGGTTATTTTTTCGACGTTTTTTGATGTTTGTGGTTTGTGATTGAAAAAAAAAACGTTTTTTTTTATTTAAAAATGCATTTTTTGTGTATTTATTTATTCTCAGTACGGAGCGCTGCAAACGCGCTCCCTTTGCACAGTGGTGGACGAGGCCACGTTGGCGACGAGAGAGTGCAGAAAATTGAGAGACCGTGGCCGATGTATTCCTCTGATTTCTCTAAACCTCACTCAAAATGCATGCGAAATTAATTGTTGCATTGGAGCGAGTTTTCAGCGTTTTATACCGAGTATAACAATTAAAAAAAGTGTCGTCATTGCCTATGTTTGCAGACTTTTTTGAACATTTTTTCGGCGCCTTTTTTTCCTAGTTTTGCCAGCGGCTCTATCCGTTTTTTATCAGCGTCTGTTTTGTGAAAGTGCCAAAAAATAGCAAGACATGCAAGAAAAAACCAAAAAAATCGAAAAGTACGCAAACACTTTGTGCATTGCGGACTTGGCCTGATCTACCGTAATCTTTTTTGGATTTATTTTCTGTGTTACATTTTTTGAGTGTTTGAGGGAAAACCAAGAAAAATTGAACTAGATTTTCAAGGATTTTCTGGAGTGAATGGCAAAAAAAAATCTGCAAATTTTTTTTTCAAGATATTAAAAAAAAAAATAAAATACATATTTTTTCTAGAAAATAATTACACATTTTCAAGTTTTCTACAACTAATTAGCGCCAGATGTGCCACAAAATTTTAAGCAACTTGAAAAATTTTTTTTTTAATCAAGTGTCGTCAAATATGGTGCCTACTCTGCAAACACCATGCCGCCAAAATGCACATGGTACCGTAGTAAAATTAGTTTTTTTTTTCGAGTTTTTTGGGATTTTTTTTTGTCAAAATAAGTATTTGAATCAATGAAAAGCGTTGGATGGAATAACTAGAAAATACAAATTTATTCAAACAAAAAAAAAATTTGATTTTTCATTCATTTTCGCTGAGCTTTTGCATGATGAAGTTGTGGATGGTACATGAGAACATGAGTGGAAAATGTGTCATTTGAAGCGTCCTTAACACCTCCATTATGCACCAAAATCCATCCCTTTGGCAGCTCTCTTCCATTCACATGAGTCTCGTGCTCTGGCAACTTCTCCGGCTCCGCCCCTTTTCCTTCGCTCTCACTCTTAACGGCCGCTTCATAGCCACGTGGCAACGGCACTTTATCACATGGCACTTCGTCTTTTTGACCGCACGCGGTCTCTCTATAATAGACGGAAGTGCCGTGTGCGAGACAATGGAATTTCACGTGGTCGATGACCTCGATGTCGCCAAGTTTCACCGCTTTTCCTGTATGCGTACGACAGCCTTCTATGACGTAAACGCCAAATTCTTGACACTTGTAACGCAGGTTTCCCACGTCAAACTCTTCGCCAACCTTGTAGGACTGGCCGTTCTTTTTGCAGACCTGAATTTGGAATTTTTGAAGATTTGAATTTCCCTGTTGTTTTTTTCTTTCAAAAAGCATATGATTTTCTATTAAATAACTAAACCATCCAAAGTTTTTTAAACTGCTTGAAACCGAGTCAAAAAATCAAATTATTCAATGAAAAATTTTTTTTTTTTTTTTTAATTTTAGTTTTACAACTTTTCATACATTTTTTTATTTTCATTGAAATTGTTCAACTGTTACTTTAATCAGCGTAAAATGTTCTATCAATTAACGTTTTGAAAACTTCAAATAAAAACAAAAAGAAGGCAAAAAATCGATTTTTTCGGTAAAAATTTTTAAAGGTTTTCAGTTTTTTGGATTTTTCAAGGTTTTCCTTGAAAGTTATCAGAAAACAATAAACTATGATTTTTATCAGCGTAAAATGTTCTATCAGTTACAGTTTTCAAAATTTTATTTAAGTACTGAAAAAGGGACAAAAATCGAGATTTTCGTTAAATTTTTAAAAAGTTGTTAGTTTTTTGAGTTTTTCAAGGTTTTATTTGAAACCTATCAGAAACTTATTAACAACGATTTTTGTCAGCGTCAAATTTTCTATCAATTAACATTTTTAAAACTTCAAATAAAAACAAAAAAGAAAGCAAAAATCGATTTTTTCGGTAAAAATGTTTCAAGATTTTTAGTTTTTTGATTTTTTCAGTGTTTTCTGCTTGTTTTAACAGAAAATGATTAACTACGAATTTTACCAGCGTAAAATTATCTATCAATTGACGTTTTAAAAATTTAAATACAAACAAAAAAGAAAGCAAAAATTCGATTTTTTCGGTAAAAATTTTTCAAGGTTTTTAGTTTTTTGGATTTTTCCGAGTTTTCCTCAAATGTTTGCGAAAAATAATCAACTACAATTTTTATCAGAGTAAAATTCTGTATTGAATACTATTTTGAATATTTTCAGTTGGTTTAATATAATAATAAGCGAAAAATCGTATTTTTCTGTGAATTATTGGGAAATTTCCAGTTTTTTTATTTTTTCGGGGTTTTCTTCATACTTTCGCAAGAACTGATTAACTGAAGTTTTGATTAACGTGAAAATTACTAGCCAACAACATTCACAAAAGTTTAGAATCATATTATAAAATGCCTGAAAAAATCGATTTTTTCGGTGAAAAATTCTCAATAATTTCAGTTTTTTGGGTTTTTAAAGGTTTTTCTTAAAAGTTATTAGAAAATGATTAACTACGAATTTTACCAGCGTAAATTTTCCTGTTATTTGCCATTTTTACAACTACAATTACAAACTGAAAAAAACAAAAAAATCGAATTTTTCGATGAAAAAAATTTTTTTTGTTGAAAAATTCCAGTTTTTTCAACTTTTCAGACTTTTTCGCTTGTTTTCACAAAAAATGATCAACTACGATTTTTATCAGCATACAATTCACTATCGATTAATTTTTGGAAAACTTCGAATGAAAACAACAAAGAATGCAAAAATCGATTTTTTCGGTAAAAATTTTTCAAGATTTCCAGTTTTTTGGGTTTTTCAAGGTTTTCACCTAAAAAGGTTAATTGTCATTTTGATCACCGTAAAGTTCTTTGTGAAACAATTTCTAAAACAGTTAAAATCTAGTCTGAAAAAAAGACGAAAAATTGATTTTTCGAAAAAAATTTTTTTTTTCAAAATTTAAGTTTTTTGGGTTTTTCAAGGTTTTCTAAAAGCTTTATCAGAAAATGATTAACTACGAATTTTATCAGCGTAAAATTCTGTTTTGAATACTAATTAAAATGTTTTCAATTTGTTTGATAATGAGCGAAAAATCGAAAATTTTGAATAAAATTTTCAAAAATTTTTCTGTTTTTGAAAATATTTGAGTCTTTCCTTGAACTATCAAAAAATGATCCACTACAATTTTTTATCGTAAAATTTTCTATCATTTAACAATTCGTTTGATGATGAGCGAAAAATTCGATTTTTTCGGTGAAAATATCTTTCTTTTTTATTTTTTTTTGAAAAAATTTTTCTTTTCAACTTTTCAGACTTTTTCTTGCGGTTTTACTGAAAGTGTTCAAATTTAACTTTGGTCAGCGTAAAATTCTCTATCAATTAACATTTTAAAAACTTCAAATAAAAACAAAAAAGAAACAAAAATCGCATTTTTCTGTGAAAATTTCTCAAGATTTTCGGTTTATGGGTTTTTCAAGGTTTTCCTTCCATTTTATCAAAAAATTATTAACTACGATTTTTATCAGTGTAAAATTTTGTATTGAATATTACTTGAAATGTTTTCAATTTCTTTGATAGTGAGATAAAATCGTTTTTTTTTCTTTGAAGAATTGAGCAATTTTAAGTTGTTTGGATTTTTCAAGGTTTTCCTCAAACTTTATTAGAAGATGTTCAACGACAAATAAAATAATCGTAAAATTTTCTATCCGCGCAAAATTGAAAATTTTAAAGACATTTTTTTCAAAATTTTCAGTTTTTGGAATTTTTCAATTCTCTCCGCTGCTTTTCCAAAAAATTATTAAGTGCAATATTAATGGACATTAAATTCTCTAACTAGGGAATGCCGTAGGGTCAGGCTTTGGGAATTTTCTTAAAATTTGTACATGGGGGTTATTTTGCCTCCTGAATCGATTTTTCATAGTCTCTACCTGCACAAATCGCGAAAAGCTTAAAAATGAGCTCATCAAAATGCTCACGGCGCCCACCGTTTTTATCACCGCCCTTGGCAAGCACTGTTCGGCAAGCAGCGGTGGTCGAGTGGTGTGCACAGGTGATTCGCCACTTATGTATTATACGCGCAGACAAACAATTTAAAAATTGTATACAAATCGCCAAGAAGATAATCGCGATTTGAGCACAATTTGTAAATAAAGCATTGTCGACATATGGTCGGAATTCCCAAATTATCGGTAAATTATTTACAAATCACAAATAGACAATTGGCAAATCCCGAACGAACTCTCGCAACGAAAATTTGCTCATCATTAATTGAGGCCCAAATAAATTCATTTCTGCCTCAAAATTTTTATTTTTATGCTACTTTTTTGGTTTATTCGTAAAAATGCTTCAATATTTTTGTAGTTTTCATTCCTTCTCGCTTTTTTATCGATTTTTCTTCCGTTAATTTTATATTTCCAGGCGTCCGGACAGTCATTTCCAAAAACCGCGCGCGGCAAGCAAGGAAAATGTGAGTTTAAAAATATTTTTAAAATATCATGAAACATTTAGAAAAAAAAATGCTCAATTTTCTTTTCCTTCAATACTTTATATTTTCAGGCTCCGATGCTGCTCGAATGGCCGACCGACAACGATCCCATCACGAGCCAATAATAAAGTAAGTTTTCAAATTTCAGAACTAAAATTCCAAAAAATTTGTAAGAAAAATAACGTTTTGTGTTTTCAACCGGCTTGCATCATCATGAAATGAAACCCCGCCCACGTTTTTCACGTAAATATTCAAAATTCTCTAAAACTTGAATTTTGCGTGAAAAACGTTGGCGGGGTTATATTTCTTCACGATTCAACTCGATTGGAAAAATTTTAACAATGGTTAAAATTTTGGGATTTCCGCGAATTTTCGTATATTTGAATTGATTTGTGAAAAATCGAAAGTTTTTACTATTTGAATCAAAAATATTAACAAAAGTTTTAAACATAGAGGGGAACAAAATCAGTTATATTACGGATTTAAATGTACTATTTTTCAGTGCAATCAACAACGATCGACTGGCTCGCTCATCTCCACTGGATTTTTTTCTTATTTTCCCCGCTTTTTATTTTTTCTTTGCATGTAGATATTTGATTGTATTTGTTTTTAATTGTAAATATTTTTAAAATACATAATTTTTCAATAAATAAAGTTAAAGAAAATTCCAGGAAATTTTTTAGCGGTACGTGAATTACGAAAACAGAATAATGATAGCGAAATGTCAATTATTTGCTATCGATTGGTCAATTCTTGTTGTTTTTGTTCGCGATGTGCACACGATTTGTTAATTGTGTGGAAAATTTTCGGGATTTGTCATTTGTGTGCGAACAAAATTATTGTCGGCGAATATGCTGTTTCGCGAATTGCAAATTGTTGACCGTGTTTTCGGGATGCGCATATAATTTGAAAATTGCATGTAAATTTTCGCGAATTGTGAATTGTTCGCGCACAAAAGTAATGTTCACGCGTACCCATTTCGCAAACGCGCGAACAATTTTTGACAAATTTTTTTAATTACCCAAGTTTGAGTTTGAGGTACGCTGATCCCGACCAACGCGTGACACCCGATTCTCGATCCGAAATGTCAACTACCATGGACTCGTCACCTTCCGCATCACCTACGGACGAGAACTTTCTGTGAGATACTGGCTTTTGACCATCCACCCTCCAAGTCCCGATTTATTCTAATTTATCGTCCGCCCAACTGCTCAACAATCGAAACAAATTTACTTTTTTCAAATATTAACGAACTCGTCAGCTCCTCTGTTCAGAATGTCTACATATTGGGTGATTTCAATTTCCCAAACGCTACTTGGTCTTCTGACTTGAGAATTCCGAATGGGATTCCTGATTCTCTTAAAGATTTGATGGTTTCGCACGATTTGGTCCAAATGGTACACTTTCCGACTAGAACAGCCGCGTCTGGCCGAAACAATTTTCTCGACTTGGTTTTTACAAATCGTCCTAGTTCCTTCACGAGTTGCTCACAGGTTCCGCCGTTGATTCTCTCTGACCACTCATCAGTTGGTTTTTCGCTCGCCCATAATCCGCGTCCTATGAATATTCACGCTTCTCGTGATCGTCTATTGTTCCGGAAATGTGATTTCTCGGCTTTGAATCGTCATCTTTTTTCATACAATTGGGAGCGTCAGCTGTCATTCTTCGCAACGCCTGACTCGAAACTTGCGCACTTTCTTCGAATTTTCAATGAGTTGATAGAAACGTACACGCCAAAATGTCGATTTCGTCCGCCCGTGCACCAGTCGAAAAACAATCTTAGCCGAAGGCTTCGACGCCGCTTGAAGACTAACTTCAACAAAAAATCGATAAATCGTAAGCTAAAAAATATCAAGAAAAAACTTGCGAACGACGAGAAAAAAGCGATAAGTTCCAAGAATTGCCGTGAACTTTTCCAATTCATAAATCGCAGAATTTCGCCACTCCCGCCGCCTATCACTCTTTCCATTTCCGGCCAAATTGTCACCGATCCGAAAGTGATTGCTCGTGAATTTATCCGTTCGTTTTCCTTGTCATTCACGCCTCCGTCACCAGCGTTTCCATCGTATCCGTCGCCAAATCCATCGAAAATATCTCCCGACTTCTCGCCAGTGAACGTCATGAAGCACATCCTTGCTCTGAAACCGAAACTTGGTTACTCAAGTGATAAAATCAATTTCTTTCTGATCAAAGGTTGCTGTCACGCCCTCACCGTTCCGCTTTCTCTTATTTTTATTGAATCCTTTACGAGTAGTCATTTTCCGACGGAATGGAAAACTTCCACTATAATTCCTCTGCATAAAAAAGGAAGTCTGACTGATTCGGGCAATTATCGGCCAATTACATTGACTCACCCACTTGCCAGGCTGTTTGAGAAAATCGTCTTGGAAGCGATCCGGAAGCAAATTAACGGTAAAATCTCGAAAAATCAATTTGGATTTATGAATCGCCGCTCTTGTACACTGGCAATTTTAGAGTCGACGACCGAAATACGCAAAATCCTAGCGAAAAAAGGCGGTTTTGCTGACGCCGTCTATTTTGACCTCAAAAAGGCGTTCGATTCAGTTCCGCACAATCTTCTCTTGGCAAAAGTACAAAATTTCGGTGTCGACGCAAAAGCATGTCAATGGATTCGTTCTTTTCTTGAAAATCGCAAATCCGTCGTAAAAATCGATAATTATGTCTCAGCCAACTCGATTAGCGTTCTTTCTGGTGTTCCACAGGGAAGCGTGACAGGGCCTTTTCTCTTTTTAATGTATATAAACGACTTACTCGAAATTTTTCCGCCCGATGTCCACGTGACCGCATTCGCCGACGATTTGAAGCTACTTTCCTCCAATCCAGCGTCACTCCAGCACAGCATCAACCTCGTCGCAGATTGGTGTGACAAGTGGCGACTCCAATTGGCCGAACAAAAAACGGCGGTCGTGCACTTCGGCCGCAAGAATCCGCGCACCAAATACTTTGTAAATAACTTCGAAATAAATGTAAAAAATTCTATCAGAGACTTGGGAATTATAATTGACAACGAATTGAAATTTGACAAACATGTAAATAATATTTCTAACATATCATTACTAAAATGCAGACAACTGTTACGAGCATTCCATTCAAAATCCCCCGAATTTTATTTTAAATTGTATAATGTTTATGTAAAGCCAATTCTAGAATACGGTTCTGAACTACTAAATCTCCACTCAGTATCCCAAGCCAAAAAACTCGAATATCCACTACGATTTTACACCAGACGGGTACTGCAACGATGTAACGTGTCTTTTTCATCGTATACTGACAGATTAACTCAATTTCACATGATCTCCACTTTTCACCGAAGAATCTTATCCGTGCTCCGTATGTACTTTAAAATTGTCAACCTTGAATGTCACTTTCCGTCCCTACCACTATGTGTAAAAGCGTCCCGGTCATCCAGAAGTCCGTACATGTTAACTCCTTGTGGTAATTCCGCACACGGTTTTCTAATCGACAATCTGTCCTTGTGGAACCACGTCGTCAAATTATTCCCGAAAAGACTGAATTCGGAGGCTTTTGCTGCGCGCATAGCCTCATTCCCGCTCGAAACCCTTTCCCCCCACACTTGACCGATAGACTATTGCTGGTCTGACTGGTCATTTTACTTTTATTATCCCAATATATTTATTTTCTTTGATTTAATTTGTAATGTATTCATTTGTGACGGATAATAAATAAATTCTAAATTCTAAATTATTTGCGTCACGCGAATCACCTGTGTGCAGTTGGGAGCTGAAATCTGATGGTGGTGGGATCGATCCCGCACTAGGTGAATTTTGTTTTTGTTTTCTTGCTAGAGTAAAGTTTATGGAATTAGACCCACAAAAAATATGAAAAAGGAATATTAAATATTTTATTGAATGAAAATGTTTGAAAATCATACTCATCTTCTTCAAAAACTTATGCATTCTTTTTGCTTATGATAAGGATAGATGAACGAACTCGTTGTCCACTGCCCTGGACAGCCGACTTTGATCCGGAACAGGGGTGGGACCAAAAAAAAAATTTTTTTTCGATTTTTTTTGTTTTTTCGGGTTTTTTTTTGGATGAGACAAAAAATTTTTTGTTTCTTTTTTGAGGATGTGGATAAGACAAAAAATTTTTTGATTTTTTTTTCGATGGTAAGAGTGAGACCAAAAAAATTTTTTTTTTTTTTTGATGATGCGCCGCAGGCAAAAAAATTAAAAAAAAAATCACGGAGGCGAAAGAAAGTTCCGGTTTTTGGGCAAAAACTTATTCAGTATATGCTCCGAATTGACAAAAACCTCTAATTTTCAACAAAAACTTGGAAAATTTCTTTTTAAATGACAGAAATACGTACTTTTTTTGGAATTTTTTTTTGTTTTTTTTTGGTAAATTTTTTGAAGAAAAACATTTTTTTTTGTTGTTTTTTTGTTAATTTTTTTGAGAGCAAAAAAAATTTTTTTTTTTTTGGTAATTTTTTTGGGGGACAAAAAAAGTTTTTTTTTTTTTGGTAACTTTTTTTGGGGACAAAAAAAGTTTTTTTTTTTTTGGTAATTTTTTTGAGGACAAAAAAAGTTTTTTTTTTTTTGTGGAAAATTTTTTTTTGTCCCACCCCTGATCCGGAATAGAAAAACTTGAACAAATTATGTTTCCAGTCAGGATGATATGATTTGCGGTTTTAATCTACAAAGTTTCAACCATTGATCACCAGAAAGTGACAACCGAATGTATCGAAAAACCCCATTGAAAATATCAAGAACCATGTTGGCTATCAAACACATGACATTTTTCTGGAAAAAAAAACAAATTCAAAAACTGTTTGACATTGGGAAAAATAAAAAAAATACACGTTTTAAATATGTAAAAAATTTTATTTTTCATGTATGATCTTCTTTTGTAGCCAAATACCATAAACTTTACTCTAGCAAGAAAACAAAAACAAAATTCACCTAGTGCGGGATCGATCCCACCACCATCAGATTTCAGCTCCCAACTGCACACCACTCGACCACCGCTGCTTGCCGAACAGTGCTTGCCAAGGGCGGTGATAAAAACGGTGGGCGCCGTGAGCATTTTGATGAGCTCATTTTTAAGCTTTTCGCGATTTGTGCAGGTAGAGACTATGAAAAATCGATTCAGGAGGCAAAATAACCCCCATGTACAAATTTTAAGAAAATTCCCAAAGCCTGACCCTACGGCATTCCCTAGTAAATACCAATTGTAGTCGGTGAATAGATTATTAACCTCGCTTTATCGCAAAATTCCTGTAAAACCCTGACGCACTTGCCAGAATAGCTCAAACTATTGGTTTATTCTTTTTTCAACGAAAAATGACGTAGCCACGACCAGGGCTGGGCGCAAAATTTAAAATTAAATAATTTGAAGACCAAAATAAAACTCGCATAGCGTTGAGTCCACGGAGTAATGGCGAGTGACCTGGTGCAAACGTGCTCCATTGATAACACGCGCACGCGCACGCGCCGCATTGGACGGCAAAAATTTTGGGCACTGTGCCAATGCAAACATTTAGAAAAGAGACGAGACGGAGAAGACGAGCGAAAAAAGAGACGAGACGGAGAAGACAAGAGCTCGCGCGTGTTCCCGCGCCAAAAAAAGTCGTTTGAAAAAAAGGCAGTCGCCATTACTCCGTGTGAGTCCAGCGTAGCGCATTTGACCATTTTGGCGGGCCGACAATATTTCTGCAGGATTTTTTTGAAAACATTCAAGAAAAACAGAAAATTGTGGGTTTCTCACTGAATTGAACGAAATAGTTTAAGAATTTTTACGGATTTTACGTTTGAAATGTTACGGAATCAACAGTTGAAAAATTTTTTAATCAAATTGAAAATGAAACGAAAAATCGATTTTTTCGATGAAATGTTTTGCAATTTTTCAGTTTTTCAGACTTTTAATTGCTTTCTGTTAGTTTTATTCTCAGTACAAAGCGCTGCAAACGCGCTCCCTTCGCACAGTGGTGGACGCGGCCACGTTGGCGACGAGAGTGCAGAAAATTGAGAGAGCCGTGGCCGATATTTTGCTCTGATTTCTCTAAACCTCACTCCAAATGCATGCGAAATTCTTTGTTCCATTGGAGCGAGCTATCAGCGTTTTATACCGAGTATACCAAAACACTGGGGTCTGAGGAGAAAGTGAGTAAACGCGCCCGGACGCACAAACGCAACGCATCCAAATGAGGCCCAAAAAATAAAAAAGGCGCGCGAAAAATTTCGCATTATCGGAGAGAAAAACCAACGCAAAATCGTGGAAATTACGAAATCCTATCCAAAATTATTTCGCGCGCGTTGATTTTTCTCTCCGATAATGCGAAATTATTCGCGCGGCTTTTTTATTTTTTGGGCCTCATTTGGATGCGTTGCGTGTGTGCGTCCGGGCGCGTTTACTCACTCCCTCCTCAGACCCCCACGGGGTGTTGAGAGGTACATGAAAATGAAAATTTAAATTTCGCGGGAAAGTTGCCACGTCACTCGAGAAAAAATTGCGCGAAATGGCGTATTCGAAACGTCGTTACTGCGGCGCCGCAACAATTTTTCATATATTTTTTTCTTGTGGGTTCATATCTTTTGCATGAGTCTAAATATTTAAACAATATTTACCCATTTATTTTATGCAGAAATCGTATTCCGCCAGCGCCTCATTTTCGAAAATCCAAACTGTTTCAAATCTGTAACAACCGCGTTTCCTCAAATCTATGTTAGCAGTGGAACGCATTTTCACGATGTACTCTTCAACACGCCGTGGACCCCAGTGCCAAAAAAAATTAAATGCAATTTTGATCAGCGTAAAATTCTCTATAAAACAACATATAAAACAATTAAAACAAAAATGAGAATGAAGCGAAAAATTCAATTTTCCGGTAAAATTTTAAAAATTTTCTAGTTTTTTGAACTTTTCAGAGATTCTGCTAGTTTTACCAAGAAACGATCTACTGCAATAATAATCAGCGTAAAATTTGCTATCAAACAGTGTTTATGAAAGCTTAAATTCAAATTGAAAAATCCCGAAAAATCAATTTTTTCGGTGAAATTATGAACATTTTCTAGTTTTTTGGACTTTTGAAGGTTTTTTCTAGTTTTACCAAAAAATGATCAACTGCAATGTTAATCAGCGCAAAATTCTCTACCGATCACCATTTAGAACATTCTAATATCATAAAAATTGGCCCACCTTTGGCAACAAATCAAAAATCGCATTTATCCCATCTGGATGATTGATTTCAAAGTGTTGGAGTTGATGTGGCTTAGAGCTGTTGCTGACAGGGGCAGGGGCTCCGTAAGCAGAAATGACAAAACAGGCAAGAATTAGTGGGAGAAGGACCATTTTTTGACCTCTAGTGGGAAAGAAAATAGTGATTTTTTTAAAAAATTTTCTCTTTTTTTATGGGAGATTTGTTGTTGGAGACAATAAAAGAAACAAAACAAAAGAATTAAAATAAGAAACATAAAGAGAGAAAATGAAAAAGAGAGAAATAGAAAGAAAAAAGCAACAAGTTGACCTCTAGAAAGGAAGAAACCTGATCGAGAGAACCGAAAATTGAGACTTTTGGGCAAATATCAATGAGATATCAAGTCCGATCAACAATTTCAGGTGTATTTTTGTTAATTTTTGTCGTAAATCTACACTGAAAACAACTGTAGATCAATCAGAAACTCATGCTCCCCGTGTACGGTAGATCTATCAAAAATAACTTTTTTTTACGTTGATTATCTACACCACAGGCTACGATAGAATTGAAAATCAAATAGGAACTGAATTTGTGATGATTGGTCAGTCAGTAAATTAAAAAAAACGATACATAATTTTTATTAAAAAAAGTTTAAAAATCATCAAAACCAGACCATGATCCGTGGGATTATAGATCTATGAATTTTAAACTACATATAAAAGAGGAATTGTTATGGTGTATAGATATATTTTAAACCGGAAGTAATAAATTTAAACTAGAAATTCAATTTTTGGGTCTGAAAAAAAAATTTTGATTAAGAAAATTTCAATTTCAAAAAAAATTTGAAAAAAAAATTTTTTTTTCCAAAAATATATTTTTCCCATTTTTCGACCTCCCTTACCATAATGACCCTATTATTTCCTTTTTTCACAACTTTTGGCCTATTATTCATCACCATATCCACCCAAGAAATACATCCACCAACTATTTGGGACACTGGTGTCACCCTATCGCCTCTCAACAACACCCAGACAGTGGCCACATTTTCGTGTGGCGCGAATCGATTTCAGCCGCAGATTGGGCATTTGTTTAATAGCACGCAATGTAGGAACTTGAGAGGTTTGTTGGTTTTTTTTGTTGGGATTTTTTTGGGTTAAAAAAATTTTTTTTTGGAATGTTTTGCAAAAAAAAAACATTTTTTCCAAAAACATACTATTTGTAATGTTTTTTCAAGCGCAGCTAGGCTTGAAAAACACTATTAAGTTTTTCTAAAACTCAAAATTGCTGAAATATTAACAAAAAACCTATTTCAGCGAATTAAAAAAAACCAAAAAAAAAATTAAAAAAAGAATTTTTTCGTGTTTCAGCATATTTTCCAAAAAGGTAACATTTTTCTAAGGATGTTCTAGGCGCAGCCAGGCTCAAAAACAGCGCATTTTTGTTCAACTTTTTCATCAAAATGCCAAAAATTAAACAACAGAAAATTAGGCAAAAAAAACTGCAAAAAAAAATTCGAAAAAAAATTTCAAAAAAAAAAAAACATTTTTAAAATTGTTTTCTTTTTTAAGGACATTCTAAGCGCAACCAAGCTTAAAAAACAACAAAAATTTATAATTTTCATATCAAAAAAATGCTGGAATTTCACCGAAAACCCTGTTTGAGGGAAAAAAAAGTTGGACAAAAAAAAAATTTTGTGTTTCAAACATTTTTCGAAAAAAAAAAAGGATTATTTTAAACAAATTTCGGAACGCAGCTAAGCTTGAAAAAACGTAATTTTAAAATAAATATTTGAAAATTTTCTAAATTTCAACAACAAGAAATTAAGCAAAAAAACTCCAGAAAAAAAAACCAAAAAAAAAGGTTTTTTAATTTTTTAATTTTTTTAATTTTTTTAAATGCAATTTTGAGCGCAGCCAGGCATGAAAAATAACACAAATTTTGAGCTTAATGTAACATAGATTCTGAAATAAAAGAAAAACCCTATTTCAGCAAAAGAAGACAAAAAATAATGTTGTGTTTCAAACTTTTTTTTTCAAAAAAATAACATTTTTAAGAACGTTCTGGGCGCAACCAGGCTTGGAAAAAAAAAAACGCAATTTGTGTTAAATTATATTTTAATTGCCAACAACTTAACATAGGCTAACAAAATCCCAGAAAAAAATGCGAAAAAAAATTTCGAAAAAAAAATGTTTAAAAAAAATTTCAAAATTATTTTTCCATATTCAAAAAACTTTTGAAACCCCACTTAATGACAGTTTATTTGTTGTTTTTTTCAATCATTTTAACCCAACAAACCTCATTTTTCTATACCAATTCTTGTAGACCCCATGGATGTGTGCTGTGTGGCTCATGACACTTGCTACAGTAATCAGTACGGTAAAGAGATGTGTGACAACACGTTTTGCAATTGTTTGAGCGTGGCGACGGAGCACAATTTGTGCGCGGTGAGTCTATAGTAAAGGATATAAAAAGTTGGAAAAAGTTTGAAAAAAAAAATTTTTGTTGCAAACTTCGAAAAAAAAACATTTTTAAAATTTTTTTTTCCATTTTTTTGACTCATCATTTTTTAACAAATTATGCTCTTATTAACTCAAAACAGCCGATTTTTTCAGATCGACGCAGCCGGATTCTGCGCGGCCGCTCGTCTTTTCGGACAGATGGTGTACGACATGGCAGGCGGAGTTGTCAATACTTCGCCAGTTGTGAATTGATTTTTTTTGCATTTTGGTATTTAATACACAATCAGTCAGACACTGAAATTAATAAAAAAATATTTAAAATTGTTTCCCAGTCAACGGTGGATCAAAAAAATCTGTTTTATTTCACTTTTTTTTAGAAAAAAAATCACATTTTCTCTTTGTTACAATAATAATTTGCCAGAAAAGGAAATAGGGAATGAATGAGCAGTTCAATTGAAAAAATTTAGAAAAATTAAGAAAAAACGAGAAGAAAAAACGTTTAGACTTCAAAAAATTCTCAGAAAAAAATCCAAAAAAAAAAAACAAGAGATCCGTGTTCACGAATAAATGTCATGTGTGCGTGCATAATCGGTCAGCTCTCTAAAAATGTGCTCCCTCCACGAGTCCACATTCTGCTCCACATCCATATTGTGATCGTAGGGAAGTGGGGGAGGAGCGTACACCTTAAAAATTAATGAATTGTTTTTTTTTATTTATTTTGGCTACAGTAACCCACCTCAATCTCATCAAACCACACGTTGACGTATGGGTGACGCAGAGCGTCATCTACCGAAATTCGCCGTTCCGGATCGATTACTAGCATCCTAGAGAGCAAATCGCGGGCTTGGGCGCCTAAAAAATCGATAATTATCCATATTAGAAAAAAAATTTGGTTCAAAGTTTATTTCGGTTTCAAAAAATTTTAAAATTGAGAACATTTAAATTTCTGTTTATTGAATATTTTTTGAAACAGAAATTATTTTTTCTATTAAAAAAATTTTTATTTTTATAAAAATACCGCGTTTTTCCCAAAATTTCTTTAAAAAATACAATTTTTTTTTTACAAACCTGTCAATCTAGAACTATCCGCCGTCATTGGAAACATGTTGTCATTAAAAAGCACCTCGAATGGAGTTGGTTGATATCTGAGACAAAAAAATCGATAAAATTAGATCTACCGTAGTTTTTGGGGCGTTGATTTATACACGAGAATGAATGATTTTTAATCTACAGCAGCTTTTAATGTGCATGATCCACTGACGAAGGGGGAGACAGGGGAACAAAAAAAAAATCAAAATCAAAGTCACCTCGGCCGATTCTCCACATAATTCCTGACAGTGGGCTGGAGTCGCTCTAGAAAAGAGCGGTCTGGTGTGCCTAGTTGTTCTAAAATTATCAAACTGTTTAGGATGTCCTGCAAATAATGTACTACCAATAATTCTGGTCCACTGATCGATATGATCACCACCAGGAAAAAGGACCCGTCCGCGGATGAGCTCGCCGAAAATGCAGCCAATCGACCAGACGTCCACTGGAATGAAAAATTGGGACAAAAATAAAAGAAGACAGTAAAAGAATAGGGGAAAAATGATAAAAAAATGAAAAAAAAATTTTTTTTCGTTAAAAATTGTTTTTTTTGTAAGTTTCAAAAAATGTTCAGAATTTTTTCAATTTTTTTTCTTTTCAAAATACTGTTTTTGTTCTAATTACGTCTAATTAGAAACGTTCGTCAGACGATAGTCTATTTCAAAAGTACATAGCCAACTCACCATTCTCCTTATAGCCCATTCCCAAAATGACCTCTGGCGCTCGATAGTATCGGGTCACCACATACGGCGTCATCATAAAAGCCTCAATTGCAGTCCGTGCCAGTCCAAAATCCAAGATTTTTAACGTACAATCACTTCGCACCACGATGTTGGATGGTTTTAGGTCCTGGAAATTTGATTTTGGGGGTTTTGGATTTTTTTGAAAAAAAAAAAAAATTTGATTTTGAGTAAATAATTGTATCGTCACTTTTGAATTGAAAACGGATATATCTGCTTTTTGAAACAATACATGCACGCATAAAATCCAGAAAATTTTCGAGAAAGGCACGGTGTCCAGGATTTGAAAAGTGGGTGGAGCCGAGCAAACGCGCCCCACTGGTTTTTTTCGCGCGAAATTCAAATTTTGGGGCATTTTTTATATTTTTTGGGAAAAAAAACATAAATTCTTAATTTTTTCCCATATGTGCTCCAATGGAATTATAGTTGAGGTCTTTAGAAATTTTTAAAGCCTAAGAACGTCGAATTTGGTTCAGCCACCATTTCGAAATATTTGTTTTGAGTTTTTTGGTGTTTTTGCAGGATAAATCTTTACGAAAATCGAAGTTTGGGCAATTTTATCGTATTAAAAGAAACAATACATAAATTTTACAAAGAAAAACAGGTTTTACTGAGAAAAAAAATAATAAAATCAATAAAAATGCGAGAGTCGAAAAATGCGCAAGAACCGAAAGTGCGCCATGCAAGTTTGCTGGCGCGCCCGCAAATTAGGCTCCGCCCACATTTCCAGTCCTGGAAACCGTGAAAGACGAAAGAAAAATGATGAGTAAGAAGACATGCGTTTGAATTTTCCGCCACTTCGTAAACTCCCCGTGGTCTTCAATTTTTTTTTGTAAAATTCGCTAAAAATCAGAGAAACTTTATTTTGTTTCCAATTCTAATGTGATATTCGTAAATCCTCGACCCAAAACCAAAACTATGTACATTTTGAAGCAATTTACCCAAAAATTTGGCACCTTCTTGGCAAAAAATAGCGTTTTTCTCAAAAAAACAAGAAAAAAAAATTGAAAAACCCTCATGCGCTGAATAGGGTCATTGGTTTTCAAGTTTTTTAAAGTCATTTTTTTGCATATTTATGTACCGAAATACGTGCGCTAAAAAATCTTTTAAAAAATGGTCAAAAATCGCTAAAAATGTAGTGGTGACCGTGGCCGAGTTTGAGCGAAAATTCGGTCACGTAATTTTTTTTTACTTTTTCAGAAAAATGAACAAAAATAAGTTAGAGTTGTCTGATCATAATAGCCGCGCGCATTTTTTTTGCGCGCGGCTAAAAAAACTGTCTGCCATTATTTATGTACATTCCTTCTTTCTTTCTATCTTTTTTACAATTATGTACATTTATTCAATCGCTTTTGTATTTTAATTTATGAGCTTTAAATACCGTGTTTCCTCTAATTTAAGCGCATGCCCTTCTATTGTTTTACTTCATCACAACTGCCGGGTATTTAGAGGTTTGCACACTAAACTCGGACTCGGCAAAACACTTTCTAACTATTTTTCTTTAGAATTTCTGAACATAGCGACATATGAGTAATTTTATTTGATAATTGCTTCCTTTTTAGAAAATTTCCAATTTTTTCTGAGTGTTTTGACACCCATATTGACTATTTTTCAAAAATTTTTAATTTTCGTGTCGAGACCCATATTGACATTTTACAAAATTTTTCAAAAGTGTATCAATATGGGTGTCAAATTTCATAAATTTTTGAGGATAATTCAATTTTCGTAATAAAAATGGACACTGAATAGTGGAAACTTATAGTAAGGTGTACAAATCTCTAAATATCCGGCAGTTGTGATGAAATGAAACAATAGAAGGGCATGCGCTTAAATTAGAGGACATACGGAAACTTTTCTGAATTTCCCAGTTGAATAATTTATTGATTGATTTCAGCAAATGATGAAATGTAAATAATTTCAACGAGTGTCTTCTTGATGACAAATTGGTGAGTATTTATTATTTATTGACATATTTTGCAGTAAAATTGTGTTTTTCTGAAAATTCAAAAAAAAAAAAAACAAACGTTCAATATTCTTTCTTCATGTTTTTGCGATTATACTTACATTTTAATTAAAGCTTCTCCAGAAATTACGCAGCCGAAAAAATTTTTGAAAAAAAAAACGTATCATGGCCGAACTTTTTTCTGGCGAATTCTCGGCCATGGTAACCACAACTTTTTTTGAAAGCGTTTTTAGACAGTCTTTCAATGAAAACAAAACAGAAAAATGCAAAAATTGCTTAATAGTGAAAAATTTACATGGCCGAACTTTTTCCTATCGGATTCTCGGCCACGGCTTTGAAAAAAAATTACACATTTAGACGATTTTCTCAACATTTTTTCAATTTTTTAAAGAAAAGAAAAAACACGCAAAAATGCACAGAAAAATCCAAAAAAACCCAGAAATAGAGGATAAAAAGCGTGGCCGAACTTTTCCACAGTGCAAACTCGGCCACGGCCATCAAGAATTTGTATCAACGCTTTTCTGGGTTTTTCACTAGTGTTTATGCAAAAAAAACTTTCAAATGTCTGAAAATAGAAAAAAAAATTTTGTGGCCGAACTTTTTCATATACAAAGCTCGGCCGCTGCCATCAAAACATTTTTCAGTAATTTTTGCCGATAATCTTGCGTTTTTTGTTAATTTTATGCACAAAATTGAACAAAGTCAACCAAAAAATGGGAAAATAACAAAAACAGGGATGGCCGAACTTTTGCATTAAGGAAACTCGGCCACGGCCACAAAAAACAGTTTTCCGCATATTCAGATCATTTTTTGTTTTTTGCAATGTGCAACTACGTAGAAAATATCCAAAAATGTGCAAGGATGAAAAAAAAAATCTCATGGCCGAATTTTTACATTTGGGAATCTTGGCCACGGCCATCAAATCATTTTTGCCGCTATTTTGAACATTTTTTCAAGTTTGGTTTGTTTGTTTCTATACAAAATAAGAAAAAATCAGCAAAAAAACTAAAAATGGAAAAAAAACGCATGGCCGAACTTTTGCATAGCAGAAAACTCGGCCACGGCTATCAAACATATTTTTGTTTTTTACTAGATTTTTTGTCATACATAGTGTATTACAATGATTCCAAACACATTTTACAACAATATTTGTGTATGGTGGCCGTGGGTGTGCAAAAGAAGGAGAAAAACTCAGCCACCAAAAAAAAAAACTTTTTTTGACGAATTTTTCGATTTTTCTCGGATTTTCTGGGTTTTCTTGTGAGTTTTCACAAATATCAGCAGTTTCACATCAAAAAATGATTGGAAGTACGCAATAAACACTGAAATTAATGCGTGGCCGAACTTTTGCATAGTGAAAATTCGGCCACGGTGAAAAAATTGAATTTTTACTGAAATTTTTGAATTTTGAGCCCTTTTAACCAAAAATCAGCACAATAAACTGAAAATTCGCCTCAAAAATATAAGTAAGTAATGGCCGAACTTTTGCATAGAGGAAACTAGGCCACTGCCACCATATTGAATTTTCACCGAAAAAATCAAATTTTCGTTCGTTTTACAGCCTTTTTAATTCATTTTTTTCACAAATTCCCCAAAAACATCCCGTCACTCACCCTATGAATAATCCCAGCGCTGTGCAAATGCCTTATCCCACACAACATTTGATACAGAAGATAGGATAATCTCTCGTGGTCCAAATCCATTTGTATAACCTGACAGAGATTCGCATCCATCAATTCCATCACGATATAGAGATCATTAAACTCGTCCAGCGTTTTTTGTGGCGTAAAACAATTGAGAATCCCGATTATCTGGAAGACAGTGGTGTGGATTTACGGGGGTGGGGTTTTCGGCGTTTTCTGGCTGTTTTCTGGGTGTACGATGCGGTTGCAAATGTTTTTAAAAGTGTTGTTACTTTGTACTACTACGTTTCTAAAAAAAAACAAATTAAAAACATTGTTTTTTTTTCAAAATTTAATAAAAAACATTTAAAATTTTCCAAAAAAAAAAATCAAAATTTTTTTTTGTAATCAGCGAGTTATTACTATTGATCGATAGAAAATTTTACGCTGATTAAAGTTACTGTTGACAATTTTTTGTAAAAATGGATATAAACCCGTGAAAAATGCAAAAAACTGAAAATTTACAAAAATTTCACCGAAAAATTTGATTTTTTTGGTCATTCTCATTTTTTTGTCTCAGATTTTGATATGTATTACGGTAGAGAATTTTACGTTGGATAAAAATGCAATTGACAATTTCTTGTAACAATGGTTATAAACCACTGAAAAATTCAAAAAACTGAAAATTTACAAAAATTTCACCGAAAAATTCGATTTTTTCGATCATTCTCAATTATATATTGAAGTTTTCTGTTTGTTGTCCAATAGAAAATTTAACGCTGATCAAAGCTGCTGTTGACGACTTTGTCAAAAAATCAGGAAAACCCGCTAAAAAAAGCAAACAACTGAAAAATTTCGAACAATTTACCGACAAATTGGAAAATTTCTGTCATTTTCATTTTTTTGTCTTCAGTTTTAAAGTGTATATTTTAATAAAGAATTTTGTGCTCATTAACTTTGTTATTGAAAAATCTTAGTGAAAATCAGTGAAAAATGCTGAAAATTGCGAAAAACGGAAAATTTACAAAAAGTTTACCGAAAAAATCGAATTTTTCGGTTTATCTCAATTTCATATTAAAATGTTTCGATTGTTGTCTAATGGGAAACTTTACGCTGAATGAAATTACAGTGGTCAAGTTTTTGTTAAAATGAGAGAAAATGCTGAAAAATGGGCAATACTCAAATTTTCAAAAAAAATATTTAGCTAAAAAATGGATTTTTTCGGTTATTCTTAATTTTTATTGTAGAATTAAATAACTCATTTGATAGAAAATTTGACGCTGAATAAAGTTGCTGTGGACAACTTTTTTGTGAAAATTTGAAAAGTATACGACAAAAGCACGAAACAAACTTAAACATTTAAAAACTGTTGATAATACTTTTTGAAACACAAAAAAAATTAAAGCTTACATTTTTATGATTGACCAAACTCATCAACTTCAGCTCCCTGTACGCCCTTTTTGCGTGTGTCACATTTTGAAACGGCCTTGATAACTTTTTAATGGCCACTTGCTCATTTCGTACGGTGTCGAAGGAGGAACTGAAATTGGTCTTGTATATTGCTAGGATAACATTTTCGGTAAAAATTTGGCACGGAAAATCCGGTGAATAAGCACAAAAATAGGAAAAAGAACCCACCAAACAATTCCTTGAGCTCCAGAGCCAATCAGCCGCAAATTTTGGTATCGCTTTAAGACCACCATTTGGGCCTCGCCTATTGTCACCTGAAATTTGACTGGAAATTGTTACGACTAGGAAAGAAAAGTAATTTGGATTAAGCATAAGTATAGATGAAAACACAATAATTATTTTTAATGTTGTAATTTTTTAATAAACGCAAAAAATTTCAAAAAAAATTTTTTTTGCTGTTTCAAAATAAATTAGCGATCAACGTTTTATTGTTGTTAAAAATTCTTGTTCCCAGTTAAAAACTATTTTTTAAAGTTAAATTTAATAAAAAATAGGTGCTACCTCGGAATAGAACTGACGCGTAATAGAACTGTAGAGAAATTGAACTCGCTTTGGAATAGAACTGTAGTGAAATTGAACTGTAGCAAAATAAAACTGTTCGGAATAAAACTAATCGGAATAAAACTGTTTTGGAATAAAACTGTTCGGAATAAAACTGTAGCGTTTTAGAACTAAATTAGCAATGGAGCGCGATTGCATTGCTTGCTCATTCAAATATTGGAATTTTTCATGCGCGTGCTTTTTTCAACAGCTTTATATTTGAGCTATTCATAAAAAATTGTTTGTTTTGTCAAAATAAAAAAGTAAATAATTTTACTGTTTCAGTAAAAAAAAGGTTTTAATTTTAAACTTTTAAAAACATTTTTGTGTATTGTTTTACATTTACAATAATGTTTTACATATTTAAAGTGGTTTTTTTTTGTACTTTTCCTTGAAAAATTCTAAAAAAACAGTTTAAAAACTGTTGTAAAATTCTAGTTCACAAAAATTATTGAAACAGTGAAAAAAAAAATGTTTTTTTTTTTAATTTTTAATAGGCTTGGGTTTTAATTTGTTTAAAATACAATTCTTTTATAATTAAACAACAAATTTTGCTTGAAATAATTATGCAAAAACATAGAAAAATCCAATTTCTGAAAAAAATTTTAAAATTTTTTTTACTGTTTCATAAATTATATTTATAAAAAAAATTGTTTTTAACATTGTTTTTCCAAAATATGTAGTTTGACTAAACGTATTATTGTTTTGAAAAAGTTGTCACCTCCAAAGCCGCGTGACCTTAAAAATTAGGCTCCGCCTCTTCACGCGAATGTCCACCTTTTTAAATAATGTCCACCTTTTTAAATAATGAAATTCGCGTGAAGAGGCGGAGCCTAATTTTTAAGATCACGCGGATTTGGAGGTGACAACTTTTTTAAAACAATAATAGCTTGACCTCCTACCGTATCCTAAAACCAGACTGACCGAATAATAATTGTCGGGCACATGAGCCGACGAGGCTTCCATGAGTCCACCAATGCGGTGATGATTCGCCGAGGAGTGGATAGAGCGATGATTGATCGGACTGTATGCCGACTGACAACTGTCCAGTGATACGGCGTCGTCGTCTCGGCCAGACGATGAGGGTACTAGCCACTGGAATTTAAAATTTGAAAAAAAAGGAAAAAAAAAAAAATAGAAAATAAAATTTTTGAAACTGTCAAAAAAAAAACGTATGTGTCTCACATTTTTGATAGTTTGTTTTGCTTATTTTTCAAAAATTAGACACATTTTTAAAATCCAAACCTGAGTTTTTTGCTACAAAAAAACTCACATTGCCAACAGATTCAATAAAATTGTTTAGATGTCCTCTGGTGCCCCGAATTATGGAAGATATTGACGAGGAGGCGAGCAAATTGTTAGGGTCCTCTTCCACGCTTAATCCTGCAACAAAAAGTAGTTTCAAATAATCAATAAATTGATTTTTAACAAGAAATTTCAAAAAAAAAATTTAAAATTTTTTACTGTTTCAAAAACAGTTTTGATTTGAATTTAAAATTTTTTTTACGATTTATAATTTTTTTCTGTTTCAAGCAAAACATATCAAAAATTTTCTCAAATTCGAAACAATTTTTTTTCATACCCGGATTAAGCTCAATTTCACTAAAAGTGTGCGTATGTGTATAAATAAATTCCATGCATCCATTGTTGGCCCATGCACTTTTCGGAAGCCAAGAGAGCTTGACTAGACTAGAGAGAGCAGAGAAAAAGAGACATTCAATTTCCCTCCTAAATGGCGCACTGATGAGGTTATGTTTAGGAAGGGAGGAAGGAAGGAAGAGGAAGGAGGAGGAGGAGAGAGAGAGAGGACCACAATGACATGAATGGAGAATTTCAATGTTTTGGGGGCGGGGGGGGGGCAGGAAAATAAAAAATAGCGTTTAATAAACAGGGCTACTGTAGCTTGAAATGCAGCTGTTTTTTTAAATTTATTTTATTTCCATGAAAAATGTTGAAACTTTTAATGGCTTTGCTTTTATTTTTCCAGTTTTTCAAATGCTTAAAAACCTGAAAATAAATAAGAATTGGTATTGAAGTTAAAGAAAATAAATAAAATTTTGTGTTTCAAAAAAAATACCGCAAAATAAATAAATTTTTTTTTCGCATTTTGTTTAAATTGATGGAACTTTTTTTTGGTGTCTAAAATGTGATTTAAAATTACTGTATTAGAAGGCCCCTCCTTCTTTTTTTTGTGGGATTGTGTGTGTGTGTGTGTGTGTGGAGGGAGGGCAATTTTTTGAAAAAAATTCTCATTTTTTCAAAAAAAAAAAAAAAATTTTTTCCAATACATTTTATAGTCTAAAAATTATTTAATGCTTTTGATAAATAAAAATTCTTCAAAAATCAATTATTCAATTTCCATAAAACTTGTGAAAACATGGCAAAAAGATAAAAATTTGTTTTTTGTTGAAAATAAAAAAAAAATTTCTTTTTTTTTCTAAATTTTTAATCAATATTGTTCCAGAATGTTATTAAACTGCATTTTTTTTGTTGATAAAAACAACTACTGTTTGTTTTTATATTAAGAACGTACTTAAAAAACAGTAAAAAAAAACCAAAAAAAAACAAAATGTGCAGAAAAAAATCTCGAAAAAAATTCCCTAAAATTTTTAAAAATTCAATTTTTTTTTCTTTTTTCTGTAACTTGTTCAAAATAGCACAAATTTTGAATCTTTATCCATTTTTATTAAAAATAAACGTTTTTAAAACCATGGAAACAAAATTTTAACCTTAAAGGGGGTGCCAACTTTCTGGGGAAAGTTGCTTAAAATATACTCTAGGGTGGGGGATTTACGAATATCACATCGAAATCGCACGAAAAAATTTTTCTGATTTTTGGCAAATTTTACAAAAAAAAAATAGAAGACCACGGGGAGTACACGACTTGGCGCGAAATTCAAACGCCATTTTCTTTTTCATCATTTTTCTCCGGTCTTTTTCCAATATTTTTGCATTAATCTTTGGGAAATAATTAATAAACATCATTTCGTGTCTTCAGATAGAAAATTAATGCGTGTTGATCACAATAGTAATGATAAAACAAATTCCGAACAAAATTCTCATACCTTTAATTTTTCCTTGTTTTCCTGCTCACTTCCGCGTTAAATTCACTGTTTTATCTGTAACTTTTATATTCGAGCAAAAACTTTCACCAGAATATATTCAAAACGTTGAATCGAACAACAGGCAAATATCGATTTTTCGATATTCATGACTAAAATGTGTTTTCGCGATTATCTAAAATTTTAATAAGCGATTAGAGAATGTTTTATAGAAAATCGATGATAAAAACGAGAGAAAATGCAAGAAAAATAAATATTTCTGGTGAAAATGGATGTTTCTAGAAGCAGCGGCCGCGGGTTTCCTAGGCCACGATTGGTGTACTCCTCGTGGTCTTCTATTTTTTTTGTAAAAATCATAAAAAATCAGAGAAATTTTTTTGTGCGATTTCAATGTGATATTCGTAAATCCCCCACCCAAGAGTATATTTTAAGCAACTTTCCCCACAAAGTTGGCACCCCCTTTAAAAATGTTTTTTTTTCAAAGTGAAATTTTCCAAATTTTTCCATTTTTAAAAATCGTTTTTTATGTTAAAACTATCATACAAATTAAATAATTTTTTCAATTTTTAAAACCATAATGAACTCCGTAATAACAAAAAAAAAACCCTAAAAATATGAAAAAAAAAAACAAAAAAATTTGTTTTTTTTTGCAGTTTTGAAAAAAAAAATTAAAAAAAAATTCCATAACTTGACATATTTAGAACTGGAAAACGATAGGAAACACGTTTCCGAAAAAAAAAATTTGGAAATTAAAGAATTTCGAATGATGGCGGACAGGAACGCAGAGAAACAGGCAATTCATTTTCCAGAAAATGCCGGTTTTCTGTTTCATGGATCCTACCTATGATTACAAAAACAGGAAATAAATGGCATTATTGTGTTTTCAATCGAGTTGCGACATGAGAACGCAAAACTCCGCCCACTTATTTGTGCGCGACCACGCGAACACAGTGCTACTTGAAGAGACGCAGACAAAAAAGGGATATCAGACTCATTTCTCATGCTGCAACTCGTTTGAAAATACAATACAGTTCTAAATTCTTTCATAATATTATACAAAAATATGTGCTGAGCTGATATAATATAAATTGGAAACGCAAAAATCACAGAAATATGGGAAAAAAATACCAGCTTCACTCCAATTCAAGAAACTTCCAAGAAGCTCAGACTCTTCCTCTTCTCCTTCTTATTTCTCAAAGCCAAAAGGGAGGGAGGGGTCTGGGTTGTTGTACTACTCGCCCTCTGCTCCATTCTCGCCCATTCTCTTCTCTCTTTCTCTCACCACCCTCTCGATTCCACACACTCTCTCGTTCTCTTCGAGATGAGGGGTCCTTTTGGCGAGCGAGCCAAAACAGGAGCGCCAGCAGCGTATCGATTTTCTTTTTCTGCTTCTTTTTTCAAGAAGGACGAGTAGAAGAAGAAGAAGAAGAAGGAGAAGAAGAAGAAGACGGCCGATTTGTTTTGGTGGCGAATAGAAGGAAATGGAGGAGGAAGGGGAAGACGGAGCCCTCTTGGGACCATAAATTATAATAGGAAGTAGTGAGTGGATGAAGAATTTTGTTTAAATTTTGTGGTTGCTTGGTACGTTTTGAGAGTTTTGGGGCTTTTTTTGGTGGATATAAGCGTATATGAAGGTGGTCGTTCGATTTTCTACTATACTCGATAAAAAGCGCTGTAAACTTGAATGCGCATGCATTTGTGGTGAGTGAGATTCAGAGAAATCATCGTCGCCAACATAGCCGCGTCCACCACTGTGCGAAGGGAGCGGGATTGCAGTGCTCTGTCAAAGGGGCAGGGGGGTGGGGAAGTAACGTTTTATTATAGGGACAAGTTGATTACAGGGCTTAGATTGATGATTCTAATTTTCTAGGCCTCCGGTTACAGATTGTGCACTAGTGGCAAAAAACAATATTTCAAAAAATTACGTTTCAAAAACCTATAATTCTTCGTAGACTTTTCGGGTTTTCTGATACTATACTATTAATTCACGGAAACCAGCAAAATACCGTAAAGCCTGTAATTGAAGCACATGTACTTCTATTTTTCGAACCGCCCTAAATGGGTGTACTTCTAATACAGGTGTACTTCAATTGGAGGGTGTACTTCTATCGTGTTTGCATTATTTATTTATTTTTTTCAATTTCTCAGTTTTTCGCCGATTATGCAATTTTTTTTGGGAAACTGCATTGATTTTATACTTTCCTTCATTTTCGCTGTTGCTAAATGCGTAAAATATCTGGAAATTACTGAAAACCAATAAAAATCGATGAAGTAGAAAAATAATGAAAATTATGTACCTCTATTAGAGGGTGTACTTCAATTAAAGGTTTAACGGTATGCAAAAAAAGCCAAAATTCAGAGAATGCTCTGATCAGTCTGAAATTTTGGCAAATAATGTCAAAAATACTCCCGGACATGTGCAGAAAAATTCAGACCAAAATATCGATTTTGAAAATTTTCAGAGAAAAATTCGATAATGTTTATAATCGATATTTTGGTCAGAAATTTTCTACACATGTCCGGGAGAATTTTTAACATTTTTTGTCAAAATTTCAGACTGATCGGAGCATTCTCGGAATTTTGGCTGAATTCTTTGCATTTTTTGCATATTTTGCTGGTTCCGTGAATAACCCCATTAGAGTTTTAAAAAATTAATGGACATTTTTTTTAAATTCCTTTGCAAAGCTTCATTTTATTTAATTTTCCTGCAGTTTTCTGCATTTTTTTTTTCAAATTTCTTAATGGGGTTATTCACGAAATGGCAAAAAATGGCGAAAAACGGCAAAAAACTGCGCGAAAACTCGGGAAATGCTCCGATTGATCTGAAATTTTGGGAAATGAGGGAAAAAACTCTCCCGGACATTCCCACAAAATTTCAGACCAAAATATCGATTTTTAAGAATTATTGCTTTTTTGTCTGAAAATGCTTAAAATCGATATTTTGGTCTGAAATTCTGTGGGAATGTCCGGGAGAGTTTTCTCCCTCATTTCCCAAAATTTCAGATCAATCGGAGCATTTTCCGAGTTTTCGCGCAGTTTTTTGCCGTTTTTTGCTATTTTTTGCCATTTCGTGAATAACCCCATAAGCAAATTCCACGTACACTTACATTTTTCCTTGCCTGTTTGATAAAGAGCACCAAATTTTAAACATTTGAAATAGTTAAAAACATTTGAAACAGTAAAAAAAATTATATAATTAATTATTTTGTAACATAAATTAAAAGTTGAAATAAATATATTTTGCTTGAAAAAAAAAAGATTTTACATACCGTATTTTTTTAAATTCTAGCGCATGTCCTTCTATTGTTTCATTTCATCAAAACTGCCGGGTATTTGGAGGTTTGCTTGGTTAGAAAGTGTTTTGCCGAGTTTGGTGTGCAAATCTCTAAATAACCGGCAGTTGTGATGAAATAAAACAATAGAAGGGCATGCGCTCAAATTAAAGGTAATACGATGAACATATACATTCTTGTAAATACTCCAATAAAGTTTTTGATGAAACTGAACAATTTTATAAATTGTTTTTGAAACAGTAAAAAATTTTTTAAAATGTTTTTCAAAAAATTTAAATTCAACACTTTTTCCATTTAAAACTACTGCCTACTAGATAAAAATGAAGAAATATCATAAAAATGACACAAAAAATGAATAAATACCTGGATGAGAAGGATAAGAAGAAGTGCTGGATAATCGGTCCTCCATCTAATAATATTTGATATTGCTGGCCAATATTTCTATCTGAAAATGGAAAAAATTGATAAATCTATTGTGTTTTGAAACGAGTTGCAACGCGAAACACCGCCCACTTATTTGTTTGCAAGCACGCAAGCACAGTGCTATTTGAAGAGACGCAGACAAAAAAGGGATAGCCGACTCCGGTTTGGCCGGCATGATGCAACTAGTATGAAAACAAAATAATTTAAAACATGTAAAAGGCAAAAAAGGATATTTTTAGGCAAGAAGGAAAAAAATGAACTAAAAAAAAAATAGAGAAAGATAAAATTTCTCGTGGAAGAAATTTGAGTAGTGCCGGGAAAGGCAGATTCTCCAATTCCCAGTTTTTAAAGGAAATTTTCATTATTTGTTATTGAGAATTGTTAAAAATTAGAGAAAAATGAAGAAAAAACCAAAAAAAAAAAAGCGAATAATTTTTGAAAATAAAAACAATTTTTTTTGAAAATAAAAAATAAAATTTTTTTTTTCAGTTTTTACAATTTTTTTTTAATTTTAACCGTACAAATTAAACGATAAAAGAACCCTCATTCTGCGCAATTTTAAGCACAAAACTAACAATCAAGTGTGACAAAAATGCCCAAGAAGACCCCAGAAATAAATAAATATGTGTGGCTTCTCCAAAAAAAAAAAAGATAAAGAAGAAGCAGAAGAAGAAGAAGCTCAAAAGTGTAAACCCTTGCCGGATTTCCTTTCCAAATCATTGAAAAAGTGCTCTTTCTTCAACGAGTCGCGGATTTTCTCGGACTTTTACTCCTCTTCTTCAGATTTGGTGATGAGGAGCTGAGAAATAGTGGCAAAAGAGTGGAGAGTTGGAAAGAGAAAAAGAAAAAAGTTCTTCCCTTTTAGTGAAATTTGATTTAGGTTTAGTGTAAGCAAGAATGTGAGTTACTTGGGGGATTTTTGTGAACTTAAAAAAATTTAAAAAGTTTTTTTTCAGTTTCAAAAAATTTCAGGACAATTTTTTTTTTGAATTTTTTTTTGTTTTATATTTTAAAATGATCTATTAAAACTTTTTTTTATTTACACAAAAATGAAGTATCTTGAAAAAAAACCACTCAAAATGCTCCGGAAGTTCTAAAAAAAATTTAAGAAAAAAATTTGTTTTTCCGAAAATTGTTTAAAAAAATATAATTTTTTTAAAAACACATTTTTGAGCTCCATAAAAATTTAAAGGACTGTATTTCAAAGACTACACAATTGAACACTAAAGCAGCGCTATAATCATTAGCACAACATCTGCTAGTACTTTTTTTGATATCAATAAACCTCCCCTCTCTCTCGGTTACTTTGGCAACCTCATTCTGAATTAATAATGACAAAAGATAGCGATGAAATGTGAGCAAAAACATAGAAAAACTCAGATTTTAGAGAAAAAAGAGAGGTATGCATAAGAATTTTTATACAACAAATAATTGAATTTTTTCGAAAAAAAAAAATTTTTTTTTAATTTTTTTTTTTAAAGATTCATTGTTTTTTTCTAACGTTTGGCTATTTTGTAATCAATCAAAAAAAAATTTCAAATTTTTTGTTTGTATTTAAACATTTAGAAATGTTGTACAAAATTGAAAAAAAAACATCAAAAATTAATTTTTCCCTGGTATTTTTCTAGCTTTTAAACAAATGAAAAACAAAAACATAAAAAGGTTTACATAAACCAATAAAAAATCAGAATAAAAACTAGACCTATAACTTTCAAAAATCAACGCAATTTTCAAAACAGAAAAAAAATTTTTTCAGTTTCAACAATTTTTCTGAATTTTTTTTTTCAAAAATTTAAAATTGTTTAAATTTTCCACTAATTGGCTTGAAACTATGAAAAATGATGAACTCATAAAAAATAATTAACTTTCAGATTTGCAAACTAACGTTTTTTTCAGATTGAAAAATTGATTTTTACAAAATTTTTTTTTTCGAAAAAAAAATGGTTTTTTTTCTATTTTTATTTTTTCTTTTCAGTTTAATAATTTTTCTGAGCAGTTTTTGAACTTTAAAATGCACGTTTTACCACCATAAATCAGTAAAAATCAAATAAAATTTAAATAAAAAATCTTTTTCAGTTTCGAAAAAAAAGTTTCTCACTTTTTGTTAAAAAATGCAAAAAAAAAATCTGTAAAATCACTGAAAAAATGTTAAATTAGTTTAAAAAAAGACCAACAATTTTATTGCAAACAAAAATCTGTGAAAAATCACGATTTTAAACATAATTTAAAAAAGTTTTTCAAAATTAAAAAAAAAAGTTTTCTGTTTCAAATAAATCTTGGAAAAAAAATTTTTATAAAAAAATTTTTTTCAAGCATTTTTCAGCATAAAAAACAACTAAAGAATCTTACATGTCTCCTACAAAATATTCAACTAGAAAATGGAACAAAATGGGTCCAATAGTGCTTAAAAAGTAAGAAAAAAAAATTTTTTTTTTCTTTTTTTCTTCACACATATTTTACATAAATTGATAAAGTATACTAATGCATCACATGGGAAATTGGAGAGGAAATTTTTCCTTTTTTTTGGATGAAAAGTAAAAATATACACTCTGGATTAGGATAAGAAAACATCCAATCAGGGATTATAGGAAAAGTATCTTTCTTATTAAAAATTAAAGGAAAAAAAATTTTTTTTTTGGTGTGGCACTTATATATTCTGGGATTAGTTCGGGATGGCTGCAGTGAGTGCCAAAAAGCCGGAAAAAGATCAAAAATGGGCAGGAAATAGCAGGAAAATGTGGAAAAAATAATGGAAAAAATGGGTGGGGGGGGGGGTACTTCAGAAAAAAACTAAAAAGGTTGGGATTTTCTAGAACATTTTTATCTTCAAGGGTTTTTCAGGGATGTTAGTGCGGTCAAAAACCGTGTAGTTCGTCAAAACAAAACGATGCTGAGTTTATAAAAAAAAATGTTTTTTTTTTTCAATTTTTTGTTGTTTTTTTTTCGTTTGAGAACGTTTTTAGCAATTCTATTTAACAGTCCTAAATCATTAATAAAAAAACGCCTCAAAATTGCCCAGAAAATTAGAAAAAATCAAGGAAAAAATTTAGCGAAAAAGTCGACATTTTCAAAAAAATCCAAAAAAAAAAAATTTTTTTTTACTGATTTTTTCTTGTTTTTATGATTTTAAATAAGTTTTCCAACACTTTTTTTTTCATGAACCGGAACAAAAAAAGAATACAAAAACAATGTCCAAACCCACCAAACCCTCCAAAAATCCATGAAAAAAGGAGAAGAATGCCCTGCTCGGAATGCCAAAAAGAAGGAAGAAAGGGGGAGAAAAATGGACAAGGATTTCCTCTTTTTTACTTCTTTTTTTTCGGCTAAAGGAAAGAAAACAAGTTGTTTTCTCACACAAATTTGTATAAGCAAAGAAGAAAAAACGCGGAGCAAAGAGAGAGACAAGTGAGTGGGATTAGTTAGCAGAGGGAAAAAATGACGATGGAGGATTTTCAGCGCTTTCGCGCATTTATTGAAGCCTTGAACTTTGGTTTTTGAAGAGTTTGTTGAGTTGTGTGGCTTCAAATCTGATAGAAAAATAAGTTACTCGAAAAAAAAAATGAGTTGCTCGAAAAAAAAAAATTACAAAAAAAAAAACAAATTTTTTTGTTCATATTTTTCCACAATTTTTTATTTTTATCAAGATGATGTGAAATGGTGTTTTCAATCAAGTTGCAACCAATGTGAAAACTCGAAACCCCGCCCCCACGTGTTTGTGCGCGACCACGTAACCACAGTGCTAATTGAAGAGACGCAGGCAAAAAAGGGATAGATAGGCGACTCATGTTTTCATGCTGCAACTCGTTTGTAATACATAATACAATAGGACTTTAAGAAATACTAGAAAATAAAAGAATAACAGAATGAAAACCACTTTTTTCCGGAATTTTGTGAAAAGACATGCACAGAATTTAAATTTTCCTTTTTTTTTTCGAAATGTTGAAGTGCAAGCTTTTTTTTCCTTTTGCCGTTTTTTTCTGAAGTTTTTGGCGAAATTTCTCTGAATTATTTAGTTTTAAAAAAAGTTTTTAAACACCCTTTCTCAGACAATGAAGTTGCTAAAACAAAGGGGAAAAAATGCAAAAAAAAATGTTTTTTGGCTTAATGAAGACGAGAGAAAAAGAGCATAAAAGGTGTAGATAAACAGACAAAGAAGTAGAATTCTACTCAAAAAATGTACAAAATTTGTGAAAAAAGATTGGGTCGAGTATTCCCAAGAACAAAAAAAAATAGAAAATTTGAAAAATTGAAAAAAAAAAAATGCAATCTTTTTTTGTATTAATTTTTTCTCTTTTGTTAAATGTTAGTGATTAAATTCAAAAATACCGTTTGAAAAATGTTGAAAAAAACCTGAAAATTAAAAAAAAAATTTTTTAAGTTTAAAATTTCAGAAAATTTTACATAGTTTTGTAACAAATTGCAAGACCTTAAAAAAGCTAAAAATACATTGAAAACTAAGCATTAAACACCTAAATTATGATTTAAAAACTTGAAAACCAAACAAATACAATACAAAATAAAAATTTTTTTTGGAAGTTTTCAAAATTTAAAAAAAAAAAAATTTTTTTTCATTTTTTTGTTGTTGTTGAAAAATGCTCTAAAAATGCAGGAATTTTGCGGATATTATTAAGGAGGTAAGAATTAATTTATTACGGTAAAATTACCCCAAAAATACAGAAAGATACAAACATGTTTTGAAAAAAAAAAATGAAATTTTT
Source organism: Caenorhabditis japonica (assembly GCA_963572235.1). Classification (NCBI taxonomy): domain Eukaryota; kingdom Metazoa; phylum Nematoda; class Chromadorea; order Rhabditida; family Rhabditidae; genus Caenorhabditis; species Caenorhabditis japonica. Next base: position 2,804,378 of record OY754345.1, read on the forward strand.
TTTTTGAAATTTTGAAAAATCCAAAAAAAAAAACATTTTTTTTCCAAAATTTTTTTTTATTTTCCGGAAGTATTTTGAATGCAATTAGAATGTTTTTATGCAAATTTACAAGCTGTTTGTGTAGTAAAAACGAATTGCGAAAAAAAATCGTTAAAAAAAAATTGTTCCGAAAATTTTTAGAAATTTTTTTTTTCGATATTTTTGAGAGAATGCAGATGAATTGTTGATTTTATTCAAAACAAAAACTGCATTTCAAACATTTTTAAACAACACAATTGTTTTAAATTAAAAAAAAAATTCAAAAAAAGAAAAAAAATTTCAAAATTCTAAAGTTCAAAAAAAATTTGTTTTTAAGTTTTTATAGTTTTGGAACAAAAATCAAATCGAGCCTGTTTTTTCATCGTTTTCAACTGTTTGTTTGGCTCTAATTTAGCCTTTAAAAATTCAAAAAATTCATTTTTCTTAACTTTCCAAAAAAAAAACAAATTGAAAAATTTTTTTTTATCATTTTCCAAAAAATTTCAACTGCCTTCCTGAAAACCAAATAGATTTTTGCGTTTTTGTGTTTAGTTTTAGCTACATTTTAAACAAGTTTACATTTGTATCTAACGTTTTTGAACAAATGAAAAAAAATTAATGCAGAAATTCCAAAAAAAAAAATAATTTAATTTTTCAAAAAAAAACAATTCCATTCAAAAAATTCCAAACAAAAAAGGGTTCAAAACACAATCAAACCCTCAAAATGCAATAAAAGGTGCCAAAATCCTCAAAAATCGGGTAAAAACATGCAGCTACTCGAAAAGCAGTTAGCGACAAGTACACATGCGAGAGCAGTGAGGAAAACTCTGCATCTCTGCGTCTCTCTGTCTTTTCTGCTATTTCTTTATGTAACACGAATATTTATATGGAAACGAAACGAAACGACGTGAGGAAGAAGGAGAGAGGGGGGGGGGGGCTGAGCAAGAAGATGTAGGAGGAGGAAGAGGGCAATGAAAGAATTGAGGACCACACAGATCTTCGAGGATGTCCGTTTAGAACAGCACGGAACAGAACGGATGGCGGATTAGATTAGAGCGGCGCGAAAATTGGATTTATTTTCTAGCGTGAAAAGAGTTTGGGTAGAGCTAGGTGAGATCAGCATCTTCCGATCTCATTGTCAGCTACCCTTCAAACTCAACCGATTTACACCTCCTCAGGATCCTTGGCTTTGAGCCAAGTTTGGTCAAAATGGTGATATTCAGAGAAATCTGGGCCACGCTCTCTTAATTTTCTACACTCTCTCGTCGCCAACGTGACCGCGTCCACCACTGTGCGAAAGGAGCGAGTTTGCAGCGCTCCGTACTGAGAATACAGACAGACGTCAAAGCTTAATAATATAGTCGGCGAATACATCATCAACCACGCTCTACTGCAAAACTCCTGTAAAATAGTGTTGCACTTGCAAGATTAACCCGAATTCCAGTTTTATACTTCTTTTCAACGGAAAATGATGTATCCACGACGAGTTGCAGTTAAAATTTGATTTCTCGCTTAAAAAAAGGCGCACTACACAGTTGAAAATTGAAAAGTGCCGTAGATCGAGGCTGATGATGCATTCGCCGAGTATAGTAGAAAGTTTTAATAAATTAACGTGGGTTTCAAACATAACGTTTTTATTAAAGAAATCTGATACTGGAAAAAAAATGAACACAATTTGTTTTGTTGTTGTTTTTGAAAGTTGATAAAATAAACTCAAAACCAAAAAAAAACCCATTTTTTAAGCCTGGAAAATTTTTTTTTAATTTTTGGTTGGAATTCGTATAAAATTTTCGTTGTTAAAAGGATTTTTTTTTGTTTTGAACAAACTGGTTAAAAAAGGATTTTAAAATGAAACAGTTCAAAAAATAGCTTCAAAATTGAAAAAAAAAGAAGTTTTTTTTTAATTTTTTTTCTATTTGTTTCATTTTTTCACAGATTTTTTTTCTTTCTCATTGAATTATTGCAAATACCGTAAAACCTGTATTAGATTTGCCCCTTTATTAGACTTGCCCCTCTAATAGACTTGCACCCCAGAGAGGCCTTGGAACAATAGACTTGCACCCTCTAATAGAATTGCCCCTTTAATAAACTTGCCCCTCTGCATATGCAATAAATGCGGCAAAAATTGCGTAATTTCACTTCAATTTTTCGAATTTTTTTATTAGTGATGAAAATTGAAAAACAGAGAAAACTCTGGCCAATTTAGCCTAAAATTCTCTGAGCGATTCTTTTGGTGGTACTATGGTATAGAACTCGCACGGAATAGATCCGCCTGAAATGGAGCTGAATCGACACAGAACCGCTGGAACAACTCGACGAAGTATTTCCCCTCCCCGAGTTCTATTTCGTGCACTGGTTTTTTTCAGCTTCCGCGCAGTTCTATTCTTCCGCGCGGTTCTATTCCGTAGCAGTTCTATTCTGTGCGGGTTCTATACCATAGTACCCCCATTTTTTCTGTAATTCGTACTGTCTCGATTTTGATTTTTTGTTGTTGTTGAAACATGTAATTTTCAATAAATAAAGACTACCTAGCCTTTTCGAGGTTGGAACAATAGACTTGCACCCTTTATTAGACTTGCCCCTCTAATAAACTTGCACCCTGGCGAGGCCTTTGAACAATAGACTTGCATGCAAGTCTAATACAGGTTTTACGGTATGTTAATTATCAGTAAAATAACATCAACATAAAAAAATAACTTGTATTTGACTTCAAAAATTTTTTAGAAAAATGCACAATGTCCAAAAAAAAATTTATTTTAATTTTGAAGATTTGAAGCTTATTTTTATCACTACAAGATAAAAAAAAGTTCAAAAGCAAAACCACGGTTTAAAATGACCATAAATTACTAACGAAAATCGGAATTTTTTTTTGGAAATTTTAACAATTCAAAAAAATTTTTAAATCAAATGCATTGGGTGATTCTTTTTATAAATAATGCTTCTGAAACTGATTTTAGTAGCTTCTTCATATTTCTAGAACAGTTTTTAAAAGTTCAAAAGCTCTAAAAACAGAAAAAAACACAAGAAAACAATTATCAACGAAATAATGGTGCTACCTCGGAATAGAACTGACGCGTAATAGAACTGTAGCAAAATTAAACTCGCTTTGGAATAGAACTGTAGTGAAATTGAACTGTTGCGAAATAAAACTGTTCGGAATAAAACTGATCGGAACAAAACTGTTTTGAAATAAAACTGTTCGGAATAAAACTGTAGCGTTTTGGAACTAAATTAGCAATGGGGCGCGATTGCATTGCTTGCTCATTCAAATATTGGAATTTCTCATGTGCGTGCTTTTTTCAACAGTTTTATATTTGATCTATTAATCAAAATTTGTTTGTTTTGTTGTTTTTTTGAATAAACTTTTATCATTTTTTTCTCGGCCCGCCTTGACGGCCAAGCAATGCAATCGCGCTCCATTGCTAATTTAGTTCCAAAACGCTACAGTTTTATTCCGAACAGTTTTATTCCAAAACAGTTTTATTTTGCTACAGTTCTTTACCGAACAGTTCTGTTCCGAACGGTTCTATTGCGAAGCAAGTTTTATATCGCTGCAGTTCTATTACACTTCAGTTCTGTTCCGAGGTAGCACCGAAATAATAAATATCAGAAAACAATTTTTTAATTTTTTTTTCAAAAATTTCAAACTTTTAAAACTTTTTCTTCGCATGTTTCTCTTTTTAACAATTTAAAACTGTGCAAACTTGATTAATTTTGCAACAAAAAACCCCTAAAAACATGAAAAATCGATATTTTCGTTAAAACGAAAATATCGATTTTTGGGTGAAAAAATATTTTTTTCTTTTAAAAATCACTTTTCGGGTGCTTTTTTTGTGAAAAAAAAAAAATTAGATTAATATTTATTAGAAATCACAAATACAGATACAGATAAAAATACAAGAGTTTTCTATATAAAAATTTTTGGACTATCGCCAAACTGGCCAAACTCGCTCCGCTGAACTCAACGGTATGCGATTTTCATTTTGGTTTCCAAATTTTTTCATTTCACGTGTAAATTCAACGTGAAATAAAATAATTTGGAAACGAAAATAAAATCCACGTAGTACTGAGTTCAGCGGAGCGCGTTTGACCGAATAAAAAAAATCAAAAAAAAATTTTTTTTGAGCCCCTTTCTATCCCTAAAACTCATCCCCGTCTAATTGAATATACAAATTTCGTTTTTCTGTTGCAAAACACTTGCCAACTAGGCATCCAGCAAGAAAAATTAGGAAGATAAAAATGAAGAAGAACTCGTAGAGCATTAGATTTGACCCATTGGACTGATAATGTAAAAGTCTTGGATTCTTGGAAATTGAGGGCGCTTTTTTGAAGGCTGTGATGTTTTTGTCATAGGCAATCATGTCGTTGAACCAGTAGGAGATTATCTGCAAAAATAGTTTAAAAAATTTTTTTTCATTTTTTTTTTTCAAAATTTTTTTTCAACTTGGTGTCCCCGCTCCGCCCAGTTTTTATCAAATTCTTTTTGCTTTTATTCATTCACATGACCTCAGTCATTGTAAGTAATAAAGGCCAACCAAAAAAACTCAGTAAAAATGGGCGGAGCCTGTGGTACGGTCCGCAAACACCAAAAGAAAATTCAAAATTTCCAAAAAAAAATTTTTTTTTATGTTTCAAATAGAAATAGCACGGCCGACCGATCCACTGCATTTTAAAGTAGCAATCAGTTTGTATGAGGTTTTTGAAACAGAAAAATTATAAAAAATGTGTTCTCACATTTTGCTCAAAATGCTCCTTCATAGCAGGCTTTTCGCCACTCGTCTCATTCCAAAACACGTCAAAATACGAGCCACGTTTTGCCACATCAAATCCGTGGACACGTGGCTCGCCAAACTTGGCAAAATTAGCAAACATTTTCACGTAGACTTGCGCCAAACGCCGCTCGTTTTCGTCCATTTCGAAGCTGTGAACTCCCATTATGTAGAACAAATCGTCAGTGTGTTTGGCGTGTTTTGGGTACGTGTATTCGTATAGATAAGCCTAAAAATTAGCTGTTTTAGTAGTACGAAATGTTTGAAATTATTTGAAAAAAATGTTTTTCAAAAAAAAAAATTTTCCAACATTTTTTCTTTCTGTACAATTTTAAGAGACCAACCTGCAAAACATGTTAATTTTTTTTATGTTTCTGTCTTTAAAACAAAAAAAAACAAGAAAAACCGCAAAAACTAATTTTTTAAGCAAAAAGAGGTTACGGTACCTTGGAATATGTGCAAACACCACTGGTGGCGGGAATTCAAAAATTTGGCTCGAAATTCAATAAAACTTGAGTATTTTGGAACGTGTGGTCGTACTGGTAAGTGTAGAAACTAACAGGTTTTAGTGATAGGGACATTTTATGTTAAAAAAAATAAAAAACATTTTTTTGTTAAATTTTTTTCCCAATATTCCACAACATTAATAATAGTGTTTACAAATGAAACTGCACTTTTTGCTTCTGAAAAACCAAGAAACCATTTCAAAAAGTTAACTTTTCGTGAAATTTTCTCATTTGGCGTCAAATATGATGCCAAGTCCGCAATGCACCAGAGTTGACGACAAATCCCGGAAAAAAGTTTTTTTTGGTTGTGTTTGGTTTAATGTGGTATTGAGATCAATTTTTATCCAATCGTTTCAAAAAATTGCAAAGAAAATGTTTTTTTTTGAAAAATAAATTTATTTGAAAAATTTTTTTATTGTGGACCCGCCAAAATGATCAAACGCGCTCGGCTGAACTCAGTACTACGTGGATTTCATTTTAGTTTCCAAATAATTTCATTTAACGTTGAATTTACACGTGAACTGAAATAATTTGGAGACGAAAATGAAAATTGCATAGCGTTGAGTTCAGCGGAGCGCGTTTGATCATTTTGGCGGGTCGACAATAAATCTTTTTTTTCAGATTTTCAGTATTTTAGCACGTTTTTCATAGGTCAAACTGCATTTTTCACTACAAAAAACTCCAAAATAGCCACAAAAATCTCTTTTTTAGGGAAAATATGTCAAGTGGCGTCAAATCCGGTGCCAAGTCCGCATTGCACCGAAATTGACGACAAATTGCGGACAACTTTGTTTTTTGTGTTTTTTTTTTGGTTTTTGAAGACGTATTGTCGGCAGCTTCAACATAATTACAAGAAGTTTTTCGAGATTTTTTCGAACATTTTTGAAAATTTTTTGTTCGAAAAATTCGAATTTTTTTATCCTAATTTTTTCACGTTCTATACATTTTAGAGCATTTTTTATTGGTAAAAATGCACTTTTTGCATCAAATAATCTTTAAAAAATCATTAAAATCACTTTTTTCGGGAAAATAGCCCAATTGGCGTCAAATCAGGTGTCAAGTCCGCAATGCATCAGAGTTGACGACAAATTGCGGAAAACTTAGGTTTTCTGGTTTTTTTTGCTAATAGAAATAATGTTGGCAGTTATAGCATAATTACAAATATTTTTGAAGATTTTTTTATTGAAAAATTCTGAAAATTTTTTTTTTCGAAAAATTCGAGTTTTTTATCCTAGTTTTTTCACGTTCTATACATTTTAGAGCATTGTTTATGGGTAAAAATGCACTTTTTGCATCAAAAAACCTTTAAAAAAAAACATTAAAATCACTTTTTTCGGGAAAATAGGCCAATTGGCGTCAAATCCGGTGCCAAGTCCGCAATGCACCAAAGTTGACGACAAATTGCGGAAAAAGTGTTTTTTTGTCAAATTTTTTGCTTTTCATAGTGGTACTGTGCATTATTCAGCATTTTGTGACATAAAAAAAGTGCAAAGGGAATTTTTTTCAGACAAAAAAAAATTAAGAAAAATGTTTTCGAAAAAAATTTCTTTTTTTCAAATTTTTTTTTTCTATTTATAAGAACGTTTTCATGTAAGTTTTGCAAAAAAGCCCCAAAATCCTCAAAAACTACCCACGGGAACGCCATTTTCTGTCAATTTGTTCACCCTCTGGAGAGTTTGGATGAATATTGCCTGGGTGTCGTCCGAGTGGTTTTGAAAGTCTGGAAAGGGTTATTTATGTGATATTTAAAGTGTTTTCAAAAAGAAAATCAGATTGGAAATCGCAGAAAAGCCTTGGGAAAAAAATTTGGATTTAAAAAAATTAACAAAACATTTTTTTTTAACAAAAAAAAATTTTTGATAAAAAAATGAAAACAAATTTTTTTTTTCAATTTTTTTTCAACAAATTAGCTAATACTGGCTTGTAGTGCTTACAATAGGCTTACTTTAAGCCTAAAATAATAAAAAAAAAGGAAAAAAAACAAACTCACTATAATTCCCCTCCGATTTATCCAATCGATACTTTTCCTCAACTTGCTTTGGATTTTCAAAATTTATCAAATTCTCAAGATGTCTATCAGCAGGTTCGTGGTCATACTCGTACCGTGTACACCCTGTCATGTGTGGAATTTGATTCGGCGAGTTTAAAAACTCAAAAATTGAGCCATTCTGAAAGAATGGAGCACGCTGGATAAGATATTTGTATTGCTCGTAGCCCAGGTCTTCGAGTTGGCGTTGAATTCTGAAAGAACAGTTAAAAATTGCTGGAAATCTTCAATTTCAAGAAAATATCGTCAAATATGACGCCAGGTACGCAGACACCACATTTGACGACAATTTTTGAAAAGTTCGCATTTTCCACCCAAAAAATGGTGGAAAATGCGAGGGGGGGGGGGAATCTACTAGTGGTTACAATTGACGATAGATGCAATACATCACATAGTTGGCATCAACATGTAAGACAAAATTACGACAAAATTTGCAACAAAAAAAAATTGAAAAAAAAAAATTTATTTATATATTTATTTGGTTTTTTTTATGCCGAGTTTTTTTTTAATTTTCAAAGGGTTTTCTGCAATTTTAATGCTTTTCGAGTTCTAAAATGTAGCTAAAACTCCAAAAAACCTGGGAATTTGCCTAAAAAATTGACTCAAATTTGAAAAAAAAAATATTTTTTTTGGTTTTTTTTTTGCCGAATTTTTTGATTTTTCAGATGGTTTTCGGCAATTTAAATGCTTCTGAAATCTTAAATGTAGCTAAAACTTCTAAAAAAATACGTCTAAAAAATTGATTCAAAGCTGAAAAAAAAATTGTTTTTTTGAATTAAAATTTTTTTTTAATTTTTTGTCGAATTTTTTGATTTTTCAGAAGGTCTTCTGCAATTTTAATGTTTTCTGAGTTCTAAAATGTATCTAAAACCCCAAAAAATCTTCAGAATCGAAGAAAATTGCCCAAAAAACTGTCTCAAATTAAAGAAAAAATTTTTTTTGAAAATTTTTTGAAAAATTTCTTTTCGATTTTTTGGCTATTTTTTTTAATTTTCAAAGGGTTTCCTGCATTTTTAATGTTTTCTGAGGTCTTAAATGCAGCTAGAACTCCAAAAATACTTCGAAACTGGAGAAAATTGTCTCAAAATTGAACAAAAAAATGGAAAAAAAACAATTTTTTTCAAAAATTTCTTTTCGATTTTTTTTGCCGAATTTTTTGGATTTTTCAAAGGGTTTTTTGCAACCTAAATGCATTTCAAAGTTTGAAATGTAGCTAGAACTCCGAAAAAAGTCTAAAATCTTCCGATTTGTCTAAAAAAAATTGATTCAAATTTGAAAAAAAAAAGTTTTTGCCAAATTTTTTTTCGATTTTTTTTTTGCCAAAATTTTTGATTTTTCCAAGGGTTTTCTGCGATTTCAATGTTTTTTAAGTTTCAAAATGTAGTTAAAACTCCGAAAATCAGCCTGAGATCTTGAAATTTGTCTAAAAAGTTGCTTCTATTTTGAAAAAAAAAATTTTTTTTTGAAAAATTTTCAAAACATTTTTTCATTTTTTTTTTGCCTAAATGTTCGCTTTTTCAGAAGGTTTTCTGCAATTTGAATGCTTTTTGAGTTATGAAAAGTCAGATTTGTCGAAATAATTGATTCAAATTTGGAAAAAAATTTTGAAAAAAAAATTTTTTTTTTTGATTTATTGAAAATTTTTTTTCGATTTTTGCCGAATTTTTTGATTTTTCAAAGAGTTATTTAGACACAATATTTAGTAGAACTAGCAAAATAATATGCCATCTTTAATCCCAAGGAAATAATAAAAACAAAAGGAAAAAAAAAAATTTTTTTTGAAAAATTTTGAAAATTAAAAATTAGAAATTTTTTAAACTTCTTTAAACTGTCGATTCTTTAGAAACACTTTATCAATTTTCTGCTTCATTCACAAGCCAGTCTAACCCCCAAAACCACCAAAAAACCTCCAACCAAAACATTTTGACTCACCTCAACAACTCGTTGGCACTCTTACCCTGCAGACAGTTCATCATATACAAATCACGAATTTTCTGACTCTTTGGAACCGTTTTTGCAGTAGATGGAGGCAGACAATTTGCAAATTCAGCAAATCTTTGTGTTCTCTCGATCTGAGCCTCCAAAGTGTCAAAGTGGTGTTCGGAGGACATGCTGATGGTTTTTTGGAAGAGGCTGGAAGAAAATGGGAGAAAGGAGTGATTAGAACATGATTAGAAAAAAGGAAAAAGGATTTTTTAGAGGTTGTTTTCAGTGGAATGTTTGGTTCTCGATTTTTTGAATTTTTTTGGATTTTTGAAAAAAAAATTTTTTTTTTGGAATTTTTTAAAAAAATTTTTCAATTTTGGATACTAAATTAGGGTTATACTAAACTAGAAATTAACTGTGATGTGTTTAACTCTTAAACTTTTAAAATGCTGCGCGAATTTTTTTGGCGGGAAAGTGAAAATTTCAAATTTCCCCCTTAAAAAAAAATGTTTTTTTTTTTGCAATTTTTTCCCAATTTTCAGGCAGTTTTCATCGAATTCGAACTTTTTATACGAATTTACTATTTTCTAGGTACAAGGCGGCATTCTTTGACCACGATTTTCAACAAATTTTTTGAAAAAAAAACTTTTTTTTTCATTTTTTTTTTTCAATTTTTGAATTAATTTTTTTTTTATCATTAGGTGGGCAAATTAATAACTTTTTATCTTTATTTAAAGCTAATTTTGCTTTAAAAAAATGCAAAAAACCCATATTTTAGAAATTTTTCAAAACATGTCGTCAAATATGATGCCGGGTCCGCAATTGCGGACCCGGCATCATTAATGACGACATCTTACCTCAAATCCTGATTGACCTCCGTGCTAAACGTCAAAAAAGCGGCAATTTGTCCACCATAAGAATGTCCCATAACCGTCACTTTTTGGCTGCTTCCACCGAAATTTGCAATTTCATTTTTCACAAATTCCAATCCGAGCAAAATGTCTGAAAACACAACAAAAAAACATTTTTTTGTGTAGATTTACGGGGCAAAATAATTTTAATGACTAAATATTGTGTTTTCAAACGAGATACATAATGAAAAATGAGTCGACTATCCCTTTTTTGTCTGCGTCTCTTCAAACAGCACTGTGTTTGCGTGGTCGCGCAGAAACAAGTGGGGGCGGAGTTTCGAGTTTTCACATTGGTTGTAACTCGATTGAAAACACAATAGCAGGTCCTCGTAAATTCCCACCATAAAGAGCCAAATTATTGGGAGCAATTGACTGGTCCTCCACCACAAAATGAGAGAAAATTCCAAGACGAAAAGCGGGAATTACCAGAATGACGTCTGGAACATTTTGGAGTTGTTTTTAAAAGTTCATTTTCATTTTATAGTTACCCTGTTTGACAAAAGAGTTGAAAAGAACAGTGTCATTAAACATTACAGACGAATCATATGCGAGAGCTCCGCCATGAAGGTAGAACACCACCGAGCAGTTTTTGGAGGCCTAAACATTAAAAATCTGATTTTTTGGGCAAAGCATCATATTTTACGTCAAAAAAAAAACCCGTAATGTCGTCAAATATGATGCCAAGTCTGCAAGTTGGTGTTTGCGTACCCGTACCCGGCACCACAAATGACGACAATTTTCAAAAATGTTATAAAATCGAATTTTTCGCGGGTTTTTTCCTAGTTGTCATGAATTTCAATGTTGAACACGTATAATTAGGCCTTACCAAACACGTGTCACTAGTGAAAATATTCAAATGAAGACAATCCTCATCCACCCATTGCTGTGGGCTCTTGGTTGTTGATGAGTTGGACATGCATGCAGGACCGTAATCTGAGCAAAAATAAATCAATAAGGTGTTGAAAAAAACGAAAAAACATTCTCAAAACCGCAAAAATGTCAAAAATCCTGAAATAAAGACTACGATACTTGCAAAAGTCCGCAAACACCGTCATTGGCGGGAATTCAAATTTTTTTCAATTTTTTCAAGCCAAGGCCATGCAGGGCCATACTTTAACCAAGAAATGTTAAAAAAAAAACAATAAACAAAAATGCCGAAATAAAGACTACGGTATTTTCAAAAGTCCGCAAACACTTTCATTGGCGGGAATTCAAAAATTTTGACGATTTTCTGGGCTCTAAGGCTGCAAAAACGCTCAAAAACTTGAAAAAAAACTTGAAATTTTCTTAAAAATTACGCAAAATAAATAAATAATCGATAATTTTGTACCACCGTCAAAATGCACAAAAAAGGTTCTCCCCGGCCGGGAATTGAACCCGGGTCTCGCATGTGACAGACGCGGATACTCACCACTACACAGGTTTTGCGCGATAGGCCTATAATAGGTTGCGCGATAGGCCTATCGAGTACCCGCGAAGGACCCTATAGTAAGCCTATTATAGGCTTATCGCGGCTCGTCGCCTATAATAGGCCTATAATAGGCTTATCGCGGTTGACTTTCGCCTATAATAGGCTTATCGCGGTCATCAATAAGCCTATTGTAAGCCTATAATTGGCCTATCGCGGTTATTCCTAACTCGAGGGTAGGCTTGTAATAGGGCTATCAAACGCCTCCAAACTCACCCGCATGCTCAAAAGTGCTCCCATTCGAGCCATTTCTTGTTAAAAAAACGAAAAACTGTTGAAACAGAATAAAATTTATTGCAATTTTAACGAATCGAATAGTACAAACAATAAAAAGGAGAAGAATGGGTATAAAATATATCAGAAAAAGAATGTAGAACATTATTTTGGGTTTTCAAAGTTTTTAAAAGTTGGCGAACACGTAGTTTGTTTTTAAATAGGTTTTCCCATGTGACCATGGAGACAAGCTTATCTGGAGAAAATCTATGCAGAGCGCAGTTTTTCCTATTTTTCTCCAAACAAAAAATCAACTGAAGTTTGCATGATAAAATCGCATATTTCCATTTTTTTAGTGAATTTCGATTATTTCGCATGTTTTTTAAAGTTCTATTACTGCGTCGTGGGGAGCAGGCAAACACATGGAAAAATCACGTGACTGCGTCGTGTGGGTCTCTTTTTTTAAAGATATTTTTTTAACCTTACTGAAAATTTTGAATTCGGAGCGTAAAAGATGGAAGAATTCTAAAGCAAGTGAGGCTTGTTTTTGATGCGTTTTCCTACAAATTGGTGTGGAAACAGGCAAATTTGCACTTGCGGCTGTACATCGCCGAGCTGAATATTTTATTCGAATTTTGGTCATATTTTTTACTTTATACAAGCTTGCTACTTTTGGTGACTATTGCTTGTGTTCGCCAAATTTTTAAAAAATTTGAAAACTTACAAATTCGTCCAATGTCCAATATCGTCCAATGGCATCCACGGTTCTGCTCGCTCTCCTTTAGGTCACTCGCCTCGATCTGAAATAAAAATTGATGATAAAAATGAGAAAAAAAAGTCATAACCTATTCAGTGCCCGACTAAAAACGATGTACTAATGAGGTGCGGCCAGCACGCCGATCTTGGCGGCAATTTGCCGATTTTAGGAACAAATCGCCCTGGCAATTTGTGTCAAGTTGCCTCAAACTCTACAACTTGTTGCAAAAATCGATCGATTGCTGCTAAAATCGGCGTACTGGCTACATCTCGACGGTAATTTTCCATCGAAATCGGCGTTCTGAACACTGCCAGTGACCAAACGCCTTATTAGGCGGCGAAAAGTTTCTAATTTCTGTAGTATTCTGTAATCTATTATACTGTGAAACGTTATGGGGTTATGCACAAAATGACAAAAAATGGCAAAAAAAACTGCGAGAAAACTCGGAAAATGCTCCGATTCATCTGAAATTTTGGGAAATAAGAACAAAAATGTTTGCCCACAAGATTTTGGAACAAAATATCGATTTCAAAATTGTTCGGAAAAAATTCAATATTTTTTAAAATAGATATTTCGGTCCAAAATTTTCTGAGCATATCCAGTAGTAGTGTGCGTTATCGAAAATTTTTTTACCGGTGAACCCATCTTTCGGTAAATTTACCGGTAAAGAATCGACAAAATTTGCCAAATTTACCGGTTAAGTCGTCAAATCTTTACCGGTAGCGCACACTATCCAGGAGTATCTGTGTCCTTATTTCCGGAAATCTCAGGTCATTCGGAGCATTTTCCAAGTTTTTGCGCAGTTTTTGCTGTTTTTTTCGCCCTTTCGTGCATAACTCCATAACGTTTGACAGTATAATAGATTCGTGGCGGAGTGACACTCGAATTCACGTTTTTATTCGAAATAATGGAGAAATAACTGAAGAAATGAAGAGATTTTTCGTCTCCCAGTTTCACGTGAAATGCCACTCCATCACGAATCCATTATAGGAAAAATGGGATTCCAAGATTTTTTTTCTTCGGACAATGCAGGAAATTTTGCAATTTTGTCAAAACATAATACTTACATTACATGTCCGTTTCGCAGCTCCTCGTGAACATCCACGATCCGTGATTGCAGTACCGCCTGAAAAATGAGAAATTTGAATTTTATTTATTTATAATAGATTCGTGACGGAGTGAGTTTTCACGTGAAACTGGGAGACGAAAAATCTCTTCATTTTTTTTTGAAAAAAAAACGTGAAAAATTGCCACTCTGCAACGAATCCATTATTTATATAATTATATAATGGATTCGTGGCGGAGTGACAATTCACGTGAAAATGGGAGACGAAAAATCTCTTCATTTCTTCAGTTATTTCTTCATTTTTCGAATAAAAACGTGAAAAAATTGTCACTCCGCCACGAATCCACTATATATGAAATGAAGAAAAATATTTGTAAGAAGAACGCGTGCACGTTTTTATTGTGCAACAATAAATAAAAATATTTTTATTTACACCCCTTTCTCGGCCCACCAACGTATTTCTAGTTTGGCCGGCTTTATCACATATTGGCGAAGATTGACACTTTTGGTAAACAAAATTATGTCTTTTTTAAACAAAAATAAAAAGAATAGCAAAAGAAATGAAGATAATTATTGTCTCACAATTTATCGCGAAGTGTCAATCCTTGCGAATGCGCCATTACAGGGAAAAAAACAAGAATATTTCTATTTATTGAAAGATAAAAAATATTTAAAATCTGAAAAACGAAAAACAGCTGAAATGAGCCGGAAAAAAATTAATTTAGGACAAAAAAAGTGTTTTTTTTTCTGATGAGTGCTGGCGTCTCTACCGAGATAGTGTAGCCGTCGAGCGCGTTTGCGTCGCCCTGACGTCACGCCGCTAGACCTACAAATAGGCCTACCGCGGTCGCCGCACACCGCATCCGCGATAAGCTTATTACAGGAGGGTAGGCGCTGCCGCCCGCGATAGGCGTATTATAAGCTTATAATAGGCCTATATTTGGCCTCAACCTATTATAGGCCTATCGCGCAAAACCTGTGTATACTACCGAGGACACGAGCGCCTCTGGTTCACAAGGCACTGACGTTAGTGCGGGCGACGCCAGTTTTCTCATTTTCTATCATCTTTTTTTTCAAATTGTTTTCACTTGCGCAGCAGGCTTAAACAAACTCACATCTAGCATCCAATGTCCCATTCCATTTCTCCACAGCCTCAGGTTTTTGAAACCGTAATTTCCCGACGGGCGGCCTGGCGAATGGCACCTTTTTGAACACGTGATAAGAGCCGATTTGATCACCGTTTAAATCACCCAAAGAGGTGCTAATTATCAGTGAATTTGCAATAGAAATTAGGGAAAATAGCAGAAAAATAGGAAAAAAGGGAAACATTTGGGAGAAAAGTCGGAGAAAAGTAGCAGAAAAAATCAATAATTATATATCAGCATGTGTTTTGTTGAGCATCCTGGGTGTTGGTGTCGTGTTGCATTTTTCCGTTACGGAGCAAGTACCTGATAAGAGTAAGAACTGATAAACGGCAGGAACGTCATAAATCACGGAAAAATGGGGTTTCTAGGGTGTAGCGCGCTCCACCGACCGATGAGAGAAGTTAGACAGTTAGACAGAGAGGCGCAGACTCGTAGAGAGGGAGAAATTCGGTGCGTTATATTCGTGCCAATTTTAGAAAAACAAAACAAGGTAGTTAAAACAATGTTATTATCAAAAAAACAACTTTTTTGTTCGAAAAAAAAAATTGAAACAAAATTTAAAAAAAAAAAAAAAAAAAAATTTTATGAAAAAAATAGTTCCAAATCAAAAAAACAGTGTCAAAAAAAAATTCGCAAAACATTTTGATTATCAAAACGATTTAATAACATACATTTTTCAACAATTATCACTCAAAAACTTCAATCTATATCCACCTGATCCCTACCATCCAGCAGCTCATATCCCTCACTTCTAGTCTGTTTTTGAGACAAAAACTGTCTGATTAAGCATAAAAACACTATAATCAATAATACAGTTATCAGAAATACCACCCAAAAATTATCAGCTACGAAGTTTGGATTTCGTCCCATTTTTTTGAATTTGGTCACATTTTTGTCATAGGCCACCATGTCTTTCAGCCAGTAGTTGATGATCTGAACAAGAAATATTTGTTTAAACATTTTTACTTTTAAAAAACTTGGAAAGTTAGAGGAAATCAGTAAAAAAATCCAAAAAAATCGTTAAAAAAATTTTTTGAAAAAAAAAAATTTTTTTCACCGTTTCAAAAAATGTTCCTAAATTTTTTTCGGTTAATTTACGCCTAATTGTGTTTGAAAACATTTCGCAGCCCCCAGAAACCAAACAACAAACAAGAAACAAAAAAAAGTGCTCACATTTTGCTCAAAATGCTCCTTCATAGCAGGCCTTTCGCCACTTGTCTCATTCCAAAACACGTCAAAATAAGAGCCACGTTTTGTCACATCAAATCCGTGAACACGTGGCTCACCAAACTTGGCAAAATTGGCAAACATTTTCACGTAGACTTGCGCCAAACGCCGCTCGTTTTCGTCCATTTCGAAGCTGTGAACTCCCATTATGTAGAACAAATCGTCAGTGTGACGGGCGTGTTTTGGGTACGTGTATTCGTAGAGGTAGGTCTGCAATTTAGTAGGATTTAGGCCTGAGAAAATTTTGAAATTGCTTGAAAAAAAAGTGAAAAAAATTTTTTTTTGTTTTTTTTTGACAATTTTTTTTTTGAAATTTTTTGTTTGCATATTTTATTGGAAAAACCTGCAAAACAGTTTAAAACTTTGATTTTTTTGTCTTTAAAACAAAAAACACCGAAAAATCGCCAAAAAACAATTTTTTGAAGAGAAAGAGGTTACGGTACTTTGGAATATGTGCAAACACCACCGGTGGCGGGAATTCAAAAATTTTTTTTCGATTTTGATAAAAATTAAATATTTTGGTTTGTGTATTTCTAGAGGTAGATCTGAAATTAGCAGTTT
Organism: Caenorhabditis japonica; assembly: GCA_963572235.1. Taxonomy (NCBI): domain Eukaryota; kingdom Metazoa; phylum Nematoda; class Chromadorea; order Rhabditida; family Rhabditidae; genus Caenorhabditis; species Caenorhabditis japonica. Next base: position 2,820,992 of record OY754345.1, read on the forward strand.
TTAGGCTCTGAGAGATTTTGAAACTTTTGAAAAATAATATTTTCGAAAAAAATGTTTTTTTTTTGAATAAAAAAAATTTGTTTTTCGAGAATTTAAAATGTTCAAAACACTTTTTTACAAACAAAACTGCATTTTTAACATCTATTAAACCAAGAAACCACCTCAAAAAGTGAGTTTTTCTGGAATTTTTCTCAATTGGCGTCAAATCTGATGCCAAGTCCGCAATGCACAAAATTTGACGACAATTTGGTGTAAACTTACCGGAACTCTGTGCTCTATCAATTTATTGGCTCTAATGCGAGTTTGCACAAAAATAGCTTGCGTTTCATCGGCATGGTTTTCAAAATCTGAAAATGCTTTAAATTTTGGGCGAAAAAAAATTTTTTTTTCAAAAACTTCAAACCACCCACCATAATTCCCTTCTCTCCAATCTTTCTCATACTTTTCCTCAACTTTTTTCCAATTTTCAAATCCAATCGCTTCGCCGATTGGCTTATACTGTGGATCGTGATCCATTTCATACTTGGTGCCAGTGTGCTTCACCGATTAAATTTTTGGCGATTAATCGACTAATTAACCGACTAATTAATCGATTAAATAATCGACGATTAATCGACTAAAATTAGTCGCTTAATCGATTATTAATCGGTGAATTAGTCGCCGATTAATCGATTAATTTAGTCGATTAATTAATCGACTAAATTAATCGTCGACTGATTTAGTCGATTAATTAATCGGTGAATTAGTCGCCGATTAATCGTCGATTAAAGGAGCTGTACCGATACAGAGCCGGTTCTATTCCGAGCAGTTCTATTCCGGGCAGTTCTATTCCGGACAGTTCTATTCCGGACAGTTCTATTCCGGGCAGTTCTATTCCGGACAGTTCTATTCCGGACAGATCTATTCCGGACAGTTCTATTCCGGACAGTTCTATTCTGGGCAGTTCTATTCCGGACAGTTCTATTCCGGGCAGTTCTATTCCGGCCAGTTCTATTCCGAGCAGTTCTATAGCCGACACATAGCCGCCACACAGCTGCCAAAGAGCCGCCACACAGCTACCAAAGAGCTGACACACAGCCGCCATATAGCCGCCATATAGCCGCCATATAGCCGCCATATAGCCGCCATATAGCCGCCATATAGCCGCCATATAGCCGCCTTATAGCCGCCAAATAGCCGCCTTATAGCCGCCAAATAGCTGCTAGGTAGCTGTCTGGTAGCTGTCTGGTAGCTGCCCTCTTGGCGAACGCGACCGGCTATACATAGTTTCTTGTACCGACAAATCACGGGTCCGCGATCGCTATCATTTGAATTCTTTAATTTGAAAAAACCATATCGACGCTCCGAAATTACGAATCGCGTGTTGTTTAGCGATATGTTTCGTCGATTAATTTAATCGCGATTAATCGACTAATTTGCGATTAAATTAATCGACGATTAATCGACTAAAATTTTTTTAATCGACTAATTAATCGACTAAAACCGGTGAAAATTAATCGACTAATTCACCGATTATTAATCGAAAAAACCATTAATCGGTGAATTTTTGATCGGTGAAGCACACTGCTTGGTGCATCCGGTCATCATTGGAATCATCTTTGGCGTATTCATAAACTCGGGGTACGGTACTTCGGCAAAAAGTGGTTCACGTTGAACCACAGAGTTGAATATCCCCTGGCCTGTGTCTTCCATGTGGCGTTGGATTCGAAAAAAAGAACAATTTGGCTCCGTGTACTCCACGTGGACAATTGAAAAATTGAAATTAATTTTTTCTGGTTGTCCACGTAAATTACACAAACTTATTTCCGAAAAAAAAAGAGATTTTGCTCCGTGTACTCCACGTGGACAATTAAAAATTGAAATTATTGTTTATTGGATTGTCCACGTGGAGTACACGTGTGCAATCTCGTGAAAATTAAATTTAGCCCCGTGTACTCCACATGGACAATTCAAAAATGAACACTTTTTTTTTTTTGGATTGGCCACGGGGAGTACATGGGTCCGATTCCGAAAAAATGCCAGTTTTGCTCCGTGTACTTCACGTGGACAGTTGAAAAATAAAAAAAAATCATTTTTTTTGATTGTCCACGTGGAGTACACGGGTTCAATCTCGTGAAAATTAGATTTAGCCCCGTGTACTCCACGTGGACAATTAAAAACATTACATTTTTATTATTTGGATTGTCCACGTGGAATACACGGGTCCAATTTTGAAAAAAGTCAAATTTTGCTCCGTGTACTCCACGTGGACGTCCAAAAATTAAAAAAAAAATGTTTTGGATTGTCCACGTAGAATACACGGGGCCAATATCGCCAAATTGAAATTTCGCTCCGTTTACTCCACGTGGACAATGAAAACATTTAAATTTTTATTTTTTGGATTGTCCGCGGGGAGTACACGGGTCCGATTCCGAAAAAATGCAGTTTGGCTCCGTGTACTTCACGTGGACAATTAAAATATTGAAATTATCATTTTGGATTGTCCACGTGGAGTACACGGAACTAAACTTCTGTAATTTCCTCACCTTAAAAGCTCGCTGGCATTTTTGTTTTGAAGACAATTTCTCATGTACAAATTTTGCTTTTTTTGTGATTTTTCTCCTGAATTATGGTCGTCCTCTGGCAATAAACAATTTGCATGTTTTGCAAACAATTTTGTCTTTTCGATTTGAGCGGAAAGACTGTCAAAATCGTGACCAGAAGACATGCTTATTGATTTTTGGAATAGGCTGAAAAACGTCGATCAAAAAAACTTCCAAAATTACGATATTTTGAAAAAAAGTCCGCAAACACCGTCTGTGGCGGGAATTCGAATTTTTACAATTTTTCAAGCCTAGATAGCGTGCAGCACCGCAATCTGCGAAAGAAATGTTTAAAAAAACTGCAAAATTGCCAAAAATCCCGAAATAGAGACTACGGTACTTGCAAAAGTCCGCAAACACCGTCTGTGGCGGGAATTCAAATAGAAAATTGATTTTCGCGGTTTTTTGTCTAGTTTTTCGAGAAGATAAGTGGAAAATTAAAAAAAATGAACTTAATGATGAATAAAAATGTTGCATTTTGGAACATTTCAAAAAAATTCGAAAAAAAATTTTTTTTCAAAAATTTACAAAAAAATAATTTTTTTTTTTCAAATTTCCCCCCCCCCCCCCCTCCAAAAACGTTGACCTCAAATCCTTATTAATCCTCGGGCTGAAACTGAGCATAGAAGTCAATGATCCACCATAAGAATGCCCGAAAAGTGTCACTTTTTTATTGTCGCCTCCAAAGTTTTGAATTTCCCGCTTTTTACTTTTGGTGTGGATTTAAGACACTAATTACCATAAATTGCCAAGTTATTAGGTGCAATTGACTGATCTTCCACCATAAAATGGGAGAAAATTCCAAGACGAAAAGCGGAGATTACCAGAATGACATCTGGAATATTTGGGATTCATTTTTACTGTTCATTTTTATTTTCTAGTCACCCTGTTTGACAAAAGAGTTGAAAAGAACAGTGTCATTGAACATTACAGCCGAATCGTAGGCGAGAGCTCCGCCATGAAGGTAGAATACCACCGAGCAGTTTTTGGAGGTCTAAACATAAAAAATCTAAATTGTTGCGTATTGCACTAAATTCTACGACATAATAAAGTCTAATATAGAAAAAACCGCATCAAAAAAGTTACTTGCCGTCAAATATAATGTCAAGTCCGCAAGTTGGTGTTTGCATACCTGTACCCGGCACCACAAATGACGACAATTTTCAAAAATGTTATAAAATCAAATTTTTCGCGGGTTTTTTCCTAGTTGTCATGAACTTCAATGTTGAACACGTATAATTAGGCCTTACCAAACACATGTCACTTGTAAAAATGTTCAAATGAAGACAATCCTCATCCACCCATTTCTGTGGGCTCTTGGTTGTTGATGAGTTGGACATGCATGCAGGACCGTAATCTGAGCAAAAATAAATCATTAAAATGTTGGAAATATAAAAAACATCCAAAAAACAGCAAAAAAAGTCAAAAATCCCGAAATAAAGACTACGATACTTGCAAAAGTCCGCGAACACCGTCATTGGCGGGAATTCAAATTTTTAAAAATTTTTTCAAGCCTAGATAGCGTGCAGGACCGCATTCTACAAAAGAAATGTTTATAAAAATAAAAAATTGTCAAAAATCACGAAATAAAGACCACGGTACTTGCAAAAGTCCGCAAACACCTTCTTTGGCGGGAATTCAAAAATTTGCTCGATTTTCTAAGCTCTGAGGCTGCAAAAACGTTTGAAGGCTTATAAAAAATGAAAATTTGTTCTAAAAAGTTAGAAAAGTACCAAAATCAAAGGAATTAGTAAGTCCTCTCAAAATTCAAAAAAAATTCCTCCCCGGCCGGGAATCGAACCCGGGTCTCGCATGTGACAGACGCGGATACTCACCACTATACTACACAGGTAGTGCGCGTTCAGCTTATAATAGGTTGCGCGCAAGGCCTATCGAGTACACGCGAAGGGCAGCGAAGTAAGCCTGTAACAGGCTGATCGCGGCTCGACGCCTGTAATTGACCTAGAATAAGCTTATCGCGGGTGATTTTCGCCTACAATTTGCTTATTGCGGTCATTAGAAAGCCATTTTAAAGCTTATAATAGGCTTTTCGCGCCTATTGCAAGTGCGAACGTTGGCTTGCCGCGACATATTAAAACTGAAATATGCTCTTAAAAAACTTGAAAACAACTATTTATTTAAATATCAATTTATTTACAAATCATTAAAATAATATATAAATACAATTTAACAAGAGAAAACAATAAAAAGAAAACATGTAAAATAACAAAAGAGCATCACAGAGAAAAATAAGACGGTTAGGGAAAATTTTGGCTGCCTGGAGAATGTTTTACTTTTAAAAAGACATTCGAATTTTCATATTTACCCAAATAAAATGTTGTTATCAGGTATTATCGGCCCGCCACGTCGGTCAAACGCGCTCTGCTGAACTCAATACTACGTGGATTTCATTTTGGTTTTCAAATTATTTTATTTCATGTTGAATTTACACGTGAAATGAAATAATTTGGAAACCAAAATAAAATCCACGTAGTATTGAGTTCAGCAGAGCGCGTTTGACCATTTTGGCGGGACGACAATATTCAAAAAAAGCTATACTTGAGTTCACGTTTTTTTTTTTGAAACTGGGGTTATTCACTATATGGTAAAAAAGCAGAAAAACGGCAAAAAACTGCGCGAAAACTCGGAAAATGCTCCGATTGACCTAAAATTTTGGACCGAAATATCGACTTTTTAAAAATATTTATTTTTTCTGAACTTTTTTACAATCGATTCTGAAATTTTGTGGGAATGTCTGGGAGTATTTTTTCCCTCTTTCCAAAAATTTCAGATCAATCGGATTTCCCGAGTTTCCGCGCAGTTTTTTTTTCCGTTTTCTTCATTTTGTTGCTATTTCGTGAATATCCCCATTATGTAATGAAATAGTGGCGGAGTTTAAAATATTTTGCCCCATGATTTGCCCCAGGCAGCCAGTTAAAAAAAGAAAAACAACTTATAATATCGATCCTGTCCAAAGTGGCCATCGCTCGGCTGTGCTCCATATTGTCGCCAGACACACAATCTGAAAATTTTAGTACTTAAAATGAGTTGCTGAACCTTCAAAAAAAACTTCAATCGAGATTGCCGAAAACTCTTTTTTTTTTAACTATATATTGTGTTTTCAATCGACTTGCGACATGAGAACGCGAGACTCCGCCCACTTATTTGTGCCATTCTGTCTGCGTCTCTTCAAATATCACTGTGTTCGCGTGGTCGCGCACAAAAAAGTGGGCGGAGTCCCGCGTTCTCATGTCGCAAGTCGATTGAAAACACAATAATGGGGTTATTCACAAAACCGGAAAAAAAAAAGAAGAAAACGGAAAAAAAACTTCGGGAAAAATCGGAGAATGCTCCGCTTGACCTGAAATTTGGGGAAATATTGGAAAAAATTTGCCTGTACACGCTCAAAAAATTTCGGACCAAAATATCGATTTTTCTAAAAAATTTTAAAATCGGTATTTTGGTCCAAAATTTTTTGAGCATGTACAGGAGAATTTTTCCCAAAATTTCAGGTAAATCGGAGCATTCTCCGAATTTTCCCGAAGTTTTTTTTTTCCGTTTTCTTCCTTTTTTTCCGGTTTTGTGAATAACCCAATAAACTAAAAACTTACATTCTGCAGTCGCGTAGTCGGGCAGCATGGATTGACCAGGCAGCGTCGGGCAGTCTGAGAGTAAAAATTAATTTTCGAAGGGAAACAACGACGTTATGCGGTTTGGTAAGGGCCACCCAAAAAAAGTGTTTCATTAAAACAAAGTGTTTTCATTTCGAAACAATTTTTTGAGTGCCCCTTCCCCCTTCCTCAAAAAATGGTGTGGATGTGATTTATGGAAAAAATTGATAAATCGAGTTGCATCAACAAAGAATAAAACTCTTTCCACTTTTAAAACGCAAATTTTAAATTTTAGTTTATTTTGAATTTTTGCATGACAAAAGTGGACATTGTTTAAGATTTTGATGATGGAAATCGATTGAAATCACATCAGATTAATTTTAAAATAATAATTTGCAAAAAAAATAAATTAAAAATAGTAAATAACTTCAAAAAAGCGACGGAGTAAGGCAAAAAGGCCCAAAAAAAATTAGGCAGCTCAAAAATGTCTCTGCGTACGCTGCGTCTCGTCTCGTAGCCGTCGAGCGCGCTTGCATCGTACAGCCGGCGTGGCGGCGCCTCTTGTAATAGGCCTAACGCGGTCGCCGCACACACCGCGTGCGCGATAAGTCTGTTACAGGAGGGTAGCCGCTGCCACCTGCGATATACTTATTTTAAGCCCAGAACAGGCCTATATTTGGCTTACACCTATTATAAGTTGGACGCGCTTTACCTGTGTACCGAGGACTCGAGCGCCTCTGGTTCACAAGGCAATGACGTTAGCGCGGGTCCGGCCAGATTTCTCATTTTTCCCACATTTTTTTCAAATTTTTCCCACCGGCGCAGCAGGCTTGAACAAACTCACATCTAGCATCCAGCGTCCCATTCCATTTCTCCACCGCCTGCGGCCTTTGAAACCGTAATTTCCCGACGGGCGGTCTGGCGAATGGAATCTTTTTGAACACGTGATAATTGCCGATTTGATCACCGTTTAAATCACCCAAAGATGTGCTAATTGTCAGTGAATTTGCAGTAGAATAGAGGGAAAATAGCAGTAAAATGGAGAAAACGTTCATTTTTTGTAGTCCAAGAATGTGCAGTTATGTAATAAGCAGTTTTAAATAATATGCGAGAACAGAACATTTAAGTGAATTTGAACAATAACTGATAAGTAGTAAATGGAGATAAGAAAACAAATAGAAAATAAAGATAAGAAAGGCTGAAATGGTGGTGATGGGGAACGGAAAAGTTTTAAGTTTGGCTGAAAATTTAAAAAAAAATCGAAAAAAAAATTTTTTTTTTAATTTTTTCTTCCTAAAAATTTTTAATAATTTGCTCATAATTATTATCATCACTACCATCCAATCTAATATACAAGTTTCGTTTTGTGGAAAAACAACACTTTCCCGCCAAAAATCCCATTAAAAAAAGCAATAAAACCAGGTAAATACTGAAAAATCGATAATTGGCCGGGTAGTAGTATCCAACCATTTCTTGTGATTTTAAGGTGATTTTCGGCGAATTTTTCAGTTTTTGAGCTGTGATGTTCTTGTCATAGGTTATCATGTCATTGAACCAGTAGGAGATTATCTGGAAATAAAAAAAAATTGAAAAATAAAAATTTTGAAAAAAAAAATGTTTTTTAAATATTTTTTTCACATTTTTGCAAATTTTATTATCATTCATCTAGGCGCAGCTTCAAAAAACACTGCGAAATATAGTAAATATCAGAAAAATCCAAAATTTCGTTGAAAAAAAATTTTCAATTTTTCGAGAAAATTTTTTTTTTTCAGTTTCAGCAAAAAATTGAAATTTTTCTGGGCAAATTGAAGAAATCAAGAACTACTGCGTTTTTCTCGTATTAATTCAATTTCACAACGTTTTTGAAACAGAAAAATTATAAAAAATGTGTTCTCACATTTTGCTCAAAATGCTCTTTCATAGAAGGCCTTTCGCCACTTGTCTCATTCCAAAACACGTTAAAATACTGATGAGTGTCACGTGTTGTCTCTTCAAATCCAGGGACACGTGGCTCGCCAAATTTGGCAAAATTGGCAAACATTTTCACGTAGACTTGCGCCAAAAGCCGCTCGTTTTCGTCCATTTCGAAGCTGTGAACTCCCATTATGTAGAACAAATCGTCAGTGTGACGGGCGTGTTTTGGGTACGTGTATTCGTAGAGATAAGTCTAAAATTGATAAAGTTTAGTGGTGCGGAAAGTTTGAAAATATTTGAAAAAAAGTGGAAAAAATATTTTTTTTTTTTTTGAAATTTTTTTTTCCCAAAATTTTTTTTTGTATATTATTTTTGTAAAACATCCTGCAAAACATTTCAAAACTTTGATTGTTTGTTTTTTGAACAAAAAACATCCGAAAAACCGCAAAAAACCAATTTTTTTGAAGTGAACAAGGTTACGGTACCTTAAAAAGTGTGCAAAAACCACCGGTGGCGGGAATTCAAATTTTTTTCGAAAATTGGCTAAAACAAAGGCTTTATTGAGAGTTTTTGTGGTAAATATGAAAACGCAGTTTTTAAAAAACAAAAACAAAAAAAAACAGTGGAAAAAGTTGTAAATTTTAATTAATTTTTAGGAATTTTTTTTTCGGTTAAATTCAAAGAAATCGGCTTCAAAACAGTTATTTGTTGTGATGTTTGTTTTAAAAAACACTTTTGCTGCAAACCCGATAGAAACATAATATTTCTGTGATTTTTGTGGGAATTTTTACAAAATGTATATTTTGATAACCAAATATATTACTGCGTCGCCAAAACCAGACAGAGCCGCTTGTGCGTTGCGGTCTTGGTCTCGCCGCGACCAGCGCGTGTACGGTAGTTTGTTTACGAAAAAAAACAATGCAAAAAAGAATGTAAACAAACTACCGTATACGCGCTGGTCGCGGCGAGACCACAGCCGCGACGCACGGTTTAATATATTTTTTAATTTTTTAAAATTTTAGTTTGGATAATTTCAAAGAATTATGCTTCAAAACCGTTTAATATATGTTTGAATGTTCATTTCAAAATCACTTGGCAATTGAAGTTCCGAGAAAAAAATAATTTTAGAATTGATCAAGGTTATGGTACCTTGAAAAGTGTGCAAGCACTACTGGCAGCGGGAATTCAAAAATTTTGTTCTCAATTTGGTTAAATAAAAATTTTTTTTTTGGAAAAAATTTGAATTTTTTGAAACTAAACAAATTTTATCTCCGATTTTTTCAATTTTTTCCCCTATTTTCCTGATTTTTTCGATTTAAAAGCAATTTTTAAATGCAATTTAAAACAGTTTTTACTTTGAAACTTGTAAAAAAAATAAGTGCAAAGTTCGGAAATTGAAAAAAAATTATGAAAAAAAAAAAACAAGTTTTTAAGAGGTTTTAAAACCAATAAGTTTCATGAAATTGCAATTACTTTTGGATAAAACGAAGTCATTATCAATGCGCGGAAATTGTATACTTTCGACCCAAAAAACGTGAAAATCCATGATAAACAAAAAAATTAAAAATTTAAAAAAATTTGAAAAAAAAAAAATTTCCACGATTTTTTCAATTTTTTAAAATTCGAATTTTTCGAATACTCGGTATAAAACGCTGAAAACTCGCTCCAATTTAAAAATGAATTTCGCATGCATTTGGAGTGAGATTTAGAGAAATCAGAGTCACGCTCTCTCAATTTTCTGCACTCTCTCGTCGCCAACGTGGCCGCGTCCTCCCGGGGGCGAGTTTGCAGCGCTCCGTATTGGGAATAATCGACTTGCGAAACTCCGCCCACTTTAATGTGCGCGACCACGCGAACACAGTGATGTTTGAAGAGACGCAGACAGAACGGTGAATGCAGACTCGCGTTTTCATGATGCAAGTCGATTGAAAACACAATACCTCGGAAAGTAATTTGATTTCACATGTAGACAATAGAAAAAGTAGTAAAATAAGCATTTTAGACATGCACTTTTCTTCCATTTTCACCTTTTTGCTGCTTTTTTTTGGATGCACCATTAAAAATTTTTTGTCGATTTCTAAGAAATCGGTTTCAAAACAGTTATATGCTTCGAACTTTTTGTTTTTGAAATAGTAAAAAAAAAAAAGAGAAATTCAGAAATCATCGAGGTTACGGTACTTCGGAAAGTGTGCAAACACCACCGGTGGCGGGAATTCAAAAATTTTAAGCAAAAATTGGTCGAAAATAAGTTTTTAGCGAATTTTTATCCAGTATTTCTGCAGGTAAATTTTCATCGAAACCATACAAACCAAAATTTTGCAAAAAAACAATTTTTTTTTAAATTTTTAAATCATTTTTTTTTGATTTTCAAAAATATTTTCTCTAATATTCTGTCATTTTAGATGTGTTTAAACTATTTTCTAACCTATTTTCAACAAAGAAACTTAAAAAAAAAACCGAAAACATAAATTTATTGTTTTATTCCCGCCACCCGCAGTGTTTGCGGACTTTTTTCAAAATACCTCTATGTTACTTGTTTTTGACTGGTTTTTTGGTTTTTTTTTGTGGTTGTTTAATTATAAAAAGCAACGTACCGTCACATTGTTCTCCAATAGTTTATTGGCTCGAAAAATGGTTTGGACCATAATAGCCTGCGTCTCGTCCGAGTGATTGTGAAAGTCTGAAAAATGACGGAAAATCTATAAATAATTAATGTTTAATAAGCCTGCTGCGCCGCCCTAATTCCAGACTGGCTACTGATTGAAAAATGCCAAAAAATTGAAGAAAAAAATTTTTTTTTTCAAAAAAATGTTTAATTAAAAAAAAAGGGCGTGTCCACCGCACCTACCATAATTCCCCTCTTTTTTATCCAACTGATACTTCTCCTCGACTTCCTTAAAGTTCTCAAATCCCATCGACTCTCCAATCGGAAACAAATTCGACTCGTGGTCATGCTCATATCGGGTACACCCGATCATTGTCGGGATATTTTTTGGATTATCCATAAACTTTGAATACGGTATAGACTCGTCAAATAGTGGTTCGCGAATGACAAGCCCATTGTAACCGTCGTAGCCAAGATCCTCGAGTTCTCGTTGGATTCTGGGAGAAAAGAAAAAAATTTAAAAAAAAAAGCTTTTTTTGGAATTTTTTGAGTGAGTTTGTTTTTGTTGTTTTATTTCCATTTAAAAACTTTTGAATATTATTGCTTAAAATTGCTATAAAACTGTTTACAACAAAAATTAAAATTTTTGGAACGTTTTTAATTTTTCGAAAAAAAAATTTTTTTTTTCAAGTTTTGATTTTTAGGCTGAAAATTTGTTCTGCAAATCAAACTTGTAATTGCTCTTCAAATACGTAAAACCCAAACCTAAACATGCAAAAAATATCCTCCAAAAACAAGCAAAAATACGGTATTTTGAAAAAAGTCCGCAAACACTGTCATTGGCGGGAATTCAAACGAAAAATCGATTATTGCTGTTTTTGGTGGTTTTTTTGCATAGTTCTGTTGGAAATAGACTGACCATTAGAACTTGCAAAAATACATTTGAAATATTAATTTTTGCTAAAAAAAATTTTTAAGATAAAATAAAAATAAAACATTTTTTAGTTGCAAAATTTCATTTTTTTTTTCCAATTCACACTTCATGTTTTCTTCTTTATTACATTAGAAAAAACATGCAATTTAAACATTACTCATGCACCAAAAACATTTAAAAAAAAACATGAGAAATGACCAGAAAAATCGTAAAAATCGGTGAAATTCATCGCCATGGCCTAGGATTCGCTCTTGAGGAAGCTAGTTCGTGATTTTGTTTTGACAAGTTTTTTTTTGTGTTTTTGATGTAATTTTTGATGCATTATGAACGAAATCTTTTAAAATTTTGTTTAAAAAATGGAAAAAAAAAATTTTTTTTCGAAATTTTTCAAACATTTCAAAAAATTAAACGAAAACAGTTATTATTTTGGTTCAATGAGCATTTTAACAGAGGAAATTAAAAAACAAATGCGCTAAAGATCAATTTTAAAGCAAAACTTTTGAATTCCCGCCACCGGCGGTGTTTGCACATTTTCCAAGGTACCGTAACCTTGGTCACTTCTAATATCGATTTTTGCAGGTTTTTGGCGGTTTTTAGCTTTTTTCTGTTTAATTTGCACAAAAACTGGCGTTTTTTTTAAATAGAGTTTTCACTATTTGAAAAATTTTTTTTTAGAAAAAATGCGAAAAAAATTTTTTTTTTTTTGGGAATTTTTTGATTTTTTTGTGTTTTAAAACAATTTTTCTTTAATTTTTTTTCAAAATTTCCCTAAGAATAGCACAACTTCCGTTTCTAATCATTTTTAGCACAATATTTTTAAATTCCTGCTACCGGCGGTGTTTGCACACTTTCCAAGGTACCGTAACTTTGGTCACTTCTAATATCGATTTTTGCAGGTTTTTGGCGGTTTTTAGCTTTTTTCTGCTTAATTTGCACAAAAACTGGCGTGTTTTTTAAAATAGATTTTTCACTATTTGAAAAACATTTTTTTTTAGAAAAAATGCAAAAAAAAAAATTTTTTTTTAGAATTGTGTTTGCACACTTTCGAATGTACCGTAACCTTGGTCACTGCTTGTATTGATTTTTGGCTGCTATTAGTGGTTTTTATGATTTTTCCGTTATTTTGCACAATTTTCAAGCATTTCCAATAGATGTTTCACTAATTGAAAGAAAATTGTTTTTTTTTTTGAAAAAATGAAAAAAAAATTTTTTTTTTGAATTTTTTGATTTTTTGTGTTGAGAGACAACGTGAAATGGAGAGAGGCGAGGGGGACTGTATCCTCCACCGCTGCTTGCGCGATCAGCATTTTCAACAGAAAACGGTATTTTTCGCACAGAAATCGGCACGAAAAAAAAATCGGAAACTAGCCACAATATTAATTTTTACATGGTTTTGTAGCAAATTTTACGCTGAATCTGTATATGAAAAATTAGCCGCGTGCTCCATATTTGCGACTGTCAAATCCTCAAAAAACTGAAGTTTTGGGCGAACATGCTTCATTCAAATGTACATAAAATTGCTTCAAGTGGGTCAAGTGCTCTAAATTTTTGTATTTAAGCTCTAAGAGGGTTTATCTTTGTATTACACAAATAAAAAACTAGGGTTGTCGCTGAAATGTTTCCAGAATTTTTCCTTGAAGTTTGACAAGCTTTAAAAAAAATCGGAGACTAGCAGGACAGAAACTGATTTCAGAAATGAATTCCCCACATCTTAAACTATCTGTATATTTAAAATTAGCCGCGTGCCCCGGTAAAATCTACCACACGGGTCAAAAAAGTGAGCTACATTTTTGTTTTCTCCTTTTTCTGAGAAAACTATGCATTTTCATGTAAAACCAACTTGTTCATTAGATTCAGCATGGCCGATTACATCTATTACTCTCGTCTCAACAGCTGCGTATAAACTTTTCAAACGCCAATTTGCGCGCGAAAATATCTCGAAGCGCATTACATTAATTAACACAACTCAAATGAGTGCGACCGTAACCTATTTGAAAAATGTAAACAATTCCTGTTAAATATTTTTTATTTCTTTTCGCTTATTTTTCGTGATTTTTAATTTAATTTTTAACTTTTTTAATGCGTTTATTCACTTTTTACGTCATGCATTTCTTTTCGTATTTTTCGTATCGTTAATATGCAGCATACGAGAAAAAGTGAATAACGCCATTAGGTTTTACTTTTTTTTCCCTCTTTTTCCAATGCACGTGTTGCCGAAATATTTTTTCAATAACTTCTCCGCTTGTATTCTTCAAATTGCTCGTTTTCTCTCCGTTGAAACCCGTTGCTACCCAATTTTTTCCATTTTTTTATTTTTCAGGCGGACAGAACGACGACTTCGGCATGAGCGTCAAGCAGCCGGGATAAGCGACAAACGTAAGGTTCTTATCAATCTTGCACGTGCAAAAAATTCCCGTCATTTTACGTACAATTTCGAATCCATTTTCCAGATTTCCGCCGCGCATTATTCCGACTCGAAAGATTGGTGTTCGAATTCCGAGTCAGGAAACAAGACAATGACCCTGCTCGTCGATGATCAGCTCGAGAAGTTTGCAAGACGAAGGTAGACGCGTAGCAAGCGCTCGCCGGAAAGGTTGTCGGATTCGAGTCGGACGTGAAGGAAAGCCACGGCGATTGGTACCATATTCCGTACGGATCACAAACCAATCCCAGCCCTGATTATCGTGAAGTGTGACGGAACCAAAGTTACAAAAGACGGTCGTAACAAAGTTCAATATGGAAAGAGCCCAAAGGCGACGATTTCCAAGTGGAAGGCCTAAATTCCGTTTAATTTCTCTCACAAGGGAGTTCCAAATGGTCAGTGGTTGGGAATTTTCTATAAATTGGCTCCTTTGTACTTTAAGACATGGGAAAACGATCTAGCTAGGTCCCAGCCTGCGAATTTGCCTGGTTTTCGATAACGGGCGGCTCAAAGTTTTCGGGTCGATTTTTGAAATCCCAAAATGTGAGAAATGCCATTTCGCGCGGTTTTATCACGTCTCGTTTGAGCCGCTGATTTCGACGGCAGCAGCGGCGCAGTGGGTAGAGGGCGGCAGCAGAGAGCGATAGGTCGGGTGTTCGACCCCGTGATGCTGCAGGTTTTGGCAAACCATTTTTGCAAATTTTTTTTTCACAAAGTTGTGATTTTTACTGTCAAAAAAAAAATGTTCCGTTTAAATTTTATTTTAATGTTGTAATTTTTCGAGTTATCCGTTTATCTTTTATATTTTTCAATGTTTTGTTTATTTTAAAATATTTCGTCTAGCAACTATGGTTCGCGCTAGGGGTGACAATCAGAGTTCGATGAGTTTAAAGTTTCTTATCCGTAAGTCGGAATTTGGAAGTAAATATTTTTATACTGAAGTCGAAAGTGAAAAAATGGTCGTAAGGGGGTAACCTTCTATTATAGCCATCACCCACGGCGCGGCCAAATCGACGTGGCCGAGGAAATTGCGAAAACTCGGCCACCACATTTTTAATGCATTGCGCGCGAGATGCAACTTTTAACCTTCGTTTTTTTACCGGTAAAATTTTCGCAAAATTACCGGCAACTTCACCAATAAGTTTATCGAATTTACTGTCAAATTCGGTAAATTTACCGATTACTTTACCGAAAGATGCGTTTACCGGTTAAAGTTTTTCGGTAACGCACACTAATCACAGTGATGCGGGGGTTTTAATATAATGTCCGAGTACGTGAGATGTCCTAAAATGGGTATTCACACGATCGCTGTTTGCACACTTGTGGATTTGAATATTTGTTTTCGAATTTTTTCATGTAAGTTTTTTGTTTTTTGAGACTCATATTTTATAAATAGGGGGTTATTCATTTCAAAAATAACAGGATTTTTCCAATTCACGCATGTCGAAAATATGTAAACAATATACAGTATCCCAAGTACTGTAGATTGTTTACAAGTATGCATACACCGATCGTGGCGATACCCATTTTACGACATCTCACGTACTCGGGAATACGTAATACTCTGGCGTGAACAGGAAGCAAAAAAGTTGAGTGCACTGATCAAAGTGTCAGTGTCACCACACATTGATGTATTGTCACATCGTTGGTTTCTGCCGTTGGTAAGTGGCCGAGAAGATGTTTGTCATGCTGTAATGAACCTATTCATAGGAGAAAAAAAACAAAAAAAAAACATTTTTTTTTCCTATTCATAGATGTTAAAAAAACGACAAACAATGACAAAAAACGAATTTTTTTTTGTTTTTTTTCTCCTATGAATAGATCCATAAATAGTTAATCCAAGCAATTAAAAAGTGCAGCGATGGGTTGAAAACTCTACACCTCCGATTGCCACCAGAATTTCACGGAATTCCGACTTGCGACTTACGACCATTTTTTCACTTTCGACTTCAGTATAAAAATATTTACTTCCAAATTCCGACTTACGGATAAGAAACTTTAAACTCATCGAACTCTGATTGTCACCCCTAGCGCGAACCATAGTTGCTAGACGAAATATTTTAAAATAAACAAAACATTGAAAAATATAAAAGATAAACGGATAACTCGAAAAATTACAACATTAAAATAAAATTTAAACGGAACATTTTTTTTTTGACAGTAAAAATCACAACTTTGTGAAAAAAAAATTTGCAAAAATGGTTTGCCAAAACCTGCAGCATCACGGGGTCGAACACCCGACCTATCGCTCTCTGCTGCCGCCCTCTACCCACTGCGCCGCTGCTGCCGTCGAAATCAGCGGCTCAAACGAGACGTGATAAAACCGCGCGAAATGGCATTTCTCACATTTTGGGATTTCAAAAATCGACCCGAAAACTTTGAGCCGCCCGTTATCGAAAACCAGGCAAATTCGCAGGCTGGGACCTAGCTAGATCGTTTTCCCATGTCTTAAAGTACAAAGGAGCCAATTTATAGAAAATTCCCAACCACTGACCATTTGGAACTCCCTTGTGAGAGAAATTAAACGGAATTTAGGCCTTCCACTTGGAAATCGTCGCCTTTGGGCTCTTTCCATATTGAACTTTGTTACGACCGTCTTTTGTAACTTTGGTTCCGTCACACTTCACGATAATCAGGGCTGGGATTGGTTTGTGATCCGTACGGAATATGGTACCAATCGCCGTGGCTTTCCTTCACGTCCGACTCGAATCCGACAACCTTTCCGGCGAGCGCTTGCTACGCGTCTACCTTCGTCTTGCAAACTTCTCGAGCTGATCATCGACGAGCAGGGTCATTGTCTTGTTTCCTGACTCGGAATTCGAACACCAATCTTTCGAGTCGGAATAATGCGCGGCGGAAATCTGGAAAATGGATTCGAAATTGTACGTAAAATGACGGGAATTTTTTGCACGTGCAAGATTGATAAGAACCTTACGTTTGTCGCTTATCCCGGCTGCTTGACGCTCATGCCGAAGTCGTCGTTCTGTCCGCCTGAAAAATAAAAAAATGGAAAAAATTGGGTAGCAACGGGTTTCAACGGAGAGAAAACGAGCAATTTGAAGAATACAAGCGGAGAAGTTATTGAAAAAATATTTCGGCAACACGTGCATTGGAAAAAGAGGGAAAAAAAAGTAAAACCTAATGGCGTTATTCACTTTTTCTCGTATGCTGCATATTAACGATACGAAAAATACGAAAAGAAATGCATGACGTAAAAAGTGAATAAACGCATTAAAAAAGTTAAAAATTAAATTAAAAATCACGAAAAATAAGCGAAAAGAAATAAAAAATATTTAACAGGAATTGTTTACATTTTTCAAATAGGTTACGGTCGCACTCATTTGAGTTGTGTTAATTAATGTAATGCGCTTCGAGATATTTTCGCGCGCAAATTGGCGTTTGAAAAGTTTATACGCAGCTGTTGAGACGAGAGTAATAAACAGATTGTTTTGAGTATCATACTTCAATCCAGGGCCTCCTTACAGGCCTGTAAACATGCGCGCGCAAACTGGGGAGAAAAATCGTCTGACTCCGCCCACCCCTTTGCGCTCCCTAGTTATATTCAAATCAATTTAATCGTTTTAGATCTGCGATAATCCCAAAAAAAAAAACACGAAAAATCCCCAAGTTTTCAAATTTTGGAACAAAATTTTTGAAGTCCCGCCACTGATGGTGTTTGCACACTTTTCAAGGTACCGTAACCTTGGTTACAAAAAATATCGCTTTTGGCGTGTTTTTGGCGTGTTTTAGGTGGTTCTTTTTGTTTTTTTCATTGTTTATTTTGCTCAAAGCTTGCTGTGTTTTCTATAGATTTTTAAATATTTGTAAAAAAAATTTTTTTTTTTGGAATTTTTTGATTTTTTTGTGTTTCTTAAACAATTTTTATAATTGTGCTCAAATTCACACTAAAAAAAGAGGAAAAAACGCATTTCTAATCAATTTTGAAACAAAATTTTTGAATTCCCGCCACTGGCGGTGTTTGCACACTCTCCAAGGTACCGTAACAATGATCACTGCTTCAATCGCTTTTTCGGGCGTTTTTTGAATGTTTTTCAGTGTTTTGGAACACATTTTGCCGCGTTTTCTATAGATTTTTCCATTTTTGACCAGGTTTTTTTAACAAAAATTTTTTTTTCGGATTTTAAAAAATTGAAATAAAAAAGATGTTATATTTCAATTAATTTATTCTTTGAGATCTGCGATAATCTCACATAAACCACAAAAAAATCCCAAAGTTTTCAAATTTTGGAACAAAACTTTTGAATTCCCGCCACCAGTGGTGTTTGCACACTTTTCAAGGTACCGTAACTTTGGCTACTGCTAATATTGATTTTTGGGTGTTTTTAAAAGTTTTTTGGATGTTTTTGAGTGTTTTTGGTGTTTTGGCGCGAAAGCTGCTGTGTTTTAATTTTTTAAAACTATTTTTTTTCGGAAAAAAATATTAAAAAAAAAACAAAAAAAAAATTTTTTTTGTAAAAAAATTTTAACAATTTTTTAAACCGATGTACAGTATACCTCAACAACTCCATGCCAGTCTTATCCAACAGACAATCCCTGATAAAAGTATCCCGTTCCTTTTGATGCCCTGTTCCAGAGGGCACACAGTTAGCGTGTTCCACAAATCTCATGGTCCTATTCACCTGAGCCTCCAGGGTGTCTAAATCACGGCTTGATGACATTATGATTGCACGTTGGAACAGGCTAAAACAGCGTTTTAAATTGTTTTTTCTTCAAAATTAACTTTTTGACACCCACCTCAAATCCTGATTAATCCTCGGACTGAAGCTCAACATGGCGGCTATTGAGCCGCCGTACGAGTGCCCGAGGAGTGTTATTTTGCGGTGGTTACCGCCAAAATGGTGAATTTCATGGTGCACAAATTCCAGGGCCAGTAGGATGTCTGAAAAGTGACAGAAAATTTTTTTTTTTTTGAATTTATATAAAAAGGTTGGTTGCTCACCATAAAGAGCCAAATTATTCGGAGCAATTGACTGGTCTTCTAGCACAAAATGTGAGAAAATGCCAAGACGGTAGGCAGGAATAACAAGAAGGACGTCTGTAAAAAAATTATTCAAAATTAAAAAAAAAAAATTTTTTTTTGTAAAATATTTTCCACTTTAAAATTCAAAAAAGGGGCGGAGCTTGCTATGATTCATCAACATATTTGACATTAAATAGAATTAAATAAAAAATGCAAAAAAAAACCAGAAAAATGGCTTTTTAGGTAAAATGTCGTCAAATATGATGCAAAGTCCGCAAACACCGTCGGCACCACAATTGACGACATTTTCGCTGAAAAATTAGCAAAATTCTTAGTTTTTTTTTGTGGCTGCAAGTTTACCATCAAACGAACGATAACGTAATGGTGTGGTGTTTGCGGACCTAACATCATATTTGACGACATTAAAAAAAAAAATTATGATTTTTTTTTAAATTTTTTGCCAAAATTTGTTCAAAATAGCAACAAACATGCAATTTCTAAGTTGAAAATAGATTAAAAACATGTTAGAAGAAAGATTTGAGGCAAAAAAATTGTATTTAAAAAAATAATTTTGAAAATTTTTTTTTCTTAAATTTGACGAAAATTATGCATAAAAAGAGGCGGAGCTTATTCGGAAACTATTTTAGAATAATAATTGACAACAACTGCGTAAAAAAGACTACAAAAACCGAAATTTTGCAAATTGTCGTCAAATATGATGCCAAGTCTGCAAACACCGAGCTGGCCGAAAATTGAAAAATCTATTAAAAACACGGCTAACTTTGGGTAAAATAACCAGAAAAAAAACGTGAGAACCCCAAAAAACCCTCAAAAAAGCAATGTTAGAAGTGAACAAGGTTACGGTACCTTGGAAAGTGTGCAAACACCACCGGTGGCGGTAATTCAAAAATTTTGTTCCAAAATTGATTAGAAATGGCGTTTTTTTTGCAGCTTTTGACGTGAATTTGATAGAAATGCAAGGAAGGGTGCAAGGTACGCAACTCGGTGTTTGCGGACCTAGCATCACATTTGACGACATTAAGCAATTTCAGCTCAAAAAGGCGCAGAGCTTTATTGGCGACCATTTTAGAGTCATAATTAACAACAAATGCGTAAAAAAAGATTAAGCAAACCACTTTTTGACAAGATTTCGTCAAATATGATGCCAAGCCCGCAAACACCGAGCTGGCCGAAAATTGAAAAATCTATCAAAAACACGGCAAATTTTGAGCAAAGCAACCAGAAAAAAACCATGAGAATCCCCAAAAAAAAACAAAATTAAAAGTGAACAAGGTTACGGTACCTTGGAAAGTGTGCAAACACCACCGGTGGCGGGAATTCAAAAGTTTTTTCCCAAAAATGATTCGAAATGACGTTTTTTCGCATTTTTTGACGTGAATTTGATAGAAATGAAAGGAAAGATGCAAGGAAGGCAATTCGGTGTTTGCGTACCTGGCACCATATTTGACGACATAAAGCAATTTCAGCTCAAAAAGGGGCGGAGCTTTATTGGCGACCATTTTAGAGTCATAATTGACAACAACTGCGTGAAAAAAGACTACGAAAACCGGAATTTTGAAAATTGTCGTCAAATATGATGCCAAGTCCGCAAAGACCGAGCTAGCCGAAATTTGAAAAATCTATTAAAGCACGGCAAACATTGAGCAGAATATTCAGAAAAATCCATGAGAAACCCCAAAAAACCCGCAAAAAATCAATATGAGAAGTGAACAAGGTTACGGTACCTTGGAAAGTGTGCAAACACCACCGGTGGCGGGAATTCAAAAATTTTGTCCAAAAATGATTAAAACTGGCGTTTTTCCGCAACTTTTGACGTGAATTTAATAGAAATGAAAGGAAAGATGCAAGGTACGCAACTCGGTGTTTACGTACCTGGCATCATATTTGACGACAATAAGCAATTTCAGCTCAAAAAGGGGCGGAGCTCGTTAGGGGCATAATTCATAAAATTTAGGATGTGTTTTCGTTATATTTACACGTTTTGCAAGAGCGCCGCACACTTTTTTGTCCCGTTTTTTGGCGCAAGTATTTTTTTTTTTTTTGAAAAAAAATTTTTTTTTCGCATTTTTCTAATAAATGATGATATACGGTAGTTAATTCACTTTTTTTTTTTTTTTGCTTAATTTGCCCTACATTTTTAGCGTTTATAAACTGTGTTTACGCAGAGAGGCGACAAGAAAGAGGAGGACCATGACGGGATGAGGTGATGAGTGTTTCGCAGTTTTTTTTTTCTTTTTTTCTTTTCTTTTCTTTTCTCTCTTTCTCTCTTTCTTTTTTTTTACTTGTTTTGTTGGTATTTAAATACGTTTTTCTTCTAGTTTTTGGTCAAATTTTCTCATTTTTTTAAAATTTATAAATTACAGCCAAAACCCCATGAAAAGACGATGGGAGCAACTCGAAAAAATGGAGCGATGAGGACATGGTGAGTTGATTTAATTTGTTTGTATTTGTGAAAAACAAGTTTAAAAGTTCCCAAAACTCCGCCCCTTTTCATTAGAATCGGAAATTTTTAAAATATAAAAAATATAATTTTTTTTTCGTGTTTCAAAATTTTTCGCGACCAATAAAAAAATTTCTTGATGCCAAAATTGGAAAATTTAACAGCATTTTCTTCAATGTTTTTGCTAAAAACTACAAAAAATTTAAAAAAAAATATAGCCCCAGCAAGCTCCGCCCCTTTTCCACACAGAGACATACCTTCTTTTGGAAACACATAAACCAGAAAAGTTTCATTGAACATCACCGCCGAATCGTACTCGATTCCTCCGCCATGCAGGTAGAAAACCACTGCGCAATCTTTAGATTCCTGAAAAAATTCGAATTTTGAGCGAAATTTGAAAATTTTTGAAAATGTCGTCAGTTATGGTGTTGGGTACGCAAACACCGGGTTGGGCATCTACCGTCAGAGACAGTTCCCAGTGAAAAACTGAATTTAAAAAACATGGATTTATCGTCAATTATGATGCGTGGGCACGTAATGCGGTGTTTGCAGACCTGGCATCATAATTGACGACAAATGTTCAAAAAAAAAGGGTATTTTTCGCGTTTTTTTTTCTTGAATTTTCTATCAATTTTAATGTCAAATACCCAAGAAGGCTTGTAAAAAACAATTAAAAAAATTCCTTACCAAACACTTTTCACTTGTGAAAATATTCAAATGAAGGCAATCTTCATCCACCCATTTTTGAGGGCTATGAGTCACTGACGAGTTGGACATGCATGCAGGACCGTAATCTGGAACAAACAGCTTTGAAAAGCGTTGAAAAATCGGTGAATAGCCTGAGAGGAAGTTTACGGTACTTACAAAAGTCCGCAAACACCGTCGTTGGCGGGAATTTAAATTTTTTTCTAATTTTTTAGATTACAAAGGTGGGGAATCACTTGGAGGCTTACGGCTTATGAAAAAACTAGAAAATTCGTTGAATTAAAAAAAAATTATGCGAAATATCAAAATCGATAATATTAGAATGGGATGCAAAAAAAATTTCTCCCCGGCCGGGAATTGAACCCGGGTCTCGCATGTGACAGACGCGGATACTCACCACTATACTACCGAGGACACGAGCGCCTCTGGTTCACAAGGCAAAGACGCTAGTGAGGGCGCCGCAAGATTTTATATTTTCTCTCACATTTTTTCAATTTTTTTCACACTTGCGCAGCAGGCTTAAACAAACTCACATCTAGCATCCAGCGTCCCATTCCATTTCTCCACAGCTTCAGGTTTTTGAAACCGTAATTTCCCGACGGGCGGCCTGGCGAATGGCACCTTTTTGAACACGTGATAATTTCCGATTTGATCACCGTTTAAATCACCCAAAGACGTGCTAATTATCAGTGAATTTGCAGTAGAATAGAGGGAAAATAGCAGTAAAATAAAGAAAATCATTAGGAGAACAAAATCAATACGAATGGAGCAAGGAAAACTGTTCGGGTAGTCATTAAAAAACGTGCATGTGTGTCTGTGATGATGATGACAATAATATTGATAAGATAAGAAGTACACAAGTCGCAAGTCACAGATACGATCTAGTTCAATTAAATTATTTTTTTTTTGTTATATACAATGCAGGAAATGAATTGCAAACCTTGAAAAATCGAATTTTTCGCTAAAAAACTGAAGGAAATGCGCTGTTTAGTGGAGCTGAGGTAAATGTGGGCGGAGCCAACGCTGGTGATTGGTTGATTTTCATTTTTGGTCAAAATGGTACTTAATACTTATGTACGTCTCATTTTGACCAAAAGTAAAAATCAACCAATCACCAGCGCTGGCTCCGCCCCTATTTATTTCAGCTCCACCAATCAGCGCGTTTCTTCAAGTTTTCCAGCGAAAAAGTCGATTTTTCAAGGTTTGCAAATGCGCTGATTGGTGGAGCTAATTGTAAGGTAAATGTGGGCGGAGCCAACGCTGTTGATTGGCTGATTTAACATTTTCTTTAAAATGACGTGAAACTCAATTTTGTCGAAAACCCAGAAATTTTATCGCCTAAAATTCAAAATTCTTGCGATTCTAGGAAAAATATCAAATTGTGAATCTTGAAAAATCACATTTTTCGCTAAAAAACTAAAGAAAATGCGCTGATTGGTGGAGCTGATGTAAATGTGGGCGGAGCCAACGCTGTTGATTGGTGGATTTCAATTTTCTGCGAAAATGTGGGTTTTTGGTTGAAAATAGACAAATTTGCTAATAAATCTTTTACAAAAAGTATTAAAAAAAAGAAAAATATTTTTTTTTCAATTTTTTTAAACGTTTTTTTCGTCAAATTTTGACAAATTTTGTTTTGAAAAAAACCTTCCAAACTAAACCAAAATAATATGCGATTAAAAAAACCGAATTCCCATGAAAAATCCATTCAAAATCTGAAAACTTCGTTAAAAATCATCGTTGCTAAACCAGGTGCACTTGCGTTATTTTGGAGTGTCGTTTAAAATGTGAAATTTTTAATTTTCAGCTATCAATTAATAATACAACTTTTGTTAGATTATTTTTAAACCAATTTTCAGCCATTTTATGTTCAAATAAAAAAAACTTTAAAAAAAATTGATTTATTTTTGTCAGTCAAACAATTTAAATTATTTAAATACAAAATTAAACTCCATTAAATTAATATACAGCAACAAAGTAGATTGCCAAACACCCGAAAACAAATTATTAGAGCAAATAAAAAGAGCACTTCAAACATTATCCGCTCGTTGCTCGCCACGTGGATTATTGTTGTTGTTGGAGAATGGGTCACGCATCTGAAATCAAGTTATTTCTCATTTAAATTGCATTTTGTCAAGTGTTTGTACGTTTAAACAACGAAAAATCGAGTTTTTCGCTGAAAAAACCGGTAAAATACACTGATTGGTGGAGCTGAGCTAAATGAGGGCGTGGCCAACGCTTTTGATTGGTTGATTTTAAAATTTTTACAAAAACGGTGAAAAAAAAGTCATATTTTGCCGTTTTTCAATTATAATTTGAATAAAACTGAAAAATTCACCAAAAAGCCATTAAAGGGGGTGCCAACTTTCTGGGGAAAGTGGCTTAAAATATACTCTTGGGTGGGGGATTTACGAATATCACATTGAAATCGCACAAAAAAATTTCTCTGATTTTTTATGATTTTTACAAAAAAAAATAGAAGACCACGAGGAGTACACGAAAATCGTGGCCGTGGACTAGGAAACCCTCGGCCGCGGCTTCTAGAAAGATCCATTTTCACCAGAATTACTTATTTTTCGTGCAGTTTTCCTCGTTTTTATTATCGATTTCGGATAAAACATGCTCTAATCGCTTATTATAATTTTAGATAATCGGGAAAATACAGTTTAGTCATGAAAATCGAAAAATCGATATTCGCCTTTCGTTCGATTCATCGTTTTAAATAATTTCTTGTGAACATTTATTGTTCAAATATAAACGTTGCTGATAAAATATTGAATTTAATGCGGAATTGAGCAGGAAAAGGGACAACAATGGAAGGTATGAGAATTTTTGTTCCGAATTTGTTTTATCGTTACTTTTGTGATCAACACGCGTTAATTTTCTATATTCAAACACGAAATGATGTTTGTACAATATTTCCCCAAGATTAATGCAAAAAAAATGCGAGAAAGACGGGAGAAAAATGTTGAAAAAGAAAATGGCGTTTGAATTTCGCGCCAAGTCGTGTACTCCCCGTGGTCTTCTATTTTTTTTTTGTAAAAATCATAAAAAATCAGAAAAATTTTTTTGTTCGATTTCGATGTGATATTCGTAAATCCCCCACCCAAGGGTATATTTTAAGCCACTTTCCCCAGAAAGTTGGCACCCCCTTTAAAAATGTTTTTTTTTAACTAACCAAAGTAACATTTTCCGCCTTGGAAGTTGCCGAATAGGCGTACACATTGGTGGCAGCCGTGCCGGTGGTCGTGACGTAGCAAGGTCGAAATTGTAGGATCTGAAAATTCGAGTTTTTCGCTGAAAAATTGACAAAAATTCGCCGATTGGTCAATAAGGGGGCGGAGCCAACGCTTTTGATTGGCTCATTCCAAAATGTTTGCCAAAATGGCAAAAACCAGCAAAAAAGACGTGTCCAATGACAGTTGATTGGGGGAATTGAGGTAATTGTGGGTGGGGCCAACGCTTCAAATTGGCTGGTATTAAGTTTTTTTTAAAAATCAGCGAAATTATTGATTTTTGGCGATTTTAAATCTAGATATTTTCAATTCTGATTTTTAAAACATTTTATAGCCGAAAAGTTGGGTTTTTCGCTGAAAAATTAACAAAAATAGGCTGATTGGTCAATGCCAGTTAAAAAAGGGCGGAGCCAACGCCCCTGATTGGCTGGTTCCAACTTTTTTACAAAAAACAGCGAAATTATCGATTTTTGACGACTTTAAAGCTTGCAATTGCAATTTCTTGGGTTTTTAAGTTGTAAAGCACAATTTCCACACATTTGACCTACCATAGACTGCAGCGCGTTCCGGAAAGACTCGTTCACCAATGCGTACACTATTGGATTGACGCACGTGGACGAAATACCGACAAGGTGGCAGAATATGTACCTGAAATTTGAAATTGAGAACTTTTTCTTTTTTTCAAAAAAAAAAAAATTTTTTTTTGGAAAACATTTTTTTGTTGAAATTTTTGAAAAAAAACATTTCCTAAAAAAATTGCAAAATTTTCGATTTTCTGCGTAAATTTTTCATCAATTTGATCAGAAAACACATTGCTTGCAAAGAAAATGCCAAAAAAATGTAAAATTTGCAGAATTCAACGACACTCCAAAATAACGTCACTGCCCGTTGTTTATCAGAGGCAATATTTTAGCGATTTTTTCGATTTTTTGAGGGTTTTTTGGGTTTTTTTTGCATGGTTTTTTGAGTGGAATTCAAAAAAGGAGGAAAAAAAAATGAGATTCATCAAAAATTTTGAGAAAAAAAAGTTTTTTTGGGGCAAAAAATAAAAAAAAAAGTTTTTTT
The DNA here is from genome assembly GCA_963572235.1 of Caenorhabditis japonica. Taxonomy (NCBI): domain Eukaryota; kingdom Metazoa; phylum Nematoda; class Chromadorea; order Rhabditida; family Rhabditidae; genus Caenorhabditis; species Caenorhabditis japonica. The sequence goes on from OY754345.1 coordinate 2,847,505, forward strand.
TGCAAAAAAAAAAACTCACATATTCTGCGAATAGTTAATAATCTCCAACCCGTTCAGCACATGATACACATTCATCGGAGCCCAGCACACGGCATACGTGAGCACTAGCAAAAAGAGGAGCAACAGAGCCCGTCGATTACGGTTCTGCATGTGCATTCGACGTGTCGTATCGACTGTCCGTGACACTTTTGATCGTTTTTGGATGGTGGAACCGATTTGAAAGTAGGCAAAAGCCAGGGCGGCCAACGGGAGGACGTATTGGATGGCTAGGACCACGAATGTGTACGTGGTTTTTGAGACGATCGCGTTGTCCCACGCCTCCTGCATTTCGGCGCAAATTTCTGGCACGTGGCGGTCGCAGAATTGGAGCTGAAAAGATAAAGTGAGCTTTATTTTCCCCCAAAAAAGCTCAAAAGCCGCTAAAATCCCCAAAAAAGGGTTACTGTAACGTGAAAAGTCCGCAAACACCGCGAGTGGCGGGAATTCAAAATTTTTGACGGTTTTTTGGCTTTTTTTGAATTAAAATTGTTTTAAATCTTAAAGTGCTTGACGTAACTGATTTTCTTTGTTTTATTGCAAAATAAATGTAAACCTTGAAAAACCGAAAAATTTTAAAATGAAAAAAAAAGTGATTTTTGGTGTTTGCGGACTTTAGGATCCGCCCCCTTACCATTACTGGGGTGATAGTGCAGACTGGTGAGACGAGAGTAAGGAAGAGAGAGAGAGAGAGCAGACAATTAGAAAACAATTTTCCTTAAAATCTTGAAAATTTTCGAAAAATTCAATTTTTGGGTGTTTGCGGACTTTAGGCTCCGCCCACTTTTTAAAAAAAGAGTCGGGGCTTGCTTGGGACACATCTATCATCTTTTTTGTCCATAATTTCAAAAAAAAAAACCTAAATTTTTCGAATTGTCGTCAAATATGGTGCAAAGAAAATATGATACTCGGCGTCATAATTGACGATAATTTCGTTTGAAACATTTTGAAAAATAGTTATTTGGCCAGCTTGTCGTCAATTCTGATGCAAAGTTAGGTACTTGGTGTTTGCGTAGCCTGCATCCTATTTGAGATTTTTGGTGTTTGCGGACTTTAGGCCTCACCACTTTTGAAAAAATTCCAAGAAAATGGAACTTCTACGGAATAGAACTGCTAAAAATAGAACTGCTAGAATTGGAACTGCTGAAAATGGAACTGCTAGAAAATAGAATTGCTAGAAAAATGGGACTGCTACGGAATGGAACTGATAAAAATGGAACTGCTACGAAATGGAACTGTTAGCAAATGGAACTGCTATGGAATAGAACTGCTACCAAATAGAACTGTTACGGTATAGAACTGTTACCAAATGAAAATGTTAAATAAAAGAACTGCTAGAAAATAGAACTGCTAGGAAATAGAACTGGTACAAAATGGAACTGCGTGACTTTGGAACTGTTAGAATATATAACTGCTAGACTGTAGAACTGTTAAAAAATAGAAAAACCAGAGAAATAGAACTGCTAGGTCATAGAACTGCTAGAAAATAGAACTGCTAAAAAAAGAACTGATAGAAAATAAAACTGCTAGACTATAGAACTGCTAGAAAAATAGAACTGCTAGAAGAATGGAACTGCTAGAAAAATAGAACTGCTAGGTAATAGAACTGCTAGAAAGTGGAACTGCTAGAAAAACAGAACTGCTAGACAAAGAAACTGTTGCAAAATAGAACTGCTACGGTATGGAACTGCTAGAGAATTTGGAACTGTTAGAAAAATAGAATTGCTTCAAAATGGAACTGTTAGACTGTAGAACTGTTAAGACATAGAACTGTTAAAAAATAGAACTGCTAGGAAATAGAACTGCTAAAAATGGAACTGCTAGAAAAATGGAACTGCTAGTAAAAAAACTGTTGCAAAACAGAAGTGCTACGGTATGGAACTGATAGAGAATTTGGAACTGTTAGTAAAATAGAATTGCTTCAAAATGGAACTGTCAGCAAATGGAACTGCTAGACTGTAGAACTGTTAAGACATAGAACTGTTAAGAAATAGTTCTGTTAAAAATGGAACTACCGAAAGTTAAAAAATAGAAAAACCAGAGAAATAGAATTGCTAGGCTATAGAACTGCTAGGAAATAGAACTGCTAAAAATGGAACTGCTAGAAAAATAGAACTGCTAGGCTGATAGAAAGTGGAACTGGAAAAAATAGAAAGTGGAACTGCTAGAAAAATAGAACTGCTAGGAAATAGAACTGGTGCAAAATGGAACTGCGAGAAAAAAAGAACTGCTACCAAATGGAACTGCTAGAAAAATAAAACTGCTTGAAAATGGAACTGCTAGAAAATAGAACTGCCAGGATAGCAGTTCGATATATTGACAGTAATATTTCTAAGCATTTCTATTTTTAGGCAGTTCTATTTTCTAGCAGTTCTATTTTTTAGCAGTTCTATTTTCTAGCAGTTCTAGCACTTCTAGCATAGCGACATATCAGAATTAACAATTTTCAATTAAAAAAGTGGGCGGAGCTTAAAGTCCGCAAACACCAAACAAATTTTAACGTCAAAAAATCACAAAAAGAGAAAAAAAGAACAATTTTTCAAAACCTCTAAACTGTAAATAATGTCGTCAATTCTAACCACTTGGTGTTTGCGTACCTGACATTATAATTGACGACAATTTTCAAAAATGCAGATTTTTCAAAATTAACGTCCAAATTACCATTTTAGGCGTCGCCCTATCGCTCCACGGATCAAACGGCGCCAATTTCGAGCTGACTGCCAGCGCATAAGGCAATGCGACCATGATGGAAATGATCCAAACGACCAGATAGCAGAGCAGCGGAGCAGTCGCTGCAAGACGCCACCTAACAGGACACAGAGTTAGGAGAACTCTGTCAAGAGCGATAAAGGCAAGGGTGAGTGACGAGACGAACGTGTTGACGGCTTGCACGCCGGCGAGCTGTAAATTTTTGTGAGATGAGTACATAATAGATCTATCGCCAAAAAAACTCACAAATTTACACGACCAATCGCCAAACGGCCAGAACAAGTTGAGACTGGTGTAAAGGGTGACCGGAGCGGTCACCACGCACAAAATTAGGTCGGAAAATGCCAGGTTTACTATGAAACTGGAAAGAAAAACCAAAAAAAGTTTAAACTGGTCCACAAAAGCTTTGATTTATATACCTATTCCTCAAATTCCTCAAATTGGCGGTCCTAATAAATGCGAGAAGGACTATAAAATTGGCAATTGCGCCAAAAGAGCACACCAAACCATACATGGGAACGATAGGTGAGCCGTCAAAGTTGATCTTGTAGAGACTGTTCTGGAATTAAAAATTTTAAATTTTTGAGATACGAATTTTTTTGAAACAGTAAAAATTTAAAAAAAAATATTTTTTTTTAATTCTAGCGATTTTTTCGATTTTTCTCTAATTTTTGGGTGCTATTTTAAAATATAACTGCTTGTTTTATCGTACAGTTTAATTTAAAACAGTTATATTATATTTTCAATCGAGTTGAGACATCAAAACGTGAAACTCCGCCCACTTTTTTCACGCGTACATTAAATTTTGGTGCATTTTGAATTTTTGCGTGAAAAAAGTGGGCGGAGTTTCAAGTTTTTATGTCGCAGCTCGAGTAAAAACACAATTTGTTTTTTGTTTTTTTTGTATAGTTTTCAAAAAATTTATTAAATTTTTTTTGAAACAGTAAAACATTTTTATATTATATTTTAAAATATTTTTAGCGATTTTTTGGATTTTTCAACCTTATTTGTTATAATTTTCTGCTTATTTCTTTGTTTATGACTAAAAAGCCGGTTTTCTTGCTCTTTTATCCTAATAATCACCTGATACGTCTGCATCTCCGCGAACCAGTCGCAATGAATTTCGGTCCATTGACCCGACGAGTTGGGTGGTTGCATTCTGAAAATTGGAACAAATCGTTTTAAAAATGAGAGGAATTTGTAAAATGCAAAGATTCTTGAAAAATAGTGTTAAAAAATCAGAATTAAACTGGAAAGTTTTTGAAAAAATTCAAAAAATTTAGAAAAATTAGAAAAAATTCTAGAAAATGTAGGGAAAAAAATCTTTGAAATAACGATTAATTGCCGAAAAAATGCTTTGAAATATTCTGCAAAAAAAAAGTTTTCTGAGCAGAAAAAATTAAGTTTTTTTTTGAAAAGGCAGAAAAATGCGAAAAAATTCGGAAAAAATGCTTCAAAATCTCAAAACAATTCAGGAAAAAATCTCCAGAAAATACAAAAAAAATCTAAATGAGAATTCCAGAAAATACCAAAAACATTTCCTAATATTGAAAAAAAAATACAAAATTTTTTTTTGAATAAATTTTGAGAAACAGAAAACAATTTTTTCATCTTATTTCGATTTTTCAATTCTCCTTTCCCCCTGTTTTTGAAAATAGTGACATTCATTGAAAACACTTCAAAACGAAATCCCCCGTTGTAATTTGACCTGCTTCAAGGCGCCGAAATTATCTGTTTGAAAACAGAGGAAAACATGGGGGAAAAAACAAGAAAAAGGCACGTCGAATGACATGGAAAAACGGGACAGAAGTTGTTGGACGGGAAGTATTTAGAGCGGCAACAACATCTATATATCTAGTCCAGTTTGACGTGAGCCGAGTCGGTGAGCCGGTGAGCTGAGCAATGCGTAATTCTAGCTTTTCGGGCAAAGTTTAATAATGGGGAACTCTAGAAGAGCCAGAGAACACGGGGAACTAGAATTTACAAAGTACACTAAAGTGAAAGGCGCTTAAAAATACATAGAAATTGATTAAAAACACATTTATAGGTTACTGTAGCTCGAAAAGTCCGCAAACACCGTCAGTGGCGGGAAATCTATTTTTTTTGACATTTTTGCCAATTTTTTGGCATTTTTCACTTGAAAATTGTGAAACCAACTTAAACATATGTCTCTCAAAAAAAAAAAATTAAAACACATTTAAAGGTTATGGTAGCTGGAAAAGTCTGCAAGCACCGTCAGTGTCGGGAATTCAAAACTTTTGGTGGTTTTTCGGCATTTTCGGCTCGAAAAACATATGAAAAACTGGAAATTTTGTTTTTCAAGAGGAATAGTGGGCCAATTTTTGCCATGACGATTTTAGCAATTTTTTCGATTTTCCGCGATTTTTGGCGATTTTCGGAAATTACACAAGTGGCCTACGTAATGTTCCACTTGAATCATAGTTCGCGCGTGAAAAAACTTTAAAAATCATTTAAAACACATTTAAAGGTTACGGTAGTTTCAAAAGTCCGCAAACACCGTCAGTGGCGGGAATTTAAAAACTTTGCTCATATTTGGACATTTTTGACTAGAAAAGCGGGTGAAAACCTGGAAATTCTGTTTTTCAAGAAAAACGGCGGACCAATTTATTCCGGACGACCACCACGTCAGTTTTCAGCGATTTTTTGGTTTCTTAATGAATTGACTCGGAATTTCAGAAATCTCACTAATACGCCATGCAGGAACAAAATAAATTTGAATATAAATTGTAAAAAACATATAAAATGCTGAAAAACACACTAAACTTCAATTTTTGACCCAGTTAAAGGCTACTGTAGTTTGAAAAGCCTGCAAACACCGTAGTGGCGGGAATTCAAAATTTTTGGAGGTGTTTGGTTTATTTTTAGACAAGATCGTTACAATAATAATAGCAATTAATACAACATAAATCAAATTTCTGAAACATTTTTTTGAAAAATTTTAAATTTGTTTTATTTTTATTAAAAAAAATTTAACCAGTCAAGTAGAGATTTTCTTGCTTATTTTCATGCACAAATTTGAAAAAAAAAAACAGAAAAATGGCTAAAAATTACCTCAGGACAAAGAATAATACCGTGTACTCTTTTTGGAAAATTTTAGAAAACTTTTTTTATAATTTTTTTTTTGAAAAAAAAAAATTAAAAATCCAGAAAAATACGTATTTTCCCGCTATTTCACCACTATGAATTATTAATTGCAACAAACACTTTTTTTGAGAAAAAAAATAAGCGAAAAAAAAACACTTGAAAAATCATAGCGTGGAGGGCTTTAAAATTATTAATATTTCATGAATTTCATGAAAATTTCGCAGTTTTTTCTCGACTAGAGCGTCATAAAATGTGATCAACTATCTGAAAATGCGTTACGTTTTTAGAAAACAAAAAAACTCGAAAAAAAACTTCGAAAAATAAGAAAATAAATTTTTTCAAAAATTTTGAAAAAAAAAATGTTTTTTTAAATTTTTTTTCTTCAATTTTCCACAAAAATTCCAAGTTTCCTAGCATAGAAAATTGAGATTACTAATTTGCATGCGTCTGTACTAAAGGTTACTTAAGGAAAAGGACACGAGAAGCAAGAAAAAAAAAATGAATAAATGATCCAATTGCAATACAATTCCGGTGCCTCATGTGACATTTGTCTAGATCCCCCTTCTCCGTTTTTTGTCTAGAACACATTTGTTTAATAAGATGACAAAATGGGTAGAAATTAGGGTAAAGATATGAGAAATTCATTGGAAATTAATTTCTTTTTGTTGGAAAAAATTTTTTGAAAAATTCGAAAAAGTTAGTAATTTTTTTTTAGTTTTCTAAATGTTTGACGGAATTTTCTGCTAGTTTTTGATTTGAATCAAACAGTTTTCTATCTAAAACTTTGATTAAAACCCCACAAAACCCCTCACAAAATAAAAAATTAATTTTTTAAAATTCCAAAAAAAAAAAATGTGTTTCAATGGAAAAGTGACAGCAAAAAAAAATATGTTTTGGATACGAAAACTGCTAGAAAACCGGGACAAAAGCTCAATAATATGTTAATTAGATGCAAAATTTGACAAAATAAAATGAAAAAAATGCTGAAAAAAACTTGGAAAACTTCTAAAAAAAAACATTTTTTTCGAAAATTTTTTTTTTGAAAAATGTTTTTTAATGCTAAAACCCCGGGAGGTTTTTCAAACTAATTAAAACGATTTTGGCTGAATTTTTCAAGCACTTTACCTTATAAAAAAAAACCAGAAAATGTTTTTTTTTTTCAAAAAAATTGAAAAGGTTTTTTTTTCTTAATTTCTAAAAATTAAAAAAAAAATCGAAAATACAAAATAAACTGTTTTAAATGCATAAATTACTTATTCTTCATTATTCTATCAATTTCTAATTTTAAAAATTCCCTAAAACACACAAAAATGCCTGGAAAATTCAAATGAGAAAGCTAGAAAAAAAGGAAGTTTTTTTTTGCTCGTTGCGTTGTTTTCTCTCTATTATTTCTGTAAAAGATCGACAACTCAGAGCAAAAAACGTTAATTATGCGTCTAGTGGAAGCTATTCTAGTCAGTCTTATAATTTTATATTTAATTTTTTTTTTTGTTTCATGACTAATCCTTGAGAAAAAACCTTTTTTTTTAATTGCCTTCGTGTACTTCTCTCGGACAAGTTTAAATAATAAATAAACAAAACTGCTTTGCGCTCTTTGACACTTGGCTTATCGCAACAAAAAAAGCAATTAAAACCTTAAAACTGACTTCTCCAAGAACGAAAAAAAAAATTTAATTTTTTTCTCTTTTTTTTGTGCGAAAAAATTTGAAACTCAAAGTCTAACTAGAAGAAACGTGCATATAATAAGATTAAAGAACATTCTAAAATAAAATTATACTAGAATTGCTCCGAAAAATTGAAGAAAATTGAAAAAGGAGACGAGCAAATTGGCTATTTTTTACGACCTGAAGAGGCGGAAAGGGCGGATGAAACTGATGAGGAAGTGATGCGTTCACGAGAAAATTGCAGGGAAGAAAGGAAAAGAAGAATGCAGGAATGAATAGCGGCGAGCAAAAAAATTATTTATTTATTTTTAGCATTTTTTGTTTTGTGTCTAGCATTTTTTTTTGCTAGCTGTTTTTTTTTCTGGAAAAGTGATAAAAATGGGTTTTTTGATGTGCAAAGTGTGAAAATTCAAGTAGAAATGGTTTTTTTTTTTAAATAAAATAGAAACAGTTGTATATCCCAAAAATTGAAAAAAAAAATTCAAAAAAATTCAAAAAAAATTTTTTTTTTGAAAATTGAAATTTTTTATTTAAAATTTTCTACTTTCTTCAAACTGAGTTTTAAACATTTTTTGGAATAGTTTAAATACTATAAATTTTTTAGTTTTTTTAAACACACTGTTTTTACATTTTTTAAAGAAATTTTTGACAAGTTTTGACAAACTTTCAAAAAAAAAAAATAAAAAAATTTTTTTTTTGAATTTTTTGATGTTCTTACAGTTTTCCAGTGATTATATTATGTTCGGTGTGCACTGGAAAATTATTTTTCTACAATAAATCATACCCAAAACACTAATTCTGATTATTCAGATTTTTTTTTTAATTTTTTGCAGATTTTTTAAATTTTTTCCGTTAAAAACCTTGTTTTTTAATATTCAAGTCTTTTTTCAAAGTGATATTTTTTCAAAATACTCAAAAAATAATGTAGAAATACATTTATAAGCTTGCTTTTTTGACACAAAAAAAATTTTAAAGTCAAAAAAATTTTTCTGTTTCTAAATTTTTCAGAATTTTTTAGAATTTTTTTTTCAATATATTTTTGTGATTTTCATTAGTTTTCAAACATTATTGTCATGCTATTATAATTTCAATTTTGATGCTTTTTTTACAACATTTGAATGATAGTACAAAAATCTGAAAAAAAAAATGGAAGAAAAACATTTTTGAAAAACAAATTTTTCAAAAAAATATGATTTCATATTTTTTTTTCTTCATTTCTATTTGTTTTTTAGGAACTAAAAAAAGCGTGAAACTTTCGTTTTTCAGCTCAAAAAACTTTATAAGAACTTGGAAAAGTGTTCCCAAAGGGACAAAAAAAATAAATTTTTTTTTTTAATTTGAAAAAAATAATTTTTCAAATGCTTCATTTTTTACACTGCTTATTATTTCCAGAAACACACAAAAAAAAGTGTCTTGTTTTGCTTCACTTTATGAAAGAAAGAAAGAACATGTTTTTCTTTTTAAAAACTAATTAGCTGTTCTGCTCTCTAATTAGGGCAACAGGAACTTGCAGAAAGCACTAAAAGTACTTAGTTTTTGGATTTTGTAGACAATTTATTTCAAGAAAAACAAAAAATAAGGTACTTTAATCAAAAGAAACCTAAAAATTGAAAAAGAAAACATTTTGCAACATTTTTCAAACAAAATTTTTTTTTCTGTTTCAGTAAAAAAAAAATTTTTGAACAAATTTTTTTAATATTTTTTATTTAACAATTTAAGTTTGTTTTCAAATGCTTTAAAATAGTAACACCTAATTGTAAAACAATGCAAAAAAAAACCAGAGCATTTTTTCTTCCAAAAGTGACGATAAATGACGCAAACTCCCCAAAAAAACACACTGAGCAAAAAAAAAATAAATTTTCACATTAAAGAGAATGGGAAAGAATATTGGATAAAAATTTGTGTTTTTTCGTACATTTGTGCACGAAAATGTGAAAAAAAGGAAGGAAAATTAAATTATGATCCGGCACAGCCGGAAGCAATTATTGGTACCAATCAGGGAGGGATTTAGATAAGTTAGTGGCATTTTTTTTGGATTTAGTTTCAGAAAAATTGGCTTCAGAAAAAAGACAAATATTGTCATGATTACAGAAGAAAGGTTAACAGTTATTGGCCAAAACTGCTCCTAAAAAATAATTTTTATCGGCAAAAAAAAAAATTTTTTTCGTTCAAAAAAAATTTTTTTTTCATCAAAAATTTCAGAAAAAAAAAAAGCAACCATAGAAAAACCAGCGAAAAACTGAAAAATACAGTAGAAAAAACCCCAAAAAACTCGTCAAAAATTCAAATTTTACTATGGTAGATTGTGCAATTTGGCGTCATGGTGTTTGCACACGCGGCACCTTATTTGACTACAATTTTTGAAAAACTTTGAATTATGACAGAATTTAACGAAATTTTAGGAAATAAACCAGAAAAACTCGTCAAAAATTCAAGATTTACTATGGTAGATTGTGCAATTTGGCGTCACGGTGTTTGTAAATTCGGCACCTTATTTGACGACAATTCTTGAAAAACTATGAGAATTCACGGAATTTTATGAAAGTAAAAACCAGAAAAACTCGTCAAAAATTCAAATTTTACTATGGTAGATTGTGCAATTTGACGTCACGGTGTTTGCACACTCGGCACCTTATTTGACGACAATTTTGAAAAACTATGAGAATTCATGAAATTTTATGGAAAAATCTAGAAAAAAATTTCAAAAAGTGAAATTTTACTATGGTAAATTGTGAAATGTGGCTTCACGGTGTTTGCACACTCGGCACCTCATTTGACGACAAATTTTGAAAAACTACGGAAAATTTCGAAGTTTTATGGAAAAAAACCCCAAAAAACTCGTCAAAAATTCAAATTTTACTATGGTAGATTGTGCAATTTGGCGTCACGGTGTTTGCACAGTCGGCACCTTATTTGACGACAAATTTCGAAAAACATCTAGAATTCACTGTTTTTTTCGTATTTTATCGAGAAAAACCGTAAAACAGTTCTATTTCAGCGTAAAATTAAAAAAAGTCTACAAAAAATACGAAATTGGGAGAAAAAAATGGAATAAAAATTTTTTGGAAAAAAATTATTTTTTTTTATGTAAAAATTGTTTCTTTTATTAATAAAATTACTTGAATTTCCACAAAAAAAAAATGTATTATAATTTGCATAAAAAAAACCTAGCTAATGCAAAAAATAAAGCAAAAAAATTTTTTTTTTTGAAAAATTTAAATAAAATTTTTTTTTTCAATGTTCATTAACTATTTTACTTTTAAATTCAATTGAAGTTTGACGCATTTTCTGGTGTTTTTTTTACATAAACTGAACATTTATAGGCTGTTTTCCACAATTTACAAAAAAAAATTCAAAAAAAAAGTGAACTCACGATTTTTGGCCAGTCATTTTTTTTCCCTTCGGGAAATAAGCTGCTCTCTCTTCTTGATTTCAGAATTTTTAGTCAGTCAAATTTTAATCCGTATGCGTAGAGGTTTCGAAGCGTTTGCTGTAAAAGAATTCAAGATAATCTTCCAAAAAAATAATTTATTTAAAAATGACGTGACACCCATCTTTTGAGACCATTCGAACCAACGATAAATTTAGAACGCGAGGAAGAAAAAAGGCAATGCATTTTTTGTGAAAAAGAGAGGAAAATAAAACAAAAATCACCCGAAAAGTGCTCTTAAAAGTGGGCGATAATGAGCTGTCGTCGAATTTAGAGAAAAACAAAATGGTGGGGAAAAGGGCAGTTTTTTTGGTCTTTTTTGATTTTGATGTCTTGATTTCTTTTTTAGTAAAAAGAACGTGATGGAAATTGAAATTGGGAGTTGAAAATAGTCAAAAAATTGGGAAAAAAAAGGAAAAATTTTTTTCAAGTTTCAAAAAAAATTTCAATTAAAAAATTTTTTTTTTCCCCAAAGTTTCCAAATCTTCCATTCTTTTTGTTGTGGACAATGAGTGAGTGACCAAGCGATGGAAAAGTTGTAACAACAAAAAGCCAGCCAGATGTAGTCCGGTGGTCAAAAAATAAGTATGTAGGCGGAAAAAAAAGAAGAAAAAGTTATGATGAGAACGGAGAAATAAGCGGAAAGAAAAAAAAATGAAAACAGCTGTTATTAGCTTCAGAATAAGGTAATTAAAGGTTCAGACAGATAAATGAGATGTTCTTAATTTTGAGCCCGTTTTTTTAGGTTCGAAAAAAATTTTTTTGAAATAAAAAAAAATTTTTTGTAATTTTTTTTAATTTCGGAAAAATGGAAAAAAAAAACAGGAAAATGAGCAATTTTAAGCTTAAAATTTGGAAAAAAAATGAAAAATTAAATGATTAGAACATCATAAAAAAAATTTTGAGAACATTTAGAAATTTTTGAAAAAAAAATTTTTTTTAATTATTTTTCCAAACAAAAAAATGTGAAAATTGGGTTTAAAAATTCGGGAAATAAGTTTTTTTAAAACTCAAAAATAGAAGAAAAATATTGAAAGTTGGCTGTAAATGCTTAGAAAATCATAACAATTTTTTGAGAAAATTTAGAAATTTTTGAAATAAAAAAAAATTTTTTATTTTTTTTCCAAGCAAAGAAAATGTGAAAATTGGTTAAAAAACAAGGGAAACAAGCAATATTCAGCTTTAAAAAAGGGAAAATATAAAAAAACCAACTGTGAATGATTAGAAAATCATAACAATTTTTTGAGAAAATTTAGAAATTTTCAAAATTTTCAAAAAAAAAATGAAAAAATTTTTTTTTGTATTTTTTGATCTTTTTCTGAACAGGTTTTTAGTCGTTGTCTAGACAACTTGTTTACACATTTAGACATTTTCTTAAACCAAGAATATAGTCTTAAAATTTGACCAACAATTTAGAAAAATGATAGAGAAAAAATAATTTTTTTGAACATTTTGGAAAATTACTTTAAGGTGTTTATAACCATTTTTAAGCCTGCAAAAACTCAGAAAAACGAAAAAAATCCAGAAATTCAAAAATAAATGTTGAACAAACTGGAAAATTGATTAATAAATTTTTTGAAATTTTTTGAAATTTTTTTGAAAAATTTTTTAATTCAAAAAACCATTTTTTTTTTGTTAAATCACCACAAAAATCCTTTAAACCTGAGAAAAATGCGTGTTTTTTATAAGAAAAGTAACTGAACTTGTTTATGTTTTTTTAAAAATATTGCAAAATTTTTTTATATTTTTTTCAAAAATTGAAGAAAAAAAATTTTTTTGAGCAAAAATTGTCTTTTCATGTTCATTCTGGTTCAGAAAAAAAAACTTTTAAAAAAATCAAGGATTATTGAAAACCCGAACAAGTAAATCTAGATTATTAATAATCCCAAAATCCAAAAAAAAAAAATTTTTTCAGACCAAAAAAAAAATAATAACAAAATTAGTGTTTGATCCACCATGTGACACGTTTTTCAGAATTGAATTGAATCAAATTAAATTAGATTTTCTTCGCATTTCCGTTTCCTTTCCGTGAATACATTTCAATAGGATTTTATGATTTTTGATTTGAAATTTTCCAAAAAAAAAAAATTTTTTTTAATTTTCAAAAAAAGAAGTTTTTAATTCATAAATGGACTTTCCTGCCTACAAACCTGCATTTCATGCATTTTTCTACATAAAATTGCAGGCTTGCATTAAAAAAAGAATGCAGGAAACGAGCCTTGGTCAGCATAATTTTTTTTTGTTTGAAAATGAACAAAAAAAACATGTTGAATAATTCATGAGCTCTGTTTGTAGGAATTCTGACTGCAGAACTTTAGAAGGCTCTTTTTTCCGTGCTGACGCTAGACAAAACTGGAAATAAAAGCTGCTTTCTGGAAAAAAAGGAAAAAATATTCGAATTTCCAAAAAAAAAAAAAAAACAAAAAAAAAAGGAAAATAAAATTTACACTGAAAACAAAAAAAAGTGAATCCCCCCTCTTAACACTACTTTTGCACATTTTTTTGCAAACAAAATAACCAAAAAACAGCCGAAAAGGTCATGTTTTGATCATGAAAAGAAAATGTGAAAATTGAGATTTTCTGGAAAATGACGGAATTTTTTTTCTTTTTAATTTGACACATTCCCAGGGTATGAACATCTTTAAAAGGTGTTAATATGATTGGATGGATGTAAACAAACTTAAAAAACAGACAAAATTGCTGAAAATTCGCAGAAAAATTATTTTTGAATTTTGGAAAATAAATTTTTTTTTTTTGATTTTTTGGAAAAATTTTTTTTCGTTTTTTCTATTTTTTCTGGCTTTTTAAATTTTAGATGTATTAAACTGCATTTAAATAAGTTTTTTTGATTGTCTGGAACATGTTTAGCCTGAAAAAAATGGAAAAAAATGTCAAAATTGAAAAAAAAAAATAATATTTTTCCAATTTTTTTTTTTTAATTTCAGGGAGACAGATAGATAGACAAATAGACAAACAGATGCACAAAAATACAAATAATGAGAAAAACAAACAAACAATCAAATAAACGAGCAGAAAAACCACAAAAATTAAAAAATTAAAGAAAAAATTTTTTCAAAAATTTTTTTTTTTTTTTAATTTTTCAAAAAAAATTTTCGCGCTTTGACCCGTAACATTTTCTCCGGAAACTTAAAATTTCAAACTTTGTTTTCTGAACTTTTAAGCACCAAGAGCACCAGGCTAAATCCAGTCTGAAAATGTCAACCGGTAAAATTTGCAAGATTTATTTCTAGTTCATTGCCTATTGAATTAACAAAAACTGCACGTGCATTGCAAGATTATAGTCTGCAAATAACTAAAAATAGACAAAAAAAAAGATCAGGAAAAAATGAGAAAAAAAAATTTCAAAAAATAATCATTTTTTTCAAATTTTTTTTTTTTAGAAAAAAATGTTTTTTGCTTAACTGCTGACTGTCTCAAAGTAAAATTTGGTAAAAATTATAGCTTTAAACACAAAAAGTGATAAAAAAAAATTGGAAAAAAATTAGGGAAAAAATGGAAAAAATAAATGAAAAAAAAATAAAAAAAATAAAAACATTTTTTTTTTTTTCAAAAGTTATAAAATTTTCTGTTTGAATCTTTAACACTAACTAGTGTGAAAGGCAAAAAGTCAAACGTGCAGAAAAGTAGGAGCATGACAAAGTGACTGACAGGTCCTTTGGGAACTTTTTTCTTGCAGTGAAACTTGGGAAACAGGAAAAAAAGTTTATTTTTGTTTTTGTAGTTTATGTGATAGTATGACCTATTTTTTGGGTTTATATACACAAAAACATTGCAATTAATTAACAAATTACAAAACATCAAATTTTAAAACATGGAAAGAATGTAATATTTTGGAAAAAAAAAACATTTTTTTTTTTCAAATTTTTTAAAAATAGTTTTCCAATTTTTCAAAAAATTAAAAAAAAAAGGTGACTCTGACGTTCGTAAATAACGCAGTTCCTGACAAAATGAGCACAAAATGCGCAGAGAATGAACAGAAAAACAAAAAATATTAGGGAACAAAATGTGAATTGATATAGGCTATAGCCTATAAGCTATACATGTACCTTCTGATTTTTTTTGTTGTATTTATCTTCTATTATTCATACGAATTATGAGCTCATATACGAGCATTTCAAGCTCTAAAATGAGCATATCGTGTGCATTTTTGCACGCGAAATTGTCAGCAAAAAATTGAAAAAAAAAATTTTCTTTAGAAAATTTGTTTTTTTTTCTCTGAATTTATAATTTTTTCAAATGTTACCACTTGAATGATTTTTTTAATTCCAAAACTAGAAAATTGATATTTTTGCCGAAAAAACTTGCGAAAATAGTCAAAAACGGCCAAAAATGAAGAAAAGCAAGTGTGGCCTAAGTTTCGCAAAGCGCCATCTCGGCCACAGCTACCAAAACATTTTTCAGAGGTTTTTAACGATTTTTTTGGTTTTCAGAGTTAAATTCAATCCAGAACAGGGTCAAAAATGACCAAAAATGAAGAAAAGCAAGCGTGGCCTAACTTTAGCATAGCGCAGAAAATTCGACCACGGCCACAACCACCAGAACGTTTTTTCAGCGGTTTTTAACGTTTTTTTTTGGTTTTCAGAGTTTAATTCAATGAAAAAATAGTCACAAACGTCCAAAAATGAAGAAAAACAAGCGTGGCCTAAGTTTCGCAAAGCGCCATCTCGGCCACAGCCACCAAAACGTTTTTTCAGCGGTTTTTAATGCTTTTTTTGATTTTCAGAGGTAAATTTAATCAAAAAAAGAGTCAAAAATAGCCAAAAATGACGAAAAGCAAGCGTAGCCTAAGTTTCGCAAAGCGCCATCTCGGCCACAGCCACCAAAACATTTTTTAGCGGTTCTTAACGTTTTTTTTTGGTTTTCAAAATTAAATTTAATCAAAAAAAGAGTCAAAAATGGCCAAAAATAAATAAAAGCAAGCGTGGCCTAAGTTTCGCATAGCGCAAAAAATTCGGCCACGCCCACAGCTACCAAAACATTTTTCAGAGGTTTTTAACAATTTTTTTGGTTTTCAGAGTTTAATTCAATCAAAAAAAGAGTCAGCAACTGCCAAAAATGAAGAAAAGCAAGCGTGGCCTAAGTTTCGCACAGCGCCAACTCGGCCACAGTCACCAAAACGTTTTTTCCGCGGATTTGAACGCTTTTTTTGGTTTTCAGAGTTAAATTCAATTTTAAAAAAAACAGTCAAAAACAGTAAAAAATGACGAAAAGCAAGCGTGGCCTAAGTTTCGCGAAGCGCCATCTCGGCCACGGCCACAGCCACCAAAACGTTTTTTCCGCGGATTTGAACGCTTTTTTCGTTTTTCAGAGTTAGGTTTAATCAAAAAAAGAGTCAAAAATGGCCAAAAATGTAGAAAATCAAGCGTGGCCTAAGTTTCGCACAGCGCCAACTCGGCCACAGCCACCAAAACGTTTTTTCCGCGGATTTGAACGCTTTTTTTGGTTTTCAGAGTTAAATTCAATTAAAAAAAGAGTCAAAAATGGCCAAAAATGAAGAAAATCAAGCGTGGCCTAAGTTTCGCGAAGCGCCAACTCGGCCACAGCCACCAAAACGTTTTCCACCGGTTTTTAATGCTTTTTTTGGTTTTCAGATGTAAATTCAATCAAAAAAATAATCAAAAATGGTCAAAAATGAAGAAAAGCAAGCGTGGCCTAAGTTTCGCACAGCGCCAACTCGGCCACGGCCACAGCTACCAAAACATTTTTCAGAGGTTTTTAACGATTTTTTTGGTTTTCAGAGTTAAATTCAACCAAAAAAAGAGTCAAAAACGCTCAAAAATGAAGAAAAACAAGCGTGGCCTAACTTTCACAGAGCGCAGAAAATTCGGCCACGGCCACAGCCACCAAAACGTTTTTTCAGCGGTTTTGAACGTTTTTTTTGGATTTCAGAGCTGAATTCAAACAAAAAAAGAGTTACAAACGGTGAAAAATGAAGAAAAACATGCGTGGCCTAAGTTTCGCACAGCGCCAACTCGGCCACAGCCACCAAAACGTTTTTTCAGCGGTTTTTAACGTTTTTTTTGGTTTTCAAAGTTGAAATTTAATCAAAAAAAGAGTCAAAAATGGCCAAAAATAAATAAAAGCAAGCGTGGCCTAAGTTTCGCACAGCGCCAACTCGGCCACAGCCACTAAAACGTTTTTTCCGCGGATTTGAACGCTTTTTTCGGTTTTCAGAGTTAAATTCAGTCAAAAAAAGAGTCAAAAACGGCCAAAAATTGAAGAAAAGCAGACGTGGCCTAAGTTTCGCAAAGCGCCATCTCGGCCACAGCCACCAGAACGTTTTTTCAGCGGTTTTGAAAGCTTTTTTTGGTTTTCAGAGTTAAATTTAATCAAAAAAAAATTCAAAAACGGCCAAAAGGGGGGGGGTTAGAGTTCCATGGAAAAAAAATTTTGAAAAAATTGTTTTCCTTGAATTTTTAATTTTTTTTCAAATGTTTCCGCTTGAGTAATTTTTGAATTTCAAATTTTCAGAAACTGATTTTCAGAACTTCCGTTTTCAAAGCTCAAGGCTCGAAGCTCAACCATTAAACCTAAAAACTACCAAAATAAAAAAAGAAATAAATGACCAAGAAAGCCTGACGTGCATTTTTATAGTATTAACTGACTTTTGAATGTTTTCAGAAAAAATAACCAATATACTTTTGTTTTCGTACAATTTCAGCCGTACAGGTGTTTAGCTATTTGCGCAGCGCGCAAATGGAAGTGTTTTTGATAACAAATTTCGAGTACAAACTGCTTTAAGGTGGAGGATTTTACGAATAATTTTTTAAAAGCGTGTTAAATATAAAATGAAAAATGAAAAAATAACGTTGAAAATGGCTAAAAAAATTTTTGATGGCCGTAGCCGAGTTTACAATTTGTGAAAGTTAGGCCACGCTTTTTTTTCCTTTATTTTTGGACGTTTTTGACTTTTAAGTTAAACTTTAAAACCCAAAATAAAAAAAATTGGCTGAAAAATGTTTTGGTGGTTGGTTGTGGCCGAGGTTTTGCTCTTCAAAAGTAAGACCATCCTTTTTTTTTTAACTTTTTAAAGACCTTCTTCGTGTTTTTAAGCTATTTTTAATAAAGTTAACCAAAATAAAATGTTTTAAACGGCCAAAATTACATTTTAAATCAGTTTCCCAGAAAAATTGGCAGCTCCTTTTCCCAAAAAACAAACAGGAGAATAGTACAATTTGAAGCCAACATTATCAGAAATATGCCGATCAAACGCTACATTTTTCTCATGAGTTCTGAAAATGAAAATTCGGTTGAAAAAAAAAATAACTAAATACAAAATCCGTCCAACAAAGCAGAAAATGGTGAAAATCGAAGAAAAGTGGATGTCCAAAAATTCTAATTTTACCACTTTTGATATTGTCTACATGTGTAATCAGTGCGGCCGTACCAGCTAAATCGATTACACATGTAGAAATAAACAAAAGTGGTAAAATAATAATTTTTGGACATCAACTTTTATTCCATTTTCACCCTTTTCTGCTTTTTTGGACGCACCATGAGAGAAGTCTAGTACTCCGGAAACGTTCGGATAATAGCCATCGAATTTTGGGCGTGGCGAACGCCCCGAATACGATATACTAAAAAGAAAAAATGAGGCACAACATGCTCCGACGCAAATAATTAAAAAAATCTATGAAAATAAATTTTTTTGTAGTTTGTTGTTTGTAGTTTGTATTTTTGTTGGCTTGCTGGTTTTTAGCTCATTTTTTAATTGGTTATTGCAGTTTCCCAGTCAAATTATCAACCAAAAAAATATCGAAATTTTACGGAAAAGTTGAAAGAAACCGGGGAAAAATCGAAAATTTCGGTGAAAACCGCAATTTTGGAGTTTTTTGGCGTTTTTTTGGCGTTTTTTTTTAGTTTTTTCAGCTGAAATATGAGCTTTTACGGTAATTTCCAGTTATAAAACCAAAAAATGATAAGCCTATTAAGCACAGGAAAAAACTGTTTTTTGGTGGGAATATTTAGAAAAAATTGAAAAAAAAAAAAAGAATTGAAAAATTATTTTTTGGTAATTTTTTTATTTATTTAATATTTCAGAACAATTTTAATGGTATTTGAGAACTAAATAAAATTTCATTGCAACAACTCAGTAAATCATATTTTCCGGTTACTGTAGGTTGCCGCTTTCATTTTTTTTTTCAAAAATAAAAATGCTCAAAAAACTTTTTTTTTCAAAGTTTTGCTCACTTTTAAAATTTTTTTATGTTTAATATTGTTTATTTATCTTTACTTTTTGGTCAGAACACCTTGATTGTGAAGTATTAACCAACAACAAAAATTTTTTGAAATTTTTCAAAAAAAAAATTTGAAAAAAATTTTTTAATCTAATTTTTTTTTAATATCAAAAAGAAAGCTTTTTTGGGGAAAACGGGAAAGAAAAAAAAAAGTTTTAATATTCTCAGTACGGAGCGCTGCAAATTCGCTCCCTTCGCACAGTGGTGGACGCGGCCACGTTGGCGACGAGAGAGTGCGGAAAATTGAGAGACCGTGGCCGATATTTTGCTCTCATTTCTCTAAACCTCTCTTCAAATGCATGTGGAATTTTTTTTTTCGATTAAAGCGAGTTTTCAGAGTTTTCTACCGAGTATAAATAAAATAAAAGCAGAAGCAAAAAAAATTAAAAATTGCAAACCAAAAAAGATTTTTTTTTTTCAAAAATTAAAAAATTTTTAAAAATCAAAAAACCCATTAAAACAAAAAGCCCACATTCTGAACTCCATTAACCATCTAAAACTAGGTGTAAACAACAGGAAAAACAGAAAAAATTGCAACAGAAAAGAAAAAAATAATAATTTTTCCCCATTCTTCCCCCCATGCCTTCCTTTCATTCAATTGTTGTGATGAGGTCATAAAAAGTCATAAAAAACCGGTGAAGTGGCAAAAAATTGGTTGGACAAAATAAAAATAGAAAAGAATGGAATAAATGAGATGAAAAATATTGGGAAGAAAAATAATAGAAATTTTTTTTTGACTTTTGAAAAAAAAAATTTTTTTTTCATTAAATATAAATTTTTCAAAAACATTTTTGCAAGCGTTCTCTTTTGAAAATAGCTTCTGAAAGTGTTTAATTTACACACAAAACATAGAACTTGAGCGGACTCATCTGGGCACATTTTTTTTCAATTAAAAAAATTTTCGTCCCACCAACCAACCAAAAAAAAAAATTTTTTTTTCAACTTTTTGGGGTGCCTGGCTTTCTGTTTTTCGTGTTCCTGACACATTCGTTTTAAGTGACCAGAAATTAATGAGAAAATGTTTATACACCCCTACAAGAAGGTTGAAAAAAGTAGAGGACACACTACGACTACTCGGAAAAAATAAAAAAAGGGTAGTAAAATAATTTCATTTTTTCCGCCCATTTTTCCTCTAGGCCGTCAGGAAACGAGCAATTTGCTTTTCTCATTTAATTGCTCGTAATTTTTCATGGAGAGAAAAGGAAAAAATGGGGAAAAAGACCCGAAAAGTTACTTGTTGGTAATAGAGCGCATAAGACATAAAAAGGTTAGATTTTTTGGGTTTTTTGACGCAGAAAGTGGGGATCCTAAAAGTTATTTAGACGGTATTTTACCTAGAAAAACTAAAAAAAAAAAAGCGAAAGTTTGATTTTTTGAAGTGAAAATTTTTTTTGATTTTTGGAAAAAAATTTGTTTTTTTTTCGAAAAAAATTTTTTTTTTAATTTGTTTTTTTTGTAATTTGTATAGCTAAAATTGACAAGAAAGTATGAAAAAATTAAATAATCAATCATTTCAGCTTAAAAGCAGCTAAATGGTACCTTTAAAAAGAGATACAGCTCATTTTCGCACTAGAGCGCACTTGTAGACCTTAAAACCATTTTTTCGATTTTTTATTATTGTTTTGGAACCGTTTGGCTTTAAATTCAATAAAAATAGAATTGAAAAAAAGCATCCTAAAAGCGCGAAAAATAAAAATTTAAAGTTTAAAATTTTGAAAAATTGAAGAAAAAAAAAGTTTTTTTCAGCGATTTTTTCGATATAAATAACTTTTTACTGTTTTTTTTTTCGCTTCAAAAAACACAAGTTTCTTAAATTTTCAATCAAATTTGTATTCAAAAAAAGGTATTGAAAAAAACGCGGAAAATGTAAATTTAAAGTTCAAAATTTCAAAAAAAAAAATTTCCCCGATTTTTTCGATTTAAATAACTTTTTACTGTTTTTTTTCGCTCTAAAACAATAAGTTTTCTAAGTTTTTAATCAATTTTAGATTAAAAAAGCATTTTAAACGCGCAAGGCTGTGAATTTAAAGTTTGAACATTTTCAAAATTCTAAAAAAAAATCAATTTTTCATCGATTTTTTCGATTTTTAAAAAACTTTTTTCTGATTTTTTGGCGTTAAAATCAATATTATTGAGGCTATGAAAAAAGCACTTTTGATTGAAAAAAAAATTTGAATTTCAAGTTTTTAAAAAATTGAAAAAAAAAAATTTTTTTCAGCGATTTTTAAAAAACTTTTTTTTCTGATTTTTGGTTTAAAAACCAATAACATCTAAGCTATTTAAAAATGTTTTTTTTTGTTAAAACAGACATTTTAAAGCGCGGAAAATGTGAATTTGAAGTTCAAAATTTCAAAAAAAAAAATGAAAAAAAAAATTTTTTTCATCGATTTTTTCGATCAAAAAAAAACTTTTTTCTGGTTTTTTCACTCTAGAACAATAAGTTTTCTAAGTTTTTAATCAATTTTAGATTCAAAAAGCATTCTAAAAGCGCAAGATTGTAAATTTAAAATTTGAATATTTTTAAAATTCTGAAAAAAAAACTAATTTTTCAGCGATTTTTTTCGATTTTTATAAAACTTTTTTCTGATTTTTGGTTTAAAAACCCGAAATTATTGAAAATTTTTTTTGTGAAACTAGACAGTTTAAAGCGCAGAAAATGTGAATTTGAAGTACCGATTTTCCAAAAAAAAAAATCGGAAAAGAAAATATTTTTCACCATTTCTTCAATTTTTTAAATTTTTGTCCCTGATTTTCTGGCTTTAAAATCGATTTTTTTTTTCAAACAATTTGAAACAGTTTCAACTTGGGAATCTTGGAAAATCAGGATACAAAGACAATTTTTGAACTTTGAAAATTTTGACAAAAACAATTTTTTTCAGCGATTTTTTCGATTTTTTTTCGGATTTTTTGGCTTAAAAATCAATTTTCAAACACAATTTTGAACTGTTTTTTTTTGGGAAACTTGTAAATTTAAGATAAAATAGCCAAACTTTGAATATTGAAAATTTTTGGAAAAAAATTGTTTTGACTGATTTTTTCGATTTTTAACATTTTTGTTTTCTGAAATTTAGGATTTGAACACACACAATTAAACAAATTTTTGTCGCACTTTTTTATTTTATAGAAATTCTGAAACCATGGTAAAAAGGCATGTTTAAAATTTTGAACATTTTGAAAAAAAAATTTTAATTTTTTTTTCATGGATTTTTTCGATTTCCCCCAATTTTAACCAGACAAAAACACTAAAATAACAACTATAAACTCAAAAAAGATTATTTAAAACAAAAAACCGAGGAACAACTTTTGAAAAAACAAAGGCTTAATCGCTAACAATCGCCAAGATGTGCAGTGGAGATTAGATGATTTTTTGTTTGAAAAACAAAAACTGAATTATGATTTTATCATTGTTTTTTGCGCATTTTGCAAATTTAATCCAATCTGATATGCAAAACGTTGGAAAAAATGTGACTTTTAAACATAAAATGTAAAAAACTGAAAAAATTTTTTTTTTTTTTTTATTTTAATTTTTCTAATAAATAAACTTTCAGAGACTCTTTAAGTGAGCAATTGGATTGCAAAATGTCGACAAGTTACAACAATGTGGAACACAAAAAAACTTTTTAAAAAAATTAGAGAAAACATGGTTTCCAAAAATTTGAAACCAAAAATTCAAAAAAAAAATTTTCCAAAAAAAAACAATTTTTTTTCCTTCTTCCAAAACTATACACATTCGGAGTTTTATTTCAAGAACTTTAGCACATGAAATGGCGTCTTTTCAGCAATATTTATAGTCTAATAACTGGAAGAATAGTGCTTCTATGACTAAACTATAATTTTTAGCTTTTCTGGCCGAGAAGAGTTCAAAACAGACAAAAAAAATTAATAAAAAATGAGAAAACAATGTGTGTGGTAAACAAGAAAAGGATAGAGAGAATTAATTTTTGCATTAATTTACAGGTAAGAGTGCAAAAAATGAACAATTGAGAGATCTAGAATTTTTTGAAAATTTTGAAAAATTGCAAAAAAAAATTTTTTTTTTTGCAACTTTTTAAAATCTTTTTTATTTCGAAGATTGGAGATGTTTATTTGGTTTTCAGAACAATTTTCATTTTTATCAGTAATACAATGTTTTTTACATAAAAAAAAACAAAAAATGCTTCGGAAAAATAATTTTTATGTGGAAAAAATTTTTTTATTAACATTTTTTTTCTTGAAATTTCAATTGATTTTCGGTCACACTAGCAATTTTTCCACGTTTTAGACAAAGTTTCACAGTTTTTACAACACAAAATTGCATTAAAAGTTAGATTTTTGATTTAAAAAAAATTTTTTTAACACGAAAAAAAAAATTTTTTTTTTTTTTGGAAAATTTTTTTAATTCGTTTTTTTTTTGCTGAAAATTGTCAGTTTTCCTGTTTAAATGAGCAATTTTTGTTCAGTTAGATTCACTCTTAAAATTGAAAATTTGAAGATTCTAAACAATTGAAACATTTGTTGAAAATTAAAAAAAATTTTTTTTTTTGAAAATTATTTTTTTCAAAAAATCTTTTTTTCTAAAAAATGTTTAATATATAAATAATACTCATAATTTTAACACAAAAATCAGTTTTATTCACGCTTTAGTCTTCGTTCAATTAATACAAGAAACTAGAAGTTTTATTGAATTTTTTTATTTCTGAAAAATAGTTCAAAAAAACAATTTTTTTTTTGGAAAAATTTTTTTTACTTTTTTTCCTGTGCTCAGATAAACACTAACTACCATTTTAGCAAAAAAATAGTCATATTCACGTTTAAATTGTCCTGCTATTAATACAAGAAACTAGAAATTTTTTAGAAGTTTTGAAAAAAAAAATTGAAAAAAAAAACCTTTTTTTTTTCTGAAAAATATTTTTAAAAAATGCATTTCTGTAGTGAAGAGCAATTAATTTTTGATGCTGATAATGAGAATAAAAATTGAAATAAAAAAACACAAAAAACGTTTATAATCAATAAATTACAAACAAAAAAAATTTGAAAAGTTTTTTTTGAAAAATTTAGTGAAAAAAAATTTCAGAAAAAAAAAACTTTTTTTTCCTTGTTTTTTTCCGAAAAGAAATTAATTCTAGAAATCAGAGTAAAAAGCTAGATAGTAAAAACCCTAGACATACATCTAAAAGTCATCCAAAACCCTATAGACCGAGCCAGTGGTCCGTCGACCACTAGATTGATTAGTGTGCCATGGTAATTGTAAGTTTCAACGGATCAGATATCACTGACAAAGTCAGTGATAATAAAAAAGAAAGCATGGCAAATGAAGAGACGCAGAGAAACAGAGAGAAGGGTTATAAAGAGCAACTGTTCTGAGAGGAGGGAGGACCTCTCGAGCAACACTATTTGTCACTTATGACCGGATCAATTGAATGGATACGATTTTTTTTTGGGATTGTTGACGGTATAAAATGTGAGAAAACGGTGAGAGAAAGTTGGGAGAATGAGTTTTTATAAAATTTTTTTTTGTTTTTAAAATTTGCGAACTATTACAGTTTCACGTGAAAAATTTTTTTTTTTCAATTTTTTAAATATATTTCTATTAGAGCTCTTGAAGGCTTCTTGAATATAGGCTCAACAGCTCAAACAGTTTTAATTGCTCAAAATTATAAAATTCTCGAAATCACAGAAATTGGAAAAAAACAAAAAACAAATTAATAAAAAAAAATGTTTATTTCAAAAATAAGTTTTTTCCAATTTCAAAAAAAAAAAAAAAGACCAAAATAATGTTCAAAACACACTTTTCCAGACAAAAACAAACCTGCTGCGCACT
This sequence comes from Caenorhabditis japonica, assembly GCA_963572235.1. NCBI lineage: Eukaryota > Metazoa > Nematoda > Chromadorea > Rhabditida > Rhabditidae > Caenorhabditis > Caenorhabditis japonica. Next base: position 2,872,507 of record OY754345.1, read on the forward strand.
CTTGAACTATTAAAAAATTCAATTAAAACCATGAGAAAACAATTAATTTGAAAAATCAAGGGAAAATTCAAAAATTCACAAAAAAAATAATTTAAACAATTGTAGAAAGGTTCAAGGAAAAGAAGGACGTTTAAAATGCTTCAACAAATGTGTGAACATACAAAAAAAGGATAAAGAAATTCAAAGAAATCAAAAATTTTCAGGAAAAATAATTTTTCAAAAAAAATTTTTAAAAAAATTTTTTCAATTTTTTTTTCACTGAATCTAGGTAGTTTTTTTGTTGGAACGTTAAATTTTGAACTTACCAAACAGTTTTAATTTAAAAAAAAAACTAAAAATGCTTATAAAATTTTCCAAAATTTTGAAAAAAATTTTTAGAAAAATAAAAAAAAAATTTTGAAAAAAAAAATTTTTTAGAATTTAGAATTTAGAATTTATTTATTATCCGTCACAAATGAATACATTACAAATTAAATCAAAGAAAATAAATATATTGGGATAATAAAAGTAAAATGACCAGTCAGACCAGCAATAGTCTATCGGTCAAGTGTGGGGGGAAAGGGTTTCGAGCGGGAATGAGGCTATGCGCGCAGCAAAAGCCTCCGAATTCAGTCTTTTCGGGAATAATTTGACGACGTGGTTCCACAAGGACAGATTGTCGATTAGAAAACCGTGTGCGGAATTACCACAAGGAGTTAACATGTACGGACTTCTGGATGACCGGGACGCTTTTACACATAGTGGTAGGGACGGAAAGTGACATTCAAGGTTGACAATTTTAAAGTACATACGGAGCACGGATAAGATTCTTCGGTGAAAAGTGGAGATCATGTGAAATTGAGTTAATCTGTCAGTATACGATGAAAAAGACACGTTACATCGTTGCAGTACCCGTCTGGTGTAAAATCGTAGTGGATATTCGAGTTTTTTGGCTTGGGATACTGAGTGGAGATTTAGTAGTTCAGAACCGTATTCTAGAATTGGCTTTACATAAACATTATACAATTTAAAATAAAATTCGGGGGATTTTGAATGGAATGCTCGTAACAGTTGTCTGCATTTTAGTAATGATATGTTAGAAATATTATTTACATGTTTGTCAAATTTCAATTCGTTGTCAATTATAATTCCCAAGTCTCTGATAGAATTTTTTACATTTATTTCGAAGTTATTTACAAAGTATTTGGTGCGCGGATTCTTGCGGCCGAAGTGCACGACCGCCGTTTTTTGTTCGGCCAATTGGAGTCGCCACTTGTCACACCAATCTGCGACGAGGTTGATGCTGTGCTGGAGTGACGCTGGATTTGAATTATTTTTTAGAAAAACAAAACATTTTCAGACATTAAGCAACAAGAAAACTTATAAATCTAGTACGAAAACGCTCAAAAAACAATAAAAAATACATTTTAAAACTGAAAAAAATTTTAAAAAATTTTGAGAAATAAAAAAAATTTTTTTAATTGTTTAAAAATTTATTTTTTATTTACAATTTAGCGCTGGTAAAGACGTACTGAAACAATACAAAAAAAACCTTGTTTTTCTTGAAAAATCTTCAAAAAACAGGAAAAAAACAAATAATAAAATTATTATTTGAAATTTTTTTTTATGAAACCGAAAAAATTGGTATCATTTAAAAAAAATTTGCCCTTTTTCTAAAGTTTGTTTATAATATTTTATAGCCTTCAAAAAGTGCATGTTTTCCTGCTAGACATCTGGTTAAGCTATATTATCCTAATTAATTACGATGACGTTTTTATTTCTTGAATATTTTCCTGGAAAAAATTGTGTGTATTGCCTCTATTGCCTTAAATCCTTAGACAAGCATCTTAAATTGGGTTTACACCGTGAAAAACAACATTAAACATCTAGAAAATCCAAAATAAACCGGAATAATTAATTTTAAACGACACTCCACCTGTTCCGCTTTGCCCTGTGTTTAGCCAAGTCGCATTGAGCGAAAATATCGGTTTTTTGGGGTTTAGAGTGATTTTTTGCTGGTTTTCTTATTGTTTTTTGTTAATTCTGCGTTGAAAAATATGAATTCAATAGAAAAAATAAAAATAAAATATTTGAAAAATAAAAAAATTCAAAAAAAAATTTTTTTAATTTTTTATTATTTTTTTTTTATATCAAAACGCTTTTCAAATATAATTCAAAGTTTTTATTAGCATTTGGATAACAGAATGAGCACAATTCGTCGTATTTTCACATAAAAATTGCAAAACAAACCAAAAATTTTTAATTTTTTTTTGGACAGGGTAAAAGTAAAATATTGAAGTGAAAGGTTTAACTAGCTGCTAAAAAAATGATAGACGCTATCAGAAAACACACATAAAATAAAAATAAAAAAGAGGCACCGTGCAAATATTGAAATTTATAATTTTTTTAGATTTTCAAAGTTTTCAAAATTTTCAAAAAAAAAAATTTTTTTTTCAAAAAAATCCGAAACTTTAAATGTTAAACAGTGAATGGGCTAGATCACAATCATTGGGGCGGGTCATTGAAAACAAAAAATAGAAGAAAAATTGCAGAGAAATCAAGAAACTGTGCATCTGGAGCTCTTCTTCTTCTTGGCCATTCGGACGGCTCCGCCCGACATTACAATTTGATCGGATTTTTTGGCTTTCCGTGAGTTTACGGGTTTCTGGAATTAAAAACACATTTATTTGTTTTCAATCGATGTATGAACACTGGAAAATTAAAAAAAAAAACATTAAAAAATAATTTTTTTTTGTTCGAAAAAAATTTTTTTTCAAAAACTTTAAAAAATTTTTTCTCACCCTGCTCAGCGACGCGGCAGCTCGAATATTCTCAATATAAAGTTGCTCGTCATCTGAATCCGAAGACGATGTCGAGTAGTCGTCAATTTCCGGGTATCCAGTCGACATTTTGTTGGGCGTTTTGGAGTAGTAGTTGTGGTGGTTGGAAGGGGAGAGCGGGTACTGAAAATGGCAATTAAAATAACTTAATTGGTTTGAATTAGTGCTTGAAATTTGTATCACAATGTATCATTAACAGATGTTCTGGCGTCTAAAAAACTAATTTTTTGCTATATATCTAGTTAATTAGAAAGTTAATTACACTTAATTATCTATAATTACCCATACTTACTGTTTGCAAATAATTTTACTCATTATTGACTGAAAAATCTAGACTTGAAAAAACACATTTAAAATTGTTCAAAAAATTCTTTTGTTAATTAATGAGTTAATTACCTTTAATTACCTTTAATTACTCCCAAATTAATTTTTAGCCTAATTTTTTAAATTTAAGTTTACGATTGCAGTTAGAATCTAGACTTGAAACTACATTTTTTGAAATTCTGAAAAAGAATCATGCTAATTAATAAGATAATTAGACTTAATTGATCTTAATTGTCTATAATTTTTTACAATCAAATTTTATTATTTTATATTGCTCAGAAAAGTTCTAGAATTATGTTTAAAAGACCCCAAAATGCAATTCAAAAAATTTTTCTTTCTAATTAGTGAGTTAATTAATTTCAATTATGTATAATTACCCAAAATAATCTCATTAAACAATTAAAATTGATAATGCACAAAACATTTCAGGAATTTTTTGAAGTGACAATTTTTCAGTACTTACGAAAAAAAATTTTTAATTAGATAGTTAATTACACTTAATTACATCTTAATCATCTATAATTATTTCAAAAAAAAACTTCGGTATTTACTAATCATAGGAAAAACCTTCGAAAAAAAAAATGAAATTTCTAAATTTTCGACAGAAAAACCAAAACCAGTCTAGCCAATTTATGAGTTAATTACCCTTAATAACTATAATTAGCTTTTTTTTCAAATCAGCTTCTAAACAAAATAAAGCAATCCCTATATTGTGTTTTAGAAACACCAAACAAATTAAAAATGTTTTTGCTAATAAGTCATTTAATTATCCTTAATTGGTTTTAATTGCTCAGAGGTTTTTTTTCACCAGATATCGATTGCGAATTTGTAATTAATAGACAGTATCTCCCCCTCTAAACTTTGAGTTTAATTTAAAAAAAAACGTTCTATTACTCTTAATTACTCTTAATTGCTTTTTCCTAAATAATCTTAATTGCTCCTAATTGTTTTAAAACTAAGTGCTACAATTTTAAAGATCTGAAAAGCTCTGAAGCATATTTTATCCATAAAACATCAAAATTTCCAACTTTCAAAAAAAAAGAAGTCTTTCTAATTAGCCAATTAAGTGTAATTAAAATCTGTTAATTGCTCAGTTTATCAAAATTAATTTCAGAATGTAAATTTGTAATTTATAGGCAGTATCTGGGCCCTAAATCAATTTTTAAAACAAAATTTCCTTGATAATTAGTCTGTTAATTATCCTTAATTACTCTTAATTGTTTCAAAAACTAGTTGATAAAATTTTCATGGGTTTTTTCGTCGATTTAGTTTTTAAATAAATACAGTCAACAAAGTCGCATTCTGTGCATTCAAAAAAAAACTTTCTTAATTACCTTACTAATTGGAAAGTTAATTACCCTTAATTATTATATCAAAAAGATTTGAAAAAAATGAAATGTTTTTTTTTAGAAGCATATCTTGGTACATATTGTGTTTTCATCAGAATTGCGACATGAGAAAGCGAAACCCCGCCCACTTTTTTGTGCGCGACCACGCAAACAAACACAGTGCTATTTGTAGAAGAGACGCAGACAGAACGGTGAATGCAGACTTGCGTTCCCATAATGCAAGTCGTTTGAAAACACAATAAAAAAGTATTAGGAAAGTTGTGAAACCGTTCGTGAATGGGATTTTTCCGAGCCGATGTTTTGTACATATAAACAGGTACAGGGTTATACAAAATGCTAAATGTGTACGTCCCAAAATTGTCTCTTGTTCACTCACCTCACACTTGTCAAACTTGCTCTCAAACTGCGGACTATTCGAGCTAGAGCACGGCAACACTGTCTCATAAATATTCTCAACCGGTGGTGGTTGTGGCGGAGCTCTCTGCGGTGGCTTCGGCCTCTGTTGCAAGTGCTGTTTTTGCATAGACGGGCTCATCGGATTCTGAATCACTAGATGGCGTGGAGCCACCTGGGGGGACGGTGCAGGAATCCTAACGGTCCGCGTGGACCTGTGAGTGCGGGCTGTTCCGCCCATCCGATCCTCGTCGCGCAGCTCTTCGTCCTCACCGCCGCACGTTTGATAGCCGCAGTATAGGGAGCCACCGACGCGGGAATACTTGACGCCGAGCAGGTTTTTCTGGCAGACACAGCAGCAGAAACAGTGCGGCGAGGCGTGCCAGTGTAAATCGCCTTGAGACATGTGCGGGGTGTCGGAGGAGAATTGAGAGTGACACGTGGCACAAGAGTAGGTGGCTGAGGAGGAGTGGAAGCAGGTCAGGCAGACGGGCTTGTTGGCTCTGTAAAAATAATATTTGGTGGAAATTAGAAGCCATATATATATATATACTTCTGGATCCGTCTCAATATTTTGTTTTTAAAAAAAAAATTTGAAAATTTTTTTTGTATATTTTTTTTGTTGAAAATTATTGTGTTTTCAATCGACTTGCGACATGAGAACGCGAGACTCCGCCCATTTATTTCTGCGCTACCTGTCTGCGTCTCTTCAAATATCACTGTGTTGGCGTGGTCGGCCACAAAAAAGTGGGCGGAGTCTCGCGTTCTCATGTCGCAAGTCGATTGAAAACACAATAGAATAATATTGTGTTAATGTTTTGTAATAATATAGTCAATAACTGAACTCAGCTTAGAAAAATCTAGACCACGGCCAAGGTCTGGTTAATAGCCGATTAGCTATCAACTATGAGAGAGATCAGGCTATCTGCCATATAGGTGTCATATCCGCTCTAAAACTTATCGAATATGCTAAAATACAATGTTGAATGCAAGATAAAACTTAAAAATGAACAGATTTGCAGAAAAAAATGACACAAAAAATTGAAAAATTTTTTTCCTAAATTTTTCTAACTTTTTTTTTCTGTATTTCACTCTAAATTTAACAAAACACTTTTACTCGATTTCACTTCAAAAATTGCTGGAAAAAACCCCAAAAATAAATTTTTTTTTTCAACTTAAAAATTTTTTTTTTTAATTTTTGACATTTTTTTTTTACTTGAATAACAACATTGTTCAGATGATTTGCAACGAGTTTGTATTTTTTTTAAGTGTTTTTTGTAAAAATTTTTAATTTTAATGCCCTGAGAAAAATTGTTTTCTTGGAAAAAAATTAAATTTTTTTTTAATTTTAAAAATTTACGTTTTTTTTTTCATTGACTGTTTACAATTTTTTTGAAGGTTTTGACTGAAAAAAATTTGCGAAAATTGACTGAACTTTTGAACTACACGTGAACAATCTCAAAACCCCGTTTTTTCAACAAAAAAAAAATTAAAAAAAAAATTTTTTTTTTGGTTTTCAACAAAAAAAATTATTTTCTTAAAAATCAATAGTTTGGTTAATAATACGCTGAGAATCGCTTTTTTTAAACAAAAAAAAACACATAAAAGCCTACTTCTGCATGTACTTTTGATCCGCCAACACATCGTTGCACTGAGCACACTGAAAGTGATGAAAATGCCACGAACGGCCCTCGGCTTCAAGGCATTCGTCGCCGAATATTATCTGGAAAAAACTTAGTTGAGTGTTTTATGTTTTGAGGCAATAGTAGGACAGTTTTAATGTGAGGAAATTAAGATATTTTTTGAAATTTTTGAAAACAATAATTTTTTTTAACCTGAAAATTTTTGAAACGAAAAAAAAATTATTTTTATTTAAAGTTTTTGTCTCACATTTTTTCCCTTTAATTCCTGCTATTTAGATGTATTTATTGCAATTTCGTAAATTGTTTAATTGCAAAAATTGCGGTTAAAATCAATTTAAAAGAAAAATATATTGTCGGCCCGCCAAAATGGTCAAACGCGCTCCGCTGAACTCAATACTACGTGGCTTTTATTTTGGTTTCCAAATTTTTTCATTTCGCGTGTAAATTCAACGTGAAATAAAATAATTTGGAAACCAAAATGAAATTCACGTAGTATTGAGTTCAGCAGAGCGCGTTTGACCGACGTGGCGGGCCGATAATAGAAATTTGAAAATTTCAAAAAAAAAAAAAATTTTTATTTCATCAATTTTTCCCCCAAAATTCCCCACTTTTGCAACACTTTTCTTCTACACTTTTTCACTTTTATCCCCCGATTTTATCACCAATTTTCTTTTGATTTTATACACGTTTTTTCCCGCAAAAATGCCATGTTTCGGACCACTTTTACCTATAAAACACCACATGTTTCGGGAGCAGGAGGCCACCCGAATTTTAACATTTGCTGGCTATTTTTATTACTTTTTGTACACCAAAACGTTGTGGAAAGTGTAGAAATGTTGAGAAAACATGGGAAAATAATGGGAAATTGCATAAAATTTAAAAAAAAAATGAAAAAAAAAATATTTTTTTTTGGTGACCCACCTCATCACATTTAGCACATCTCGGTTTGATTTGCTCGGCGTGGTGGCGACCGCAATAGATCTGAAAATTGAGTAAACGTGTCTAGAAATCCAATATAGATAGGGCAGATTTATAAATTAAATTTTAAAAATTGATGAAAAACTGTTAATTTTTTTGAAACATAAAATTTTTTAGTTTAAAAAAATTCATGTAAAAAAAGTAAATAGAACTGTAAATAGAAATTACCTGATTCTCATGAGCAAAATAAATCAAATCCACCAGGAGCACATCACAAGTTTGACAGCGAAAACACGCCGGATGGTACCGCTTGCCGGTCCGCGCAGCCATGACACACACTTCGCCTTCTTCTAGACGTTTTGGGCACTGAAAATGAAATGAATAGAAGATGAAAAATGTGTAAAGATTAGGAGAAGTTTTTGGGATTTTCGGGAAAGTGTTGGGATTTTTTTTTTCAAAAAATTCAAAAAAATTGAAAAAAAAAAATTTTTTTTTGAGTTTGAAGCGAGATAACTATTTTGTAGGGGTTTTTGTACGTTTTTCTTCAGTTTTTGAAATTGAAACACCTTAAAAACACAAACAATCCCATAAAAAATTGCTTTAAAAAACTTTTTTTTTGAAAAAAAATTTTGTGTTTTAATTTAAAAAATTTATTTTTTTTTTGGAATTATGGTTTCTATCGAGGTTTTCGTTAACTAAAATGTTTTTTTTTTTTTTGAAATTTGTTATTGTTGTTTATGTCGTTTTTTGCCTGAAAAAAAGCAGAAAAAAAAAGTTTTTTAAACAAATTTTGAAAAAAAAATTTTTTTTTGGGAAAATAGGAGTTTTTAAGATTTTATTTCAGTCTGCTTATTGTGTTTTGCTGAAAAATGCAATAGTTTTTAAAATCTTGACTAGTTTTTTTTTTCCATTTAAAGCTTTGTTTATAAAAGTTGAGACTTTGAATAAAACTTTAAAAAAAAATCGAAAAAAAAAGAATTTTTTTATTGAAACAGAAATTTTTTAATTTTTTTTTTGGAAAATGCATTAAAAATGAGAATTTTTCTATTAAAAAGTGTTTGTTTTAAAGCAAAAAAATCAAAAACTACTATATTTCATTAAAAAAATCATCTGAAAAAAAATACAAATTTCAAAAATTAAAAAAAAAATTTTTGAAAAATTTTTAATTCTCTAAAAATATTTTGAACTAATTTTCAGTTTTCAGAAATTTTTCAGATATTTTTGTGTTTTTAATTGAGTTCGAAAACCGAGCAAAACCTGTAAAAACCATTAAAATCAATTTTCGAAAAAAAAATAATTTTTTAACTTGAAACACAAAAAAAAATTGTATTGTGTAACTTTGCAAAATTTTTTATCGCATTAAAAATGCACTTTCTACCCTTTTATTTTAACAAAAACAAAAATGAACTGGCAATTTTTATTTCACCCGTTTTTCCCCCTTCCTTCCTTTCTTTCTTTCTTTCTTCCATCTGCCATTCCTCTGGCAGGTGTTTCTGAAGAGCCCATAACTGGACAATCTAAAGTCATTTCCTTCTCTCTTTCTAGAACAAACAGTCAAAGAAAATAAAATACTAGATTACAAGATGAGTGACCGTACGCTGCGCTCCCGGCCGATTGAATAATAATGGAATACGGTCAAGTGTGCACCATGAAATTTCTATAGTTATGCAAATAGATTATTGTACTAATATGTTGTATGTTATGTGATCTGATGTGAGATTTAAATGGAGATCCAGTGAAAAAAAAAGTGAAAAAAATTGGTGGGTAAAAGTTTTGAAACAGTAAAAAAAAAATTAATAAAATTTGAAAAATTAAAAAATGTTATGTTTTTTTTGAAACTGTAAAAAAAAAATATTTGTTTTATATATTTTTTTTCTACTTTTTACTTTTTTAATCCGTTTTTATTGTGTAAATTATCCTGTATTATTCAACTTTACATCCACACCTTTCTCAGATCAGCTTACGGTCACCAGACCTCCAGATTACCATTTTCTTGACACTAATCTTTAATCTCGAGCAGAAGTGGGTATATTTTTATTTTTTTTTTCTTGTTTCCACGTTTTCTTCAACTTTGGTGGTCTAGAACTTTTTTCGTACCACAATTGCTATAATCACCCTTTTCCAAGTTCAAGTACCCCCCCCCCCCCTCCGAAAATTGGTCCCCCCACAATCTTCCATGTCAGGCAGATGGTGAGGCACGGGTAGCCAAGACGATCAGTTAATTCATGAGTATCAAATGCGCGAAAAAGGGTGATTGATGACAGCCATCTGCTATAAAACACAAAGATATACTCATTTTAGGGAGGGGCGAATCAAAAAATGAGAAAAAATGACCGGAAAATGTGTATTTTTCAAGCGGTTTCTTTTGATGTTCCCTGTGCGCCAAAATAGTCTTAATTAGTGGTTCCTTTCCCTCTCTTTTTTGGCGGAATAATAATGTATATTAGCAGCGGATCTTAGATCAAACAAAGCGCCATTCCCACCCATGACCGGATTAGACGGACGGTCACAGAGAGTCAGAGACAGTGCTAATCGGATTATCCTCTCTGACTTTGCGGCAAGTTGGTTCAACTCAACTGCGCAGTTTTGTACGCACGCTCGGAGAGAGGTTAGACAGTTAGACAAAACAGGAAACCGATGGGAATGAGGAGGCGCAGACAACAAAGGGTGTCCCCACAGGAGGGAGGGGGAGGAGGTGGGCGCGGTGGAGCGCGTTATACTTCCAATAAGAGTTTTTGGTGGCTATTTGAACAATATATGATAAAAAAAAAGAAGGAAGGGTATTTTAGTGTTTTTGCATAGCTTCCGATTATGGGTAGCCACTAGTATGGCTAAAAAAATGTTTTTTTTTAATTATCTTTATAGTTTTTTTTTTCGTTTCAAAACCAAGCCGAAAACTGCTAGATTTTATTTTAAAACAGTATCTAGTTTAGCGTAGTCCAACTTAAACAATACCTCGTCGCCAAAAATGACAAACTTTGATATTTTCGTGGTGTAGGAATAATTATGAACCACCCTGTGATTATATAGTTTTTATGGTCTTTTTAGCTGGTAACCTTGAATTTTTAAAATTTATGAGCTTTTCTGGTGCAAAAACAGGAAAAAAACCGAAAAAAATCGAAAAAATCTGTGAAAATTTAAAATTTTTGTAGTTTGTAGTTTGTAGTCTTTGTAGTCTGTATTTTTTGTAGTTTTGCTGGTTTTTCAAGTTTCTAGCTGTATTTAAAGTAGTTTTATTTTTAATTTTCTGACTACAAGAAACTATTAAAAAATTGAAGAAAAAAATCCGAAAAAATGAGGGAAAATCGAAAAAATTGGTAAAAATTAAATTTTTGGTTTTTTGGCATTTTTGAAGTTTTTTCGGTCTTTTCAGATATAATTTGAATTTTTACGCTGATTTCTAGTCAGAAAACCAAAAATTAAGGAAAAAAATGGGCAAAAATGAAAGAAAATTGAAATTTTCGATTTTTGTAGTTTGTAGTCTTTGTAGTTTGTAGTTTGTGTAGTTTCTGTGGTTTTGCTAGTTTTCTGGTGAACTTTTAATGTGTTTTGCGGTTTTACAGTCAAATCATCAGGCAAAAAGTAAAAAATGAACAAATATGGAAGAAATCCGAAAAAAAAAATGAGAGAAAAATCGAAAAAATCGGTGAAAATCAAATTTTTAGTTTTTTGGCAATTTTGTAGTCGTTATGATCTATTTTGAGTTTTTACGCTAATTTCTAGTCAGAAACCCAAAAACTAGAAGTAAAAATGAGAAAAAATGAAGAAAAATGGAAAATTTATATTTTTGTAGTTTGTAGTCTTTGTAGTTTGTAGTCTGTGTAGTTTCTGTGGTTTTTTTGACTTTCCGAAAGGTTTTAGCTGCAATCATGATGTGTTTTTCACTGTTTTCTGGCTTAGAACTACAAGAAACTATAGAAAAATTGAAAAAAATCCGAAAAAATGAGGGAAAAATCGAAAAAATCGGTGAAAATTAAATTTTTGGGTTTTTGGCGTTTTTGTAGCTAATTTAGCAGCATTTTTGATAGATTTTTTGCTGCAATTTCAAAAAACAACAATTAAAACACCAAAACTTCGGAAATTTTTTTTTGCAATTTTTCGAAATGTTTCATTTTTTCCCATTTTTTTCTCAACCCATCATATTTTTACTGTTTCAAATTCCTTTTTATCACTTTTTAACACTTTCTCTGCACTTTTTTTCTAAGACGAGCACGAAAAATGACATATGGAGCAGGACCCCTAGAAAATTTGAAGTGGAAGAAACAGAAGGTGATATTTGTTTGCATGTTGCTTTTCTTACAGAAAAACCATAGAAGTGGTGTGTAAATATGAGCAGTATGGTGTATGAGACCCCGAAGACTGACAATTTCATATTTTCAAAAAAAAAATCTTATCATAGTTATTTTTGAAACTGAAAAGAAAAATTTGTTTCCAAACTTTGTTTTCCAATTCAGAAATGAGAAATGCATTAAACCCTTCCTAATTAACCACCCAACTATTAATAATAATTAGAGCGTGTTGACTAAAATCTCTTCTCCTCTCTTCTTCCAAATCCTCTTGTCCCCACACTGTCAACAATGCCACTCTCAATTAATAAACATGTAACTATGCATGGGTAATTGGTTGTCTGTTTTGCGTGATGGATAATAGTCTGAGTATCTCAATTTGTCAAGTAAGTAATGGAACAGTGCGAAAATTGAGAAAATTTTGATAAATACAATTTAAAAGTTTTTGCAAAAAAAAATAATATTTTTTTACTGTTTCAAAATTTTCGACTCGAAGTTTTTGTGAACTTTGGCGATTTTTTTCGTATTTTTCATGGTTTTTTGCGAGTTTTCAATTTGAAAAAAGGCGTGTGATTTTTTTAATCACCTTAAACCTAACAAAATTTTGGAAAACATGCAAAAATTTTGAAAAAAGTGTGAAAAAAGTTTACTGTTTCATTATCCTTGTCCTATTCTTTTTGCGAAATTTAGCGATTTTTTCGATTTTCTCGTGTTTTTTTTTGTTGCGCTTTTTTAATTTTTAAATAAAAGTGCTAGATTTGCCATCACTCCAAATATGACAAAAATTTAGAAAAGTTCGAGGATTTTAAATAATCAAAATTTTTTTACTGTTTCAAAATTTTCGACCCAAAATTTTTTGAATTTTAGCGATTTTTTCGATTTTTTTCACTTTACAAATAACGTGTGAATTTTCCTAGTCACACAAATTATTAGAAAAGCGCAAAATTTCGAGAAAAAGTAGAAAACAAGCAAACAAAATAATTTTTTTTTACTGTTTCATTTTTTTCAAACCGATATTTTTGTGAATTTTAGCGAAATTTTCGATGTTTTCTTGTTTTTTTGTGGTTTTCTAACTTAAAAATTAACGTGTGAATTTTTCTAGCTATTTACACAAATCATCAGAAAAATGCAAAAAAAAATTGTTTACAAAAAAAATTTTTTTTTTACTTTGTTTTGACCAACAATTTTTTCTGATTTTAGCGAAATTTTGAATTGTTTTGTTACTTTTTCCGGTTTTTAACATTAATAATAGCGTGCCAATTATTTGTTCACACGTACCTTTGCAAAAATCAAAAAAAAATTACAAACATTTTGAAAAAAAAAAGTATTTATTAATTTCTTTTACTGTTTCAAAATTTTCGACTCAAAAATTTTTAGAATTTTAGCGAATTTTTCGATTTTTTCCCTATTTTCTACGTTTTTTGATTTACAAAATAACGTGTAAGTTTTCCCACCGCAACCACCTGCCACTCAAGGTCTGTACCCCTCATTTTTTTACCGCAACACCACAACGAGCCGGCTAATGAGCATGACCTTTCTCCTCGAATTTCTTCGCCTCTTTCGCTCATTGTTTATTCTCAAGTGATGGCAAGGCGGCGAGGGTAAAAAAAAAGGACGCGCGCGCGTGAAGAGGTTGATTTATGGCTGATATGTGGCTTTTTGCGGCTTTTTCTGCCCCAACCATCATTGATTTACGGTACGGGTTTTAGGAGGGATGGATGAAACCATTGACCTACAACAGTATCTCTTGGTGCGGATTCACGTGAGGGTGAGGGCAAAAAATAGAAGGGAATCTAATCAGAAACGTGAAAAAATCAAATCCAACTAACCTTTTCGCACTTTCCATCAAACGGCGCATACTGTATCACCCCGCTGCCCAAACACTCGGTCTTCCTGGTCCTCTCGAACATTCTCAACGTGTCCGCCTCTTCGGCGGACAGGTCCTCGCAATACCGTACATCAGAGTCTTGTGGCGGAAGCTGATATCTTGATTGACGTTGGCGCCATTTTTCGCCCGCCGAGCCGACGAATGGCACTTTGTTTTCAGGGAGGCTGGCAAAGTAGGCGTGTACCTGAAATTGTGATGTTATGTGTTTATCAGGGATGTCACTGTGTACACCGTTTTTTGAGCTTCTACTGAGCCGCTGAGCTGTGTAACAAATTTGGCTCCAAGCCAAATGGCATGAGGGGGTCAAAAAAATTGGTACCAGCACTTGTTTAGAGTGTTTTCACGGTGACAGCTCTAGTTTTTATTGCTGTTTACTTGAAATTCACAAATTGCCATTCAAAATTCAGATTCCCCATCCCCCACTTCCCTACCAAAAACACCTGTGGTCACTGCACTGCAGTGACCACAGATTTTCTACACGCTATTTGTATGCTTAATAGCAGCAATTATAACAATTATAACAAAAAAAACGGTTCAAAACACTTTTTTCCTAGAAAAACCTCAAAAAAACCATGTTTTGAAAAAATTGTCCACGTGGAGTACACGAGGTGGTGGAGTTTGAAATTTTGAAATTTTGGTGCAATTTTTTACCTTTTTTAAATTTTTGACGTATAATTTATGATAAACGATTAGTTTTTAGTGATTTTTAACATAAATTTGAAGCGAAAATTGAAGAAAAAATTTTGAGAAAAAAAATTTTTTTTTTTTGAATTTTTTGAAATTTTTTGAAGAAATTTCTTTTGACGAAACTATCGAAAATACGAAAATAGAACCGCTAAACGTTGAAAAACAGTTAAAAACCTTTTTAAAAAACATACAATTTTCACCAAATTCAAAAAAAAAATCACTTTTCCACGTGGAGTACACGGGGTGGAGGGAAATCAAATTTTTCTGGAAAAATTGATTTTTTGGCGGGTTTTTAAGAAAATGGGTGTAAAAAATCAAGTTCTAGTCGTTTTTCAGTGTGTTTTTCCGAAAATTTTGGAAAATTATCCAAACTTTAAATTTCAAAAAAAAATTCCAAAAAAAAATTGTTTTTTTTTTAAGGTTTTTTTGTTTCAAAACGTTTCTATAAACCACCCAAAAACTTAACAAACATTGGTGTATTGCTAAAAAAAATAAAAATGCCAAAAGATTCCCCAATTGTTCCAAAAAAAAAAAAAAAAATTTTTTTACTTGTCCACGTGGAGTTCACGAGGGGGTGGGAATTCAAAAAATTATGATTTTTTTTTGCAAACTTTGCAATTTTTTGATTTTTTTCGCATCATATTTAGAATTATTCAGCATTTTCACTACTTTTTAACCAAAAAATTCAGGCTAAAGTTGAAGAAAACATTTTTTTTCGATTTTGGAAAGTTTTTGTTTCAAAACTTCCTGAAATAAATATTTTTAAGGCAAAATAGCATTGCTTCATATGTTTTAAGCTTTGTTGTTGTTGTTGTGTGTTGTTGAGCGTTTCGAAAAATTTTTCAAAATTAAAAAAAAAATTGTTGGTATAGAAAATATATTTTTCCCAAATTTTCCAGAATCCCAACAGGCTAATTTTTTTTTTACTTGTGACTTGTGACCCTGAATTAAATTTCACTCACCATATTCGGCTTCAGTCCACTTGGCACCCATGCGTACTCATCCAGGGCACATCCACTATCATCGTCAGACGTCGAATGGCGGTGAGCATCGGCGGCGATTCGAATTCTAGAGGCTGGTGAGAGCCCACCCTGAGCTCTACGCAGCTGAGAATGGGCTAGATGATCGGCTTCTAGACGACGTCGACGGATACGATCGGTCATCTGAAAATTGGGGACTGGGATAGTAAAAGCTCAGATAATATATAAAATGGCAAAATTTTCGTATATAAAGGTGAAGAAACTGGAGAAAATATAGCAAGATCTTTAAGAAAATTGGGTAAATAACTTCAGATTTCAGGAAAAAAAAGAAAGTTTTGTATGTTTAAAAAAATGTCTGAAAATTTTTTTTTTTAAGTTTCGGAAAATCAAAGAATTTTTACTATTTTTAAGCATTGTCAAATTTTTTGAAACCGTAAAAGTTTTAAAAGTGTTTCCCTCAAATCCCCGAAAAAAAACCGAAAAGGCAAGTCTTGTCACTTTTCAACACATTTTCACCATCACTCGACCATAAAAGTGTCAATCACCCACCGATGGCACGGCACGCCACCGCCAAAATCCACTAGATTGGACCGGTCGCGCCCGCCGCAATTCTCATCAATGAAATCTGAATCGTAACGCAACGTAACGTCTTCTAATTGGAAGAAGAAGAAGAAGAAGAAAAAGAAGGGGCTGTACCGTTTACCCTTTTGTTTATGCTAATTTGATACGGCCTTGAAAGTGCCGAAAACACGCGCACACACTTTCTCTTGTTATTATATCTAGAACCGCCAAAAGTTGAATGGTAGAGAAATAACCTTAATGATTACTGACAAATAAAAAAAGTTTAATAGACTTGTAAGTTTTCTGAAACAGTGAAAAAAAATGATTGAAAATCTTTTGTTTTGTTTTTTACTGTTTCTGAGACTATTGAAATTTGTTTTTCTTGATTATTTTTAATTTCTATTGTTTTTTCCCTTATAATCTCTTGTAAATAAGACCGATCTCTTAGAGAGTCGTACTTTCTCGTGGGCTCGGCTAACCTCTAGGGTGGGTTGCGCTCAGGCTCAGTAGTTTTATACACAAGAGATTTTTAATTTTCAGATAAGATACGGTTCGAAAGAAAAAATATATTAAAAATGCTCTTGAAATGACTAAAAACCGCCACTTTTTTTCAAAAATTCCAGATTTTTTATTTGTTTTTGGGCAATTTTTTCTTTTCTGTTAAACACCGCTAAAAATGTATAATAATTTGTTTTAAATAGCTTTTAAAAAAATTTAATTTTAACCCAAAAAAGTTATATTTTAATTTTGAAACAGTGAACATTTTTAAGGAAAAAAAATTTTTTTTGTAAAAAAAATGTTTTAAAACGAGAAATTTAGAGAAAAACTGTGTAGAAAATAATAAAAATTAGCAACAATATTTTTTTTGTACAAAATGTTTTCAGTACAAAATGTGCAGAACAAATAAACAAACAGCAAAAAAACTGGAAAAAAATTTTGAAACAGCAATGTTTTTTTTTCAAAGTTTTTAAAAACTTTCTAAAAACCGTAAAAAATCCGGCACAAAAATGTGAAGTCAGGGCCCTGTGATTATGATTCACGTGCGTAACAAAAACTGAGTCATCTTTTAGTGCAGTGCATACAAGGAAAATTAATCAAAAATTGTGTGCTGACCGGAATTGGGGGAATTCAGGAAAGTGAGCACAGAAAAGTGTGAAAAAATCACAAAATACAAGAGGCTTTGCGCTTCGCCTAGCCTCCAACTAGGTCCGCCCCACTTCCCCCCGGGAGACGCAGAGAAAGTGCGGGAAAGTGGGCGGAGCCTAGCAAGGAGGACCTCTGTGTTTATACAGGACCTCAAGAGGTTGGGTTGGAGGGTGACAGGTGTTATGATACATTGGTACTAAAAAGATGCTTATCGTAGTGTGCGTTGTGTTGCCATTGGGGGTAAGGGGTTACTTTTAGGGAGATTATAAATGGGTAGGTTAGAAAAACAAAGCTTCAAGCAAAAAAGTTTGAAAAAAAAACGTGAATAAAAGATTTTTTGAAACAGTGAAAAAATTGTTTCTTTGTGAAATTAATTTTTTTTTTTCATTTTTAATATTTTGTGAGCCAAATATTAAAAATTATGAGTTTTTTCAAATGAATAAACAATAAAATTCAACCATTTAACTATGGCCCAAACGAAAGTACCAACCAAGTAGAAAATTAAAATCTTGTAAAATTTCAGTAAAATTATTGAAACAGTAAAAATTTTCAAAATATTAAATTTTTTTCAGTGTAATATTTAGATTTTTCGTTACTTTTTGAGCATTTTTGCATATTTTTCCTCAAATTTACATTGTTTTTGTTTACGCAAAGTATGATAGGTCAATTGAATTAATTTTTCTGAACAAGCACAAACAAGCTCCCAAAAATAAATCGATAAAAATTTTGAAACAGTAAAAAAGGTTTTTTTTAATTTAATTTTTTTTATTTTCAGCGATTTTCAACATTTTTTCAAGACAAAAATGTCCAAATTTTTACATACAAAGTCTAAAAACTGTTCAGCTCGCTTTCTAACAGCCCTGTGTCTTCTTATTGGCGGTAAAATAAGGTTGAAGGGAGAGATGTTATCGCTGGTTTTCGATTATCTATTCATAAAATGTGTGGTGTAGAGCACACCTTTTATGATCCTTCTCCCCCAGAGTTGTGACTGACTGCGCGGCTCTTTTAGGTGTGGCTAGATGCGATTTTAGATTGCACGGAATATTAATGAGCTTGTCATCAGCATCATCGACTAGTCTATTTATGGTTAGAGAACATAAGAGATGGATAGACAGACAGAAAAACATAAAACTAACAATAACCTAAAAACCTTGAGAAACGTGAAAAATTAAAAAAAATTTTAAAATTTCCAAAAAAAAATTATAAATTTTTCGTGTACTACACGTGGAGCCAAAATGCAGAATTTTTGAACATTTCACCGATTTTTTGGATTTTTTCAGAGATTTTGCTTTGTTTTAAGTTTTTCAATCATAGAAACAATCACAATAGACTAAATATACAAGTTTAGGACAAGTTTGAATAGATTTAAACGGAAAAAAAATTCAAAAAAAAGAGGAAAGAAAATTTACAGTTTAACGGCTCAAGATTTCCCAAACAGATAGGCACGGGGCTCATAAAACAGGCAATAAATTGGCGACACGGTTTTCACACTTTTTTCGAGGAGAAATAGAGGCGCGCCGCACCGCGTCGACACCGAAGACAGCCGGATAAGAGAGGGTGACGGAAAAAATGAAATGAGAGGTTTTCTGAGAGGGCTGTGCAGGCTCAAAAAAGCAATTAATAAATTAAAATGTGAAACTTTGTGTGAAAATAAAGAAAAGGGTTGGAAAATAGAAGTTTTGAAATTTTTAAAATTTTGAAAATAAAATATTTTTTTTTCGTTTCAAAATTTTTTGGGTTGCAAAAATTTTTTTTTTTTTGGGATTTTTTGCTAATTTATCTTTGTTTGTCTTGTTTTTTGACAAGAAAAAACAGTATTTTTGAGTTTTTTATAAAAAACAAGCAAATATTGTGCAGAAAAAATAATAACAAATTTTTTTTGACAAAATTTTCAAAAATTCAAAAAAAAAAAATTTTTTTAATGCTTGGTTTTTTCTGGTATCTTGTTTGTTTTTTTTTTCACTGTTAAAAAAATTATAATCTGATACTGCGGTTATAAAATACCGAGTAATTTTGAAAAAAAACATTTTTTTGCAGTTTTTTTTTTTTGGAAAATCAAACAAAAAAAGTTCAGTCAAAAATATTTTCAGTTTTTCTAATTTTTTAACTTCACGAGACTCGAAAATTGATTAAAAACATAAAAAATCAAGTAAATTATACTTTTGAAACCAAATTTTTTGAATTTACACAAAATTTCCAAGAAAGAAAATTTTCCAAAAAAATTTTTATTTTTTTCTAATTGAAAATTTTCTTTTTTCAATTTTTAGGATTTGAGCCGTGATTTTGTTCACAGTTTTCATTTTCATGGTCTAAACACCACAAACCAGTGCAATTTCTCATAGCAGAAATTGCAATCCCGTTAATTTTTCTGACGAAAAAGGTCAAAGTTGGTGGCCGAAATCCAATTTCCAAACTTTTTTTCCTCAGTTTTGCATTGAAAATCTCAATTCTCAGTTCCCAATTCCCATTCTCAGCGAAGCGAAGCGAAAAAAAAATCAGAGAATTATGAGAATCGAAAAGGGCGATGACCGTTAAATTGTTGTGGTGAAAAGAGGGAAAAAACTGTGCGAAATGAGGGAATTTTATAGCTATTGGGCAGTTTAAGAGGCGTAAAAGGACAAGAAAAATACAAAAAAAAGGCCAGGGACATGGGGATTGGAACAGAAAATTGAAAAAATAATTAATTTTATAATAATAATTTTTTTTGTGTTTCAACATTTTTTTTCTGGTTTTTTTTTAATATTTTTATTTATTTGTTTTGTTTATTTTAATTAATTTCACGTGTAAAAAATCAGTAAAATTGTCATTGAAAAGTTGCAATAAAATTACGTTTTCCAGTACTAAAAACCAAAAATGGGAAAAAAATTGAAAAAAAAAATTCAAAAAAAAAATCGTAAAAAATTTTCTCTTCCCCCTACTCGTTTCTTTTATTTTTTATACAATACACGACATACGCCTTGTCAGCTTTTCAATAAAAACTGTACAAAAATCGTAGGAAAAGATGTCAAAAGTGGCGATGGCGGTGTGGCCGGTAAAATAATAATAATAATACCGCATCCACAGCGACGTTCGTTCCCTCTCTTTTTGAACAGAGAGTACCTTGAAAAATAGTGTTGATAAAAAGGAGAGAGCCGAGAAAATGAGAAGAAGAGTAATCGAGAGGATAGTGATAGCGGGTGGGGCCCCCCATAAGTAGTTGTATTATAAATAGAGAGTGGTCAACTCTTGTTGACTTTTCTGATCGGCCGGCGATGGTGAGGGGGTTAGAGGGTGTGATACTGTTGGTGGACATTAGATGAAGAAGGCCAGTAAGACTGGTAGAGCAAAACGGGGAAAATTTGGAAACACAATTTTTTTGAAACAGTAAAAAATTTTTTTTTTTAGTTTTATTTTCAAATTTTTAACTAATTTTAAACAATTTTAGCAATTTTTGTTAATTTTGTTGTTGCTAAATAAAAAAAACCTGTAACGTTTTGTAATTTTGGTTGTAATCTGTAACACAGTAGAACTGCCTAAAACGAAGCTGAACAATTTAAAAAAGAAAAAAGGAAAAAGAAAACTGCTTGAAATTGAACTCAAAATCACGCTATGAGTGAAATTTTTGAATGCTTAAGTTTTTTCTGGGTAAATACAACTTTAACTGAAACAGATCTATTCCGCAATAGCGCCGCTTTGTTACAATCTTTTTCAAAAATAATTTTTAAAAATTTCTGTTTCAAAATTTTAACACCATAAAATTTGAATAAAATTTTTTTAATAGGCCGAACGTTTGCGTGGTGTGTAATTATTCTTAGTAAGGAGCGTTGCAAACTTGCTTTTTTTGCGCAGTGAAAAACGCGGCACCATTGGCGACGTGAGAGTGCAGAAAATTTAGAGAGCTTTGCTCTGATTTCTCTGAATTTCACTCAATCCAAATGCAGGCACTGTTTAGTTTACTGTGAGATTGGTACAGATTTGCAGAGTTTCATACCAAGTATACCAAGAAACTGGATTTTTTTAATAAATGATTTAATTTTCGTGAAGTTTTTAAGCCAAATTTTTGAATTTCACACGTTTTTTTCACTTTTTTGCATGTTTTAATTTGAAAAAATGTTTATTCAACATTTTAACTATCTTTTTGCTTGTTTTCTTTACTTAAAAAAAAATTCTTTTTTTTATTTATTTTAATCGTCACAAGTAAGTAAAACAGTTTAAAACTTTCACTGTTTCACAGTTTTAAGGTTTATTTTTCACTGTTCAAATTGTGTTCAATGATGGGCTAAAGCTAAAAATTATTATATTATCAATTCAATATTCTTGCCGGTTACAATAGGATTTCACGCGAAAATTCTGCAAACACCACAGTTATTTTGAGAAATGAGAACGCCACGTGTCGCCACACTCACTCAACGTTTTTTCATTGCATTCAGTTGAAAATTAAAACAAAAACTGAGGGGGTGTGGCCATAAATTTTCCGCGTGAACTCTTGTGGTGGCCGGCAAGAAGATTGAATTGATAATAGATTTTGTCGAAGGTGCTTTGGAAAAAAAACACCCGTTTGCTAAAAAACTAGCGAGTATCTGAAACTTTGAAAAAAACATTAAATATTCCAAAAAAAATTAATTTTTTTGTTCTTCTGATTTTTCAACGATTTTTTGGCATTTCTTTGGGGTGACATTTTTCTTTTTTTAACATTTTTTTCTGTCTAAATCCAATCAAATCATAGTTTCTTTGTGTATAAGGCTTCTAAAAGAAAATGTGAGTTTGGTTTTTAAGCCTAATACACAAAAAATTAGTTTGCCGCAAAACCATTGACATCAAAACAAAAACAAAAAACATCACATCAAATAAATTTTGAAATGGTGAAAAAAGCAGAATTTTTAAACTTTTTTTTGGAATTTTTTGGGATATTTTCAGAAAATTCCCGAAAAAAACCACTGAAACATGGTGAATTTGAGAAAATTTTAGAAAAAACAACTCAATAAATCAATAAAAATGAGTCGTTTTTAAAAAATAATGTTCGAAATTAATTTCTGGAATTTTTTTGAAAAATTAAATTTTCAAAAAAAAATTTTCATACACAATTAAAATTTCAAATTGCTCAAAGAGAAATAACTGTGCAAGAAACTAAACTAGATTGATATAGAATGAAATTTGTAACAATCGGATTGAAAATGAACGAAATGAAGATGAAGATGATCACATCTTTTTGCCTCCATTTTCTCCTATTTTCTTGTGGTCCTTCATTCGAGAGCAAAACGGCCACTTATCGGTCCTCGCGCCGTTGGAGGAGAAGAGAATGAAGAAGAAGAAGAGAGGGAAATTTATATTATTATGTAGATCAAATATTTTAAACTTTTGAATGCCTGCCTGTGTGTGCTAGCTGCCCAAAATGTGATGGGTTTGATTGATTTGTGGCGGGAAGATTGGATTGCGCCGCCAAATCGTTGGGTGATTAAGACGTGTTAAAAATGGAGCAATCAGCAAAAAAATATAATTTTGATTCAAAAACCCATCAAAAAATATATGTTTCAATCTTTAAAATTCCAAAAAAAAAAACCTCGTGTACTCCACGTGGAGGAATGCCAAAAAGTTGTTTTTAAACTTGTTTTTTTGGTTACAAGATGCCAAAAGTGCGCATTTGTCATAAAAATGCGCACTTCTTCCTTGAAATTCGAGAAAAAAAAAATTAATTTTGACAAATTCAATTTTTTTTTTTTCAATTTTTTTTTTCAACATTTCTTTTTAAAAAATTTTGTGACAAAAGCAATTTAGATTGACTTGGTAGGTTTTTAAAAATCAAATAAAAGCAAAAAAAAAAGAAAAATAAGCTATTAATAGCAAAAACCCTATTTTTCCCCTCAACAATTTTTTTAATTTCGCAAAGTTTAATGAAACACAAAAATTTTCAAATTTTTGATGAGGTTTTTTTTCGTTTTATTTCTGAAATAAAGAGTGTTAACGTGTCTTTTCAAACCCAAAACAGCAATTACGGCGCAAAAAAACCAAAAAAATAGCAGAAAATCCCAATTTTAGATTTTGGATTTTTGAATTCCCGCCACCTCGTGTACTCCACGTGGAGGAACATCAAAAATTGTTTTCAAAAGGTTTTTATGATTCAAAATTGCCAGAAACACGTTTTTTAACATCAAAATTAATTTTTTTTTTCTCGGAAAATTTGATATTTAGAAAAAAAAAATTTTTTTTGGAAAAAAATTTTTCAAAAAAAAAATGATTTTTTCCCCAAAACTTGGCATTTTGATTTTTTTTTCTATTAGAACAAAAATAACTGTTTTAACAACAATAATTCACAAAATAAATGCCAATTTTTCAAATTTTTAAAGATTTAAAAAATTTAAAAAGTTTTTTGAAGTTAAAAAAAGTTACAAAAAAAAAGTTGTATGTTTTTTCAAACTTATTTATTCTTCAATTAGTCAATTATCGTTTTGGTATCTTTTTATACAAATAAATGAATAAGAGCCGCTAAAAAACGTGAATTGGCCAAAAAAAAATTTTTTTTTTTTTCAATTTTTTCAGAAACAGAAAAAAATGTGTTCCTTTCAAAAAAATCTTTTTTTTTCGATTTAAACAATCGAACAATGATGATAAAAAACGATACAAATGTGTTATTTTGTGTGTGCGCGCAAACACACACACACACATACTTTTTATAGCCGCACCGCGCCGAAGAATCGGAGGAGCGTAAAATTTTGTTTTGGTCGCTTGCTTGCAACCTAAAATAAATTTGATCTTCTTTTTTCTATTCTTTTCTTTACTTTTAGCAGAGTTTTTCAAATAAATATTTGTTGGAAATGTTTCAAAATATTTTGGAGAAGGGGGAACAAACATGGAAGCATAGAAAGGAAGAGGAGAGTGAAAAATAAGAATGAAGCAAAAAAGGAAAAGATTACAAATGGAACCAAAGAAAAAGAGGGGAAAAAAAAGATTAAGACCACACTTGTGATTTTCTACTTTTTTGGGAATGAAAAATTGAGGAAAATGTGAAAAAATTGGGAAAAAAAATTTCTCTTTTTTTTTTGAAACTGTAAAAATTTAATATAATTTATTATCATAATTTTTGACATTTTTTTAAATTTTGAACAATGTTTAATCAAATTGCGGGCGTTATTTTTAATCACAAGTCATAACAAACAAACAAAACAAAAATAGATGCCTTAAGCACTAAAATTCAAGCTTCTGAAACATGAAAATTCGAAATAAAAACAGCAAAAAGGCCAATGAGAAGATTCACATCTTGTAGTATATGTGTCCTTTTCACTCAGAAACAACCGAAAAGGATGCGCAGCGCATGCGCCGTTCGTTCCGTTCGTTCGTTTTCTCCCTCCCTCGCCCAGATTTTATCATGTTTTCGTGGTCCGCCACCCCCACGCCTCGGAAAACGATTTATTACCGACCTACCCTACACGCCTCTCTTAATCTCTTTTCTTCTCATTTTGTTCACGTTCCTATTCTTATTCGCATTCAGAGCAAGCGAAAACAGCTTTAAAAGTCCAAAACAGTGGAGAGTGAGGTGTACGGTAGACCCAAAAGTCCGCAAACACCATCGGTGGCGGGAATTTAAATTTTTTTAGAAAAAATTGCGGGAAATTGTATTTTTCACGTTTGAAATGTGTTATAAAAAATGATGAATGAATGAAAGATTTAGCGAAAAATTCAACTTTCCGCCATCTCGTGTACTCCACGTGGACTTTCGTCTTTTGTTCTAATAAATATTAAAGTTATCTAATATTTTGGCATAGTAGGTGTTTCTGAAACAACATCTTCACAAATATGGTTTTCACAAATACAAATTAATAAAATTGAGGAAATTTTTGAATTCCCGCCATCTCGTGTATTCCACGTAGAAAATCAGGATTTTTTGGGAAAACTATCGGTTCTTGGTGGAAAAAATGTTTTTTTGGTTCAGGAACTTGAAATAACAATTTTTTAGCTTGGAAAGGCCAAAAATTGAGTAAAATTTTCAAGATCCCGCCACATCGTGTACTCCAGGTGGACGATCTGGTTTTTTAGTGAAAATATCGAATTTTGATGAAAAAATCAATTTCTTGATTCAGAAAAAGGGAATTGTTTCAGTTCTAGCCCAAAAATACAGAAAATTTGGAAAATATTTTGAATACCCGCCATCTCGTGTACTCCACGTGGACAATCAAGTTTTTATCGAAAAAACGTCGAAAAATGGAAAAATTTTATTTTGAGCGCAAAATAACAAAAAATCTGCAAATATTTTGAATTCCTGCCCTTTCGTGTACTCCACGTGGACTATCTGGTTTTTTAGTGAAAATATCGAATTTTGATGAAAAAGGGAATTGTTTCAGTTCTAGCCCAAAAATACAGAAAATTTGGAAAATGTTTTGAATATCCGCCATCTCGTGTACTCCACGTGGACAATCAAGTTTTTATTGAAAAACCCTTGAAGTGTTAGTGTTTTGAAGGGAACTTACGTTTTTTTGTTCAGAAAAATGAAAAAAATCGATTTTGAGCACAAAAGAACAAAAAATTTTCAAATTTTTCAAACTCCCGCCATCTCGTGTACTCCACGTGGACAGTATGGTTTTACGAATTTTTCTGTTCTTTAAGTAACAAATTGAATAACTAAAACGGATTAGAAAAACTTGTTTTCTTGTTTCAAAATATTTTTGAAACAGAAAAAAATTTTCATTAAAAAAATAAAAAACAGCGAAATTTTCGATTTTTCAGTGTTAAAACAGGTGGAAAATACTTGAACTTTTTTTCAAAATTTTAAAAACAAAACAGAATGGTTTTCAGTAACAAAAACAGCCGGAAAAGAGTGTTAAAAGCAAAGTTTTTTAAATTAAAATTTTTATTCGTATTTTTTAATTTTTTTTAATTTTTTTTAATCGAAATGAACTATTTTTTCCGTTAAAAAATTGAAATAATATTAGCAAAATATTCGTTATCAGCTTCAAAAAATTGTTGAAACAGTAAAAAAAAACTAATGATTTTTTAAAAAGGAAAAAACAGCGAAATTTTTGATTTTTTTGCTTAAAAAAAGCGAAAAAGGAAGAAATTTTTTGCACAATGAAAAAACAAATTAAAAATAGAGCTGTGAATCATATAAGTGGTTTAAAAAATTGAGAAAAGACGGAGAAAATAGGGTTAAAAATTTTTTTTTTAATTATTATTTAAAATTACCAATGATGCTCTTAAACATTTCGGAAACGTATTTACCCACGCAAATCTAGATTTCCTCACTCGATACTGATACTGTCCGGAAGAAAGAATGCGGAAATTGTCAAAATTTCTGTTTACCACTCATTTCCTACTCCCCCAGCCAGCTCATAAATCTGAGCAAGTCTATTATTAATTATTGAAAAGGAGCCCACAGACATACAAACAAACAAGCACTCTTGGAGGCGCTTAGAGCTCAAACGGCCAAGAGCATCTGTTGCTAGTCGGGACGGGCGGGGCAGGGCAAAATCATGCGGATCAGACCAGCCACACACACATCTGGCAGTTATGGTCCCTGACACTGAGCACGAGCATAAAATTAGTGCGGGAGAAGAGTTTTGGGTACTTTAAAATGGTTGGGGTGGTGTTTGATGGGTGGCCGAGGTATTGCAGTTTCGTGGCCTAACTTTATTCGTCCCTCTTAAACTGGATAATTGGTGGCCTAACATTTCTAGGCCACGTTAAAATCACCTAGTCATGTCTTGAATTTCAAAAAATATCCCTTTTAACTTCAAAAAACGCAAAACTCGCGTTCATTAGTGTACGGTAGTCCCAAAAGTCCGCAAACACCGTGAGTGGCGGGAATTCAAAAATTTGTTTTCAAATTTTGGTGAAATTCGGGTTTTTAACTCGAAAAACTTGTTTTTGAGTCAAAAAAACAAAATAAAGGATGAAAAGTTTGAATTCCCGCCATCTCGTGTACTCCACGTGGACAATTAATTGTTTTCTTCAATTAGCGTTAAAACATGATATTTTAGCTGCTGAATTTGAATTTAAAGATCTTTAAACTCAAAAAACATGCGTTTCCAGCAAAAAAAACACCAGAAATTCAAAAATTGTCAATTTCCCGCCACCTCGTGTACTTCACGTGGACAAACTGATTTTTGGTCAAAAAATTATCGAAATAGTGGTTTTTCAACCCAAAATTCACATGTTGCGTGAAAAAACCAAGCAAAAAAATTTTTTCCGCTGAAAACCTGAAAAAATTCAAATTCCCACCACCTCGTGTACTCCACGTGGACAATTTAACTTTTTTTGTCTAAAATCATTAAAAGCATGGTATTTTGGTCTCAGAAGTCAAATTTTTAGTTTCTAAAACTATAGTAACACTCATTTTTACTGAAATAAATATAAATTTCAACAAAAATTTCAAATAACCGCTTTCTCGTGTACTACACGTGGACAATCAAATTTTATCTACAAATAATGTAAAAACATGGTATTTTATTGCTGAATTTGAATTCGAAGATCTTTAAACTCGAAAAACGTGCGTGTCCAGCAAAAAAACACCAGAAATTCAAAAATTGTCAATTTCCCGCCACCTCGTGTACTCCACGTGGACAATTTAACTTTTCTGTCTAAAATCAACAAGTGCATGGTGTTTTGGTTTCTGAATTTGAATTTTTGGTTTTTTAAATTAGAGAAACATTGATTTTGACTGAAATGAACAGAAAATTGAACCAAATTTTTAAATCCCTACCACCTCGTGTACTCCACGTGGACAATCGTTTTTTTTTGTCTAAATTCATCAAAAGCATGGTATTGGTTTCAGAATTTAAATTTTTGATTTGTAAAAATTGAAAAAACAGTTTTTCAGTTAAAAACCACAGAAATTTTGGAAAAAAATTGGAAATTCACAAAAATTTCAGAAAAAAAAAATTTTTTTTTCGTTTTTTTTTCTATTGCCCATTGTTAACCTAATTGTCTTAGACCGTCTAAAAGTTTTATTAAAGTGTCGTAAATGTTCAAAATGTCGGAAAAATTGCACATTTCCAACTTACAATTAATAATAAGTTTTCAAGAGAGAGAGAGAGAGAGAGCCATGGAAATAGCATTTTGAGGGCCTGACTTTTTTAGGCCTTCTCAAGTGATGGCCTAGAAATAGCTAGGGCATTTATTCTAGTCAATGTAGTTTTTCAAACTCAGTTAATCCCTATAGTTACCGACCGGCTTACCACAAATTGGCATAAAAGTCATAAAACTGGGGTTCCTTCGATTTTCTCGGATTTTCCCCATAAAACTAATCCAACCTTGAGCCAAATAATTAGTAGTGTGCCAGATCAGACACAAGGTAATTACCTCTATAGTAACTGCCTAAATTAATTAATTGATAACCTACCAACCCAAGAGTAACTATTCTCGATATTATCACGGGTCTCGGACGTTTCGAAAGTGTGACGTTTCGAAAGTGCGACGTTTCGAGTCGCGGTGCTGGCACACAATCTGTTTTTTTCAAAGCTTTTTATAAAATTGTCATTAAAAAGCTTTTAAGAATGATTTTGAGCAAAAGCCGCGACGAAAAAATGCAGAAAAACTTTCGAAACGTCGCACTGTCGAAACGTCACACTTTCGAAACGTCCGAGAGCCATTATCACGCCCCCCCCCCGCACCCGCTAATAAATCTTCCCCCGCCAATCCTGTCACATTCTCTTAATAAAGATCGCATATGGATATCACATATCCTTGCCTCTCGCGTCTTTCTTTCCGCGCGGTAAATCCGCGCGGAAAGCCGCGTCGCTTTGAAGTAGCCGACGACTCTTGAGAGAAGGTCATTTGAAGTGGAGGGATACGATTTCGTGGGGTGGACTGGAATAGTGAATAGTTGGATTTCCGTTTTTTTATTAACAAAATTTAGAAAAAAAAATGCATTTTTCAACATTTTTCTGAGCAGCCAATCAGAAGCGTTGGCTCCGCCCACATTTACCTCATCGTCACCAATGAGAGCTTTGCCATTTGCATGTCTATGAACAAAATTAGGAAAATTTTTTATTGAAACGTTGAAAAAGCCTCATACATTTCTTTTGAATTACTTACTTACTTACTTACTAAAAAAAATAAAAAAATTTCCAAAATTTTCGAACAAAAAATGAAACTTTTTTTAGAATTCAAATGACTATAAATGTGAAATAAACACATTTTTGCATTAGTTTCAACCAAAAATAGCCAAAAAACTACCGAAAAAACTGAAAAATAGACAATTGAATTTTTGGCGCTCGTGTACTACACGTGGACAATCTTTTTTACAAATTTTAAAGGTTTTTTTTTAATTTTTTTGGGTTTTTGAAGCGAATTTTGATGAATTAAAACAAAAAAGAAAGAATTATCGATTGCTTTTCAAAAAAATGGAAAAAAATTTGGAAAAAAAAAATTCTATAAAAATTTTTGTTTTATTTTTTAATTTTTCTTGCTATTTTAAACAACCACATTGAATACTGACAACGAAAACCACGTTAAAATTCCTGGAAAAAAAACACAAAATAGCTTACAAAAATATCAAAAAATTGCGGAAATTTGAAAATTTTGCATTTGTCGACTCCGTGTACTACACGTGGACTAACCTTTTTTGAATTTTTGAAAAATTATTGAAAAAACTGCAGTTTTTTTTTTGCGTTTTTTTTAGCATAAATAGAGTGGTTTTGATAATTATTTTAATGTAATTTTGTTTAAAAAATTGAAAATAAATTTCAAAATTTTTCAAAAAAAAATTTTTTTTTGTTGAATTTGTTGTTATTTTAAACAATCACATTGAAAACTGAGAACAAAAACACAATAAAATTTTCAGGAAATGCAGAAAAAAGTCTCAAAAAATCCTTAAAATTGCGAAAATGTGAAACTTTTGAATTTGGCGACTCCGTGTACTCCACGTGGACAAACTCAAAGTCTTCTTTTTTTGATTGTTGAAAATTTTTATTCAATTTTTGCCAAATCTGAATATTTTTCAATGACAACTAGGACGAAACTAATTATAGAATCATGTTTAAAATATGAAAAATAATTTTAAAAAATTTTTTTTTCAAAAATGTATTGAAATTTAGTATTTTGTGTACTACACGTGGACAATCCAATTTCTAGATTTTCAATTGAAAAACACGTTTTTTAACTTTCAAAACCGCAAAAAAATCCCGAAAAAAAAAACAAAAAAAAACAAAAAATGACAATTTTTGAACTTGGCGACACCGTGTACTACACGTTGACAAGCCTTTTTTGAATTTTCGAAAAATTATTGAAAAAACTGTCGTTTTTTGCGTTTTTCTAGCATAATTAAAACAATTTTGATAATTATTTTAATGTAATTTTGTTTAAAAAAAAAATTGAAAATAATTTTCAAAAAATCGAAAAAAATCGAAAAAAAAATTTTTTTTTTTAAATTGTTTTGTTATTTTAAACAATCACATTGAAAACTGAAAACAAAGCCACGTAAACACTTCTGGAAAAAAACACACAAAACTGCCAAAAAATCATTAAAATTGCGAAAATTTGAAACTTTTGAATTTGTCGACTCCGTGTACTCCACGTGGACAAACTCATTTTCTTCTTTTTTTGATTGTTGAAAATTTTGATTCAACTTTTGCAACTCCTGGATATTTTTCAATAAAAACTAAAACAAAACTAATTAAAGAATCATGTTTAAAATATGAAAAATAATTAAAAAAAAAATTTTTTTTCAAAAATGTTTTGAAATTTAGTATTTTGTGTACTAAACGTGGACAATCCAATTTCTAGATTTTCAATTGAAAAACACGTTCTTTTAACTTTCAAAACCGCGAGAAAAACCGGAAAAAAATAACAAAAAATAACAAAAAATGACAATTTTTGAACTTGGCGACACCGTGTACTACACGTGGACAAGCCTTTTTTGAATTTTTGAAAAATTATTGAAAAAACTGGGGTTTTTTGCGTTTTTCTAGCATAAGTAAAGCAATTTTGATGATTATTTTAATGTAATTTTGTTTAAAAAATTAAAAATAAGTTCCCAAAAAAAAAAAATAATAAATTATTTTCAAAAATTTTCAACTTTTTTTGTTTAAATTTGCTGAAAATTTGAACATTTTTTGATTTTTACTAACTCATGTAGCATTGTCAATCACAACATAACACGTGAAAGCTGTATTTTTCTATTTTTCTCTGCGTCTCTTAAGCTTTCGCTGCGACACCACGAGGCCGTGGCCGCGGCCGAGGAACCGCGCGTGGCCGACTTTCCTATGTTTTTGGCTCAATCTATGGCTATAACGCGTTGAAAAATGCGCTAGAAAACAGAAAAATCACTGAAAACTACGACAAAAAAAAACGAAAAAATTTTTCAAAAGAAAAGAAATTTAAAACTTCCATGCCGCCAGGAGGCAGCCGCAAATTATTATTATTCCACCTGCTATTTGTCTCATTATTTGTACAAACACATGCACAATGACCTCGGCAAACTTTTGCGGTGGTCGCTGTGGCCTGTGACTGATAGACAAACAGGGCAGACAGTTGACGGGGCGCTCACGCGCGAAACATTGCACATTTTGGTGCTCTTCAGAATGAGAGAGAGAGCTCTTCATGGCCATGCTCACAATGGATCGTATTTCACAGAAGCGCCGAAAAGATGATGGGCGACACCAGACATGATGGATTTGTTTGGGGTCGTGGGTGTAACAATTTTGAAATCTTTGCCCTTTTTTTCACTTTTTCACTTTTTAAATTGTTTGAAAACTGCGAAAACCGTGCCAAAAACTTGACAAAACTCTTAAAAACCCAAGAAAAACTTACAAAAACCCTAGAAAACCAACAAAAAACAAAAAAAAAACCACGCAAAAATCATGAAAAACCGATAAAACCCAAGAGCCAGGATTACTGTAAATTCAAAAGTCCGCAAACACCATCTGTTCACAAAATGTGTTTTTATTGGATGAAATACAGTGTTTTCAATCGACTTGCGACATGAAAACGCAAGTGTGCATTCACCGTTCTGTCTGCGTCTCTTCAAATATCACTGTGTTCGAGTGGTCGCGCACAAAAAAGTGGGCGGAGTCTCGCGTTCTCATGTCGCAAGTCGATTGAAAACACAATAGAGGTTGTGTAACTTAAAAACAAGTTTTTAACAGTAAAAACCAGAAATTTGAGCGAAATTTTCAAATTCCCGCCTTCTCGTGTACTACACGGGGACAATCAATTTTTCTCCAAATGGTGTTTAAAAATGGTATTTTAGCTGCTGAATCCGAATTTAAGGTTTTTTAACCCAAAAAACACGCGTTTGCTGCAAAAAAAAACCAGAAATACAAAAATTGTAAAATTCCCGCCGCCCCGTGTACTCCACGTGGAAAATCCATTTGAAAACTATTTTACTTTAGCTGCTGAATTTAAATTTTTTGGTTTCTAAAACTAAAAAAACACTATTTTCACTTCAAAACAATCGAGCATTGAGAATTTTTCAAGTTTCCGTCATCTCGTGTACTACACGTGGACAAACTTATTTTTGGTAAAAAAAATTATTGAAATTGTGGTATTTTAACTCGAAATTTTGAATTTCGGGTAAAAAACGAAGCAAAAAATACTTTTTCCGCTGAAAACCTCAAAAAAAAATTCAAAAAATTCAAATCGCCGCCATCTCGTGTACTACACGTGGAGAATTTGATTTTTATGCAAAAAGTGGTCAAAGTTATGGTATTTTGCATGGGAAACGTGTGTTTTTGAAAAAAAGAGTGGAAAATATATTTTCTAGCTCAAAAACATAAATTTGTAGAAAAAATAGGAAAATTTGGAAAAAAAAGTTTTTTTTTCAAAAAATTATTTAAAAAAATTGAAAATGTCGAAAATTGCCTGTTTTAGCTGAAAATTGAGATTTTTTGAGTTTTTATTGACTGGAAAGAATGTCTTCACGCCATAAACTAGAATTTTTTGTGGAATTTTTGAAATTGCCGCCATCTCGTGTACTACACGTGGAAAATCTGATTTTTTCAAAATTATTGGACAAGAAAAGCAAAAATGGTCTTTTTTAGCACATTAACTGTGTTAAAAGTATAGAAAAATGGATTTTGCAGCACAGAACAGCAGATAATTCATCAAAATTTTCAAATCCCGTCATCCTCGTGTACTACACGTGGAAAATGGGATTTTGGTTGAAAAAGTGAGTTTTTCCGTCATTTTTTAATGGAGAATCAATTGTAAGACAATATTATGATACACAAATGGATAAAATGGGGTTTTTGGGAATTTTTAATTTAAAAAAATTTTCGAGAATGAATATTTCTACCCATCGGAATAGAGACTGATCTTTGGAGTATAAAGCTTAATGGAAACATACTAGTTTTGAATGAGTATTGAAAAAGGTTTTAAAAACGGCTAAATAGCCGTTTTGAAACAAAGAAAAAAGTGTTCTTATGAGTGGGAAAAGGCGTCCTTTTGGAAAAAAATTGAAATTCAAAAAAAAAAATTTTTTTTTAATTTTTTAATTTTTCAAAGAGTCCTGATTGTGAGGTTTTATGGGATAATGGATATGTGTAAGAAACGTAGAGAAGCAGAGACGCAAAAAAATACATATTCACTGGAAGAAAAACGGTTTTCCTATCGTCATGGATTCGGTCTATTATTTACACTATATACAAAAGAAACACGAGTTAAACATAATAAATTGCGAAATACATTTAAAGAAAGGCCAGAAAACTACCAAATCAACTCCAACAGCCACATCTAACTAACCACGACAAGCCGAGAAAGTTTCCAAACTTCTCGTCTTTCTTCTTTTCTTTTCTTTCTTCCACCACCAAAATTTGGTGGAAGAAGGAGAATTTGAAACCAATCAACGTTTCGGTTCATTAAAAGCACTTCCGCGCGGCTCTGCCGCGCGGATACACTTTGAAAGAAAAGCGGAAACCATTGAAAATCGAGTTCAAATTTTGTTGAACTACTTTTTTGGATGGTGGGGGTTGATGGGGCGGAGAGCGGTGAAAGGGGTGGTATTTGAATTCGCCTTGTTTGTTTTTGTTTGAAAAAATCATAGAGGATTGTGTAGGTTTTTCTTTTATGGAAATGGAAGAAAATTTTGAGAAAGAAAAAAAGAAAAAATAATATTTTTTTTTTATTGAAATTTTGAAAATTTGTTTGAAATTTTTTTTAATAAATTAATTCTAACAGTTTTCCTGTGGTGTTAATTGTTATTGAAAAGCAATTTTTGAACATATTTGTGGCATTTTTTGCATTAATATAACCTAAAAATTGTCGAAAAATAGACATGAAAAAAATTTTCTTTTTTTTTTTGAATTTTTAATTTTTTTAAAAATATTAAAAAATTCTAAATGTCTATTTTCTAGATATTTAAACAGTTACGCTAATGAAAATCATTGTACTACATTTAATTTGACATTTTTGATCAAAAAACATTAATTTTTAACAAAATTTTTTGGGTAAAAAAATTGTTCTACATTTTTCGAGTAAAAAAACTTTTTTCAAAAATTTTTTTTCAAAGTTTTCTGATATTTAAAACAATTTTTTTGTTAGAAATTGCAGTTAGAACGTTTTTGAACATTAATTGTGACATTATCGATCAGTTTTTTATGCGAAAAAAAAATAATTTTTAAAAAAAAATTTTAATTTAAAAAAAACCTTTTTTTTTTGTTTTTTTTTCAAAAAATGTCAGATTTTTACTAGAATTTTCCGTTATAAAACATTTTTTGAACAACAAAGTTTACCTAGAATTGTCTAATTTTGTTCATTTTTCTTCAAAATTAAAGTTTAAACACACAAGAAAAAATTTATGTTTCAAAAAAAATAATTTTTTTTTAAATTTTTTTTCTTTCATAAAATCCTAAAAAGAGCACTAATGACTAGAAACACCGTATTTTTATCATTTTTAGACAATAAATAATAATTTCCTAACAAAATAACTCGTCAAAAAGATATTTAAAAAAAATAATACTGAAAAATTTGAAACAATTTTAAAAATTCAAAAAAAAAAATCTATGAATTTTCTTAAAACAAAACTAAGATAAACACTGCCTCAAAGTGACCACACTGGCAGACATGTGGCCTTTAAGTACATTTCAACATTTTTAAAACAAAACCAGTGTGTGAAAACTCGGCCAGGTGTCCGGCACATCATAAAGTGGTGTTGGTGTTGTTTTGTGATGGTTCGGGAGAGAAATAAAAGTGTAGAAAACTATGCTGTTTACACTAGGAAAACTGAGAAAAAAGTGGGAAAGTTGATTGTCCAAAAGGAGTACACGGGGGTGAGAATTTTCAAAGTTGATTTTTTTCTTTTTTGGGTTTTTTGGGTTTTTGGATTTTTATGGTTTTGATGGTTTAGGAGCCTTTTTTCTGGTTTCAGACATTTTTAGACGCTTTTACAAGTTCATAAAGCAATAAATTTCAAGAAAAAAAGTTTTTTGGAAAAAAATGTTTTTTTTTCCTGCAAAATTTTCACTTTTTTGGCATGAAAAAATCAACATTTTATCATGTTTTAGTGATGAATTTTACTGCAAAAACGCTAAGAAAGTGTTAAAAATCATGTAGTCAGCTGAAATGGGTCGTGTACTCCTTTTGGGGGAACGGGAAAATTTAAGAAAAAAATTTTGAAAATTTTTGAAAAAAAAAATTTACCGAAACTTTAAAAATTCAAAATTAATCTTCAAACTCCAGACACTGTTTTAAACCCAATAACAAACAATATAAACGTAAAAACACATCAAAACAAAATCCACAATCTCAAATTAAAATCAGAAAACTTTGGCGGACACGATTAGACGAGAGGGGATGCAAACTTTTATGAAAAGGGCATTGACGATGATTATATGATTTATAAACATTTCAAATTTGTTTAGATTCAAAACTGAGATATTTCGTCATCGTAGATGACATAATAGAGAGAATAGAATAGATCTTTGAAAATGTTGAAAATAGTGAAACTGAAAAAATATTTTCTAAAAAATGTTTTTTTCCTATTTTAAGTTTTGAAGTGTCATAAAAGCTAAATGGTAATAAAACACGTAAATAACAAAAACAAAAACTCCCTATTGCAACAATTCAGAAATTCTGGCTTGGTCCTCCCTAGTGTTCCCCATTTAAGGTTCTCCCTCCCTCTCTCTTCCTTCTCTTGTCCGGCAGCTGTTGCATGTGAACGAACATAAATAACTCTCATTTCGACATTGAAAATTAGTAGTTTTTAGGTCAGCGACACACTGTACCAGATCTGCCACCTAATCCTTGAAACTGGAAATATTTTTCTCCATCTATCAGCACCATCATACAAAAATCAGCACTTTATTAACTTTTTTTTTGTCAAAACGTTTCACTTTTTATGCGAGAGCAGTGTCATTTACGTGGCTATAAAAAATGTTAAAACACATTCCCCTTCCTCCTCCCGTGGGACCACTTCCCCCGTCAAAAAGAATAAATTTTTTGTCACGCATCACATCGCATGGCAAAAGTTGCGGCCGACAAAACATGACAAATTATTTTACGTTTTTCGTCCTCTCTGCAAAGTGAAAAAGCTTTGTGGTGTCAACATACCGAACCATGAAATATTGGTCCCAGCGGGACGGACGGGAGGTTGCCATTTCCGTGGCATTTTATTTCATTTTTGGGAGGGATTTTCTGTTCAAATAAAAAAACACAAAAAATTTGGAACGCTTCACGAATTTGCGTGTCATCCTTGCGCAGGGGCCATGCTAATCTTCTCTGTATTGTTCCAATTTTAGTATATGTTCTCGGAAGAACGAGGCTGGCAGCTATCGGTGGCGGTTATATACCCACCGGTAACATTGCAGCCGGCACCTCGCGGGTTTCGACAGCGGTGGTCATGGTGGCTAAATAAGAGACTGAAAGGATCAAAAATGCACTTTGTTAACGACGGCACTTATAAACCCACATTCAACCTTGCAGCCGACAACTCGCGGGTTCTGACGATCTTGGGCATGGTGGCTAGGTGAGAGACGCAGAGAGTGGTTTTCGGCGGGAAGTTTCATTTATTGGAATTTTTCGTGTTACAAGTTGTAAAAACGTCTGTTTCAAATTTTATTTGGAGAAATTGATGGAAAAATCAATAGTTCTTACAATTAGTAGTTAGCGACACTTTTGATTGGCATACACTGATTTCAAGAGTGGAAATGAGCCCCTGCCGCAGATTCCCGTAAAATCGTCGCCGTTCACCGAGTTCAAAGAAATTCCACCGAGTTGTTCGCGTTTAATGTAGCTGATCTAAAAGCAACATTTTTTTCGAAATTTTTTTGAATTCCCGCCCCCTCGTGTACTACACGTGGGCAATTTACGAAATGATATTTTGCAGATTTTTAGAGCACAAAAAAAACGTGGAAAAACAGTTTTTAGGAGAGGGGTAGTCACCTTGTACCGCAAATCGTCCACCATTGGCAGCGAAATGGTTCCATTCTCATGGGCCACTGATGACGTCAATGTCTCATAATCTGGCTCAAATTTGGCTCTATTCCCAACAGCAATACATGTTTCACCCTGAAATACACAAAACTTCACAAAAATTTAGAATAAAGAAGCAATTTTTTACCCACCTGTGTGATCCTCAACTTGTCCCCATTCTCCCTCAATTTCTCACCCAGCGAAGACACTTCCAGCACAATTTTTGCCGGTTTCAGCCCAAAATTCTGCCAAAGTCTCAAAAATCTCTCGGCCGACGGGAATTTTGGATCGGTTTGATTTTGGAAAAATGGCAGGTCCACTTGATTTTTGTCGCTCATTTTTAGGGAAATGTGCGAGAGCTTGTTGAGAAGAGACACAGAGTAGTAATTTGCAGGGGTGCGGGTGAAGTGAGAAAATCTAAAAAAAGTGAAAGTAAGTACACGAATCCATACAAAAATTTAAGTTTTGTAAAAAAAAAATGCAAAAAAATTATTATTTTTTTCCGTTTCAAAAAAGTTTTTTAAAAGTTCCAATTTTTTTAATATCTTTTTAAAAATTGATTTTCCACGTGTAGTGCACGGGATGGCGGGAATTTGAATTTTTGTTGATTATTTTTGCGTTTTTTAGAATTTTTTAATGTATTTATGGATTAAATAGAAAATAAATTCCCATAAAAAGTATATTTTTCAGTAAATTCCCGTTCCAAAAACCACATTTCTCAAAAACACTTTTACCACGGTGTTTTTGCAAACTTATTGACAATTTTCACATAATTAAAATAATAATAATAATCAATTTCCCACGCCTAGAAACAGAAAATGTGACTTTTCCCTTTTTTTCAGTTTCCAAAAATTAATTTTTTAAAAATTTTTAAAATTTACTTTTTCCACGTGTACTACACGAAATCAAAACTGGATTTTGATAAAAATTTTAATTTTTTTCCGTTTCAAAAAAAATTTTTAATTTTTTAACTTTTTTTTTTTAATATTGAAAAAATTGATTTTCCACGTGTAGTACACGGATTAGCGGTAATTTGAAATAATTTTAGGTTTGGCACTTTTTTAGGCTTTTAGGCTAAATTTGGAAACTTTTTTATTGTTTTAAAATTTTCCCGTTTCAAAAATTTCATTTCCACGACGTTTTTTTTATTTTTATTTTTCCAAATCCGCTTTTCCACGTGTACTACACGGGGTGGCGGGCATTCAAACCTCACTTTAAAATTTTTTGCAATTATCCGTAAATTGCAGTTCCAAAAACTTTGTTCTTTAATTTTTTTTTTTTTTCCCAAAACCAACCTCACTGCCAGAGTTTTAGCGCACCCATTCGCCGCCTTGGATTTCTCAAATTTCAGCGCTAATTTGCGTAGAAAAGTGTTGAAATAGATCTGAAAACTCGTATTTTTTAACGAATTTTCCCCGGAATTGCCATACATGATTTCCACGTCGAATCGCTTTTTCGCAATCCAATTGGATTCCCGAAAATTTGTGTTTTTCCATAGTTTTCATCACATTTTCAATAGCAGACGTCATGTTGTCTGAAAAGGAAGTTTGACTCCGTCCATTTTTGCAATTTTGTGGCGCGTTTTTCGCGGTTTTTGTGATGTTTTTAAGCCTTAAAAACAAAAAAAAAACACTCAGAAAACCAGAAAAACGCCAAAAAATGATCCAAAAAAGTGTGCCGCAAAGTTGCAAAAAACTGTGCCCACGTTGCAAAAGTGGGCGGAGCTTACATATGCCTCACCTCCCAAGATTGAGTTCAAATGTCGTTCAGAATCGCCGCACGAAATTTCCAAAACCATTCCACATTTTAGCATTTTTGAGCGCATGGATGTCTGTAACAGTTCTATTTTCAGCAGTTCTATTTCCTATCAATTCTTTTTTCTAGCAGTTCTATTTGCTAGCAGTTCTATTTTGTAACAGTTCTATTGTCTAGCAGTTAAATTTTCTAGCAGTTCTATTTTCTAGCAGTTCTATTTTGTAGAAGTTCTATTTGGTAGCAGTTCTATTTCTAGCAGTTCTAATTCCAGCAGTCCTTACCAAATTTCTGACCACCATTTCGTGATGAGAATCGTGGAAAGTCACATTTCCGCCAAGCGTCAATCTTGCCCGGTCCACGACCACCTCGGTGCACCGCTCGTACGGTAGAATGTCCGTTTTGAATAGTGCTGAAATTTGAATTCCCGCGCTTTTGTGTACTACACGTGGAAAATACAAAAAATTCGAAAAATCCCTAAAAATCGGAAAAATGTAATTTTTGCCGCATTTAATATTATTGAACTAATTATTACAAATTATATCTTGTAAAATTAAAAAATTTCAAAAAAAAATTTTGAATTCCCCCCTCCTCGTGTACTACACGTGGACAATCCAAAAAAAATGGAATTTTTTCAAATTTTTTGTTTGATTTAGCTCATTTAGATTGATTCTCAGCGGCAGAAACTGAAAAAAACCAATAAAAATTAGAAAATTTTTAAATTACCGCCACCCTCGTGTACTACACGTGGACAATCCAAAATTTTTGGAAAAATCGCTGAAAATTCAAAATTTTTTTGTTTTTTTTTAGAAACTTGTATTGATTATTAGCTAATAAACCTAATGATGAATTTTGAAAAAAATTCCGGAAAAATTTTGAAGTCCCGCCACCTTCGTGTGCTACACGTGGACAATCCAAAAATTTTTGAAAAAATTGGAATGTTTTCAAATTTTTGTATGATTTGTATGATTCAGCACAGCTTTATAGATTAGAAGCGATTGAAACTGAAAAACTCGAAAAAAAAACTATAACTAGTTGAATTCCCGCCACCCTCGGACAATCCAATAATTTTTGAAAAATCGCAGAAAATTCAATTTTTTTTTTGTTTTTTTTTTGGAACTTGTTTTGATTATCAGCTACTAAAACTGATAAAATTTTAAAAAATTCCAAAAAATTTTCAAGTCCCTCCGCCCTCGTGTACTACACGTGGACAATATTGAAATATTCGAAAAATCGCTGAAAATTCAATTTTTTAATGATTTGGCTCCACTTTATAGATAAAAAACAACTGAAACTGATTAACTTTTGAAAAAAGAGTAAATCATTTGAATAACCGCCACCCTCGTGTACTACACGTGGACAATCCAAAAAAGTTGAAAAAATTGCAAAAAAATTCAATTTGTGTTGTTGTTTTTTTCAAAACTTCTATTGATTTTCGGCGATTCAAGCCAAAAAATTCCAAAAAAAAAAAAACTAAAATTTTTGAATTCCCGCTATTCCGTGTACTACACGTGGACAATCTCAAAAAATTCGAAAAATCGCTGAAAATTCAATTTTTTAATGATTTGGCTCCACTTTATAGATCAAAAGCAACTGAAACTGATAAATTTTCGAAAATGTGTTAATAATTTTAATTACCGCCACCCTCGTGTACTACACGTGGAGAAACTTGGATTTTCAATTTTTGAGTCAATTTTTGAAAGATATGGTTTTTCTAGGTCATTTTTCTTGCTGAATATCACAGAAACAATGAAAATTCTTAAAATTCCTAACAAAAAACAAGTCAAAATCAACTCACGAACACTTTTGGCCAACTCGAACCGGCAACTGACCACAAACTCGCCTCCACCGCTGCACTTTTTGAAATCGTGATGTTTGACACACCCATGACACGTCTGTGCTCTCCGCAAAGCCGCCAAAATCGGAAAAGCAGTTTTATTGTCGCACACGGCGGCCGGATCGTCGTGTTGAATGTGATGGACGGCCAGTCCGCCGACACCTTCCATCGAGGACCACACTGCTTTTATGTGGGCGCTACGTGCGTTCTCGTAGGCTACCATTTGGTCGTATCTAGCGAAAAAATGTGTTATAGTGGTGGGAATAATCTGTGAAAAAGTTTAAATGTGTCGTGTACTCCTTTTGGGAAAAAAACAAAAATTTTTCGAAAAAAAAATTTGTTTTTCACTGATTCTTCCTATTTTTTTGGCTCCATTTAGCATGGTTGACAATAGAAAAATTCCCCGTCTCTAAAATTTCCAAAAAATAGGTCTCACAGCGAAAAAGGGGCGGAGCTTCATTTAAATTCGAAACAAAAATTGACGTTTCACTATCATCCTTATATATAAAATTCCGTTTGGGTTTGTAACTGAGGATCTTTGTGTGTCTGTGTCAAAGGCGCATGGCGGGGTCGAACTCAGCACCCGCGGCCAAATAAAAGATCGACGGGCAAGCGTGCTACCGCCTGCGCCACACGGGACACATCTAATGAACGCTCTCGAGGAGTAGATTTATTTGCCTCTGGGTAGAGGAAAAGGTCTAATAAAAAACAGTTTAGAGAAGAGAAAAAATCAAAAATAGTTTTTGATTCAGCCAGGCTTGTTTTCATATAACAAATCACACAATTGTGGAAACTGTTGGGAACCTACTTAATATTAGCCTAATTAAATGACACTACAGTACCTAAGCTCCGCCCCTTCCCTTTTCGCTGCGAGACCCATAGCTGTGAGCTGACAGCTTTCATTAAAATCAACGGAAAAAGTAATGATTTTAATCAAAAAACGTCTGAACTTTCAGTTCTAATCTACACCCTCCTAAGCCCCGCCCCTTCTCCTTTCAAGACACACGGTAGTGGCCTAACTATCCTCTCTCCCACCCACCTTCTCAAATACGGCACATCCGCCATATCCACCCAACTTTCCTCCGAATTGCCACTCTTCAAACTCTCACAAATCTCGTGTTGACTGTGAATATCCGCCTTCTTGCTCCTTAACACCGACACGAATGCAGGCTGTCCGAATGGGTTTTGACGCGAACTTGCACTTCTCTGATCGGCGAGAGACTGCATGGAGAGAGTGGACGCAGACAACGAGAGTACCAGCTTTGAGCGCGCCACTTTTCGGGCGGTCCAATGGCCGAGAATGGCCTGCCATGTCATGTTCGCGTTTTTCATGGTCGACGTGGCACGGATTGGTGAGAAGTGACCGGTGTAGGGTGTGGATGGCGAGTGGAGACGGTGAGAGTGTAAGATGATGAGATTTGCGGTTCTGAAATCAACGAACATAGGAAAAACGCATCCACCAAAAATTAGGCAAAACTCACTTGTTCAAATGCTCATAATCATAAAAATCGGCATAACTGCTGTCCACACTAGCTGCCACTGCAATCTCCACTGTACCTCTCACATCCGCCACTTTGACGTCATCGATCAACGCTTTCAAGTTTTTCTTGTCAAATTCGCTGACCATCGACTCGAGTGTCCACGAGATCTCAAGTCCATCAGCAGTTGTGGAGTTGACCAGTTTGACAAGCTCTTCAGCCAGCTCTTTGCGACGAAAATCGTTACCCAAAATGAATTGCCAGACGCCGGTAGTTTGTTTGGAGCCGAGGGATAGGAGAAGCTGAAAAAAAAGTTTT
The DNA here is from genome assembly GCA_963572235.1 of Caenorhabditis japonica. Classification (NCBI taxonomy): domain Eukaryota; kingdom Metazoa; phylum Nematoda; class Chromadorea; order Rhabditida; family Rhabditidae; genus Caenorhabditis; species Caenorhabditis japonica. The sequence goes on from OY754345.1 coordinate 2,915,199, forward strand.
CACCATTCGAACCCTGGTCTTCTGGTTGACATTTTGGGGTGGAAAATCCACTCGGCCATCCTAGTCGCAATGTGCAAAAAACGTTGACCTCCACCCGGACTCGAACCGTGGTCTTGTGGATGACAGTTTTGGGTCAAAAATCCACTCGGCCACCGGGGTTCCAATGTGCAAAAAATTTTGACCGCTTTCCGCGCTCGAACCCTGATGTTGTGAATGGCAATTTTTGGCAAAAAATCCACTCGGCCACTGTGGTCGCATTGTGCAAAAAATTTTCATGGCCACCCGGACTAGAACCCTGGTGTTCTAGTTGACAGTTGGGGTCGAAAATCCACTTGACCATGATGATTGAAAGGCGCAAAAAATGTTTACCACCACCCGGACTCGAACCCTGGTTTTGTGTTTGACAGATTTAGGCGGAAAATCCACTTTACCACCGGGGTTCCAATGTGCAAAAATTTTGGCCGCTGCCCGGACTCGAACCCTGGTGGTCTGGTTGACAGTTAGGGGCGGAAAATCCACTTGACCGCCGTCGTCGAAATGTGCAAAAAAAGTTTACCACCACCGGGACTCGAACCATGGTGTTGTGGGTGACAGTTTTTGGCGCAAAATCCACTAGAGCATGATGGTTGAAAGGCGCAAAATTTTTTGACCACCACCCGGACTCAAATTCTGGTGTTTTATGTCACAGTTTTCGGCCGAAAACGCGCTTGACCATGACGGTCGCAATGTGCAAAAAATATTGACCACCACGCGGACTCGAACCCTGGTGTTTTATGTCACAGTTTTTGGCCGAAAACCCGCTTGACCATGACGGTCGCAATGTGCAAAAAATTTTGACCACCACGCGGACTCGAACCCTGGTGTTGTGGGTCGCAAGTTTCGGCTGAAAACCCACTTGGGCATCGTGGTCGCAATGTGCAATAAATATTGACCAACAGCCGGACTCGAACCCTGGTGCTGTTGTGTCACAGTTTGGGGCGGATTATCCACTTGACCATGATGGTCAAATGACTCAAAAAAGTTTGCCACCATCTGGACTCGAACCCTGGTGTTATGGGTCACAATTTTGCGCAAAATCCACTCGGCCACCGTGGTCGCAACGTGCAAAAATTTTTGACCGCTGTCCGGACTCGAACCCTGGTGTTGTGAATGGCAATTTTGGCGAAAAATCTACTTGGACACCAAGGTCGTAAGGAGCAAAAAACTTTGATAATTGCCCGGATTCGAACCCTGGTGTTGTGGTTGACAGTTTTGAACGGAAAATCCATTTGACCACCGTTGTCGCAATGTGCAAAAATAATGGACCACCACCCGGACTCGAACCATGGTGTTGTGGGTGACAGTTTTTGGTGAAAAATCCACTTGACCATCCCGCCAGTCTTTTTCTACACTTTTTTTAACTTTTTACAGACTTTTTCTATACATTTCCCAGATTTTATCTCTTGGTGTCGCGGTGGCCAAGTGGATTTTGAGCAAAACTATGACTCACAACAGCAGGGTTCGAGTCCGGTTGGTGGCAAAATTTTTTTGCGTTTAGAAAACAAACACACAGAGATCTCGAAAACCATGTGGTCAAGTGTATTTTGCTTAAAACTATGATCCACAACACCCAGGTTCGACTCGGGGTGGTGGTCAAAAATTTTTGCGGGCACGAAACAGACAGACAAACCCAAAGATATTATGAAGACTCGGTGGCCGAGTGGATTTCGCTCAAAACTACGATCCAAAACACCCAGGTTCGAGTCCGGATGGTGGCAAATTTTTTTTTCTTTTTTTTTTCTGAACACTCACTTTCGGCGCAACATCCAAAATCTTTCCTCTCCATCCATCAATCTTCTCCACCAATTGTTCGGCATTCTCAGCCACCACCACGTTTCTCTGCAGATCCAAGTCAAAGTACCGCACCACCAAGTGACTACAGTAATCTGCGCTCAAATTATCGATTGGAAACGTGTCGTCAACATCATCCGGGTCCAAATAGCACAGCCGGGTGCATTTTGGAGCATTTGCTGTCAGGGTGTTAGAGAATAGTTGGGTGGCTAGACGATGGGCTGGAAGCGGATCGGTTCCGCATTGGCCTTCCGGATCGTCGGAGAGTGCGGATGAGATGCCGAATCCGGCGAATTTTTGGGCCAGGATCCATTTCATCTGGAAGGGAAATTGTTTTTGTTGTAGAAAATTTGAAAAGTTGCGTATTTTTTTTGTCGACTTTTGCTTTTCCACGGGGAGTACACGAGGTAACCGATGCTCGAAATGCTTTTTTCGCAAGTTTTACAAATTTTATTATATTAGAAAACTGTTTTAACAAAGAAAACTGAAGAAATTTTAGAAAAAATATGAAAAAATTTTTTTTTGATGTTTAACGATTTTTTCGAATGTTCGGTTTGTCCACGGGGAGTACACGAGTTTCAATTAATTTTTTTTTGAAAGTTTAGCATTTTTAAACGTGTTAGAATGCATTTTATTCACCAAAAACCACAAACTTATCTTTTAAAAATAAAAAAAAATTGTTTTTTTGGTTTTCAGCGATTTTTTGGTTTGTCCACTAGGAGTACACGAGGTAACAGATGCTCGAAATGTATTTTGGCAATTTTTAATATTTTATACTATTGTTCATTCGCGAAAAAAGCAAGTGCGCTCCACGAAACGTAGTACTTCGTGGATTTCATTTTCGTCGCCAAATTATTTCAATTCACGTGTAAATTCAACGTTAAATGAAATAATTTAGCGACAAAAATGAAATCAACGAAGTACTAAGTTTTGTGGAGCGCACTTGCTTTCTTCGCGAATGGACAATATTAGAAAGCTGTTTTGACACAAAAAAAGCTTTTTTAAAAAATTGTTCTTGGTTTTCAACGATTTTTTGGAATTTTCGACTTATCCACGGGGAGTACACGAGTTCCAAAATGTTTTTTTTTGAAGTTTTGCATATTTTTAAACGTGCTAGAATCCATTTTTGTCACCAAAAACCAAAAATACTTCAAAAAAAAAATTTGATTTTTGATTTTTTCGAATTTTCGGCTTGTCCACGGGGAGTACACAAGTTCCAAAATGTTTTTTTTTTTTAATTTTTGCATTTTTTAAACGTGCTAGAGCCCATTTTTATCGCCAAAAACCAAAACTACTTCAAAAAAATTAGTTTTTTGATATTTTCGAATTTTTGGTTTGTCCACGGGGAGTACACGAGGTAACACATGCTCGAAATGTTTTTTTTTTGAAATTTTGAAAGTTTCAGATTTTTAGACGTCTATGTTAATAAAGAAAATTGTTTAAAAAAATGTTTTTTTGGATTTTTGACGATTTTTCGATTTTTGGTTTGTCCACGGGGAGTACACCGATCTTTGCGATTTTTCTGAGCTTTTTTTGTGCGATATCTATATTTTTCGGAAAAAAAAGCAGATGGTACTTGAAAGAATGGTTTCAAAACCTTGTTAATATTGATAATTTTTTTAATTGTCACTGGTTTAAATATATCTAGAAACAAGTGTAGTACATGAAAAAAGACAACATTTTTTGTAAATTTGTACATAAAATTTTTGATTTTTGTTGGCAAAAAGCATAAAACCTACAAAAATATGAAAAATTATGAAAAAATTCGAAAATTTCGCTAAAATACCAATAAGCTGGCCGTGGCCTAGCTTTTGCTAGGCCATTATCAAATTTCAGTCATTTTCAATAAAAAAGCGAACATTCCGCCCAACTTTAAGAGCAAAATAAAACAAAAACCCCACCTTCTCTCCCATCGCCTTCATCACTGGCAGGTTGACACTGATCCATGTCTGTCGATACACTGTAACCTCATTCATCACCTGCCAATCGTACACCACTGCTCCACGAGCTCTACAAGCTTCCTGGTAGCTTATTCTGTTGCCATTCTCCTTGGCAAAGTCGCCATGAGAGACTCGAAGCGGGTCCTGAGAATTTTTGATCTCGAATTTCCAGCCGCCAGCGGTCAGGCCGATGACGAGGCGGGTGGGCAGGATTCCTTCTTTTGAGAGTCTAAAAAGCTTATTTTATTCTGGGAACTTTTTTCTTGGGTCCCGAAAAGAGTACACGAGGTTTTCTCGAAAATCGGGCCGTTTCTCGTGTCTCTGCGTCTCCATTATCAGACGCGGCTAGCTAAAATTGGACGTTCTCCACTGTGGAGACGCAGAGAAGTGCGATAGAGCGCGTTGGCCGAACTCACTCCTCCACAGCTCCCTGAATAGTCTCCTCGAATGGAATTGAACCGTTGGAAAACAATGGATTTATCTGCGTAATTTGACGGGGATCCTCGTTTGACTAAAAGCCGGAATATATTTTTTTTCGTTCCATTTTTTATGGTTTTATGATTACCGGAAGCTCTCCCATATCCAAATACACGTGCTCCACAAACTGATTAATTTCCTGAAGACGTCGCACCGCCTCAAACGCAAAAACTCGCCGAGCAGACACGCCAAAAGTCAACGACAACTTTAAATCTTTGGACAAGTTTTCCAAAAAAGCGGTCGATGATTGGTACTCCAAATGGATGCCGTTAAAGGTGACGAATAGGCCGTCGAAGCTTCTGGAATTGGGGTGTCTTGTGATAGAAGAGCATAAAATTGAATAAAAAATTGTGGGAAAAAAATTGGAAAAATTGAAAATTTTCAAATTTTCAAAAATAAAATTTTTGGGGAAACTTTTTTTTATCCCCAAACTTATTTCTGTGGTTTAAAGGGGGTGCCAACTTTCTGGGGAAAGTGGATTAAAATATACTCTTGAGTGGGGGATTTACGAATATCACATTGAAATCGCACAAAAAAATTTCTCTGATTTTTTATGATTTTTACAAAAAAAAAATAGAAGACCACGAGGAGTACACGAAAATCGTGGCCATGGACTAGGAAACCCGCGGCGGCGGCTTCTAGAAAGATCCATTTTCACCCGAAATATTCATTTTTCGTGCAATTTTCCTCGTTTTTATTATCGATTTTCGATAAAACATGCTCTAATCGCTTATTGAAATTTTAGATACTCGCGAAAACACATTTTAGTCACAAATATCGAAAAATCGATATTTGCCTTTCGTTCGATTCATCGTTTTAAATAATTTCTTGTGAACATTTTTTGTTCAAATATAAAATTTACAGATAAAATAGTGAATTTAATGCGGAATTGAGCAGGAAAAGGAACAAAAATGGAAGGTATGAGAATTTTTGTTCCGAATTTGTTTTATCGTGACTTTTGTGATCAACACGCATTAATTTGCTATTTTAAAGCACGAAATAAAGTCTGTACATTATTTTTCAAAGATTAATGCCAAAAAACGCGAGAAAGACCGGAGAAAAATGATGAAAACGAAAAATGGCGTTTGAATTTCGCGCCAAGTCGTGTACTCCCCGTGGTCTTCTATTTTTTTTTGTAAAATTCGCCAAAAATCAGAAAAATTTTTTCGTGCGATTTCGATGTGATATTCGTAAATCCCCCACCCAAGAGTATATTTTAAGCAACTTTCCCCACAAAGTTGGCACCCCCTTTAAGAGGTGTTGAATCTATGTTTTTATACACATAATTGGCAAAAACAAATAAAATTTAAAAAGCAGTTTTGAAAATTAAAAAATCGAAAAAAAAAAACCAAAAAAAAATTTTTAAATTTTTTTCTCGGCTTTTTTTTAATTCCATAAATTGTCATTTTTTGTCAGGTTTTTCCAAGGATTCAGACTCTTTCAATGCTTTTACTTTTTGTTTATACACAGAAATGACAAAATGTATCAAAAAAATAACAAATTTTCAAAAAAAAAAAAAAAATTTTTTTTCAATTTTTCCAAAAAAAAACATTTTTTTCTGAATTTCTGATTTTTAATGCAAAATTGACGTTTTTTCCTGAGATTTTCGTGTTTTTTACACATTCTCGGTTCAAGTAGAGTTTTTTTTTTTACAAACTCTTACAAAAAGACCGAAAAATTCCAAAAAAAAAATTTTATTTTTTTTGGAATTTTTTAAAATTCCATCAGGAAAAAAACTTTTTTTTTCAGAATTTTTTGTCTGATTTTTTTTCATTAAAAAATGTTTTCTAAAGCTTTTTTGTGAATAAATGACTGATTTTTGAACAAAAAAAAGAAGAAAAAACCGTTTAATTGTTTAAAAATTAAAAAAAAAAAATATTTTTTTTGTTTGAAATTAAAATTTTTTTTAATTTTTATCAAGTTTCCTGTTTTTTTTTAGTATCGTTTTCATTGAAAACAGATTTCATTTGATTTTTCTGCTGTAAATAATTCTGTTTTCGTTATTTATTGTGTTTTCAATCGACTTGCGACATGAGAAAGCGAGACTCCGCCCACTTATTTGTGCGCGACCACGCGAACACAGTGATATTTGAAGAGACGCCGACAGGTAGCACACAAATAAGTGGGCGGAGTCTCGCGTTCTCATGTCGCAAGTCGATTGAAAACAGAATAAAACCCCAAAAAAAAGAGTTTAAAATAAAAAAAAATTTTTTTCAAATTTTTTTCAAAAAATTTTTTTTTCCGATCATTTCAAAGTAAAAACACCCAGTGTTTCCTTTTTCTAATTTCAAAACAACCAGAGCATTTCCCAAGCTTTTCTCCACGCGGTAATTGTGTTTTCAATCGACTTGCGACATGAAAACGCAATTCAAGTCTGCATTCACCGTTCTGTCTGCGTCTCTTCAAATATCACTGTGTTCGCGTGGTCGCGCACAAATAAGTGGGCGGAGTCTCGCGTTCTCACGTCGCAAGTCGATTGAAAACATAATATCAACCATTGAAAAGAGCTATCAGCCATTACTGACGCATAGAGCTCGCCTTATTAGCCATTGTTTCTGCTAATAGCCAACAAAACAAAAGAACCAACTTTGCCTTCGCCTGTTTCCTCAGTCCTTCCGCCACTCTAATCGCCGTCAAACTATCCTCAAACGGTCTGCTTCTTTGCACTCCCATCAAAAACTTGGCAGTTGGATGTTGATTTTTCATGCGTAAAAACGTGCGAATATTGTCAATATCGTAGCCGGAGGAGACGTCTGTGATACTGTATTCCGGGAATCCTGTGTCTTTGTCGATGGGTATTCTACCGTATACCAGGTGGGTGCAGGCGGTGATGTTCTCCAGGAGATTTGGTGGGAGGCGGGTTTTCTGGAGTGACAAAAATTTTTTCGGTTAATTTACAGTGTTATTATCAATCTCTGAAAGTTCCACCGGGACCCTATTGGAACGGCGAAATACCTATTTTCTACGTGGGAAATTGAGAGTGCACAGTTCGTGTGCGAGCACCATATGCGCCCGCAAAAAAACTATATTAGACGCAGACATAACGAGAAGACACACCCACTCAGAATGGGCGGGGTTTCGAATTCTCGTGCCGCTGCTTACTGACTGTATCTATATTTGCTTAATTAACTCGTTGTGTTCGCAGTTTTTCCCGTAAAATTATGAAATTTATGTTACCGGCAAGAGAATTGAGACGACAGTACTTTTCCTATAAAGTGTCATTTGACAATCAATTAAAACCCATTTTAAGGTCTCATAAATCACCTCAATAGGTCGCTTCATGGCGAATAGATTATAAAAAACGGGTATATTTAAAAAAAAAAAACAAAAAGATCCCGTGTACTACACGTGGAAAAGCTATGAAAAAATTTTGAAAAAAAAACATTTTTTTTCGTGTTTTTTTGGAATTTTGTCCATTAAAAATGGGTAAAACAGCATGATTAGTGTTTATTTTTAACTTCTTGACAGTAGAATAATTTAAAGAAAAATTAATTTAAAATTCAAAAAAAAACTTTTTTTTTTTTTTGGAATTTTCAAGAAATTTCAAACGTTTCCAGAAGTTTTCTGGGGTCTTTTTTTTTTGGCGAACGTATTGTTTTTAGGTTAAGATACTGTATTTATTTATTACTGTTTTGTGTACTACACGTAGACAAATTGAAAAATTTTTCAAATTAAAACAAAAAATATATAAATTTTTCGAAAAAAAAAATTTTTTTTCGAATTTTGAAAGGAATTTTTTTTTGTGTTTTTATGCAGTACGTTCATCAAGTTTTCAAAAAATGTTTGTTGGTTTGCACCCGTGTACTACACGTGGAAAAACTTTTAAAAAATGGCGAAAATTTTTTGAAACATTTTTTTTCGCAAGTATGAAATTTGGAATTTTTACAGTATTTTCTTGTTATTTTCAGTTTTGCAACTGTTTAAACCTATTAAATGACCTTTTTTAACAAGTTAAAGTGGGTTTTTCTGTGTACTACACGTGGGCAATGTCTAAAATGGTAAAAAAAATTTCTGTTTCAAAAGTTTTTGTTGCATTTTGGCCCGAGTGGAGCGGGGCTTATTAAGAGTTTTTGGGCAAAATTGTTAGATTTTGCTGTTAGAAACGTCTAAAACAAATAATATTTGCTCGAAAAACAAATAAATTTGTCCTTTTTATCCCCAGAAATTTAAATTTTTTGATTTTCAAAATCGTAAAAAAAAATTTTTTTTTTGAAAAATTGTGTGAAACTGTTCAAAGTTGCTATCAGATAGTAAAAAAATTAATGAATTACAAAAAAAAACTAATCAGAAAAAATAAAAAATGATCAGGAAAAAATGAAAAAAAAAATGTTTTTTTTGTCAAAAACTCACCACTGGTGGATCCACAAAACAGTAGAAAACTGGAGAATTGGGATTCTCATCGTCAATTTGATTGGCAAGGCATACTGTAGTTGATATGAGCAGTAGAAAAAGTCGGGTGGAGTTGAGCATTTGGCTGTATATAACAAAAAAATTAGGAAAATTTTAAAACAATAAAAAAAAAAAAATTTTTTTGGTGCTTTTTTTTGAAACTCAAAAAATTTTAAAATTCTTCAAAACGTTGTGGCTCGTAATTTCAATTAGCGATGATGTTTTTGATCATTTCTAAATATTTTCAAAGCCAGGAAAGCCTAATTAGACTCGAAAAAATCAGAAAAATCTTTAAAAAAAAATTTTTTATTCAAAATTTTTGCAACAAAAAAAATTTTTTTTTTCAAATCTTCCAGAAAATCCAGGAAAATGACCAATTTCCAGTTGTTCCTTGTCTTTTATACCATGTTTTTTTTCCTTTTTTCCTGAATTTCTTAATTTTTTGGCTCCGAAAGTGGGCGGATTGATCGGATGGATCGGAAGGGGAGCCACATTCCAGATGTCATTTATTTGATAAAAAATGATTGAAAAAAGCATTTTCGCAACATTTTTGATGGTTGTTTTCATTATTTTGAGGTTGATAAGCTTGACGGATGCTTGGGAGCTTGAAAAATTAAAGAAAAATTTTTTTTTTGAAAAATAGGAAAAAAAAATTTTTTTGTTTCAAAAATTGAAATAACAAAAAAAAATTTATTTTTCAAAATTTTATTGTCTAATTACCGCAATTTTAATGGCTAATTAGCAAACAATCAAGTACACAATTAAGGCATTTCTTCGGCAGGTTTATGGCAGCTAGAAGGCAAGTTGATGACAGCTAGTAGGCAGCTAGCTAGTCGGCACCACCATGGATGGCAGTTACTTGGCAGCTTCAGGGCAGCTCCGTGGCAGCTAGTAGATGTCTGTTGAAATCCAGATAGCGATAAATCTATTGTGCTTCTTCTCCTTCCCCCCTCTGTTCAAGACATCTCAAAATCAAAATTTTTCTGTTTTTTTTTTGCCCGTTCCTCAATAAATCAGATTTTGATGGATGGCTTCCGACACGTTCCGCTCCCCATTGCTTTGCTCTGTAAAAAAACAACAAAAATAAGACAGAAAATAAGAAAAAAACAAGAAAAAGAAAAAGTCACATGAGAATGGGAAAAGGGAGGTGATGAGAAAGATTAAAAACATGAAGGTCATCTTAATCTCTCTCTCGCTTATTTTTGAAAGAAAACTAGTGATTCAGTGGTTGTAAGTGGTCTTGAAAATGTTTCAGATGCTTTTGGCAATGTATATGGTGGTTGGAAATTTAAAAAAAAATTTTAATTTTCAAAAAAATTTCAACAAAAAAATATATTTTTTTTTCAAAAATTTTTATAATTTTTTTGTCATTTCTGTGATGACTAAAAAGTGTTTTTTTCATCTCAAATTTTAATTATTATTTTTCAAGCAATTTTTAACATTTAAAAACAAGGTTTTTTTTTTTAATTTTTAAAAAGTTTTTCGAAAAAAAAATTTTTCTTGAGATTTTCATTTTTTTTTCTATAAAAAAAGGAGCTTTTACTTACAAAACTAAACGAAAAAGTGTATTTTTAATATATATTAAGTTTCTTATATTATCATTTTTCGGTTATCGGTGGAATTGTTTTTTTTTGGAAAATTTAAAATTTCGAAAAAAAAATTTTTTTGAATCTTTTTTTTTCATTTCCCTTTTTTTTAACAATGCTCTTGAACTTTAGTTTTTCTTCACATGTTTGAGTTTTAAAATGCTAAAAAAAACAACTTTCTCTAATTAAAAAAAAAATTTCACGAAAATTTAAATTTTCTGAAAAAAATTTTTTTTTCGAAAATTTTTAAATTTTTTTTTCTAGCTTCTAGACGGCTTCTATTGTGAAATTCAGCTATTTTTTATATTTTCTAGATCTTTCATAACTTTCTATATTTTTAAAAATCCAATTTTCGATAAAAAAAAGTTTTTTTTTTTTTTTTTTGAAAAATTAACAATTTCAAAAAAAAAATAATTTTTTTTCTCAAATTTTTTAATTTTTTCTAGCTTTTAGATAGCTTTTATTGTGAAATTAAGCTAATTAATATTAATTCTATTGGTTTTTCAATCGAATTGCAACACGAGATCGCGAAACTCCGCCCACTTATTTGTGCGCGACCACGCAAACACAGTGCTATTTGAAGAAACGCAGACAAAAAAGGGATAGCAGACTTACGTTTTTATGATGCAACTTGTTTGAAAACACAATAGATCTCTAGCTTTCTAGATGATTAAAAATCCAATTTTTGATGAAATAATTTTTTTTTTTAATTTTTGAAAATTTTCGAAAAAAAAATAATTTTTTTTCCAATTTTTTATTTGTTAAATTTATTATTCGTTTGTTTTTTTTGTTGTTAAACATACCAAAAGCTAACCAGACACACAGAAAGGCTGCGCTTCTTGAAAAAAAATTTTGAAAAAAAAATTTTTTTTTCAATTTTTCCAACTTTTCAAAAAAAAATTTCAAAATTTTTCTATCAAATTTTAGACTACAACGCAGCCTAAAATACATTTTCCTTATTTTGAAATGAAACAAGTCATTTTGACATACCAAACAAGGGGGAAAAGCAAGATTTTTTTTTAATCTTGAAAAAAATATTTTGAAAAAAAATTCAAAAAAAAAAAACATTTTTTTCAATTTTTTGTTCAATTTTCTTGAAATTAATCCTAGATTTAAATTCAACTAATCCATGCTCATTTCTTCTATTTTCCCCCATTTTCCGCTCTTTTTTGTCTCAACATTGTCTCTCTCCTTTTCCTCTCTTTCGGGGAAAAAAAATTTTTATTTTTGGGTTTCCAGGGTCTTTGGGGACCAGAAATCGGTCTTCATGCTTGTTTTTTGTCAGATTTTTTGAGTTTTTGGGTAATTTTTCAAAAAAAAAAATTTGCAGAATTTTTTGAAATTTTTTTTTGTGACCACAATAGCTCTATCACACTTGCCTTTCACTGACCTTTTCCCCCGCCCATTAATCCCCTATAATTATCCTTATTTACCCTCCTTCCCAAAAAGAAGGAGGACCATCACTGAATTATTCATTTCATTCGAGCCGAGCCACTCATTGCTCATTGATCATCTCATTAAATGTGTCTAATGGCTCACATGTGACCAATTTTTGATAAATATGTGTCTGTTTGTCTAGCTGTACACGGTGTCCAAGATTTGAAATGTGGGCGGAGCCTAATTTGCTGGCGCGCCAGCAAATTAGCATGGCGCACTTTCGGTGCTTGCGCATTTTTCGACTCTCGAATTTTTTTTATTGATTTTATTATTTTTCTTTCAGTAAAACCTGTTTTTCTTTGTAAAATGTATGCATTATATTTTTTAATACCATAAAATTGTCCAAACTTCGATTTTCGTAAAGATTTATCCTGCAAAAACACCAAAAAACTCAAAACGATTATTTCAAAATGGTGGCTGAACCAAATTCGACGTTTTTAGGCTTAAAAAATTTCTGAAGACCTCAGCTATAATTCTTTTGGAGCACATGTGGGAAAAATTAAGAATTTATGTTTTTTTTCCCAAAAAACATTTTAAAAATGCGTCAAAATTTGAATTTCGCGCGAAAAAATCCAGTGGGGCGCGTTTGCTCGGCTCCGCCCACTTTTCAAATCCTGGACACCTTGCTGCATTCAATGTGAAATGAAATAATGCCTGAAAGTTTGCCTGAAATCCGTTAAAAATGTGAAAATTAAATTTATTTATTTATTTATTGTGCTTTCAATCGACTTGCGACATGAGAACGCGAGACTCCGCCCACTTATTTTTGCGCTACCTGTCTGCGTCTCTTCAAATATCAATGTGTTCGCGTGGTCGCGCCCAAATAAGTGGGCGGAGTCTCGCGTTCTCATGTCGCAAGTCGATTGAAAACACAATACACCGATAAATTCGATTTGTAGCAATTTTCGCCCCAATTTTCGACTGCACTTTTTGTCTATCCGTCCCCTTTTTCCTTTTCCGATGACTAATCCATTTATCCGCCTCCCCATGTGCACTCAGCTGACCCCCCGTCTCGCCCCGCCTCCCCTCTCCTCTTCCATTACCACATTGGTTCCCCCTGCGCCTCCACCAATCCGCACACTCTCTCCACCAGATTTCCCTCACACCCTCTCGATTCCACACACTCTCTCGCCTTCCACGAATTTCCCCTCGCTCTCTAATCCTCCCCCTGTGTCCGTCCATTCAATCGTCCGACAACAACCCAAATTTTGTCACATTTTCGTATTTTCCTCAACTTTTTCTCGTGTTTACTCAATGACGACGCTTTTTCCCAGGGCTCTTTGTGCTCTTTGTGCTGGTTTTTCAATGATTTTTTGATTTGTATTTGTCTGACTGATGGTGAGCGTCAAAACATACAAAGTTTACTGGATTGTTCAAAAATGTGCTAGAAAATTGGTTTTTTGAAGATTTTTGGGGTCTTGACCCTTTTTAAGCAAACTTGCAGCTGGTTTTTCTAGAAAAATTGCCAGAAATTCGGTTTTTAAGGGTTTTTTTTATTATTTATAGCGATTTTTTCGGGATTTTGGGGATTTTTTTTTCGAGATTTGCGCACAATTTCGTGGAATTTTTTGAAGCCTCCTTTTTATTTCTAGATTTTTTTCGTATTGTGAAAACAAAAAAATTGCAACGCGGTGTTTGCGTACTTTTGAAATTCAAACGAAATGGGAACAAATCTCTTCATTTGCCATTCTATTTCTTTCATTGGCCTTTGAATTTCAAAAGTCAAAAGTACGCAAACACCGGGTTGCAATTTTTTTGTTTTCACAATCACAATAGCAGAAAAATTGACGCAAATTCGGTTTTTTGGGCCTTTTTTTGGGTTTATAGCGATTTTTTCGTGATTTTGGTGATTTTTTTCATATTTTCTGCCGATTTTCAGCAATTCTGACAGCTTTTCTAGCAGTTTTGGCTTCAAAGTAGAATAAAGATGCTCAAAATTTTTAGAATTTTTGGGGAAAATAGGCTAAATTTGGTGTTTTAGGCTTTTTTTTTGTGTATTTTGGCGATTTTTCCATATTTGGGCACGATTTCAAGCAATTTTACACTGTTTTTGAGTTGGTCTAGCCTCTAATTACGCAAAATTTGTCTAGAAAAATGACGAAAAATTAGATTTCTCGAATTTTTGGCGATTTTTTCATTTTTTCGATACATTTTGCTTAATTTTTGCACTTTTATAAAGAAATTCTGAGCAATTTTGCAGCAGGTTTTCCTTCAAGATAAGAAAAACATTTATAATTTAAAGAATTTTCGAGTAAAAACGGCTAAAAGCGGTATTTTACGCACTTTTAGTTTTTTTTCCTGATTTTGGATGATCTTTTCGGTTTTTCTGTCCAATTGTGAGCAATTTTTCAACTAATTGCCGTACAAATTAGACTAATTTTGTCTAAAATCAAACAATTATCGGGAAAAATCGGCGAAAAAATATATTTTTCCCCTTTTTTCTGGTATTTTTGACGATTTTTTCATTATTTATGTCAATTTTCAGCAATTCTATGAGCTTTTTTAAGCGGTTTTTGTTTTAAAATGAGCAAAGTAATCATAATTTAAATAAATTTCGAGTCGAATCGGCTAAAATTGTGTTTTTGGGTATTTTCTGTATTTTGGCGAATTTTTCGGTATTTTCAATGGATTTTTCAAATTCCGTTCACAATTTTAAGCAATTTTGCGACAGTTTTGAGTTATTTTCGATTCAAATTGAACAAAAATGTTCATAATTTTATTAAATTTTCGAGTAAAATCGGCTTAATTTATGTTTTTGGGCCCTTTTTTTCTTGTTTTTAGGCGATTTTTGCATGTTTTTCGCCCAGTTTTGCGCATTTTTGTGCTTACAAAATAGGATAATTCGGAACAAATCTGAAGAATTTTCGAAAAAAAAAAATGGCTTAAATTAGGTTTTTGGGCCCTTTTTTCCTGTATTTTGACGATTTTTTCGGGTTTTTAATGAATTTTTGCCCATTTTGAGCAATTCTGTGTAATTTTCAGCAATTTTTGTTCTAAAATGAACAAATTTTTGAAAAATCTTACCAATTTTGCGGAAGAATACGTCTAAAATTGGCTCTCGGACGTTCCGAAAGTTTTTTCTGCATTTTGTCGTTGCGGTGCTTGCACACAATTATTTTTTAAATTTAAAAGCTTTTAAAGAAAAATTCCATAACAAGTTTTGAAAAAAAAAAGGTCGTCTGCAATCACCGTGACGACAAAATGCAGAAAAACTTTCGATACTCCTTTTTCCGGTTTTTTCACATTTTTCCCAAGTTTTTGATCAATTTTTCAAAGAAAAAAGCCAAAATAAAGTTGTTTTACCTTTAAAATATGATCATGAATCTTTTTTTTTAATAGTAGGAATACATCCATCGAGACACATCATGAAAACATGAGTCTGCAAACACTTTTCTATCTGCGTCTCTTCAAATTGCATTGTGATTCAGTGATGGCGCGCAATCAAGTGGGCGGGGTTTCATGTTTTGAGATCACACTAGATTGTATCTTTTCACCTACAATTATTTAGTTTCCGAAAAGTTTCGAAAATCACTAAAATCTGACTGATCACTGCAGGCAAGACATTACACACTTCTTTCTATCTAATTTTTTTTTCTTTGCGAGGCTGTTTTTTTTGTTTAAAATTGAACTTTCTATCGTGTCTGTCTTTGTGTTATCAACTGATAGCAGTGATAATTATAATTTACTGGTGTTTTCATGTATAATTTAATTAATTACAATCAAATTTAATTACAGCTTCCTAAAAATGGGCGGCATGATGTCCGGTGAACGAGTGTTTAACGACACGAAGGCGATCCACAAGGTTGAGCGGCAAATGCTCCATAATCAGTGAGTTGGGTGGGCTCTGCTAGCCGCTGAAAATGGCTATTAGCCTCGGCGCAAGATCGGTGTGGATTTGGCGCGAATTAGGGAATAATCGGCGCACAATCGGGAGTTAGCCATGGAAAAAGGCTAATAGCCGTCGAATAGTGGCAATTTTATTTTTCATTTTTTGTCGGCGATGGCGCAACAGGCTTATAAAGAGCGGCAATTGAGTTTTTAAATTTTTTGGAATTTTTTTTGCGTTTTTCAAGTATTTTCAGAGTTTTTCTGCATTTTTTCGTTATTTACTTTCGATTTTAAAATTTCATTGTTTTTCAGACAATTTCTGCCCAAATGACATCATTTTTCGTCGTTTCCACCAGCCAAGAACTCGAAACTAATTGACGACTAAAAGATGAGCGTGGAAGAGAAAAAAACGATCTTTTTTTTTGAGTAAATATTTATTTTTCAGTTTCTCAAGGAAAATGTAATTATTTTGGAATAAACAGAGCATTTTTAAGAAGGAAAAACAATGAAAAAAATGCAATTTTTGCAAAATTAATATGGTCGGCCCGCCAAAATGGTCAAACGCGCTCCGCTGAACTCTACGCTATGGTATGCGATTTTCATTTGGTATTTATCCAAATTATTTCATTTCACGTATAAATTCAACGTGAAATCAAATAATTTGGAAACCAAAATGAAAATCGCAGTTCAGCGGAGCGCGTTTGACCATTTTGGCGGGCCGACAATAATAAATACGATTTATTGGCAAATTTTCCGGAAAAATTGAAAATGTTCAGTTAAAATTGACATTTTCCTGTAATTTTTCAGGTAAAAAGCCAGGAAATTCAATTTTAACGCTTAAATTGAAATCTTATCCAAAAGGAGTACAAAACTTGAAGTTGCGGGAAATTTAAATCGAAGAAAAACATTTTTTTTTTTGCTTTTTTAAAGTAAAAAATCCGTTCATTTTGTCCATTTTCTCGGTTAAAAATGCCAAAAAATTCAATTTTAACGCTTGAATTTAAGTCTTATCCAAAAGGAGTGGTGCTACCTCGGAATAGAACTGTTTTGGAATAGAACTGTTTCGGAATAGAACTGTTTCGGTATAGAACTGTAGTAAAATAGAACTGTAGCGAAATAAAACTGTTCGGAATAGAACTGATCGGAATAGAACTGTAGCGAAATTGAACTGTTTTGGAATAGAACTGTTTCGGAATAGAACTGTTTCAGTATAGAACTGCCGCGAATTAGAACTGTAGCGAAATATAACTGTTTTGGAATAGAACTGTAGTGGAATAGAACTGAAGCGAAATAGAACTGTCCCGAAACAGAACTGTAGCGGAATAGAACTGTTTTGGAATAGAACTGTAGCGAAACAGAACCGCCTGAAGTGGAGCTGTAGTGACCCAGGAAAGCTAGAGCAGCTCGAATAAGTATTCAGTTGTACATGGTGGGTTATTGATTTCAATTTCGCGCAGCGGTTCTTCTTGTTCAGCTCCATTTTAGGCAGTTCTGTTCGCTACAGTTCTATTCCAAAACAGTTCTATTCCGCTACAGTTCTGTTTCGGGACAGTTTTGTTCCAAAACAGTTTTTTTTCGCAACAGTTTTAATCCGCTACAGTTCTACACCGAAACAGTTCCATTTCGCTACAGTTTTATTCCGAAACGGTTCTATTCCGAAACAGTTCTATTTCGCTACAGTTCTATTCCAAACAGTTCTACTTCGTTACAGTTCTTTTTCGCTACAGTTCTATACCGAACGGTTCGATTCCGAACAGTTCTATTCCGAAGCAAGTTCTATATCGCTACAGTTCTATTCCGAGCGAGTTTTATTCCGAGGTAGCACCAAAGGAGTACAAACCCTATAGCTTTCGCGGCTGGGCGGGAAATTTAAAATTTTGAAAAATTCGAATTTTTTTGAAATTTTGCCCATTTTTCTTGTTTTTTTGGATAAAATAAATACATTTGAATTTTATCTTATCTCGTGTACTCCTTTTGAAAGAAAAAAAAAAGAAAGATCACAAAAAAAACGTTTTTTTATCTTGCAACCGAAAAAAAAAGTTCTAAAGTGCTCTTCTCCCAATTCTTGGAATTTGACGAAAAAAAATGATTTTTGCAACAAAAAATGATAAGAAATATGATAAGGAAGGGATAAGTCGATGCGGTGTGAATGAGAACAAATATTGAAATTGAAAATAAATTTTTTTTTGCCTCCAAAAAAAAAAAGAAATACAAAAATCAACAAAAAATTTTGCTGCACAATTCTTGGTAGTTGCCTGACTTATCAGCATTATTTTATCAGTAGCCTATTTTCAAAAAAATTTTGATTAAATTAATTAAATTTACATTTTTTTTTTCATTGCATCACCAAATGACACTTTCCAACCCTATTTTCCACAAAATTTGGAACTCTAACCGTGTTAAAAAGGTCAAAAAATTGCTCGCCGGGTGTTTGTAAGTCTTTCCTGTCATTTTGGCGCAAAAATGACGTTTTGGCTGTTTGGCCGAGTGGGTTTGGGGTGTGGTGCACGAGACCGGGGTTCGAGTCCGGGTGGGGGCAAAAATTTTTGATTTTCAGTTTTTCATTTTGCAACGGGTTTAGGCGAATCAGGCACTTTCATAGAGCAGATATAAAGATAATTTTGGTTTGCAAGTGAAAGAAAATTGTCCCATCACTATCATAATTAATGAATTGCCAATAAAAAGGTCACATTATGATTTCATCCTTATCAAATTGGAAATTTTCTTAAAATTTCATTATCAGTTTAATCTGATGACATTGCTCTCGGCTCTCATTTTCGCCGAGCGCAGGCAGTGCCGCTTAATTTTAATTTTCTACGAGCGTTATCAGTGATAACAGAAGAAAAAATTTCAATTTTTTTTTTGGAAAACTCACTTTCTTTATGTTTCTTGTCTGCTCTAGGATGTATTTTTAGTTTTTAAAGACCTTTAATAGACCTATCGCGCTTAGAATAAAAGTTAATTTTGGAATTTTAAGCCACCTGTGATTGCGAATAATTACGATGAAGCATCCATAATAGACCCATCGCGCCACCAATTAAAATAACAAATAAACGAGCAAAGCAAGCTTACAGTGACCCGACTCTGTCAGTGAGCACACCGGAAGTCGACACCGAAATGCACGAGCGTCTAAACTTTCCAAAAGTCGAACTGCACCTGCATCTCGATGGATCCGTCCGATTTGACACGCTGCTCGAACTGTCTCAGTGAGTTTTCTTTGTTGCCGATTTTTTTTGAGCGATTTTTTTGATTTTTGGGATTCAAATTTGACGAAAATTATGTTTTTCATGAATTTTTCGACGATTTTCTGAATTTTTGGGGTTTTAAAGGTTGGAAATTGTATTTTTCATGAATTTTAAAGTAATTTTTTTTTCGTTTAAATGGGTAAAATTGTGATTTTTAACATTTTTCGACAATTTTTTTGGCTTTTCTGGAGATTTTTAATGGGTAAATCTATGATTTTCCTCATTTTTAAGCGTATTGTTCTATTTTTTGGGTATTTTAAATGGGTAAAATTGTGATTTTCATTATTTTTCGACGATTTTTGGGGCTTTTAAATGGATAAAATTGTGATTTTAACAGTTTTTGAGCGATTTTTTCGTTTTTTGGGTATTTTAGATGGGCTAAACTGTGTTTTTCATGAGTTTTAAAGCGAATTTTGAGGGTTTTTGGCGTTTTTAAATTGGCTAAATGTAATTTCATGACATTTTTAAGCGATTTTTCCGTTTTTCGAGAATTTAAATGGGTAAAATTAAGATTTTCCTAATTTTTAAGCCAATTTTTCGCCTTTTTTGAGGATTTTAAATGGATAAAATTGTGATTTTCCACATTTTTAAGCGATTTTTTCATTTTTACGGCCTTTTAATGAGTAAAATTGAGACTTTCATGATTTTTCCGACGATTTTTGATTTTCAAATGGACGAAAACGGTATTTTTCATGATTTTTAAGCGGTTTTTGAGGGTATTTGGGTGTTTTAAATAAGCCGAACTGCGATTTTTATAATTTATCAACGATTTTTTGTTATTTCTGGAGATTTTTAAATGGAAAAATTTGTGATTTCATTATTTTTTGACGATTATTGGGCTTTCAAATGGGTAAAACTATGTTTTTCCACATTTTTAAGCGTTTTTTGAGTTATTTGAGAGCTTTTTTTAAAGGTGAAATGTGATTTCTAAGCAGTTTTCTCATTTTTTGGGGGCTTTTTAATGGGTAAAATTGAGATATTTATGATTTTTCCGACGGTTTTTCAGTTTTTGTTGATTTTAAATGAGCGAAATTGGGATTTAAATCCATTTTTCGACGATTTTTGCCATTATTGGGGCTTCTATTTTTAAAAATTGCGTTTTTTAAAAATAATTTTTACGACCATTTTCCGTTTTTTTGGGACTACACGGTAAAAACTCTAATTTTATTTAATTTGTGAAGGAAAATCGCTTTGAAAACAAAAAAAAAGCATTTATTTTTCGAATTTTTATAGTGTTTTTTTTTAGTTTTTGGGAAACTCGGTGTTTACGAATATCACATTAAAATCGCACAAAAAATTTATGATTTTTTGCGAATTTTACAAAAAAACCAGCGGTCGGCATTTTTTCTCAACAGTTTTCTTCTTTTAACTCGTATTTACACTTATCTGGTAAATTTAATGAGTTTCGTGAAACATGTGACAAAAAATCAATTAAGAAACGAAGGAAATTGCAAGGAAAACGAATATTTCTGGAAATCGCGGCCACCGGTTTTCTAGGCCGTGCTTTCATGTACCCATTTTTGACGTCTTCTATCTTTTTTTAGCCGATTTTAATGTGGGTGGCGTGGCTTCTTGTGTAACCTCCAAGAAATTGACAAAAAAACAGTATAAAATATTCAAAAACAAAAAATTCCATTCCCCATTCCAGACAAAAAGACATTCCACTGGCCGGCGCAAAGACTGTCGACGAGCTGAAAAAGGTGCTGGTAACCCACGAGCCGGCCAACTTGTCCAAAGTGCTCGAGGCGTTCGAGATCTTTCTGCCAGTCATTCGTGGCGATTTGGCGGCCATCGAACGTGTCGCGTACGAGTTGTGCGAGGATCAACACGCCAATGGCACCGTCTATTTTGAGGGCAGATATTCGCCGCATTTGTTGCTCTCTAATGATTATCCGGTAGGTTGTGAAAAGTTTTTTTGCTCATAAAAGCTGCCAAAATATCAACAACAAAAAAATAAAGGTCTCGCAGCCAAAAACTCGGCTCAGCTGATAGCCATATAGCCGCCATATTCATGTCAAACTCGCGCCAATCCCCACCTGGGTGTCAAATATGCACCAATATTGGCTATCTGCCATTTTCAGTGGCTAACAAGGGAACCTTTTAAGTCAAGGTTGTCTCCGGAGAAAACTAACTATACAGGTAGAAAGAGGGGCTTTGAAAACCTATATTCCCGTTTTCAAAAGCTGCTTACGAGACCTCTGAGATGCTGAAATTCCAGTCCGAAGTTAGACCATTTTACCATAGATTTTGACATTTCTTCGACCGCGACGACCCACACTCAGATCACCGCCTTTTCCTACTTGTCAACATCCGCTAAACTATTGAAAATCGTGGCCGGGTGGCGCAGTGGTAGACTGCTTGAATGGGAAGTGTGAGGTCACAGGTTCGGTCCCCTTATGATACATTTTGTTTTTTTTTCAACTTTTTTGGAATAGACAATCATCTTTCTGTTTGGGGATAAAATTTCATCATTTCTAGTTTTTTTCGGCTTACGGTACTTACACAACACGTTTTTTACTCAACTTGTTGTGTAAGTACCGTTAATTCTCTAATAGAACGGCCCTCATAATAGAACTGCTCCCAAAAATAGAGCGGCCCCAGAAAGATGGTAGTGAATAATAGAACGCCCGGCCGTTCTATTACAGAATTTACGGTATTTGGCTTTAAAAATTGTAATGGAGTTGCATGTAACAGTATTGTTCGTGGTTGCGTATTTCGATTAAAAGTGCACTTCTATTGAAGGCTGCAACATTAATTTCTGAAAATTTTTAAGTGTTTTTTTTACTATTTCCAAACTCTCCAAAATAATTAAAAAAAAAAACAAAATGCATCATAGAGGGACCGAACCTGTGACCTCACACTTCCCATTAAAGCAGTCTACCACTGCGCCACCCGGCCACGATTTTCAATAGTTTAGCGGATGTTGACAAGTAGGAAAAGGCGGTGATCTGAGTGTGGGTCGTCGCGGTCGAAGAAATGTCAAAATCTATGGTAAAATGGTCTAACTTCGGACTGGAATTTCAGCATCTCAGAGGTCTCGTAAGCAGCTTTTGAAAACGGGAATATAGGTTTTCAAAGCCCCTCTTTCTACCTGTATAGTTAGTTTTCTCCGGAGACAACCTTGACTTAAAAGGTTCCCTTGTAAGAGCCATGTAGATGCCATATCAGTTCCAAATAGGGCCGATTACCGCCAAACTCGTGCTGAGCGCCGATCAAGTGCCAAATATGTGCCAGTAATTCCTACCTGTAATATCAGCGCCAAACTTGAGCCGATTAGCTGCCAAATATCCGCCAGTATCGGCCTTGGGCAATTTTCAGCGGCTAAAAGCCACATAGCTGCCATATCAGTGCCAAACTTGTGCCGATTAGGCGCCAAAAATGGCTAACTGCCTATTTTAACCGCTAATAGCCATATATATGCCATATCCGTCCCAAACTGGTGCGAATCGCCAATTAGGTGCCGATATTGGCTGACTGCCATATCTGCGACGAATTTATTCCGATTACCGCCAAACAACTCGGAGAATCTTTGGCTATTGGCCATCAAATTCGCAGCATTTGCCAACCTCGCGCCGCCGATCGGCCATTTTGAAGGGCTAATAGCCATATAGATGCCGATATCTGCCATATCCACGCCAAACTTGTGCCGATTAGGTGCCCAATATGCGCCAATATTGGCTAACTGTCATTTTAAACGGCTAATAGCCATATAGATGCCATAAACGCGCCAAACTCGAGCCGATTGTCAATTAGGTGCCGAATATGGCTAATAGCCATATAGATGCCATAAACGCGCCAAACTGGTGCCGATTAGGTGCCTGCCATAATCATCTAGATGCTGCGCCGAGTTCTAACGCCAGAAAACTCGGAGAATCTTTGGCTATTAGCCATCAAATTCGCAACATTTGCCAACCTCGCGCCGCCGATCGGCCATTTTGAAGGGCTAATAGCCATATCCGCGCCAAACTCAAGCCGATTAGCTGCCAGCTTTGCGCCAATATTGGCTAAATGCCGTTTTAATCGGCTAATAGCCATTTAGCTGCCATATCAGCGCCAAACTCAAGCGGAACTACCATTTTCAAAGCCTAACAAATCAATTTTCAGGAAGTGACAGCTGCGCACGTCGTTGCGGCCGTCAAAAAAGGCTTTGACCGTGGCGAGAAACAATTTGGCGTGAAAGCTCGTTCGATTCTCTGCTGCATTCGTGGTCTCGACAAGAAATTCCCGCAACTGGTGCTAGATTTGGGTGAGTTTTCTTCCATCCCATCAAAAATACCAGCAAAATAATCAATAATTACTCCAGCCACCGACCTAAAACAACTCGGTGTCGTGGCGATCGACGTGGCCGGTTCGGCGCACGGAGCCGACGAGCAATACGAGCCGGAAGTGGTTGCCGCCTTTCAGGAAGCTCACCGACGCGGAATCCACCGAACTGTGCACGCTGGCGAGTCGGGCGGACCGAAAGAGGTGGTTCGAGCGATTGAGGATATGCACGCCGAGAGAATTGGACACGGGTATCGAGTGATGAGAGACGAGGCAATGTATCATCAGTACTTTGTCAATGATAGAGTTGTTCATTTGGAGGTGAGTGCGTGCGTGTGTTTGTCGTTTTTTTTTTAAAATTATTATTGTTTTATTAAAGTTGTCGCGCGGTGTTTGCGTACTCGCGTTGCGGACCGATTTACGAGGCTTTATTTTTTGTAATTTTCGCACTTTTTATTATTTTTTTAAAAGTTTTTTATTACGGGTCGATAAATTTTGGCGAGAAAATAGGAAAAAGTAGAAAAATGGCGGCTGGTGCAAAAATCGATAATATCTTTTGGTTTGAAAATAATCAATTATATATTTTAGATGCTTGAAAAGAATGTTTCGATAACAACTCACACAACACGGTGTCCAGTATTTGAAATGTGGGCGGAGCCGAGCAAACGCGCCCCACTGGATTTTTTCGCGCGAAATTCAAATTTTGAGCCATTTTTTATGTTTTTCGGGAAAAAAGCATAAATTCTTAATTTTTTTCCCACATGTGCTCCAACGGAATTATAGCTGAGGTCTTTAGAAATTTTTTAAGCCTAAGAACGTCAAATTTGGTTCAGCCACCATTTCGAAATAATCGTTTTGAGTTTTTTGGTGTTTTTGCAGGATAAATCTTTACGAAAATCGAAGTTTGGGCAATTTTATGGTATTAAAAGATTCAATACATACATTTTACAAAGAAAAACAGGTTTTACTGAAAGAAAAACAATAGAATCAATAAAAAAAATGCGAGAGTCGAAAAATGCGCAAGCACCGAAAGTGCGCCATGAAAGTTTGCTGGCGCGCCAGCAAATTAGGCTCCGCCCACATTTCAAATGGGCGGACATGATCGAATTTTTTCCAAAAAAAAAAAAAAAAGATTTTTCGTACCAAATTTCGACAGAATAACATGTTTTTTTCCGACATCGGAAACGGAATTATTTTCGGAAATCATTTTGTCTCGGAACCGGAATCGGAAATTTCCGACATCGGAATTCAGACTTTTCGGAAATTTCCGAAAAAGCCTGATCGGATCACAAAAGTTAACCACCTAAAATAATAAATTACTTTAAAACACAAGAAAATTTACCATGAAAAGCCGAAAAACAATTTTTTATCGATTTTTGCATCATCCGTCATGTTTCTTCTTTTTCCAAGTTTTCTCGTCCAATATTCGTTCAATTACAACATTTATCGACCTAAAATAAAAAATTGATAAAAAAACAGCAAAAAAAAATCATCGAAAAGAGACAAAAATGCGAAAATCACAAAAAAATAAAGCTGGGCAGTGGGAGGAGCCTCGTAAATCGGTCCGCAACGCGAGTACGCAAACACCGCGCGACAAATTTAATAAAACAATAATATATCCTCCAGGCGTGCCCGTACTCCTCCGTGATGACCGGCGCGGTGCCCCTCGACTGGAAGAACCATCCAATCGCACGGTGGGCCAAAGATGACGTCAACTTTTCCGTGTCCCGTGACGATCCAACGTGCTTTGACAACACGTTGACCAGCGAGTTGACACTGGCTCACAAGCAGGTCGGGCTCAGTGTGCATCAGTTGTGGAAGACGGTACGTTATTGCTACTATGGATTTTATTCAATAACTCATTTCCAGCAACTCAACGCGGCTCACTCGTGCTTCTTGCCCGATGACGAGAAGGCAGAATTGGTGAAGAAAATTAAGGCGGCAGAGCCGCCAAAAGAGTGATTTCTGGAGCTTATTTTTCAAAATTTCCATGCACCAACATTCCTACTTTTTTTCAAAAAATAATTTTTTAATCAATTAATTAATTAATAAACAATTTAACGAATTGTCTAAACTAAAAACAGGGATAATAGAATTTTCAGATTTTTTGTTGCTCACATTGCTGCTCCATTCGCCTGAGCATTGAGAAGCTGATGCTCTTGGAAGCGTTGCGAGACCCGTTGTGTCATCTGCAACTTTTTTTTTTGGATTTTTGAGCTTTGTGAGCCATTGAAAACGGCTATTAGCCATCGGATTCGGGGCTTGTGCCATATTAGGCGGCTAGTAGCCACGTAGATGCCTAATTCCGCCATATACGCGCCAAAAAAGAAATAAAATACTCTCAGAAAAGCGCGCGAAATGAATTTCTTGTCCAAAATTTTTGAAAATTCTGGAATTTTGAAATCCTGGAGCATTTTTATCATTTTTTTTTTCAGTTTCAGATAATTTTCAGCATTTTTTTTTTTGAAAAATGGAATTGTCTCGATTAAAAATCAGAAATTTTTCTCATTTTTCTTGCACATTTTTTGCACATTCGCCACAAAGTGACACTTTGTGGTAAAAGCAAAACTTTCTGCAGTGTCATTCCGTGGCGAATACGTAATAACAGAAGTGCGATTTTTTGTGGCCAACTTGAAGGGTTTTTTCGAAGAATTTTTGTTGATTTTCTCATAAAAAATTTGTTTTTTTTCCTTTTTTATTGCAAAGTGTGAAAATTATGGGGCTATTCACGAAACCAGCAAAATATGCAAAAAATTGAGCGAAAATTCGGAGAATGCTCCGATCAGTCTGATTTTGACAAAAAATGCCAAAAATACTCTCGGACATGTGCAGAACATTTCAGACCAAAATATCGATTTTGAAAATTTTCAGAAAAAAAAATCGACAATTTTCAAAATTGATATTTTGGTCTGAAATTTTCTGCACATGTCCGTCAGTATTTTTGACAGTTTCTCCCAAAATTTCAGACTGATCGGATCATTCTCCGAATTTTCGCTGAATTTTTTTTGCATATTTTGCTGCTTTCGTGAATAGCCCCATAATTTTCACACTTTGAAATAAAAAAGGAAAAAAAAAACAACTTTTATGAGAAAATCAACAAAAATACTACAATTTGACGACGAAAAAGCGCACTTCTTCGAAAATCCGATTTTTCGAAATTTCGTTTTGGCGTTAAAATTTCTTCCCGTGTCTTATATTACGTATTCACCACGGAATGACTATTAGTAATAAAATCGATTTTTCAAATAACTCCGTTTTTTTCCATCATTTCCACACAGAAAAGCAGTAATTCAACAACTTTTTTAATGATTTTTCTCAAAAATCACTAACTTTTTCACCGCTTTTGCATAATTCCTTTCGTGATTTTTAACATTTTTTTAAATTGAATTTTCGCAGCGATTTTTACTAAATTTTATAACTTTTTTAACGCGAGTCAAAAAATTTTTTTTGGGCGACGAAAATGTGCGTACCGAGTGCGAAGGAGCGCACTTGCTCAACTCTCACCTTAAGAAACTTGTCCAGACAATTATTCGCGCACGATTCCTCTTTGGCGTTGACGGTTCGGCTACCAAATTCATTGACGCACGAGTTGAAACACTGCTCGGCGACCAAATTGTACTGGGTGAGGAAGTCGCGGAACGTCTGGATGTTCTGTTCGTTGGCCATCTGGAAAATGGGGAAATGGCGGGAATTTGGGAGAAAAAGCAGTAAAATCACGTATTTTTGTGGGAAAAATTGTAATTTTAATAAAAAACTTTGGGGAATAAGGGCAAAATTTTCTACACATGTCATTTCATGTCCGGCACTATTTTTGATATTATTTCGCAAATTTTCAGGCCAATCGGAGCAAAAAACGACCGAAATTCACCATTTCGATGTCATTTTATTGAAAATTCCCAGGAAAAATCCATGAAAGTGGCTGGAAAATAGCATTTTTAGCCATTTTCCAACTTTTCCACATAAAAACTAAACTATCAAAAAGTAATGCTACCGAAAACAAGAATTCTGCAACTTTTTTCATGAAATTTCCAAAAAAAATCACTGAAATATACAGGGAAAATGGGTATTTTTTCAACATTTTTAAATTTCCAGAAAAAAAACCAAAAATTGACTTTCTTCATGATCCAAACTCAACGCTATTTAATTTTCATTTTGATATCCAAATTATTTCATTTCACGTGTAAATTCAACGTGAAATGAAATAATTTGGAAACCAAAATGAAATCCACGTAGTACTAAGTTTCGTGGAGCGCGTTTGGCCGTCGTGGTGAGTCGACAATACTGAATTTTTTGAAGATTTGAGTTTTCCTCAAAAAAATGCAAAAATAGTCCAAAATTTGAGCTTTCATACAATCAAAAAGAAGTATAAACAAAATTCTAGCGGTTTTTCTTCAAAATCACAGTCAAAAATTCATCAAAATACACGGAAAATATGAATTTTTGAAAAATTTTCCCAAAAAATCCCGAAATCAGACATTTTTTGAAACCCAACTGCTCATAAACTAAATTCTACCGGTTTTTCTTCAAAAGTACAGCAAAAAATCCATTAAAAACACCCCGAAAATCACAAATTTCAGTTATTTTTACAAATTTTCCCAAAACATTGCAAAAACGCCAAATCTGCGCTTTCTGCACACTTCGACTGGCTATATACCAAATTCTAATGCCTTTTCAAAACAAATCATGAAGAAAATCCATAAAACACCCCGAAAATCCCCATTTTCATCACTTTTTTCAAACTCTCATGAAAATGACGTAATTTTGTGATTTTTACGGGAAATTTACACAGCAAACTGGTCGAAATAATTAGAATTTTTAAAATTAACAAATTTAACAACAAAAAATGGAAAAATATCGAGAAAAACTAGGAAAAATCGAGGAAAAAATGAAATTAAAATGAAATTTTTTCATCGCAAAGTGCGTCAACCCAGCAATGTTTGCTGACGCATTTCTTGTGTTTTCTCTGTGTCTTTTCTTTTCACATTGTCTCTCGTTTATCATTTTGAAATTTGGAAAAAATGTTAGGATTTTGTCTATTTTTTTCGGTTTCCCTCTATTTTTCTGCCAAAATAATTATGCAGAAAAAAATATTAACAAGAAAAAATAAAAAGTATAACCAAATATTATTGCAAAAATTGTTTTTGCGCTCGTTCTTTGCTTACTAATCGCAAACTCCAGCACATTCGGCGTATCTTCTAGCATTTCTGCTTATTAGCTCCAATATATATGTGCTTGGAGACAGCTTAGCTAATGTGGTTTGGTGGGAAAAAAAAAGGAAAAGAATGTGACGGTTGCCATGACGAGCGATTTTTAAAAGTTTCTTGGGGAATTTCTGCTTTTTATTTCCTCTTTCAGTTTGTCAGGCTTCTTCGTAAACTATACTATTGTTTCTGATTGTGAGAACAAAAATAGGAAAAAAAATTAATGAAATTTAAGAAAAAAACAATTTTTTTGCACGCTCAATTTTTTTTGCTCCCAAAAATCGATCCCTGCGCGGACAGCCCAACCTTATAGGTGCCTTTTGCCTTTGGCTGTTTTTTGTCGTCGACAGTGTAGTGGTTAACGCAGCCGTTTGTGAATCTGAAGGTCACAGGTTCGATTCCTTTATAGTCTCCGTCCCTTTTGCAGCACCGCTTATCGCTTCACATGTGAAGCGTGATAGATGTATCGTAGACAATAGCCTATTACAAACGTTTTGTTGCACTTTTATCACCATTAGTTCCTCATCTTCGCGCTATTCACGTGCAATGTTAGTTGTTTCGTTGATCTTATCTCTTTTTCTCTCCCTCTCTTCTTGTCTCGCTATTTTCCGACTTTCATTCGCCACTGCTCCGGTGAGCCGGCAAAGTGCGTGCTTTGGCAAATATTATCTTCTTTTCACGGTCTACATACGATTTTTTTTCCAACATAATCGTTTTGGAGAAGGTCGGAGATTTGTCAATTTTTTGAAAGATTAGCATTTTTGCTTATTTTTTGAAAAATTGTAATATGGGCCTAATATGGGTCATTTAGAGACATTGACATTTTTCATCCATACTAGGCCAATAGTGGTGCTAACTGAGTCGATGGGTGTAATATGGGCCATTCAATTTGGATGAAAACAAGAATACCTACAAAAATAGGCAAAAAAAAACAATTTTTTTAAATTAAAACCTTTTTCATTCTGGAAGTTGATATTTGAGTTTTTCAGAAAATTATATGAGTTTTGACATCCATATTGACCACCTTCTGAACAGGTTAAACATTTTCGTGGCGAGACCCAAACATAGAAAAATTGAAAATTTTATTGCATGCTCACTTTATTTGAGTTTTTAGGTGTTTTGATTATATTGACCTTAATTTAAAACGCGTTCTGTTCTATTTAAGGTTTTTCGTGGCAAGACCCATTTTTTTGAAATTTAGAATTTTTTTGAAACTAGGTCAATATGGGTGTCAAATCTTGTTATTTTTTTGCGGAGAATGTGATGTTTGCAATAAAAACTTGCCTAAAATGCACATTTTTTTGTTTTTTTCTGGATTTTTCAATACTTTCGTCTATAATTTATAAAATTATCGGCATTCAAGCACGTTTTTGACGCGACATTATTATTTTCAAATTTCTCACACGATTCTGAGAGTTTTGACACCCATATTGACTATTTACCGGAAAAGTTTCAATTTTCGTGGCGAGACCCAAAATTTTAAAGTTTTGAAGTTTTTTTGAAAATAGGTCAATATGGGTGTCGAACCTTATCAATTTTTGCGAAGAATGTGATATTTGCAATAAAAACTTTCCTGAAATATAACAATTTTGTTTTTTCCGAATCGTTTGATATTTTCCTCTAGAATTTCGAAAATTTTCGACATTCAAGCAAGTTTTTGCCAAGATTTTATTATTTTCAATTTTTTCAAACGGCGCTGAAAGTTTTGACATCCATATCAACTATTTTCCAAAAAAAATCAGTTTTCGTGGCGAGACCCATTTTTTTGAAATTTAGAATTTTTTTGAAAATAGGTCAATATGGGTGTCAAATCACATAATTTTTGCGCAAAATGTGATTTTTTGCAAGATAAACTATCCCAACTAACAAAAACATTGCTTCCCGGATTTTTTTGATATACTTACTTGTGATACTTGTGAGGTTCGACCTCAGTTTCCATCCTGGATACTGCGAACCAAGCTGCGCCAAGTTACACGATCCCTTCCGACAGTGGACCATGCTCGTCTTGCCTCGAGTATGCCAATTCTTCGGCGGCCGTGCCCGAGGTTGCCCCTGAGGGCCTCATTGTGGATGAAGATTTTGATCGAATCCTTGATGTCGTCGGCCCATCTTTTCGGAGGACGACCGCGTGGTCGTGCTGATCCCCTAGGATCCCATTCTGATACTATCTTCGCCCATCTGTCGTATTTCATGCGTGATACGTGTCCTGCCCACTTCAGTTTTCTTCGTAAGACTTGCTTTTCCATGTCTGGTGGGTCACATCCGGCAATTTCGAACATGTTGCTAACCGCTCTCTGTAGTCTCTTCGTGTCTGCCTCCTTGGAAGTCCATGTCTCGCATCCATAAGTCATCGCTGTGATGACAGTTGTTGTGAGAAGTCTTATTCTTGTCTTCTGAGGAGACTGCAAGAGCTCCCGCCGAATGGCGTTGAAAGCAGCCCATCCCGCGCGAATCCTTCTAGCGACTTCTTCAGTGAGAGATCCGTCGTCCGCAAACGTTCTTCCGAGGTATTTGACCTTTTGGGAGATTTCAATCCTCGTGTTCAGAATATCGATGTCTGATCTTGTGACGTACTTATTCATCAATATTTGCGTCTTGGACGGGTTTATATTGAGGCCGTACTTGGGACATCCCATTGCAATCCGATTTGCTCTATCTTCTGCCTCTTTCACAGAGTTCGCGAATAAAACAACGTCGTCTGCGAATTCCAAACGGTGAATTGATTCTCCATTGATGTCAATTCCGGTCTTATCATCCTCACAAGGTGCTGGGTCTAGCTCATCCAAGATCGCCTGAAGAGCCAGCGCGAAGAGTAGTGGAGACGACGAATCACCTTGACGTACTCCTCTTTTGATCTTGAACCTCATCTTCTTGTTCAGAACGTTCAGCTCTCCAATCGCCGAAGAGTTTGAGTTGTTTAAGGCCCGAATCACGTTTCTTCCGATTTGAAGATTGTTCAGGACTTGGGATATCTTCGTCCAATTAACGTTGTCGAAGGCACAAGTGAAATCCAGGAAGACCGCTACGAGCGGAATCTTGAATTCGGTGCACTTTTCCCACATCTGCGCGACGACTTGAATGTTGTCTGCGCATCCTCTTCCACGTCTGAATCCTGCTTGTGACTCTTCCAGGTAATCCTCGCTTTTGGCGCTGATCCTTCTCGTAAGGATTTTTGTGAAGAGTTTTGAGACGATTGAGGACAACGCAACCGGACGATAATCTTTCACTTTCTTCGGTTTCGTGGTCTTGGGAAGGAGAGAAATCTTCACCGTCTTCCAGTCTTCCGGTGTTCTCCCGTTCGTGAGGACTTGATTCAGTGCGGCTGTGAGATGAGGAGCTATGCTCTCAATTCCCAGCTTTAATTGTAGCATTGTAATCTGATCAGGTCCTGGCGAAATGTTCGTCTTTGAGGTGACTATTGCGTGTTCGACCTCATGTTGGAGAATTTCCGGCTCATCTGGATGGTTGTATCTGGATTGTGGCTCTCGCGTCGTCGCTGCGTACAGATTGGAGAAGTGAGTGAGAACTAGCTTCCTGATCTCGGGACGATTGTATGTCGTTGATCCATCCGGCCGTTCTAAATTCGTGAACGGGGAGGATTTGAGTGTCAGTGCTCGCTTCGTTTTCTTCAAGCTTCTTCCTTTCACCGCGGCTTCGAGACTTTTAACTTCTCGCCATTTGTCCAAATCATTTTCCAAAGATCTTCGAACTTCGTTGTTGATTTTCGCTAGATCCGCGTTCTTCGTCTGTCCGGCGTGTATCATCTGGAAGCGGGACATCATCATTTTCTTCGTTGCTTCGGAAATCCTGCTGAGTTGATGAGTTGCATGCGTAGCTGTGCTGGCAGCGCTCCTTATCGACTCCGTGAGTTCTTCATAGCATGTTGGTGGATTTTCCGTGAGCATTTCGGTGATGGTGTTCTTGAATCTGACGGGGTCCCATGATCTTTCGCCTCCAGCCCGCTTGGCCTTTGCGAACTTCCTCGACTTTTCCTTCTTCGCGGTTGAGCGGAATCTCGCGCGCAAAAGACGGTGGTCACTGCAGTTGAGATAATCACAGTATACTTCGCAGTCTACTGCAATTTCTCGCCTGTTCGTGAGAATGAAGTCGATTTCGTTCTTCGTTTTGCCGTTCGGACTGATCCATGTCCACTTCCGGTTGGGTCGTTTGGGGTAGATCGTGTTAAGTATTGAAACTCTGCTGGAGAACGCGAAGTTCACCAGCCGATCACCATTATCACTTCTTTGACCAGTTCCGTGTCCACCCACAAATGGAAGATCGTCTGAAGAGCATCCGACGACGGCGTTGAAGTCTCCGCAGATGATGATCGACGAGTCCCACTTCGATAGCCGTGTGTATACTTTCTTCAGATCCTTGTAGAACTTATCCGACTGGGTCTCATTAGCGGCCGAGGTGGGTGCATAGACGTTGATGACGTGGAGATGAGATCCATGAAAATCGAACGACGCCGTACTAATACGGTCCGACTCTCTCTTCGTTTCCACCAGACTATCGAGCCAGTCTTTGTGAATCCAAAAAGCCAGTCCTCCTTCGCGAGCTTCGCGTCTTGTGCAGATCAGTTCGGCTCCACTGGACAAGACCCATTCCCCTTCTTTTCTCTTCGTCTCTTGTAGGGCAATCACCTTGCAGCCGCTATTGACAGCTAGCAAGTCGAATGCCTCGGCCTTGGATTGATCGGATATCGATCTGACGTTGAGAGAGCCGATGTGGAAGTCGTTGCCTTTCCTTCTGTTCTTGGGGCCGTATGACGCTTCAGTAATTTCCGTATCCGTGGTGCTCCTTCCAAACATTTTCTTCCGACCAAGACAACTCGGCGAGCACCGTGGCCGAGCTGGTGAATTCCTGGACGGGTCCTTTACATTCTTTTGATTCAGCTTTTTAGTAAGTTTAGGTTTGTACTTCAGCAGGCTTACTAGGCCGGCGTGAAGCCCCTTCTTCACGAGTATCGGACACTACCGTGGCAAAGAGTGGATTTTGGCTACTGTGCCTAACAGTGGTGTCCAATTTCCCCTGTCGTAGGAGCACAGCATTGCCCAGTTTGCACCGCGAGGAGGTATCCAACAAGCAAATGCACATTTTTTTGTTTTTTTCTGGATTTTTCAATACTTTCGTCTATAATTTATAAAATTATCGGCATTCGAGCACATTTTTGCCAAGATTTTATTATTTTCAAATTTTTCAAACAATTCTGAGA
The DNA here is from genome assembly GCA_963572235.1 of Caenorhabditis japonica. Lineage (NCBI taxonomy): Eukaryota > Metazoa > Nematoda > Chromadorea > Rhabditida > Rhabditidae > Caenorhabditis > Caenorhabditis japonica. Next base: position 2,948,610 of record OY754345.1, read on the forward strand.
GTTTTGACACCCATTTTGACTAATATCCAAAAAATTTCAATTTTCGTGGCGAGACCCATTTATGACATTTTTTAAAATTCATCAATATGGGTGTCAAATCTTATCATTTTTTGCGGAGAGTGTGATATTTGAAATAAAAACCCTTCTAATGCATTTCCTGCTCAGAAACATTGAAAAAAGCAATGTTTACCATTGCTGCAAAACTAAAGTGTAGTGTTTGTCTTTCCATTCAATAATACATAGAGTCACATTTTCTGTCATTCGCTAGGAGAAAAGATATCGTTTTGCCTTGTTTTAATGACCATTTTTGATTAATTACGATTCGGTCTGCCTTCTCTGCGTCTCGCTTCTATCTGCGAATTGTAAAGTTTCTTTCTTTTAATCGTTATCGCCCAACAAACCGCCGTCAGTTTTCGCATTCAAAATTTTGATCTTTCTTTGCATAAGCCCTAGATTGAGTGCTTTCTCCACGTGTAGTACAGGCGTAGAGTTTCAAATTTTTACTGTTTCAAAAAATTGTTGGAAATTTTTAAAAATTAAAAAATATATTGTTTAATTTTTTGAATTCCCGCCAATCCGTGTACTCCACGTGGACAAGTCTTGTTTTTTTATTTGCGTTTTTGCGGGAAAAATCCCGTTCAAATGCCCTTAAAAACCAAAAAAAAATCAAAAAAATTGTTCACAGTTCCGTGTACTCCTCGTGGAAAATTTTTTTAAAAAATTGCAAAAAATTGAAAAAAAAAAGCGCTTTTCTTTTGTTTTTCTGCAGCCAAAACGCGTTGAAATTAACCAGAATAGCAATGCAAATGAACTGTTCTCTGAAATGTGTGATTTATGAAAAACAAAACCCGGAAAAGTACTTTTTGGTGGGAATTTAAAAATAGCAATAAATCGGATTTGCATAGTAGTTATGGGGAGCAAAAAAAATTAAATACGGAAAATTTCACTGTTTTTTGTAGGGTTTTTTAAAAATTGAGGATGGGAAAAAATGAAAAAAAAAATGTTTTTCTTTGTTGATTATTTTATTTTTTCTCAAAAATTACAGAGAGTTGTCTGAAAGTGTAGGAAAAAAATGCGCAATAATTTAAAAAAAAACAGCCAGAAAAAAACACTCAAAAAACTCACAAAAAATTTCAAAAAAAAATTGAAAAGAATTATTGAAACACAAAAAAATTTTCAAAATAAATTGTTTTTTTTTTCCAATTTTAAGCCAAATATCCACGCTTCCCACCAATTCCCGCCAACAATTTTGATCTTACGCACTTTTCCAAACTTTCCAAATATTTGTCTTTACCCGCAGAGAACGGTCAATTCACTCGACAAGTGCCCCTGTTCTTTTCTATTCTTTTACCGTTTTCTCGTTCCGTTTCGCTCTAATCTTGATTTTCTTTTCTACAATGTTTGACACAAACATTGACTTGTCTTGTGTGAAAAATGTGTGAAGTTTCGTCTTTCTGGAAATTTTTGCAAACAAAATTTTTTTTGGAAATTTTTTTTTTGAAAAATTTCTTTAAAAATTGTTTTCCTGATTTTTTGCTACTTTTCTAGTCCGCTTTCATGTTGATATTTTGTTTGGAATTTTGCCATTTTTTCATACAGTTGTCCCATGATTTAAGACATTTTTCTCTGATTTTTTAAAACTACAAAAAAAATTTTTTTGGAATTAAAAAAAAAAAATTTTTTCCCATCCAAACTTTTAAAAGTTCTGGCAGTTTTCTGGTTTTTTTTCTAGTTTTTGCTCACTGTAACTATGCAAATCCGTTTTAAATAACTCGCCGCTTTTGCAATCCGATTTATAAAGATCTATTTTTATTTTTACCTTCTCCCAAAAAAAACCTCCTATTTCTGGTTTTTGTTTTTCATAAATCACTAAAAAAAAAACAGCGTGTTTGTAGTTCTGTTTTGATACTTATTAGGAAATAATATTGTGGATTTTGCAACGAAAAATGAGATTTTTTTAAATAAAAAAAAAACCATAATTTCCACGTGAAATATACGAAACAGTAAAAAAGTAAATCATGGAATTGAAAAGTTCAGTTTTTCTGCTTTTTTTTGTAGTTTTTGAAGCGATCATTAGAGTCCACGTTCAGAACACATAAATTAAAGCCCACGTTTAGAACACATAATGGCGGCAATTCAAAATAAGTTTAGTAAAAAATTAATTTTTTTGAATTTTTCGTTATTTTTTCTGGATTTTCAAATTTTTCCAATATTTCAAAATTTTCAGTTTTTGTTTATTTTCATAAATTTTATGGGGAAAAAACTAGTTTTTTTTCTGAAATTTCCAGAATTTTTCCCTATTTTTCCAAGATTTTCTGATTTTTTTAAAAACTGGAAAATCATGAAACTGAAAAAAAAGTTCGGTTTTTTTGGATTTTAAGTTTTTTTTTAGTTTTGTTTCAACTTTTCCTAATTTCTAAAAAAAAAAAATAAACAACTAAAATTTGTTTGAGTATTCCAGAATTTTCGCTATTTTTTCCAAATTGTTCAGATTTTAAAAAATTGAAAAATACTGAAACTGGAAACTTTTAAACAAAATTTAAAATTTTTTTCTAGATTTTATTTTATTTTCAGCTGTCTTATTTTTTATTTTTGTAGATTCTAGAAAAAACGTTTTTTTGTTTCTGAAATTTTCAGAACTTTTCCATAATTTTCAAAAATTTCCTAATTTTTTTCCAAATCAAAAAACGTGAAACTGGAAAAAAATTTTTTTAAATTTTTTTTTGCTACTTTTTTGCAGGTTTTCTACTTGTCTTTTTTGTTTTTTTATTATCATATTGTTCATTTGCAAAGAAAACAAGTGCGCCCCACAAAACTTAGTACTTCGTGGAATTCATTTTCGTCGCCAAAATATTTCAGTTCACGTGTAAATTCAACGTGAAATGAAATAATTTGGCGATGAAATCCACGAAGACGCGAGACGAGATGCGGGAAAGTCCGCAGTCCGGTCTGTGTTTGAGCGGTGGAACTTCCAGATTTGAATAATATTAAACACTTTCTGTTATCAAAATCAGTTTTCTCCAATTTTTTAAAAAAAGTTTCACAAAAATAAAAAAAAATAAAATTATTTGTTTTTATTTTCCAATGATTTTCAATTATGCTCAGTACGGAGCGCTGCAAACGCGCTCCCTTCGCACAGTGGTGGACGCGGCTACGTTGGCGACGAGAGAGTGCCGAAAATTGAGAGAGCCGTGGCCGATTTTTTGCTCTGATTTCTCTAAATCTCACTACAATTGCATACGAAATTCATTGTTCGATTGGAGCGTGTTTGCAGCGTTTTATGATGCTGTCACGCTTTTCCCACCTATCTGCCTGCTCCTCGCGACGCAGTAATAATTTTCCGTAAATTTCCCTTGACCTGAGATCACCAAAACCAAAAAGTTCAATTTTCAGATGCATTACTTTATTACTCAGTAGACTTGGTTCTAGGAAACTAATAATAAAGGAAAAGAAAAGAAAAAAAACCAATAAGTTTTTTTTCCTATTATTCATTGAGATCATTGAAACAATTTTCGTCGGCCAACTTTTAAAAATTCCACGTCACTCTCTCATTCATTCACTTCCTAATTCGACCAAAAAGTGATGCGAATCTCTGACCTTTTGTTTCAATGTCTGCAGGTAGAGACGCAGACATTCAAAATCACTCTCGTCGTCTCGCCGCTCTCCTCTTTTCACACACTCTCTACAAGTCTCGTGTGTTTAGTTGGTTGTCGACTGATTGCCGCAACTTTTCACTCCATTTTCTCGTTCTCGCACAATAAATGTTGAATTTTAAAAGTCACATGAAACATTTGTATAGATTTTGATGCTATTTTTGTCACAGTTTAATGAGAAAAAAGTTCTCGATTTTTGACTTTTGTTCTTGTCTTTCAACCCCTCTAGCCCTTTTGCTCCTTTATTTGCTCAAAAAGTATCGAAATTTCCAACAAATACGAGACTAGAAGGTATTTGCAACGTTTATGGAAAAGCAAACAAAAAAAGCAAAACCCGAACCCACAATGTCTAGATCAGCAGCCAATACCACTAGCCACTCGGCCAAACTGCCAGGAAATGCCGTGGGCGGTATGCTAATGACAAAGTCGCGTGATGCGACAACCTTGTCATTACCATAATGCCCCGCGCCAACTGTGGCTGCGTGGCCAAGTGGCTAGCATTGCCGACCGCTGATCTAGATGTTGAGGGTTCGGGTTTTGCTAACTTGAAAATTGTTTTGCTTCATTAGGCATGCACAGCAGGTGTCAACTCTTTCTCAGTAATGGATAATAGTGATCTTTGTTCCTTTTTTTTTTCCACAAAGGTGATAAGCAATTGCATTTTTTTTTTAAAATATTTTTCCTTCACACGCTGTTTTGTTTTTTGAAAATAAAAGGGAAAAACGTCACAACTTTCTCGTTTTTCAAAGCAACAAATGAGCAACGATCAGTGGGTCAAAGTTTTTAAAATCGAGGAGGAAAATGTGATTTTCTAGAGGGGTTTTGTTTTTATTTTTCTGGATTTTTCTAGAATTTTTCTAGAATTTTTAAGATAATTTTCTTTATTTTTTTCTATAAATTTTCAAGTTTTTTTTTCATAATAAAAAAAAAATGAACAACTTTTTTTGATTTGATTTTCTCGGGTTTTTTGACTTTTTACCTGCAATTTTTCTCCAATTTTTAGCTTTTTTTTCGCAATTTCTCGCATTTTTTTTTTGCAATTTTTCTGATTTTTTCGCTAATTTTTTAACGGAATTTGCCAAAAAACACCCTGATTTTTTTGAAACAGAAAAATTTTTTTTCCAAATATTTTTCAGATTTTTCTAAAAATTCAATTATTTTTTCTTTCTTATTTACTGTTTAATCTCCATACTTTTAACTTTAAACTCTTCTTATTTTTAAAGTTTTTTTCTGACATCATTTTGTCCGCTGTAATTTAAATTGATCTAAAATTATCTTCTCCACTCTGACGTCACCAATTTTTCCCTTTTTATCGTCTTCAATCTTATCTAAATCACTGGTCGCTTATCAGTGCATTGTCACTAAAAACTCGTCAAAAGAAAAGAAAATAACGTTGGAAATTGAGAGGGTGCGAGAGAAGCTAGACAAAAGGCGAAAAACCCCAGAGAAACAAGAGACCGCAGAGAAACGAGGCGGAGATTTTTGAAGATCGCACTTTCCAAAGAACGAGCAAAATAGCAAAAAGTGGGCGGAGCCCTGGGAAAATTAATCAGCATTTTCAGCTCCTCCTACTCTATTCTTTTTTTCGTTTTGAATTTTGAATTTTGCATTTTGCATTTAAAGTTTTCAGCGCCAATTATCAATCTATCCGATGACCTACAGTGAACCGATGGATCAATGTGAGCCACGTGGAATACCAATTTATCATCAATTTGAGGAAAATGAAGGTAAATGAGTTTTTTTTTGTATTATCGGCCCGCCACGTCGGCCAAACGCGCTCCGCTGAACTCAATACTACGTGGATTTCATTTTGGTTTCCAAATTATTTTATTTCACGTTGAATTTACACGTGAAATGAAGTAATTTGGAAACCAAAATAAAATCCACGTAGTATTGAGTTCAGCGGAGCGCGTTTGACCATTTTGGCGGGCCGACAATAGTTAAAAAAAATTAAAAATAGATTGGTAAATATTTGAAACCAGAATTCAAAAAAACAAATTTTTTTAATTTAATTTTTTGAAACAGTTAAAAAAATTTTTTTTTTTGCAAAAACGGGATTTTATCGATTTTTTCGTTTTTTCTCTGCAAAACTATAGTTTTTAAGTAGCGAAAAGAACCATATAGAATGAAAAAATGAACAGAAAAAAGAAAATCGGTGAAAAAGCCCGAAAATAGTACTGTTTTCAACAAAAAATTGCAAAAAACATATTAAAAAAAAATTTTTTTTTGCACTGTTTCAAAATAAATTTATATAAAAAACCATTCCCTATAAAACTCACTCAACACAAACGTTAAATGTAGAAGCCGGACCAAGTGGAGCGAAACAAGACGAAGATGGACCATCATGCTTGGTGTGCGGCCGAGTGGCCAATACGGGTCACCATTATGGTGTGACCGCCTGTCTGGGCTGTAAAACCTTTTTTCGGCGCGTCGTGTTGCAGAAAAACGCGCCAAAGTGCAAGTACAAGAATCAGTGTCGGCTGGAGAAAAGTTTGTGACCTTTTTTTCTTTTTTTTTGTATCGTTTCAAGACCCATTTCCCTGTTTTTTCAGGCGTAAACGCAAAACGATTATGTCGAAGTTGTCGGTATCAAAAGTGCTTGGAAGTGGGTATGACTGAGGATGGTTCGTCTTGATTTTTGGGATGAAAAAAAAAAACGGTTCCATTACAGCTCTACATCCTTGCCGCGACATCATTGGTCGGCGAAACCGGAACAATTCTGTGGATTCCAGCCCCATATCTAGTCCACCGTCCATTCCACAACAACTTTCGGTAGGTGGTTAATTTATGATTTAAAAAAAATTGTTTGTTAGTTTGTTTGCTGTTGTCCTGTTTTTCTTCGAATTTGCCTATTCTATTTTCCCCACTTTTTTCTCTCTGAATTGCAAAACCTAGGCCACGGTCACTAATGTTGCATTTTCTAGGCCACGGCCACAGAGTTTGAACAGTCTAGGCCGCAAAATGTAATTTCTAGGTCACGGCCACCAAAATTTGAAAATTCTAGGCCACGGCCTAAAATTTTTTTCCAAAAACTAGGCCACGGTCACCAAAATCTGCAATTTCTAGGCCACGGTGGCAAAATTTCGACCACTCAACCACGCCCACTTAGATCTGAAAAACCGCGGCCACGGCCATAAAATTCTGCAAACCTCGGCCACGGTGAAAAAATTTGCACTTTCTAGGCCAAGGCCATGTTTTTCTGCAGAAACTCGGCCATTTGAAAATTCTAGGCCACAAATTTAGCAAAACCTAGGCCACGGCCGTAAAATTTGCAATTTCTAGGCCAAGGCCATGTTTTTCTGCAGAAACTCGGCCATTTGAAAATTCTAGGCCACAAATTTAGCAAAACCTAGGCCACGGCCGTAAAATTTACAATTTCTAGGCCACAGCCAACCAAATCTGCGAAACCTAGGTCATGGCCACCGAACTCAAAAATTCTAGGTCACGGTCGCAAAATTTTCCAATTCATAACCACGGCCACAAAGGTATGCAAAACCTCGGCCACGGTCAAAAATTTGCAATTTCTAGGCCACGACCGCGAAATTTCTGCAAACCTCGGCCACGGCCACCAAAATCTGCAATTTGTCGGCCACGGCCACCAAAATTTGAAAATTCTAGGCCACGACCCCGAAATTCCTGCAAAACCTCGGCCATTTGAGAATTCTAGGCCATAAATTTAGCGAAACCTAGGCCACGCCCACTAAAAACCCCTTTGACCGTCTTTTTTCCTATTTTCTGCCTGAAAATCAACCTCCGTCTACGCATGCCCTTTCCTCTATTCTTTTCTTTTCCCTTTTTTTTTCTCTGCGTCTCCCCGTCAGCCAGCTCTGTCTCTCTCGCATTGCAGATATGCAAACTGATGTCGTTGTGCGATGGCGACCACGAACTTTTGCAGACGATCACCGACATGGACACGGACATTCGCACACGCACCGCTCACATTCTCGGCGAGCCCGTCATCCATCACGATCAGCCGATTCATTTCTATTCGCCGGTGAGTTGGCCTTTTAGGAATTTGAATTGGCGCCAAGTGGTGTACTATTCGTGGAGAAGTCAATTTTTTTTAAAAGAAATGTCGTGAAAATCGCCAAAATTTTGAAAAAAAAATGTTTTTGAATTGCCGCCAAGCCGTGTACTACACGTGGACAATGCCTTTTTTTTAACCAAAAAAATTGTTTACTGTTTCTCACGTGTACTACTCGTGAAAAAACCAAATTTCGGGGAAAAAAAACCGAAAAAAAATTCAAAAATTCGGTAAAATGTCAAAATTTTTTTGATTTGCCGCCAATCCGTGTACTACACGTGGACAAGTGAAATACGTTAAAAAATACCGAGAAAAAAAAAATCGAATTCCCCCAAAACCCGGCTAACATTTCAAAAATTTCGTTAAAATTGCCAAAAATTCAAATTACCGCCAAGCCGTGTACTCCTCGTGGAGAAATTTTTTTTTGTGTTGTTTTTTTGCCAAAAAAAAAAAGGTTTTTATCTATTTTTCCGTGTACTACACGTTAAAAATCTAATTTTTGCAAAGAAAAGCCCCAAAAATCGGAAAAAAATTTTTTTAATCGAAAAATTCGCTAAAATCGAAAATTCGCTAAAAATTTGAATTTCCGCAAGGCCGTATATTCCTCATGGAGAAGTCAAAACCCTATTTTTGCGTATCACACATTAAAAAATCTTTTAAATACGACAAAATTCAACAAAAAATTTCCCCAACTCCGTGTAGTACACGTGGAGAATAAATTTTTGAAAATTAAAAAAAAAAAAAATTTTTTTTTCGAATTTTTTGCTAGTTTTTTGTGTACTTTTTGTGGAAAAGTACATTTTTTCTATTGAGAGAGAAAGGGAGACAGAAAGAGAGAGAAATAATAAAAAATTAAAAAAAAAAAATTTTTCAAAAAAAAAAAATTTTTTTTTCGCAAAAAAATCAAAAACTTCTCCCATTCTCCAGAAACGCACCAACTTAGCTAATTGCCCCTTATTGCAATTATCTTCGTTTTTCCAGCCAAAAGACCTCTCAAACGTGTCCGTAAACCACGGAATCGGCCCATCGTTAAAAGTGGACATCATTTTGCTACGCGAATGGGTCAGTCGAGTGCCCGGATTTTCCGATCTGTCAGAGCTTTATCAGGTTTGTAATTGAGCACTAATTACCTATAATTACCCTCATTATCTGCAGAACCATCTAATGCGTCGATTCTGCCTCAGGTATACCGTCACCGAGCACGGACTCTTCACTGCTCAAATGCCGTATCATAAGAATGTTTGGTAGGTTATTATGGGCTTGGATGGGTTACGGTGGGTACGCAAACACTATAGAAAGCGCTAAAATTGATGAAAATGGGAAAATTTGGGAAAAAACGTGAAAAAAAATTTTTTTTTAATTGTTTTGATTTTTTCAAAAACATAAAAACTTCCAGGTTCCTCTCCGACCGCACGTGCTTGGTGAGCGAGTTCGAAAACCTCCCGGACGAAATTCGCTGTCATTTAACGCCAGAAATCATCAAAGAGCAGCAATTGCTGGCGCCTTTTACCTCAATGCTCATTCACGAGGTGGCCGATCCGTTGCGCAGGCTCAAGCCTGACTCGATTGAAATTGCGACTGTGAAGACGTTAATGTTGTTGAGTGAGTTTATTGTAGTTAGTTTAAAAAAAAAAAAAAAATTTGAACGGGAAAAAAATTGCAAAAAATTTTTTTTTTTTTGGATTTTTTTTTCAACATTTTTAATTTTTCTGCTGTTTTTCACACAAAACCTTTAATTTCGTGCGTTTTACTCGATAAAACACTCCAAAAAGGCGCTGAAAATCCAAAATATCGCCAAAACGCAATAAATGGGTTACTGTAGTTTTAAAGGCGCATAACTAATCTTTTTTTGGTGATTTTTTGAATTTTTGCTAACTTGTTTTAAAAAATGGGCTATTTCAGACGAAAAAATGTCAAAACCAGACGTAGAACTGATAATTGTGATGAAAAAATTACAAAAAAATCCCAAAAATCCAAAAATGTCTTACTGTAAATTTAAAGGCGCATGACTAAAAATTTTGTGATATTTTTAAATTTTTCCAGATTTTTTTCGAAATTTTTGATGAAAAATAGCAAAAACTACATTTGTCTTGTAAGAAAACGATATTGCAACTATATAAAGTGCAAATCGTGGCGAGACTCACAACCAATTATAGTCATGCGCCTTTAAAAAATACAGTAATCTTTTTTTTTTAAAGCTTTTAGCGATTTTTTCGATTTTTCTGAGCGAAATTGGTGAAAAATAAATTATTTCGATTAAAACGGAGCAAAAAAACCCTTTTTTGTGATAAAAAAAATGAAAAAATAAGTTTTAAATTTTTTTTTGGAAATTTTTTTTGGATTTTGTAATTTTTAAAATTTGAAAAATGTTCTCCTGCCTTTCCAGAACCAGTTTTTATCTTTTTACTCGATAAAAAACACCAAAAACGTCGCAAAAAATCCAAAATTTCGCCAAAAACGCAATAAATGGGATTACTGTACTTTTAAAGGCACATAACCAAACTTTTTGGTGATTTTTTGATTTTTAGCTATTTTTTGTAAAAAAAAAGCCAATTTTTTCAGGAAAATGTCAAAAACAGACGTAGAACTGACAATTGTGATAATAAATTAAACAAAAATCCCAAAAAATCCAAAAAATGGGTTACTGTAGTTTTAAAGGCGCACGGCTAAACTTTTTTGGTTATTTTTTTTGCTAATTTTCAGATTTTTGCGAAATTTTCCAAGAAAAATAGCAAAAACTACACTTTTCCCTCAAGAAAACAATACTGCAACATTACAAAATGCAAATCGTGGCAAGACCCACAACAAATTATAGTCATGCGCCTTTAATGCCTACAATAAGCCCTTTTTGCAGTTTTTAGCGATTTTTTCGATTTTTCTGAGCGAAATTGATGGAATATACATAATTTCGATAAAAATGGAGCAATAAACCGGCTTTTTGTAAGAAAAAAATGAAAAAAAAAATGTTATTTTGGAAATTTTTTTTTTGAATTTTTTTTTGGATTTTGTAATTTATTTTTCCAATTTTTTCCTATTGAGTCGAATAAAAACCAACATTTCTTCATTTTTACGTAACAAAAACAGTCCAAAAACTCGCAAAAAATCGAAAATTTCGTCAAAAACGCACTAAATAGGTTACTGTAGTTTTAAAGGCGCATGACTAAAATTATGTTTTTTTACAGTAGAATATTGATTTTTAACGTGATAAAAGTAATTTTAGCTGCATTTTCACATCGGAATGGGATGCATTTTAATGTTTTTTCAAAAAAAAAAAATACATATTTTTGTGAAATTTCGTTAAAAATATTTTTTGAAAAAAAAATTTTGTTTATTCCCACTTTTTTACTGTTTCAAATAAAAATTACCCTAGTTTTAATATTATTTTCTGCAATTCGAAGTTTTTGCAAACCTCCCATTATCATAAATGGTTAAACCAAAAAAACAGAGGGGCGGAGCTTGTGAGAGGACTACTGTAGCTCTAGCTAGTCTGCAAACACCGGTTCGGCCGTTTTAGCATATATAATAGCTCTATCACGATCAAAAACCCCAATTTCCTCCCGCTTTTCAGAACCCACATGCCTCGGCGATTTGGTGTCAACAGAGACGGATTTAAAGACGGTGAAGGCTATTCGAAATCGTGTGATAAGTGGATTATACAGCCATTATGTGAAAAACGGAATGGATATGGAACAACTACCGGTCCGGTTTAGTGATGTGAGTTGGCGGGAGTTTGAATTTTTTGAAAAAAAAATTTTGCATAAAATTTTCAAAAAAAAATGTAATTTTTTCATTTTTTTTTCCAACTTTAAATCTCTGTTTTAAAGATCCTCCAACTGACGGGCGGTGTAGAAATCTGTGCGGATCGGGCTCTCGAAGAGATGCATCTATTACGAGTCTTCAAACTGTGCTCATTTGATCAATACTCGTCCGACGTCATTTTCGGATTCAATCGCGAATTTTAGGAGTTTTTGTCAATTTTTAGTTGTTTTTTCTTGCATTCCATTGTGTGCTATGTACATACCCGTAATGTTCGACTTTTTGAAACAATAAAAATTTCAAAAAAAAAATTTTTTTAATTTTTTTTATTTAAAAAAAAATTATTTTTTTTTTCAAAAAATCAAATCGATGAAAAATCAATAAAACCCCGCAAAAAACTGTGAAAAATCAGCTGAAAAACCGCTAAAATTACCTGTAAATCAACAAAAAAATGCAGTGCGATAGCAAAAAGGGGGCGGAGCTTCTAGTGTTGATTTACGAGAAACAGAATTTTTTTTTGCGTATTTTGAACTTTTTATGTTGTTTTTTTCAGTTTGCCCGACAGTTTGACACTAAAAAACGCAAATCTAATGCATTTCAACCCAAAAACAAATGAAAATTGGGCAAAAATATCGATTTTTAAAGTTTAAAAAAAAAAAATTTTCCAAAATTTTTTCATCCTTTTTTCTGCAATTTTCAGCCGAAATTTGTTGAAAATGTTTGCATAAAACGTTTATTATAAATAAAGAATTAAAAAAAAAGCCTAGGCGCTTGTAAATCCACCCCACAAGCCCCGCCCCTTTTCGCTTTGAGACCCAATTTCAAAATTTCTGAAATTTTCAGTTTTCAATGAAATTTTATGGGTCTACTGGTGTTTTTCATGAATTTCAGAGTAAATTCAAGCCTAAATACTACTGAAACAGTTCGATTTCAGCAAAAAATATCGATTTTTCAGAAATAAAAATTTAAAAAAAAAAAAAAATGTTTTAATTAAAATTTTATTTTTTACAGATGAATCAATAAAAAATCAAGATGAAACTAGCATTTTTATACAAAAAAAAGGGCTCGTAAATCCACACCAACAGCCATTTTTGACGGTATTCGATTTTTTGGAAGGGTGAAAAGCGGTGGATGCATATAGTGTCCGTATTTGAGTCATATCGTGTATTTATGGTTGTTAGACTTTAGATAAGTGCTAAAAATTGCGTCGTTTGGCACGTTTTACTAGATTATTCACAAAAAAGTCACAAAAATTGAAAAAAAAAATTGCAAAAAAAAAAAATTTTTAAGCGGCCACGAAGTCGCCAAATTTTACAGGCTTGTCTAAACATATCTATATATATTTATTTGTTTCTCTACTGGTGAAAATAAAACAACAATTATTATATAGGATCCGCGCCAGATAGAGCATATGGACGACATGATTCAAATACGGACACTATATGCATCCATCGCATTTCAATTTTACTGTTTCGTCGTTTTCTTTGCTATTTTCTGGCTTTTCAGCGATTTTTTTTAAGTTTTTAGCCTCAATTTTGCTTCAAAACCTCACCGAGAGACTAAAAAAAACGCAACAAAAAAAAGGCCAACTTGTTCATTCTCATTCTCCAGGCAACAAAAAAACGGCGCCAAACCGATGGGATTGGAATGGTCCGGCCGACGAGTCGGTCGGCTTCTCGTCATCGCAAAACAGTTTCATTCGACTTTCCGGGCTTCCCAGGTACGCCTCTTGCATTTTAGCCTCTTCGCTACGATGTTCAGTGAGGTTCTGGAACAAAAAAGCACAACATTTTATTGATTTTTCTGAAAAATCACCCTAATCTGTTCCAGAAATTCACTTTTCGTCAGGGCCGTCAATTTTTGGCGAACATCGTGCATTTGGTGTACTGAAAACATGACTATTGTGTTTTCAATCGACTTGCGACATGAAAACGCTTTTCAAGTCTGCATTCACCGTTCTGTCTGCGTCTCGTCAAATATCATGGTGTTCGCGTGGTTGCGCACAAATAAGTGGGCGGAGTTTCGCGTTCTCATGTCGCAAGTCGATTGGAAACACAATAATTTCTTATTTTTTCTGTTGTTACAAATATGAAATTGTTGCAGCTCAGTTGATTCCGGAAATTATGTTTTTTGGGGGTGCTACAAAAAAAGGGATGCATCAAGAAATTAGTCACCAGGTGAGCAAAAGTTGTGCATATGTACATTCATTTTGTCTTATAAAAATCACATTTTTCGCTAACAAAAATGGCTGAAAAAATAAATTCTTTGCGACGAGAATCGCAAACAATTTTAGTCATGCTCCTTTAAAAACTACAGTAAGATTTTTTGAGGTTTTTGACGAATTTTTCAATTTTTTTGCGAAAAAAAAAAACCAATGGAAAAGAGTAAAATGTGGTCTCGCCATAATTTCCTATCTTACTGTAGCATTTTTGAAAGAAAAACTCTAGTTATGCGCCTTTAAAATCTACAGTAATCTTATTTATTGCGTTTTGACGAACTTTTCGATTTTCAGCGGCTTTTTGGAGTGTTTTATTGAGTGAAAATCTTTCTTATATATAAAAACCCAGATCGGGATGTCTGTGCGCGTCCGCACTCGCCTTTTTGTAAGAAAATGCAGTGGACAAAACACGAACCCGTGACATTAGGATTTGTATTCAAGTGCACTACCGACTGAGCCACAGAGGACAGAAATCTTTTCAAAACAGAGTGCGTATAAATGAATGAGGAAGAGTGGAACGTAAAAAAATAGAATGTGGCGACGAAGTCGCCAATAGGCTGCGTCAGCAGCCGCGCAGGACTGCGCAGCAGGCTTGTTATAAAATTAAAATTTTTGTGTGAAAAATAGCAAAAAATTAAAAAGTTTGAAAAAAAAAATTCCAAAAAAAAAATAATTTAAAAAAATTATTTTTGACTTCAAAATGTTTTTCTTGATTTCAAAACTTTAAAAAACTCTCGGAAACCAATGAAAGATCACAAATTGCACAAAAAAGTTAATTCCTACAGTAAAACAGCAAATCGTGGCAAGACCTACAACCAATTTTAGTTATGCGCCTTTAAAAACTACAGTAAGACTTTTTGAAATTTTTAGCGATTTTTTCGATTTTTCCGGCTTTTTTGGTTTAGAAAAACTGTTATAAACCCCAATTTCCTATATAAAAATTACGTTCCTACAGTAGGACATAAAATCGCGTTGAGGCCCACAACCAATTTTAGTCATGCGCCTTTAAAACTACAGTAACCCATTTCTGCAGTTTTTAGCGATTTTTTCGAATTTTTGGCGAAAAAATACCAATGGAAAAGAGAAAAAAGACATGTGAAGGGTCTCACCCCAATTTTCTATTCTACTATAGCATATTTTGAAGAGCAATTGAGGTTATGTGCCTTGAATAAATAGATATATAAATATATAAACTACAGTTTTGAGGTTTTTAGCGATTTTTTCGATTTTTCCGGCTTTTTTGGTTTAGAAAAACTGTTATAAACCCCAATTTCCCATATAAAAATAAGGTTCCTACAGTAAGACATAAAATCGCGTTGAGACCCACAACCAATTTTAGTTATGCGCCTTTAAAATCTACAGTAAGACGTTCGACAATTTTAAGCGATTTCTTCGATTTTGTTCGGAAAATAGGCACCCAAAAGTAGGTCTCGGCACGATTTTCTGTGTTTTGGTAATTTTGTTTTATTTTCCAAATGTTTTTGAAGCAAAAATACAGCAAAAAAATTAATTTTTTTTTTAGAAAAAAGTTCGAAAAAAAAATTATTTTTGACTTCAAAAACATTTTTTTTTTCAAAAGCTATTGTCGGCCCGCCAAAATGGTCAAACGCGCTCCGCTGAACTCAACGCTATGCGATTTTCATTTGGGTCTTCAAATTATTTCATTTCACGTTGAATTGATACGTGAAATGAAATTGTTTGGAAACCAAAATGAAATTCGCATATCGAAAATGAAATTCGCATATCAAAATGAAATTCGCATAAATTCGCATACCGACAATACATTTTTCGTTAAAAACGGTTGAAACAACCAAAAATTCAACTAAAAAAATTAAATCCCTATAGTAAGACAGCAAGTCGCGTCGAGACCCACAACCAATTTCAGTCATGCGCCTTTAAAAACTACAGTAAGCCTTTTTGAGATTTTTGGCGATTTTTTCAATTTATTCGCGAAAAAACCAATGGAAAAGAGTACCAAAAATTCAACTTAAAAAATTAAGCTCCTACAGTAAGACAAAAACTCGCGTCGAGACCCACAACCAATTTTAGTTATGTGCCTTTAAAACTACAGTACCTTTCCTTTTTCAGTTTTCAGCGATTTTTTCAGTTTTTTGCAAGAGAAAAACCACAGAATGAAGAAAAAAGTACTATTTCTATTTTTGAAAAAATTCATTTCTACAGTAAGATAGTTAAATCGTGGCGAGACCCATAACTCCAGTGAAAAAAATGTTTTAAGCCCTTTTTTCAATGTTTTTTTTTGCGAAAAAACCACAAATACTCACCCGAAATGCCCGTAAACTTCATCTGAACTTTGCGCTCACTTCCCTCCTCCTCATCATCCTCATCACTTGGCGGTTCAGGTTTCTCCGGCGCAGCAGGCTTCTTGGCCGGTTTTTTCTTCTTTTTCGTCGTTTTTTTGGTCTTTTTTGCCGCTGTTTTCTTGGCCGTTCGCTTTGCTTTGTCTGCTTTTTTGCGGTCTTTTCGTTTTCTGATATTTTTTTTCGTTGAAAAATTGAAAATAGTGGATAGCTCTATTGTGTTTTCAATCGACTTGCGACATGGAAAATGAGTCGGCTATCCCTTTTTTGTCTGCGTCTCTTCAAATATCACTGTGTTCGCGTGGTCGTGGTCGCGCACAAATAAGTGGGCGGAGTTTCGCGTTCTCATGTCGCAAGTCGATTGAAAACACAATATCTATACGCACTTTTTCTGGTACTTGTCGCGTCGTTTTTTTGCCTGGGCCGTCCGTTTCGAAGCCTTTGCTTTCGACTTATTCACCTTATTTTTATGTTTTCTGGGTTTTCCGCCAGTTTTTTTGGTTTTGGCCACTGCTACTTCTGGAAATTTGTACTACAAAAAAAAATTTATTTATTTAATTTAGTTTAATCATTTTTCCTTAAAATATGCTTTTTTAAGCCATTTTTTGACCATTTTCAACTTAAAATTCCATTTTTTCGCTAAAACTCAATTGCCCGCGGCCATTTTGCACTTTCTAGTCCCCGTTGAACTTACTGGCTTTTTTGGGCGGCATTATGGCGTTAAGTTTTAGAAATGATGGACTTCACTTAACTTGTTTTTGATCATTTTAAACTTCTAGAAAGTCACGTAAAATTGTTTTGAAAATTTGAAAAATTGGAGAAAAACAACGCTGCAATCGAACAAAGAATTTCACATGCATTTGGAGTGAGGTTTAGAGAAATCAGAGCGAAACATCGGCCACGACTCTCTCAATTTTCGGCACTCTCTCGTCGCCAACGTGGCCGCGTCCACCACTGTGCGAAGGTAGCGGATTTGCAGCGCTTCGTGCTGAGAATACCAAAAACTATTTACATTAAAAAAGAGCATGAATATCAATACGCTCAATCAAAAACTGCTCTTTCGAAAAACGGGCAATAACAAAAATATGAAAAAAAAATGTTTTTTTGAAATTTTTTTCAGTACCATTTTTATTTACCTTCTTAATTTTTTTTCGTGTATGTATGTGTGTGTATTTTTTAAAACATTATCTTTCTTATATATAAAAACCCAGATCGGGATGTCTGTGCGCGTCCGCACTTGCCTTTTTGCAAGAAAATGCAGTGGACAAAACACGAACCCGTGACCCTAGGATTTGTATTCAAGCGCACTACCGACTGAGAGGACAGAAATCTTCCCAAAACAGTGTGCGTATAAATGAATCAGGAAGAGTGGAACGTAAAAAAAATAGAATGTGGCGACGAAGTCGCCAATAGGCTGCGTCAGCAGCCGCGCAGGACTGCGCAGCAGGCTTGTTCTTTTATTAAAAAACAGTTCAAAACTATTTTTTCCAGAAAATCGAAAATTCCCCAAAAAACCTAAAAAATAACATGTTTCCAGCTGTATAAATTCCTAAAATGAGGCCAAAACTTGCCAAAAAACGCTTTAAATTTCAAAATTTCACTAAAAACGGTGAAAAAAAAAGCATGCGGCAATCAAAACTAGTCTGGATTCGAGTTTTAGGTTTCCAAATGAGATTTTACACATTTCTGAGCAAATTTCCTTCAAAAAACGAACAAAAAACCATGCGTGAGAATTACGAAAAGAAATCGAAAAAAACAGTGCCCCAGTTGCAAAAAGGGGCGTGACCACTTCACAAACTGTCAGATACAGTGCCGTGCAAAAGTATACGAACCGGGGTGATTTTGACTGTAACTCAACTTCGGATGATCCGATCGACCCCAAACTTTCAGGGATTAAGAAAAACGCTTAAAAAATGAGTTTGAATAAAATGTTACGATAAGCAGCAACAATTGCAGACCTATCTTCGAATTTTTCGGAAATCGATAAAATCCTATTTTTTTGCTTGTTCCATTTTTTCAATTATTATCGTGTTTTCATGCATAAATGTTGTTATTTAGAATGGGTAGACCTTGTGGTTTTTGTACTTTGTTAATTCTCAGCGGATGGCTATCATCCGTGGTCGTCAGATGGGTCTGGACATGCCCACCCTCGCGAAGCAGTTCAAGACTTCAAAATCGGTTATCTGGGCGACTTTGAACACTCCAAACCTATCTAAAGCTACTGGAAGACCTTTAAAAACATCAATAGGAGACGACAGAATCATTTTCAGGATGAGCAAGAAAAATCCCCGGCTGACAAACACGGATATCAACTCAGAGCTGAAGGACCAATATGAAGTTCAGGTTAGTTTTTTGAAGATTTCTCAGAAAATTTTAGTTGACATGGCTTCCAGGTGTTCAAGGACACTGCCAAAAAACGTCTGAGCCACGCTTTACGCTTCAGAAGGCGCCCAGTAAACAAGCCAATGATTCCGGAGAAGAACCGTTCAGCTCGACTGAAGTAGGCAAAGGATCATAGGCACTGGGGTGGAATAAGGTACTATGGAGCGACGAGTCAAATTATTTGATGATTGGTACGGATGGAGTCACTCTTGTACGACGTACAGGTGGCAAAAGGAACGATCCCAAGTACCAGGTTCCGACCGTTAAGCACGGTGGTGGCAACGTCATGATGTGGAGTTGCTTCCACGCAAATGGCCTAGGCTCACTCTTCCGAATCACCGGAACCATGGAGAGTTACATGTACAAGGACATCATGGAGAAGGAAATGATACCATCTGGAAGATCTCAGATGGGTCGTGGGTGGTTGTTCCAACAGGACAACGATCCGAAACACTCTTCCCACTTTTTCAAGGACTGGTTTGCACAGCGTCGAGTGAACGTTATGAGCTGGCCAAGCCAATATCCCGACCTGAATTTCTTCGAGCATCTCTAGGAGGTTCTTAGTAGACGTTTAAAAAACAAAACAGCCAAAAAATTGTACCGAGAAGTTCGAGCAACTCAAGGAAGAATGGACCAAGATCCGACTTCAGACCCTGACGAATTTGATCGAGTCCATGCAAAAAGATGTGAGGCCGTTATCAAAGCCAAAGGCATGGCGACTAAGTATTAAGTTAATTGAATCATTTTGAAACGTTTCCCCCGGTTTTTAACTTGTCATTTTGTTTTTTCCTCGCCCTGAATATCAAAAATCAAAATATCCATTTTTTCCATGTTTTTAATTTTTTTTCAAAAACATTTCTCTATTGAGTAAATTTGCTGTGTTGTTATTTAAACTCATTTTCAAGCGTTTTTCTCAATCCCTGCAAGTTTGGGGTCGATCGGATCATCCGAAGTTGAGTTACAGTCAAAATCACCCCGGTTCGTATACTTTTGCACGGCACTGTATTTATTTTTAGCTTTTTATATAAGTTTTAAAGTATTACTTTGAGCAAATTTCCTTTAAAAGTATGGTTTAAAAATCCATACGGCAGACTCGCGAAAAACCGTGCCTCAGTTACAAAAAGGGGCGTGGCCACATCAAAACTAGTCTGGATTCGAGTTTAAGGTTTCTAAATAAGATTTTACATATTTTCGAGTTTGCGAGAAAAAAACGCGCCTTAGTTGCAAAAAAAGGCGTGTCTTTCTTAAAAACTGGCACATTTCGAATGTTAGGTTTCGAAATAATAATTCAAATGTCTTTTTGGGCAATGTTCAGATTTTTCATTTAAGAAGAAACCAGGCGACAGAACTGCGAAAAAACCGTGCCCCAGTTGCAAAAAGAGGCGTGGCCTTTTCAAAAACTGTCAGATTTCCAATTTCGGGTCTCCAAATAAGATTTCAAATGTCTTTTTGAGAAATTATAACATGTTTTCCTTTGAGAAGAAACCATGCGGCAAACTTGCGAAAAACCATGCCTCAGTTGCAAAAAAAGGGCGTGGCTTGCTAAAAAACTGTCAGGTTACGAATTTTAGGTTTTTAGATTCGATTTCAATTATAATCTCGCACAAATATGGAAAAAATCAGTTTTTTAAATTTTTCCCCCGGAAATTATTAATTTTTGATCATCATCTTCATCATCATCCAATAAATGACTTTTTTGTATTCTGTTTCTGTGTCACCCCGTCTGGAATTTTTAAAAGAGTATCCATACGCACAAAAAAAAAGTCAGGCGACAGTCAAAATTCAAAATTTTCGTATTTCCTCTAGTCGGTTCATCGTTCATTTTTTTCCCTAGTTCTTGATTATGATTACTGAGAAAATGTATCTTTTCAGTGACTAATTTTAAAAGCGATGGTTTTTTGTCCTTTTTTTTTGAATAAAATGTCCCTTATGAACACTGATTTCCGGGAACCTTTTCCTATTATTGTTGACGATAAAAAGGCAGCGATGGGAATTCAAGTTCATATATACCTACCGTATTCATGATAATATTACTCTCGTCTCAGCAGCAGCTGCTCATCATTTTTTTTAAATGATCAATTTTTTCACGAAATATCTCGAAGCGAAGCGCATTTTTTGCCACAGTTGAAATGGGTGCGACCGTAACCCATTTAAAAATGTTAACACTTTCTCTTGTTTTTCGTGATTTTTTAAATATCTTTTTTTAACATTTTTAAATGGGTTACGGTCGCACTCATTTCAATTGAGTCAAAAAAAATGCGCGCCGAGATATTTCGTAGTAATATTGCTTTTTTTTTCTGCAATTTGTTGTGAAAACAAAAATCACAGAGATTTTCCGCAGATCGCTGCGAATCCTGTGGAACATCGAAGCGTCGTAAGGAAAAAAAAACTTTAATAAAAATATTTTGTTTCAAAACGTTTTCTTGTAGATTTACGGGTATCTTGTTTTTGATGGTAATTTCTCTAAAGCAGAAAAATTGTGGGCAAGCTTATTTATAAATGACAGTTTTTGATTAGGCCACGCCCCTTTTTGCAACTGAGGCACGGTTTTTTTTTTCGAACGTTTTCCACATAATTGTTATCCTTGTTATTAAAATTACTTTAAAATATACTTAAAAACTGATATAGAAACCTAAAAGTGCATATCTCGCAGTTTTTTATGAGGCCACGCCCCTTTTTGCAACTGAAGCACGGTTTTTCGCAAGCTTGCTGAATGGTTTTTTTTCGGTGTTTTGAACGCAAATTGCCCAAAAATTAACTCAAAATCTTATATTGAAACCTAAACATGGACATCTGACAGTTTTAATAAGACCACGCCCATTTTTTCAACTGAGGCACGGTGCAAGTTCACAGCAATATTTTTTTCTGTGTTTTTTTAATGAAAAATGGCGAAAAAAAAGACTTGAAAACTCATGTAGAGTTTTAAAATTGGGCATCTAAAAGTTTTTGCTAAGGCCACGCCCCTTTTTGCAACTATGGCGCGGTTTTTTTTTTCGAAAGTTCACAGCATTCTTTTCTTCGTAGTTTTCAATGAAAAATGGCAAAAAATGGACTTAAAAGCTTAAATAAAAACCTGAAAGTGGGCATCTGACCATTTTTTAGAAGGCCACGCGCCTTTTTGCAACTGAGGCACGGTTTTTCGCAAGCTTGCTGAATAATTTTTTCTCGGTGTTTTCAAACGCGAATTTCCAAAAAATAAACTCAAAATCTTATATGCAAACCTAAAAATGGACATCTGACAGTTTTGATGCGGCCACGCCCCTTTTTGCAATTAAGGCACAGTTTTTTTTCTGCAAGTTTGCCGCATGGTTTTTTCCATTGTTTTTAAACGCTAATTGGCCAATAAAGTGCATCTAAAATCATATTTAGAACCGCAAATTTTTAAATCTGACATTTTTCAAGTGGCCACGCCCCCTTTTGCAATTGAGGGATGGTTTTTTTTTTTGCAAGTTTGCCGCATGGGTTTTTTCATTGTTTTAATGGAAATTGCCCAAAATCATGTATTTTTAAAATCATATAGAAACACGGAAATTTTGAAATCTAACTATTTTTGAAGAGGCCACGCCCCTTTTTGCAATTGAGGCACTGTTTTTTCCGTAATTCTGTCGCATGGTTTTCTTTGTTTTTTTGGAAGGAAAATTGCTCAAAAATGTGCCTCAATTAGAGACCTAAAACTCGAATCCAGCCTAGAATTGATGTAGCCACGCCCCTTTTTGCAACTGAGGCACAGATTTTCTTTTAATGGAAGTTGCCCAAAATATACTCAAAAGCTTATATAGAAAATTAAAATTGGGAATCTGACAACTTTTGAGAAAGCCACGCCCCATTTTGCAAGTGAGGCACGGTTTTTCGCAAGTTTACCGCATGATTTTTTTTCGTTGCATTTACATGATTGGTGGACGATATTCATAATTTTTTTTATATTTATGTTGTTTCTCAGATCAAAAATTTCAGGTATATAAATAAAAATCGAAAAAATAATCCCCGTCGCTGACACAAGCTTCTATCCGAAAGTCCAAAAACGCCTAATAATGCTCCGAGACGAACAAATCGCTGGTTTGATCGTTTTTCCGGTAAGTTAAATGCGAAAACAAGAGGACTAGCTTTCGCCTGGTGGCTGCGTTAGCTTGTTTTCTTAATCGGCTATTAGCCAAACAAATCCCTTCCTATTCAGCTCGCCCTGATTGGCGTCACCGCCAACTGGACAGTGGCCGTGCTCATCCGAAAGTTGCCATCTTTAAAGAACTCTTTTGGCCGATTGACAGCTTCTCAGTCAATCGGAGACGCCATTCATTCGACCCTGTTCGCCCTTTATTTTGCACCAATGTGTTTTTTGTGAGTTTTACACCATTCTCCCGGGGTTTCATGCTCTTTTTTTGCTCTATTACAGTGATGTCGAATGGATGAAAACGTACTCGATGGTGTGCGGACACCTTCTGTTAATCGCCTATGACATTTCCACGTATTCGCATTTTTTCATTTCTGTGAATCGATTTTGTTCGATTGTCGCGCCGGTTCGGTATGATTCGATTTTTAGGTGAGTGTGGATTTACGGGAAACTAAATTTTTTGATAATTGCCAAGTTGTATGTCCAAAAAGAGGCTGGTGGCCTAGAAAACATCGCCAGTATTTAAAAAAAACCTGCTGATCACATGGAATTATCTAAAAATCGCTGCCTCCGGTTTTCTAGGCCACACCTCGTGTACTCCTTTTGGAAGAAAGTCTTTTAGTTTTTTGAAAATGAAACTCGTAAAAATTGAGGCTTTGTGCAATTCTAAAAAATTTTATTTGCAGCATGTCAAACACTCGAAAATGTATAATATTCTCGTGGACAATGGCTATTCTTCCATCAATATATTTTTACATTTTAAGTGAGTTTTAATGGCGGGGAAACGTCGGAATGTAGGAATAGTGCCGCACACCTTTTCCTTCATTTTTTCGCATAACAGCTGTTCTCAAAACGTTTCGTTCGGGTCCTCTGTCTGGATGTCGTTCGATTACTTTTGTTTCAGCAGCTTAACCACTTTTTTGAGGTCTCAAAAATCAGGAAAACGACAAAAAAAGTAGTGAACTCTCTGAAAAATTAAAAAAAAAGAAGCAATAGCCCGTTTACAACGGTTCTTTGGGTTCATTTTATAAAAATAACGCGAAGAACGAAGAAGAAACGATTTTATTGCCCTAAAGGAGCAATAATTTACAAACAACGAACAGAAAATTAAGAAAAAACCAACAAAAACCAGCAAAACCAAACAAAAAACTGTTTTCTAACCCGCTCAAAAACAAACCGTCCGTTCAGACTAAACTGCGCGCGGCGGGACATCGGAGTGTCGTTGCATGCCAAGGCGTGCGCCCTTTGAAAACGCCGGAGTTGAGGGGGGATCACTTCCACCGGCAACTAAGCAAATAATTGAAAACATTTGAAATTTTCAGAAATTAGAGCAATTTTCCAACAAAATTATAGTAAAAAACTGAAAAAAAAAACACCCTAATGTCTCGTTTTTTGATGTTTTTGCACTCGCAAAATTTACATCATCTCTTCAAACTTTTTTTCCGGGCCATTCATTACAATGCGGCCTAACACACAAGACATTGGAGTGGATTAAAAAAAACCGATGAATCTCAATAAAAATCGAAAAAAAAAAAACGCAACTAACTCAAAAAGCAATGAAAAATGCTGTCCATTAGCTGCCCCGTGGAAATTCGCCAAACAAGTTGTCTTGGGGCAGCTATTTAATAGCTCGTGTGCAGATAGTGGGCAAAACGTCTCTGAGCCCAAAAATCCACAAAAAAATTGCAGACGACTGCAAGCTCTTCTACATCGAAGACTTTTGGGTTTTCGTCTTTTCTGAAACCCCCGTTTGCAACACAATCGTTTGGTATGCGGACTTTTTAAAGTACAACTCTATTGTCATTTTAATTGTGATAATTGACGTTATTACCGTGTCAAAAGTGCGCCATTTCAAGGCTAATGTGGGTTTGGAGTTAATTTTTAGTGTGGCAAAGCTATAGCCCATAGAAACTTGGCTAATAGCCACTCATAAGAAAACCGCAAGTTCTTTTAGCTCTCCCGAACAGTGTCCCGAAGCCACGATAAGAAACAGAGCAGCGAAATGAACTTTTTGAAACAAGCGTGTCTTCAAGCGTTTGTTTTCGTCTGCGAGCTCATCACTTACTTCATTTTGACGCCCAGATGGAATCCGGATGACAAGTGGACTCGGTTTTTCATGACCACCACTGCCTGGGTGTGTGTTCACATGTTTGATGGGTGAGTAGAACTGTTCTGGAAGTGAAATGCTTCTAATTATTGTGTTTTCAATCGAGTTGCATCATGAAAACACGAAATCCCGCCCACTTTCTTGTGCGCGATCACGCAAACAACCACAGTGCTATTTGAAGAGACGCAGACAAAAAAGGGATAGATAATCAATCACTTTTCAGAATAATCACAATCAGCTTCAACAAAGAGTTCATACAGACCGTGTTCAAGGGTATTAGGATCAGTGAGTCAATGGGGTTTCCGGACTAAAAAACGATATTGTTTTGCAGAAGATCTTTCTGATCAGCACAATCATGCAACTAAAGAAAACAGTACCAATTGGGCGATCCATTCGGCACGGATTTAAATGTTTTTTAATCTTTTTTTGGAAGTTTTCATTTCAGCCAACCGTTGAAAAAAAAATCACAATTTTACTTTTTAATTATGCGACAGAATTGCGAAAAAAAAACCGTGCCTCGGTTGCAAAAAGGGGCGTGGCCACATCAGAAATAGTCTGGATTCGAGTTTTAGGTTTTCAAATGAGATTTTAGTCATTTTTGAGCAATTTTCTTTCAAAAAACCATGCGAAAGAGTTGCAAAAAATCCGTTTTTTTTTTTAATTTTTTTTGAGAAGAAACCATGCGGCCGACTTGCGAATAACCATGCCTCAGTTGCAAAAAGGGGCGTGGCCACACCAAAAAAAAATAAAAGAGGTTTTACACATTTTTGAGCAATTTCCCTTCAAAAAACCGTTCCCAAGTTGCAAAAAGGGGCGTGGCTTGCTCAAAAACTGTCAGTTTACCAATTTTAAGTCTCCAAATAAGATTTCAAATGTCTTTTTGAGGAATTGTTACATTTTTTATTTTGAGAAGAAACCATGCGGCCGACTTGCGAATAACCATGCCTCAGTTGCAAAAAGGGGCGTGGCCACACTAAAAATAGGCAGATTTCAATATTTGTGTTCTATTCAAGAATTAAAATGTATATTTGGGCAGTTTTCAATTTTTCCAAAACAAAAAAAAACGGAAAAACGTCCATGCGGCAAGCTTGCGAAAAACTGTGCCATAGTTGCAAAAGAGGGGTTTGGAAACAAGTTTTTAAGTATTGTTTGGTAACATTCGTTAAAAATCAACCTTTTAAAATTTTTCCACCGGAAATTATTAATTTTTGATCACAATCCCATCATATCCAAAAAATAATTTTTTTTTTGTATTCTGTTTCTGTGCTACCCTGTCTGGAATCATTCATAGAGTACCCACACGCACCAAAAAAAGAGTCAGGCGACCGTGAAAAACGCACAATTTTCGTATTTCCTCTAGTCGGTTCATCGCCCATTTTTTTCCAGTTTTTGATTATGATCACTGAAAAAATAGCGAATGACAATTTCTCTTAGATTTCTGACGCGATGCACACCTTTTTAGGTGACTAATTGTAAAAGTAGAGAGATTTTTTTTTGGTTTTTGTCCTTTTTTGAATATGATGTCCCTCGTGATCACTGGTTTTTTCCGGGAAGGATTTACTATTATTGTAGTAGCGTATGATTCTAAATATTATAATTTCGTAACTGGATACCTTAACCTCTTGCGTATATGGCCATTTGTGTATAAGTCCGTCTTAACACCCGCTCTCATTTTTGCACTGCGTGCAGTTGAAAAATCTGAGGGGGCGGAATTTCGCCACTGCTTACTGTAGTCGGTAAGAATATTGAATGCATAATAGAGAAGTCGGGCAAACTGAAAGAGTTTGTCCCTCACAAAAATGAAACAGGACTTACAGTAGCGGCCACTGAAATATCCCCTTTTGGTTTTTCAGCTATAACTTTTTTTAGAGAAGAGCTAGGAACTTGAGGTCAACTGTGAAAATGTTTTAAAATAAGCCAGAAATATGATCCAATTTTGTTTTTACCGATAAAAATTTGTTTTTTTCTGAAAAATCAAAAAATTCGATTTTTCGACTTTAAACAAAAACCCGCTTATTGAGATTTCACCCGGGAAACGACTTGTAAATGATGTAATAAGCGATAGAAATAGTTTCAAACTGATCAATACTTAGTTGCAAACCCTCGAGAATCAATAACAGCTTGACATCTTCTTGGCATCAACTGGATCAACTGGATGTGGAATCTGAGCCCACGCAGTCTGCAACTAAGATAATTTTTCGTCGGCATTTTGAGCACGAATGCCGGAAACGCGTTTCTCAAGCTCTTCCCACAAGTGCTCAATGAGATTGAGGTCGGGGCTCTGGCTGGGCGACTCCATTACGATCACACGGTTGGTGGCGAACCAATTAAAAAAAAAAGATACTGATGGTTTGAGACATTTCACTCTCTATGATGTGGTTGGACGTGTGTTTCGGGTCATAATCTTGTTGAAACGAGTAACGAAGCCTTGGGGAGGCACGAGCGAACGGGAGCATTACATTTTGCAAGATATGTTCGTACACAAAGCGATTCATGTTGCCACGGATGCGGTGAAGAGGTCCGACCCCATAGCAGCTGAACAGGACCATACCATCACGTTGCCGCCACTATGTTTTACGGTCGGAGTTTGGTATTTTGAGTTGAATATGGTCTCTACTGGTCGTTTCGCATAAGAAATTCCATCCGAACCAAATAACATGAACTTGCTCTCATCACTCTACAAAACTCGTTCCCACTGACTTTGAGTCCAGTTGAGATGAGCTCGCGCCCAGGCCACACGAGCTGCTCTATTGCGATCAGAGATGTATGCCTCCTTTACAGGTCTTCTGCCAAACATTCCAGCATCGTGTAGGCGGCGTCGGATCGTTCTGACGCTTGCCACAGGTGATCCACGGGGAGAAAACTGATCGAGGACTTCGGGGGCACTGAGCCTAGGGTTGCTTTTCAATGCGCGTACGATGTTTCTGCCTGTTTGATAGTTTGTAACTGAAGCCCGTGGGTGTCTTCTCTTCCCTGGTTGTCCATTTTGAGTTCTCCAGCGCTTTAAAAATTTTCCCAATGTGGAACGATCGACGTTGAACTGCTCAGCAAGTTGCCTGAGAGTTCGTCCCTGCTCGCGTCCTCTAGTAATTGCAAATCGCTGGTTAGTGGTCAAATTAACTTTTCCTTTAGTTTTTGTCATTATCTAAATTATTAGATATTGAAGACTCTGGAAAAATATTGGAGTTGTATCTTTTTTAAAAAAATAGAAAAAACGATCGAAATCGTGAAAATTGAAAAAAAAAATTAGACAAAATTTTATCGGTAAAAGCTAAACTGGATCAGATTTCTGGCTTATTTTGGAACATTTTCACAGTTGACCTCAAGTTCCTAGCTCTTCTCTAAAAAATGTTAGAGCTGAAAAACCAAAAGGGGATATTTCAGTGGCCGCTACTGTATACACAACCAAGCAGGGTAATTTTTAACAGTGTTCTGAAAAAAATAAAATTTTAAAAAGCTTCATTTAAAAAAAAAAAAAAACTTGTTTCAGATTCACGAGAAATTTATTTTGAAAATTCTAAAATTTAAATGATATCCATTCACGATTTGAAATGTGGAGACCCAACGAAAAAGGGGGAAAGTGTTGAAACGCAGGAACGAAAAGAAGGGAAAATTGGCACAGTTGTGTGCAAAAGTGCCGCACGGTTTTTTCTGCATTTTTGGAAAATGAGAAATAGTGTTTTTTTCCTGCTTTGTTTCGCTGGAATTCAGTATTTTTGGGTATTTGAAATGCGGAGACAAAATAGAAACGATTAAAAAAAAGAAGCGGAAAAGCTGCGAGAGGTCCAAAAAATTATTGATTTTAATGAAAATTAATATTTTTCGCGAGAATTCGGGTGATTTCGCATTAAAATAGTTGCTAAAAAGAAAGAATACATTGAAATACATCGTCATAAAATCATTTGAACTAAAAGCTTTCCAAATAAATGATTAAGAAATTTTTAAAGCAGCGGAAATTTCGAAAAATGGCGAATTTTAACTAACATTGAGCATAATTAGGAAAATTTTCACAAAATAATACGAATTTGTTGGTTACTAGTCATTTTAACAAATAAATATCAAGGAAAACGAAGAAGTTTAGCAAAAAATCGAAGAAAAAGAGGAAAAATAATTTGGCGACGAAAATGAAAATCGCAAAGTACTAACTTAAGTTCAATAGAGCGCACTTTCATTTTTCGCAAATGGACAATAAATACCCAAAAATACTAAATTCCAGCAAAACAAAGCAGGAAAAAAAATACTATTTCTCATTCTCCAAAAATGTAGAAAAAACCGTGCGGCACTTTTGCAGACAACTGTGCCCATTTTCCCCCTTTTTCGTGGGGTCTCGAAATGTGGGCGGAGCTAATGCAAACGCGCTCCACTGGATTTAACACAAAATTAAAATTTTGAGACGTTTCTCGGGAAAAAAAAGCTTTAAAAATTATTATTTTCCCCTAAATTTGATCCAGGGGATTACAGCTAAGCACGCCTCCCCCGTCGTCCAATGCGGCAACAAGTTCGTCGGATAATGAAATTATTTTTCCACTCGAAAATTTACTTTTTTGAGAAATTCGAATCATGATCTGATTATTCAGGATGACACCATCATTTTAATCCAAAAACGAGGCCTTTTTGTCAGAAAATGACCGAGCCTCAGGGTTTTCTGGGGTGCCGTGCTTAGGTTTTTATAAAATTTTGTTATTCTCCGGGCGCAAAAACTCATTTCGCGCTCTACCGAACACCTCTTTGACGATGCACTCCCAATTCTTCGAATCTCTCGTTTTGTCTAACTGTCTAATCTCTCACTTCTCCCAAAAAAACGCCCGTTATTGTTTTCAAACTAGTTGTTTCATCATGAAAACATGAGTCAGTTATCTATCCCTTTTTTGTCTGCGTCTGTTCAAATAGCACTGTGATTGCGTGGTAGCGCGGAAATAAGTGGGCGGGGTTTCCATTTTCATGTTGCAACTCGATTAACTACACGATAAAAGGGTCCATAATTCATTTTATCTTAACGGAGCAAAATTGGGTTTTTTGGCGATTTTTCAGCTTTAAAACCGTAGTTTATTGTCTGTCTACAAGAAGTTTAGAAGTTTTCCAATTTATGTATCTGAATTTTTAAATTTAAAACAAAATACAATTTTAATCCAATAAAAAAAACCGGATTTACGAAGAGAAAAACAATAAAATCAACTTTAAAAAATGCATCGAGCGCTCCAGCACATTTAGGCTCCGCCCACATTTCGAATTCTGGACGATAATAATTTTTTCATGAAAAATTATACTTTCATGTTTTCAAAAACACATGACTAATATAGTATTTTCAATCGAGTTGCAACATGAACACACGAAACCCCGCCCACTTATTTGTGCGCAACACCGCAAACAACCACAGTGCTATTTGAAGAGACGCAGACAAAAAAGGGATAGATAACCGACTCATGTTTTCATGATGAAACAACTCGGTTGAAAACACAATAGCAGTTAAAATTTGTCAAAAAAATTTGATTTTCTGAAAACTTTTGAAGAAAAAAACATGATTTTTTGCTTCATCTGCTTTAATTTTTTTGTAGATTTACGGGCAACTCCTAATTGTTTTTTTTTTTTGGATCAAGAAACAGCTCAAACAACTCTCTAAAAGTGTGTGTTTTGATTTTTGCTCACCATTTTTTAGCCGGAAACTCCGCGTAACTCAAAATGCTAATCCGTATTGTTCCAATGACTAAAACATCGTCATTTCTGAATTTTTCAGAATTTTCTATTATTTCCCTGTGTGCGTATTAGTTTTTCTGATTTTCAGGAAGGAAAAAGTAACATTAATCTTTTAGATGTTTACAGATAAAAGGCATCCTTACTCACGTATTTTCAAGGATTTATTGTTAATGAAGCCCCGCCCACTTTTTGCCCATCGCGCGCAAAAAAGTGGGCGGGGTTTCAGGGTTTTATAGCCTTGTAATAACTACAGACACGCCCTCCAGATTTTTTTTGTTGTGAAAGTGAAAGTCAAAATTCTGGCTGGGCGATCTAGACAGCTCTCTAAAATCCAAAAAAAAAAAAACGTAATTCTTAATTTTGTTCGATTCACTCTTTTTTTTTTGAATAGATAATAGAAAGGCAATAACAAATTGTAATTTGTTTATTTATGTATGTATGCTCGGTGAAAAACATTCGTTTTTTTCTCAGATCAAAATTTCAGGCTTATATCCAAAAATCCTTAAGCGCCTAATAATGCTCCGAGACGAACAAATCGCTGGTTTGATCATATTTCCGGTAAGTTAAATACAAATACTCTATTAGATGGACAAATTGGGCACCTCCAATAGAAGGGCATGGCTTTTTATTTTTGCCAAACTCACGCCAATCGCCAAGTAGCCGAGTAGGACCATCTGACTATTTGTCAATGGCTAATAGCTTTGGCTATTAGCCGTCCATCTCGGGGCGTAGGTCGAATTCTTCTTGCATACATATCAAGCTCAATAGCTACTTCCCGTCCGTACAAATTCGCGCCGATCGCCGAATAGGTGCCAACTATGCGGTATATGGCTATTAGCCGTTGAAAATGACAGACAGTCACTATTGGCACATAGTTGGCACTTAATCGGCGTAAATTTGGCGCGTATGTCGAATACATTTAACATGTGTGACAAATATCGCCAATTACGTGCCAACTGTACGCCAGTAATGGCGGTCTGCGCCACAATTCCCCGATTTGGGCGCTATTTTGGCGAGCCGAGCTAGCCATCAAAATCGGCTATTAGCCAAACAATTCCCTTCCTATTCAGCTCGCCATGATTGGCGTCACCGTCAACTGGACAGTGGCTCTGCTCATCCGAAAGTTGCCATCTTTAAAGAACTCTTTTGGCCGATTGACAGCTTCTCAGTCAATCGGAGACGCCATTCACTCTACCCTGTTCGCCCTCTATTTTGCACCAATGTGCTTTTTGTGAGTTTTACAACATTTCCCCGGGATTTTCATGCTCTTTTTTCTCTATTACAGTGATGTCGAAT
Source organism: Caenorhabditis japonica (assembly GCA_963572235.1). Lineage (NCBI taxonomy): Eukaryota > Metazoa > Nematoda > Chromadorea > Rhabditida > Rhabditidae > Caenorhabditis > Caenorhabditis japonica. The sequence continues at coordinate 2,980,166 of OY754345.1, forward strand.
GGATGAAAACGTACTCGATGGTGTGCGGACACCTTCTGTTAATCGCCTACGACATTTCCACGTATTCGCATTTTTGCATTTCTGTGAATCGATTTTGCTCGATTGTCGCACCGGTTCGGTATGATTCGATTTTTAGGTGAGTGTGGATTTACGGGAAACTTAATTTTTTGATTATTGCCGAGGTGTGGCTGGTGGCCTAGAAAAAATCGCCAGTATTTCAAAAAGCCTGCTGATCACATGGCCACACCTCGTGTACTCCTTTTGGAAGACAGTCTTTTAGTTTTTTGGGTATAAGACTCGCCGGCTTTGTGCAATTCTAATGTAATATTCGTAAATCACTAGCCCAAAACAATTCACATTTTAAAATTTTTTCAGCAAAAAGTTTTTGACAAAAAAAAATTTTATTTTCAGCATGTCAAACACTCGAAAATTGATAATGTTCTCGTGGACTATGGCCATTCTTCCGTCAATCTATTTGTACATTTTTAGTGAGTTTTGGCCGGCGGGAAAACATTGAAATGCAGGAACGAAAAGGGGGGGGGGGGGAAATGGACGGAGCCATCTTTAACAAAAAAATATTAATTTTTGGCAGTTAAACTATGCGGCTCTCTTGCAATTGGCTCCGCCTTTTATCTCTCTCTCTCTCTTTCGAAGGGTCTCAAAAATTGCTGAAAAATCGTAAACAATTTTAAGAAAAAATAGAGCGATTATTGAGGAAAATTGCAGAATTTTTAAAATTTTCAAAAATATTAAACAAAAAACCGAAAAATTACCCTAATATCTTGTGTATAAGTCCGGTTTCATCTCTGTCGACTACAGGGTGGCCGATAAGTATAGGACGCTCGCTTTCAGCGTTCCCTGGCACGGTGCCAAGGGATATTTTCGAAAAATTTCGAAACTTTTCGAAAGTCCAGAGACTATATAAGTAAGCTTCTCAGTCATTTGTTCTCACTTCTCCATATCGCCGAGCTATGAAAAGTTCTCCTCATCGTCCTTCCATTGAACTCTTGTTCAAGAGAGGCCTCGGAAGTGCTGAGATCGCTCGACGCCTTCAAATTTCGTCTTCGACGGTTCGAATTCTTCGACGGCACTTTGCTGGTGGTCCATTTATCCTTCAACAAGACTGGGCACCGTCCCATGGCTCGAGATCGACATTGGCCGTCTTGGAGGCGCATTTCCCTGGATTCCTGGACAAGAACTTGTGGCCTGCTTCCAGCCCGGATCTCAATCCGATGGATTTCAGCGTTTGGGGCATGTTGGAAGGGAAGATCGCGGGAAAAGTTTTTGCTACTGTCGATGACTTGAAGGCCGCTCTCGAGGTAGCATGGGCTTCGATCGACGACGGATACCTGCGGCGCACTGTCAATTCGGTGAAGAAACGTTTGAGAGCCTGTGTCAAAGCTCGTGGATCCAACTTCGAAATTCTCTTGTAAAATCAAATTTTCTGCTTATTTTTTGTTGTTTAATAAAGGTTGTTCTCGAAAAATCCTCAAATTGAAAAAATGGGAGCACTTTCAAAACGTCCTATACTTATCGGCCACCCTGTAGTCTTCCATCGTAAAATGTAAATCTATAAATCAGGGGAATTTTCGGCTATCAGCCGTTCATTTTGGGGCATTTGTCAAATAAGCGAGCTGTGCGTCAGTGATGGCTATCTGTCATAACAGATAACAGCTATCGGCGTCAAAAAAGCGGTCTTATACATCAGTGATTAATAAAGATTTTTAAAAAATCGATAAAAATCAGTAAAAATCGAAAAAAAAAGGAAAAAATGTTTTAAAAACCCCAAAATAACGCAATAAAGTTTGAAATTTTTTAAAGAAAAAATTAATAAAAACCGAAAAAAATGGATTTAAAAATCAATAAAAAATTGAAAAAACTCAAAAATCGGCTCCGGAACATTTTGTAGCTGAGGCGTTTCGCAGCACAGTGATTTTTCACCATGCCAAGAAGCCAAAAATTGTTTTCCGCGTTTTTTTTATTTTTTGAAATAGAACCGTTTGGAATAGAACTGACCGGAATTCGTTTATTGTTGGGCTTTGAAAACCAGCGGTAGAAACTGCTCACAAGGAAGGTCAGTTTACTGACCGGTTGAGAATTTTCTTATAATTTAGGAAGGGGTAGTTTCGAACACGGAGAGATTTTAAGAAAATTCTCAACCGGTCAGTAAACTGACCTTCCTTGTCAGAGAACTTTGGACAGTTTGCACACAATCTGATCATTATCTGCTCATTACCTGCCCATTAGCTGCCCACTATATGACCATTAGCTGCCCACTGGCTGTCCAGTATCTGCCCATTAGATGTCCACCGTCTGCCCACTACTGCCACTGGTTGTCAATTAGCTGCCCATTATATGTCTATTAGCTGCTCACTCTCTGCTCACTACCTATTAGCTGCCCCGTGGCATCTTGCTGAGCAAAGTGCCAAATTGTCACCGCGAATCTAATGGGCAGCTAATGAACAGCCAATGGGCAATTCGCCTGGCTGCAGAACGTCCCGGAGCCCAAAAATCCACAACAAAATTACAGACGACTGCAAATTCTACTACATCGAAGACTTCTGGGTGTTCACCTTTTTACAAACCCCCGTTTGCAACACAATCGTTTGGTATGCGGACTTTTTAAAGTACAACTCTATTGTCATTTCTATTGTTATCATTGACGTGATTACGGTGTCAAAAGTGCGCAGTTTCAAGGCTAATGTGAGTTTGGAGTTTTTATATGGCTATTAGCCACTGGTTCATAGTTGACACCTAATCGATCCAAGAAATCACCGCAAATTTCAGCTCTCCCGAACAGTATCCCGAAGCCACGATAAGAAACAAAGCAGCGAAATGAACTTTTTGAAACAAGCGTGTCTTCAAGCGTTTGTTTTCGTCTGCGAGCTCATCACTTACTTCATTTTGACTCCCAGATGGAATCCGGATGACAAATGGATTCGGTTTTTCCTCTCCACCACCGCCTGGGTGTGTGTGCACATGTTTGATGGGTGAGTAGAACTGTTCTGGAAGCGAAATTCTTCTAATTAGACTTGAAATCTTTTTGGACTCACCTGTATTGATTGTATGCTGGTTTAATAGGCCGTCACTTTTTTTCAGAAATATCCAAAAAATCGCTAAAATTATTCACTTTTCAGAATAATCACATTCAGCTTCAACAAAGAGTTCATTCAGACCGTATTCAAGGGCACTAGGATCAGTGAGTTCTCTTTCTTTTTATGCCTTTCCTGACCAAAAAAATCGATTTTTTCCAGAAGATCTGTCGGGACACCTCAACCAGACCACCAAAGAAAACAGTACCAACTGGGCGAGCAATTCGGCACGGAATTAACTTTCATTTATTTCAAGGTCTCACGGTGTCCATAATTTGAAATGTGGGCGGAGCCTAATTTGCTGGCGCGCCAGCAAACTTGCATTGCGCACTTTCGGTTATTGCGCATTTTTCGACGCTCGCATTTTTTTAATTGATTTTATTATTTTTCTTTCAATAAAACCCGTTCTTCTTTGTAAAATGTGTGATTGTATCTTTTAATACCATAAAATTGCCCAAACTTCGCATTTCGTAAAGATTTATCCTGCAAAAACACCAAAAACTCGAAACAAATATTTTGAAATGGTGGCTGAACCAAATTCGACGTTCTTAGGCTTAAAAAATTTCTAAAGACCTCAGCTATAAGTCCGTTGGAGCACATGTGGGAAAAATTAAGAATTTATGCTTTTTTCCCGAAAAACATAAAAAATGCGTCAAAATTTGAATTTCGCGCGAAAAAATTCAGTGGGGCGCGTTTGCTCGGCCCCGCCCACTTTTCAAATCCTGGATACCGTGAGGGCTCTGCTAAATTAGACTCAAAATGTTTCTAATTTGATTCCAAAATTTTCTAATTGAGCGCTGTGCAGAAAAAGTGTGCAAACACCGCGCGGTGCACCCCAGCTGTCTACCGTAACCCGAAATAAAAAATGCCGGATTTTCACCGAAAAACAGTTTTTTTGTTATTTTTTTTTTTTCGCAGATTTCGTTAAAAAAAGATTTATTCGTTTTTAAAACGTGAGATTAAAAAACTTGAAAATAAAAATGAAAAAAGTGAAAAAGAAAATTAGAGATTTGTGAAATTTAAATAAATAAATATTGTGTTTTCAATCGACTTGCGACATGAGAACGCGAGACTCCGCCCACTTATTTGTGCGCTACCTGTCTGCGTCTCTTCAAATATCACTGTGTTCGCGTGGTCGCGCACAAAAAAGTGGGCGGAGTCTCGCGTTCTCATGTCGCAAGTCGATTGAAAACACAATATACAGATTGCGGGAGGGTACAAAAGTAAAGAAAAACAAAAATAATATTGCCAGCAAAAAAAAAATAAAGCGGCAACCTACCGTAACCCAAAAAAAGAATGAATCATGACCACGCCCCTTTTGCAAAAACAAGCAAGCTAAACATTCCTAGGGGCGTGGCCTAGAAATATCATCATTTTTAAGGGGCGTGGCCTAAAAAAACAAGGTAAAATTTTCAGGGGCGTGATCTCAAAAAAGGTAAAAATTTCAGGGGCGTGGCTAAAAAAAGACCAATTTTAGGGGCGTGGCCTTAAAAAAGTGACAATTTTTGGGGCGTGGCCTTGAAAAACAAGATGAGCATTTTTAGGGGCGTGGCTTTAAAAAATATATTAAGGGGGCGTGGCCTAAAACATTTTTCATTTTAGTGGGCGTGGCCTAAAAAATGACCATTTTTAGGGCCGTGGCCTTAAAAAATTGACCATTTTTAGGTCGTGGCCCAAAAAAAGTGGTTTTTTTTAGGGGGCGTGGCTAAAAAAAGACCAATTTTAGGGGCGTGGCTTTAAAAAAGTGACAATTGTTAAGGGGGCGTGGCCTAAAACATTGTCCATTTTAGTGGGCGTGGCCTAAAAATGACCATTTTTAGGGGCGTGGCCTTAAAAAATTGGCCACTTTTAGGGCGTGGCCTCAAAAAAGATCAACATTTTTAGGGCCGTGGCCTTGAAAAATTGACAAATTTTAGGGACGTGGCCTTAAAAAAGTGACCAAATTCAGGGGCGTGGCCTGAAAAACTGACAATTTTTGGGGCGTGGCCTTGAAAAACAAGATGAGCATTTTTAGGGGCGTGGCTTTATAAAATATACACATTTTTAGAAGCGTGGCTTTAAAAAGTGACAATTGTTAAGGGGGCGTGATCTAAAACATTGTCCATTTTAGTGGGCGTGGCCGAAAAAATGACCATTTTTAGGGCGTGGCCTAAAAAAGTTATTTTTTTAGGGCGTGGCCTAAAAAAGTGATTTTTTTAGGAGGCGTGGCTAAAAAAAGACCAATTTTAGGGGCGTGGCCTTAAAAAAGTGACCAAATTCAGGGGCGTGGCCTGAAAAATTGACAATTTTTGGGGCGTGGCCTTGAAAAACAAGATGAGCGTTTTTAGGGGCGTGGCTTTAAAAAATATACACATTTTTAGGGGCGTGGCCTAAAACATTGTCCATTTTAGTGGGCGTGGCCTAAAAAATGACCATTTTTAGGGGTGTGTCCTCAAAAATAGATCAACATTTTTAGGGTCGTGACCATTTTTAAAAGCGTGGCCTAAAAACTCATTTCAGAGGCGTGGCCTGAACAAGATAAACATTTTTAGGGGCGTGGCCTTAAAAAAAAACCTAACTTAGGGGCGTGGCCTAAACAAAAACTCCATTTTTAGGGGGGGGGGGGGGTCTAAAAAAACAAGTTAACATTTTTAGGGGCGGGTCTAAAAAAAGGTGAAACATTTTAGAGGCGTGGCCTAAACCGCTTCGTAAATTGTGAGTTTCGAGACAATAGAACAGAAAAAAGATAGTGATTTTTTTGAAAAATTAGTTTCCTAGCAGATTATGATTATGCGTATGATCGTGATATTGATAGAGAATGAATGACAAAGGTTTGGGAAAAAATAATGTAGTCAAAAACAAGCCTGGCTACGCAGGCTTGCCAGTCAAAAATCGAAAAAATCGCTCAAAAACCAGCAGCTTACCTAAAAAGGCGGCGCAGAAGCCTGCGGAACGTCCGGATACGGCGCAGAGCTCACAAATCCAACAGGAGCCACTGCCTGCACTCGTTTACCCGCCAACCCATCCATCACCGGATCAAAATCAATTGGCGGCGAATCGCGGTTCCACGCGTCTTCCGGCTGGCGCGGAGCAAATCCACGAGTCTTCATATAGCTCGTCAATTGTGCGGGCACTTCGTAGAGCACTTCTCGCGCCAAATTCTCCATGATCAGGTCCGGGTCCAGGTACTGGCCCTGACCATTGTTGAGGAACTCGCGAATGGTCACAAACTGGACAATGTCCCGCTGGGCGATTCGACCGTCCTGTTGGAGCAGCGAGTCGTCGCTGTCGAGCTCGTGCATCTTTTCAAAGTCCTCGTTTCCCACACCGATTATGATGATGGAGAGGGGGAGACCAGAGGCCTGGAAATTTGGTGGTACAAATAAGGAATAGAACTGTTAAAACTGCCGTAACAGTTCCACAGTTTGGCAGTTTTATCAAGTGACGGTTCGCGATACACTTGGAAAAAACCGTGCCCTCGTTGCAAAAAGGGGCGTGGTCAGTTGTTTGAAATAAATTTTTGCATTTTTCGCCATTTTAGAAAAATTGCTAAATTTTTAAAACAAAAAACACAAGAAAAATGAGTAGAAAAAAGTGTGCGGCAGTTGCAAAAAAACCCATGCCTTTTTTGCAAAAAGGGGTGTGGTCATATTTCGCAATTTCGATGAGATGTTTCAATTTCTAAAACAAAATTCACCTAGAAAATAAAAAAAAAATCGGTGAAAAAACTGTTTAAAAAAAAGTGTGCGGCAGTTGCAAAAAACCCATGCCTTTTTTGCAAAAAGGGGCGTGGTCAGATTTCGCATTTTTGATGAGATGTTTCAATTTCTGAACCAAAATACACCTTAAAAACAAAAAAAAACGGTGAAAAAACTGTTAGAAAAAAGTTTGCCGCAGTTGCAAAAAACCATGCCCATGTTGCAAAAAGGGGTGTGGTTAGCTTAAAATAATTGTTTTTTAATAAAAAAAAAGTGTGATTTGAAAAAAAAATTCCATTTAAAAACAAAAAAATCGCTGAAAAAAAAAGGACTAGAAAAAAGTGTGCGGCAAACTTGCAAAAAACCGTGCCCGTGTTGCAAAAAGGGGCGTGGTCAGCTCAAAAATGGAAACTATTGAATATTTGTAGAAAAATTAGGTTTTTCAGCGTATTTTTGTTAAAAATTTGTCAAAATGTCCAATTTTAGGATTTTTTTTTTGAAAACTGCGCATTTCTTGATTTTTTTTTTCTAATTTTCGAAATTTCGTCAAAAATTATCAGTTTTTACCACCAAAACAAAAAAAAAGAAAAGAAAAACCGCTAAAAAAGCTAGAAGGAAAAATTGTGCGGCACAGTTGCAAAAAACTGTGCCCTTATTGCAAAAAGGGGCGTGGCTAGCTTCAGCATACAAAAATTGCTCATTTTTGCATCTTTTCATAGAGAATTTTCCAAAAAAAAAAAAACGAGAAAATCGCCGAGCAAAAAACAAAAGAAAGTGTGCGGCAAAGTTGCAAAAAAAAAAACCATGCCCGTGTTGCAAAAAGGGGCGTGGTCAACCAATGACATTAAAAAATAGATAAAACTCACATTAATAATGGATCGAATGGTGGCGTGCATATCGGAAATTATTCCGTCAGTGATAATCAGTAAAATCTGAAAATTTTTTTGATTTTCAATCAATTTTTTCGCAACTTTTTGGTTCTGGGACGTTTCGAAACCAAAAACGTGTGATCGTTGATCGCACGAGTCAAGAGTCTAATATTATTCAAATACGGACACTATATGCATCCACCGCATTTCACAGGTTTCGAAACGTCCCAGAGCCAATTTTTCGGGCTCACCTGATACCTCGCCGTGTCTCTGACAAAATTCTGCGTTTTAAGAGCAATTTGCTCAATAATTGGCGCAAAATTCGTGGGTCCATACAATTGAACATTGGACAGCGCGTATCGATACGCATTCATGACACCTTGGATGCCAGTGACTTGCGCCGTTTGGCGTACCAGGTCGAGCGGAAATATGGCAGACACTTTCGATTCGCTGGGCATTTTGGCGCCAAAACCGTACGCCTCAAACGTTTTCGACGAGTTGTAGTGTTGGCAAATACTGAGGACAGCTCTGGAAACGTTTGATCAACGTTGGTCTCTTGTTAAATGGCTAATAGCCATTTACCCGTACCTCAGCGCAATCTCATACTGATTCGGTCGATCCGCCGCCATAAAATGGAGCGAAGATGGCGATTTGGGGTTTCCGTTGGAGGCGGTAAAGTCGACAGCGACGGCGAAATCGAGTTGAGTTCCACCGGATATAAAGTCAAGAAAAGTTGGCTCAATGATGATTCGAGAATTCCAAATTTTCAGAGCTCCAGAGCATTTGTACTTATCGCCCTTTTTTGCCTTTTTCTTATCGTTGATTAGCTGCAAGAGCAGATTTTTGCACGCCACTGTGGAGACGCAGAGGAAGCGATAGGGCGCATTTGCTTCTACGCAGGATCTTGTCAATATTTTTTCTCAAAAACTGTGCTTACAATTATATATTATCGTCTCAATTTTCTTGCCGGTTACAGTAATCAGCGGAGCGAAAATTGAAAATCCCGCCTCCTCTCTGCGTCTCTTCAAATTTTAACGCTAGTGCGTACTGTAACCGGCCAAAAATTGAGTCTATGTATAATATTAACCTCTACTCTCGGCTCTGCGACGTTTCGAAACTGGACAGTTTCGAAACCTGTCACTTCAAAACTAAGACGTTTCGAAACTTTAGTGCATTATTAGCCCAAAATTTTCGACTTGGCCAAATTTCGTCAAAAGTGTGAACTCGGTGACAAAAAAAAGCACTAAAGTTTCGAACCGTCCTAGTTTCGAAACGTCCCAATGCCCTCAAAACACCAAATGGTTCTCCACCGATACCAAACCGCGACTTTTCGAAACTCGACAATTTGGAATTGCGACAAACATACACCGCGTATTTTCGCAACCCGTCAACTCGAAACTCCGACACTTTGCAACCCGACATTTCGCAACCCATGTCTTCCTTTTTTCGGTTTTTTCAATGTTCCAATTTTTTAAAATTCCAAATTTCGAAAATGAAATTGTAAAAGTGTTTTGTTATTTATATTATTGTGTTTTCAATCGACTTGCGACATGAGAACGCGAGACTCCGCCCACTTTTTTGTGCGCTACCTGTCTGCGTCTCTTCAAATATCACTGTGTTCGCGTGGTCGCGCACAAACAAATGGGCAGAGTCTCGCGTTCTCATGTCGCAAGTCGATTGAAAACACAATAATATTTCTTTGCCATTTTATTTTTTTACATTGGTTGCGAATTGTCGGAGTTGCGATTTGAGGGGTTTACTGCATCCTATACCCCTTAATGTACAGAACTCGTGCCGCAGACAGGGTCTCAAATTGTCGGGTTTCGAAAAGTCGCAATTTCAATCGAGTTGCGACATCAAAACGTCAAACTCCGCCCACTTTTTTTCACGCGAACATTAATTTTAGTGCATTTTGAATTTTGGCATGAAAAAAGTGGGCAAAGTTTCACGTTTTGATGTCGCCACAGTCCGCGAGCTGTTAAAACGAATTTAAACTGTCTACTCGATTTTTAGAAACAGTCTACCGGCAGTTAACCCGAAAATAGTGTGCGAACGTCATTTTAATATCACGCAACAGTCTGAATAGTCTTTTCAATCAATTTGTGACATGAAAATTTGAAACAAACTCCGCCCACTTTTTTGCGCATGAATCAACCAAGCTAATGGGGGCGGAGTTTCGAGTGTCACAACTCAATTAAAAGAAAAATAAACCGTCTGATGGGCAGAAATTTTCAGACAACATTCTATCTCATTTCCACACTATTTTCGGGTCAACTGCCGTAGACTGTTGTTAGACTTCTAGTAGACAGTTTAACCTCATTTTAACTGCCCACAGACTGTTTTAATCGTTCTTTACCCTTTAAAACCAGAAAACAATAGAATTCAAAGTTTTATTTTGAAAAATCAGTAAATTATAATAAAAATAAGTGGTTGAAGGTCAAATTGCTTCGTTTCTTCATGGAATTAATAAAATTCCCCAAAATTATTGCACAGCGACCTGTAAATTAGTATTTCTTGAATATTAAATTGAAAAACACGACGATGACAAAATTACAACAAAAAAACGCAATAATAGTAACAAAATGCTTAAGTTTAAAATAAAGAAATGCGGCTCAGATTTTCACCATGAAAACGCTCAAAACTCACCAAAATCTCCACCGTCTCCTCACCGGCTCCTCGGAGCATCTCATTGAGTGTCGTTTGGGCGGTGCCAATCACATCGTCTCTAGAAAATTTGGCTTCACCACGCGGTTCCGCACACCTAAATTCGGCGGGCGGTGTGGGGGAGCAGAAAAGGTTACAAAAAAGATCACCATCACCAAACACCACACACCGTTAAATGCTCTCAAATTTCACTCACTTTTTCCACTTATCATGATCGTAGCACTCAATTATTATTGGGCTGAAAAATATGGGGAATTTTTTAAAAAAATTATTGATATTTTCTCACCGATCCACGTCTTTTCCGCAAAGCGCTTGAGTGTTAATTTGTAGCGTATTCCATCTCGGATCCAGGGTTTTCGGTTTGATTTCTGTGCGGTGGACTAGGTGAGTGCTAGAAAACAATATTTAACAAATTTTTAATTTTTCGAAAAAATTATTTGAAAAAACGTGAAACTCCGCCCACTTTTTTCACGCGAACATTAAATTTTAGTGCATTTTGAATTTTCGCCTGAAAAAAGTAGGCGATGTTTCACGTTTTGATGTCGCAACGCGATTGAAAACACAATAAAAATGCAATTTTTAAGCTGGCCACGCCCCTTTTTGCAATGAGGGCACAGTTTTTTGCAAGTGTGCCGCACACTTTTTCTAATAGTTTTTTAGCGATTTTTCCGTTTTAAAGGTAAATTTCGCGGTAAAACTTGATAATTTAATAGAATTGTAGAAAATAGCAGAAAATTTCGCTTAAAATGAAATATTTCGCAAACTTTACCAAACATCTTTAAAATCATCGTTGAGAAACGCAAATTTTCAGAAAAAAATTCAAAAAATGTCATTTCAAAACTAGCCACGCCCCTTTTTGCAACAATGGCATAGTTTTTCGCAAGTTTGCCGCACACTTTAAAAAGTTTTTTCAACGATTTTTTCGTTTTCAATGTAAATTTCGCGGTAAATTATTTCGTTTTCCTCGTTTTCCTTATTTCGAATCATTACTTTTATTTTTCTGTAGGTTCTTATTACTTCACGTTTATTTTTGAAACGTAATAAATACAATACAATACAATACAATACAATTGTAGAAAATAAAAGAAAACTTCGCTTAAAAAAAATTTTTACCCAAAATCCTTAAAATCATTCTAAAAAAATCTGAAAACACAAATTTTCAGCAAAATAAAAAAAAAAAACGCAATTTTCAAGTTGGCCACGCCCCTTTTTGCAAAGAGAGCATGGTTTTTCGCAAAGTTGTGGCACACTTTTCTATTAATGTTTTCAGCGATTTTTTCGATTAAAATTGCGAATTAATAGTGAAAAATGGAAAACTCATGGAATTTTTCAGAAATTTCGAGGAATTTTCGAATTTTACAAATATCAGCAAGAACCATTCTAATCATCTGAAAAATATTTGAAAAACACAAATTTTGGGAAAAAAATCGCCATTTTAAAGCTGGCCACGCCCCCATTTTGCAACGAAGGCACAGTTTTTCGCAATTCTGGCGCACAATTTTTAAACAGTTTTTTAGCGAAATTTTCCGTTTTGGAGGTGAATTTAGTGGTAAAAGTTCAAAATTCTTTCCAAAATCACAAAATAAAAGTGAAAAATGAAAAAATTTGTATATGTAAAATTTTCAAGATTTTCGTCATAAAAATGAATAATTTCCAAAATTTTAGCCGAAATCCTGAGGGCATGGTTTTTCGCAAATTTGCCGCACACTATTTTAAAATTGTTTTTTCAGCGATTTTTTTGTTTTCCAGGTGAATTTCGTTGTAAAAATATCAAAATTTCGCTAAAATTGCAAAAATTCATGGTATTTGAGCGTTTCCCATCGAAATTCATAGAAATTGGCAAGTTTGGGGAAAATTTATTTTAAAAAAAAAAAGGTATCTCACCTGCCATCATCAAATTTCCGTTTAAAATTCAAATACGGATCCGATTTTCCAAAGAAATCCTTCTTGTCGAGACCTTCGCCTCGAATGTCAAATTGGAGCAGCTCGTTTTTCTCGTCCTCCTCTGCGCGTATGGTTATCGAGCCCGTTTTTGTGTTTTTATCTCTGAAAATGGGAACAATGGTGCAATTTATAGAGTTTCGAATAATTTGATTTTCTCTCACTTATTTCTCCACATTGCTCCAATTTGCCCCTTCTTTCCTAAATGAGCTTTGAGTGTCGAATAACTCACAATTTGGGCTAAAACACATTCGTATCGACCGAGAAAATCGTGTCGCGACAGATCCGAGCCAATGTTTGGATTGTCCGCGTCGTAGCTGCAAAAATTAAGAAATTACCGCGTAAATCTTTCCAGATGCTTACATTTCAAATCTCAACAACTGCGTCTCCTCAAAATAGTACGGTAGAAGAAAAGTCGTCTGAAATTGCGGATTCAAATTGTTCATCACCACTTCTGTTCGGCCACGTTCTGTCCATTGTGCGTCTTGCCACGTGGCTGTCACAATTTCTTGAGACGTTGTCGCTTTTCGGCCAGTCGTTTTCTCGTAAACGACGCAGAACGGGTCAGATTTGGAGAACACGTCCATGTCGAGGAGGTGGCTGGAAATAGTGAATTATTGTTTGTTGTTAATTTTTTGCATCAAAAATCCCGTTTTTTCTTTTCTACCCCTTTTTCTCGAATTTCTCGGCGAAAAATCAAAATTTTCGCAAAAATAAAATCGTGAATGATTTTTCTCAAAAAAAAAAAGAAGATTTTTATTAACTTTTCAGCCCTTTTCGCAACATTCAAAGCGAAACTCGCCTTAAAAACGAAAAATTCGCTGAAAATATAGTAGAAAAGAGCGTGCGGCAAACTTGCGAAAAACTGTGCCCTCATTGCAAAAAGGGGCGTGGCCATCTAAAACGGGCGATTTTCTGAATTCCTGCCAAAAAGCTATTCAATTTCTACTACTACTACTACAAAATTCACATTAAAAAATAAAAGTTCGCTGAAAAACTAATAGAAAAACCGTGCCTTTATTGCAAAAAGGGGCGTGGTCAAAACTTCAGTTCGATTTTTCGAATTACTGCAGAAGAAACTATTCACTTTCTACTACAAAACTCACATTAAAAACCTAAAATTCGCTGAAAAAACTAATAGAAAAACCGTGCCTTTGTTGCAAAATGGGGCGTGGTCAGATATAAAATAGAATTCTCTGAACTTTTCCGGAAAAAACTTTTTAATTTCTACTACAAAATTCACATTAAAAACTAAAAATTCGCTGAAAAAATTAATAGAAAAAACCGAGCCTTTATTGCAAAAAGGGGCGTGGTCATCAAAAAAAGAAATTTTTCTGATTTTTTTGCGGAAAAAACCTTTTAATTTCTACGAAAATATTCACTTTAAACGAAAACTCCCTGCAGAAAACTGCTAGAAAAAGTGCGCGGCTGACTTGCCGAAAACCGTGTTTTTATTGCAAAAAGGGGCGTGGTCAAATATAAAATGAAATTCTCTGATTTTTGCGGAACATTTTTTTAAATTTCGATTACAAAATTCACATTAAAAACTAAAAATTCGCTGAAAAAATTAATAGAAAAAACCGTGCCTTTATTGCAAAAAGGGGCGTGGCTGGCCGAAAATCGTAAATTTTCTAATTTCTTCCATAAAAATAAAAACTCACTTTGCGGACAAGGTTAATCTGACATTGGTTTTTGGTCGGGTGTCGGTGACGCCTAAAGATCCAGGTGGATTCATGAGTTTTCTGAAAAATCGATTTTAAAAAATGACGCGAAAAACGAGCAAATAAACAAAAAAAAACGATAAGGAAAGGCGGGAAAAAGGGAAGAAAAAAAAAGTCTGATATGATAAGAGACCCAAAATAGTGAAAAATGAGTCACCGGAAACTCTTTTTTTGAAATTTCCATTGTAGATCAAAACAAAAAAAAATACAAAACTGTTCGTTTATTTGAAAGGCGATAAAAAGGGACAAAACACGTGTTTTCTTTTGTTTTTTGAATGGGATTTCGAGTTGAAAGAGATCTGACTGAAAATAATTATAATTAAAAGCCAGAGCACCGTATGAATAAATATTAAATAAAAAATGGGATTGGGATCGGGAGCAATAAATATTTAAATAAACACATTTGTTCAAAAACCAGCGCGTTTCATTTTTCCGAGATGATGAAGGAGACAAGTGGAGATGCTTTTTCTAAAAATTAAACATGACTTTATATTTGTTTCGGCCTGATAGAATTATTTAAAATGAAATTCGACAAGCTCCGCCCCATTGAATTTCTGCGACACTGTTTTTCTACAATTTATGGCGCAAAAGGGGCGGAGCTTACTAAAGTTTCGAAACGTCCTAGAGTCGTTTCGACATCCCTGGTCACGGGTTTTCTCCTTGTTATTGTGAAAACCAAAAAATTGCAACGCTGTGTTTGCGTACTTTTAAAATTCAAACGAAAGTGGGAACATTGCTCTTCATTTACTATGCTATTTCTTTCATTTCCGTATGAATTTCAAAAGTACGCAAACACCGCGTTGTATTTTTTTGTTTCCACAATAATATTTCCTAAATAAAAGTAGGCGGAGTTCCTTTCACTAGTGTTCGAATATAGAACTGTTACAAATAGATCTGTTACCAGATAGTGCACCTATGAGGTAGATCTGCTAGGTGCATAAAACTGTAAACTGCGGAATAGAACTGGTACCAAATAGAACTGCTACGGCATAAAACTGTTAAGCATACTGTGAGACAAGATACATATTTAAATCTCATTTTTAAACCGCCAGCATTGGTTTACCGTTAGTGTCTCCTTGTCTGCGTAACAGTTCTATTTTCAAACTTTTGCCTAATGGAACTACCACATAGAACTGTTACGTACACAATCAGATAGTGCCTTTATTGATTCTCAGAGAGCGTTAAAACCAGGAAAATGTGGAAATAGGAAAAAGCTGACACGCTCACGCACAATTGCAGACAACGAACATTTCCAAATCAAAAATTTTTTTGTTACCAGCTTAACAGTTCCATTATTATCAATTCAATATTCTTGCCGGCTACAGTAAGCAGTGGAGAAACTCCGCCCCCTCAGGGTTTTTCAACCGAACGCAGTTCCAAAATGTGAGCGGGCGTGTCGTCTCGTTATGTCTGCGTCTATTCCAAAACTTGGGGGCACATATGGTAGCCGGCAAGAATATTGAACCGATAATAAAAAACCATTCAAAATTTGGAAATTTTTGCTGTCCGCAATTGATCGTGAGCGTGTCAGTTTTCCCCCAGTTCCTGGTTTTCCCTGGGCTTGTCACGCATTTCAATCTGACTTTTCCAGCGCCAATTTCTCTCCAGTTCTATTCGGTAAAAGATCTACGTTGTAGCAGTTCTATTTTGTGACAACCTCATCTAATAAAATCCCTATTTAGTAACAGTTCTATTATCCATCTCAGAGATTGATAATAAAGGTTTTTCAACGTGCATATTTCGTAGCAGTTCTACCCCATTCAAGTTCTCTTCGAAAACCGTTTTATTTCCTAAAAGTTCTATTTCGCAACAGTTCTAACCCATTTAAGATTTATTCAACGCGGAAGACATCATAACAAAACAAAAAATACAACGTTCAAGGCCATTTTCAGTAAATAAACATGCATAGTTAAAAAAAAGGGAAATTGAGAGGAAAAGGAGCGTGGACCAGCAGATGTTGCAGTAAAACTCGCAGATTGCAGAGATAGTCGACGGTTAGAGACGATAAGAGAGTGGTCATTGGCGAGGAGGCGGCGAGGAAGAAAAGGGTGGCTATCTTCAATTTTTTTTTTGTTTTTTGTTGTTTTTCATCGTCACATTGTCGTCTGCGTCTCATCGTTTTGTTTGTTTTGTGGGATATCAATCATGCATTTTTTCCTGGAAAAGCGTATACATAAATGCGAATAAAAATATCCAAAGGCTGTAGTTTTTGACGAATTTTCGGAACTTTTGCTGAAAGTTTTGAATATTTTCTTAAATTTAATAAACAATCGAATAGAAACTGAATAATAAAATGGAAAATGAGGAAAAAAAACGTTTATAAGCTAGAAAAGAAAATCGCGCGGCGCATTTGCCAGAAACTGTGCCTTGTGTTCAAAAATGAGAAGAATTTTCGAAACAAAGCAAGCTCCGCCCCTTAGCTAATTTTTGACGTATTTATTTACGTAAAAATGACGCTAACAACTGTTACGAAATTGTGCTCTCGGGAGAGCACAAACCGTCAAAATAGCATCCAGTAGGAAAAAAAGGAGAGAAAATTGAGTTTCAGAGAATACGTCACGAGGATATTGCTATTTTTGTTGTGAAAGAGAAGGAAAACATCGGCAAATTTTGGCGCGGATATGAAAGCTATATGGCTATTAGCCGTTGAAAATGACCGATTGCTATTGCTGGCGCATAGATGGCACCTGCAAGCGGGAAACAGCCATCGAAAACGGCTAATAGCCAAAAATTGCCAGAAAAATATAAAAACCTTTCCGAAAAAATTTCCCAGTCAATTTTTGGCTATTAGCCATTTTCACTGGCTTCTTCCCGCTTGCCCGCTGATTTCCGCCAAACCAGTGCCAATTAGGTGCCACCTATGCGGTCATTTTCAACGGCTAATAGCCATATAGCTTCCATATCCGCGCCAAAATTTCCTAACTCCCGCTCGGCCGCCGCAAGCCGCCAAATCCGTGCCAACTATGCGCCAGACGGCTAATAGCCATATAGCTTGCCGCTAATAGCCGATTTTGCGCAAGAAATGGCTAATAGCCTCACCCAAAAAAATACAAAATAAAAAACGCACCTCACTCGACCAAACTGACCACGTACATCATGGCGACACCCATGCAGATGGCTGTCACGTGCACCAAACTCTGCGCCATTTTCGCCACTTTTGACATGTTTTTGTGGTCGCCCGACTCGAGCAGCTCGGGGATTACCGACACGGTGGCAATGTAGATGAAGCCGCCAGCTGGGGAAGAAGAAAATTGTTTTTTTTTTATTCAGCGCGTGTTTGCAGAAAATCGACTCCGCCCATTTTCCATGAGCGCACGTTTTTCACCGCATTATTATCGATTTTTTCGAGATAAATATGAAAAAAGAACACAAAAAAGCGATAAAATTGCATAGAAATACGTTTCGCGCTCCACGGATAATGCAAGGGCCGTTTGAGAGACGCTAGACAGTTAGACAAAACGAAAGAGTGTGAAAAAACAGAAGCGCAGTCATAAAAAACGTGCTAGGCGTCGCAGTGCGACAGGGCGCGAAATAAATTTCGGCGCACATTTTCACATGGCCGAGTGGGTTTTGCGCATGGCTACGGTGCACAAGACCATAGTTCGAGTCCTGGTGGTGGTCAACATTTTTTGCAAAGTTGATTTTTTTGGGATTTTCGAAATTTTTTCGATAATTTTCTTTTATTTTTTATTTTTTGCATAAAAATTGCAATTTTTCGAAAATTTAAGTGAAAAAAAAACCAGAAAATCGATAAAAATGCTTAGAAATCCAAAAAAAGCATCAAAATTGCACAAAAATTTAATTCGCGCTCCACGGACGCGCTATTTCCTAAAAAGAGAGGCCAGGCAGTTAGACAAAACGAAACAGCGTGAAAAAGAGACGCGCAGACAAAGAAAATGTGCTAGGCGTTGCAGTGCGGTGGAGCGCGAAATAAATTTCTTCGAAATTTTCCACGTAGCCGAGTGGGTTTTGTGCATGGCTGTGGTGCACAAGACCATGGTTCGAGTCTTGGCGGAGGCTAATTTTTTTTGCAAAGTTGATTTTTTGGAGGTTTTCGAAATTTTTTCGATAATTTTATTGATTTTTTGTATTTCTTGCATAAAAGTTGCAATTTTTCACAAAAGAATGTGAAAAAAAACCAAGAAAATCGATAAAATCACCACAAAACGGAAAAAAGCATCAAATTTTCACATAAATTTAATTCGCGCTCCACGGATAATGCCAGGGCTATTTAAGAGACACTAGACAGTTAGACAAAACGAAACAGCGTGAAAAACAGACGCGCAGACATAAAAAACGTGCAAGGAGTTGCCGTGCGGTAGGGCGCGAAATAAGCACACATTTTCACATGGCCGAGTGGGTTTTGCGCGTGGCTGTGGTGCACAAGGCCATGGTTCGGGTCCCGGTGGTGATCAAATTTTTTTGCAAAGTTGATTTTTTCGCTGTGACAGTCAAAAGTCTCAAAAACAGTTAAAAACATTTTCGCGGCGAGACCCACTCCACTTTACATTAATTTTTTTCGAACAAAAATCAAAATTTTTACATTTTTATGCAGCTTTACCACAAAATTTCAAAAATTAAAATTTCCTCACCTGTAAACGGCATAATTGCACTAGTCTCCGCGCCGCTATTCAATTGCCCTGGATTCGAAACAATCAGCGAAAAAATGCAGCCGGTGATGGCGCCGAGTGCGGTGACCACTTGCATTCGGATGGCCTGGAACCTTCTATTTTAAAATATTTCTCCCCAAAAGTACCTGCCTTGTACTTGGAAAACCCAGATTGCACCAAGATCGCGAAATCTCCAACCTCGTGGGGCAGTTCGTGGAGCAAAACTGTCAGCGTTGTCACCCAGCCAAGAGCACTTCCAGCCGAGAATGAGGCTCCGATGGCCAGGCCGTCAGTGACATTGTGCACAAAATCAGCGACTAGATTGAGGTAAGCCGAGGCTTTTACATCTGAGGAATGGAAAAATGCATGAATATTGTGTAGGCAGGAAAACTTTGAAAACCTTTGAATCCCAACTCTTTTGGCTTTTGCTCCTTCTCATTTCTCTCTTCACTATCGTTTATATCCGAGTGATCGGACGAATGGCTCGAATGAGCAGAATGTTCGTGCAAATGGCGGTGCTCGTCGGCGACTATGTGCCCGTTTTCGTGCGAATGACAATGTCCACCCTACAGGATTTTGTGGTTTTGTTTGTTGTTGGAATTTTGTAGTACTTTGTGTTTTCAATCTAGTTGCTACATGAAAATATGAAACTCCGCTCACTTATTTTTCTGCATCTCTTCAAATATTCTTGTTTTAAAAAATGTGTCACCTCTAAAATGACACGAAAAATAAAACTAAGCTCCGCCTTTTTACCTAAATTTCCAGTGGCTATTATTGTCTTTTTAATTGAGTTGCGACATCAAAACGTGAAACTCCGCCCACTTTTTTCACACGTTCATTAAATTTTAGTGTATTTTAAATTTTTTCGTGAAATAAATATGCGGAGCTTCCTTGTTTTCATGATGCACCTCAAATTTTAATTTAAAGTTGAAATTTGGTAAAAGAGGCGGAGCCTATTTTTGTTTTTCGCGCCATTTTACAAGTGACAAATTGCGTGTTCGTGCGCAAAAAAGGGGATGGGATTATTGTTTTGATGTATAAACACAATAAGTTTATTAGAAAACCGAAATTTTCCGAAAAAATTGAAACTCCTGGGAAAGCCTGTTTTCAAAAATACAAGAATCGACACCATTTATCAGCAATACCCTAGAAAAAGTGAAAATTGCGGCAAATCTTACGCCACGTCCAAAGTATTAAAAATCCCAAAATCGCGATATTTTTTGCAGGCCAGTCGAAAGTTCCAAAGGTGAAAATAATTTTAATTTTTTAACATTCTAGTTTCAGCGTAGAAGGTCTCGGAGCAAAAACACGTGTTTGCTCAGCTGTGGATTGCTAAGGACTACAAGAAACTCTGATTTTGGGGATAATTTTTTTTCTGGACGTGGCTTAAGATTTTACGCAATTTTCACAATTTTTGGGGAATTTCCATGGTGTGTTTGGGCATACGTACTTTCAAACAAAAAAAAATCGCATCATGTACGCAGCCAAATTATAACTTTATGCGAGGGTACTACGGTATAGAACTCGCACGGTACAAAACCGCCTAAAATTGAGCTGTACCGACACAGAACCGCTCCAACAACTAGAAGAAGTAATTCGTTGTACATTGTGAGTCCCTGAGCTCTATTTCGTACAGTGCTTTTTCAGTACAGCTCCAATTCAGCCGTTTCTATTCCGAGCAGTTCTATACCGTAGTATTCCCTTTATGCACAATGTTATAATTTGGCTGCGTATTTCGCGCGAATTTTTGGCATTTGAAAAAAAAAACCACAACACACCGTGATAGTTGTTAAATCAATATTTTGGTCGTCGATTCCTGATTTTTTTGATGAAACACTTTTCAGAAAGTTCCGATTTTTCCGAATATTTGGCAGAATCGCAGAAATTCTAAATCGGAAATTCGACTTCTGATTCCGAAACTGCTTCCTTTCGGACCATGTTTCATTTTTTCTCAATAATTTGGGGCCGCGGAATAGAATTTTCTTTTCCTCGAGATTGCAAATTTATTTTGGTAAATAGATTATAACAAAATAACAATTATCCGGTCGATTTCTGCATGATTTTTGCTTATAGGCGCGTCGTCCAGTCGAGAGCTCGGGAGCATCCAAAAATTGAGCAATTCGTCTATAATTTTAGAGTTGATCATCATTATAATACCGTCTAAATTAAATAATTAGTGAAGTCAATAGAATTATAATTAATCCCAGCCGGGTGACGACAGTTTTGGAGTGGCAAATCGGCTGTAATGCGTCTAATATTATTAGATTCCAAAAACAAACGGGAAAAAACGAAAGAGTACACTAAAAATATACGAATAAAAAAGAATTTAAAAACAAACAAAAAATTCACGACACTAAACTTGAAACGATTATTTGGCGCCGCAGTCGAGCGCCCTGCGGTTGCGTCGCATGGCAACACTGCCTCTTGTCTGCGTCTCGCCTCGTCGCTATTGGCACACCGCCAAGATTTTCTTCCGCCCAGTTCAATGGAGCGCGCTTTCACCGGTGCACGCTGCCAATAATTTAGTTTCCTCGCGTTTTGCGTGTACGGCAGAGCGCACATTCGCTGTGAGACCCACCTTGATGATTCTGACGAGCTGTTCGACGAGCATAAACACCAAAATTCCGGCAATCACGTAGAGACCGACGCGCAGTTGTTGGGAGTGATCGTGGCCAGAGCTGTCGCTGTGAGAATGTCCATGAGCACTCTCATGACCATGACCATGCCCATGATCATGTGGGCTCAACGCATGGGGTATAATGTGGAGAAGAGCATCGCCGAGAAGACCGCCGGCTCCAAATGCCAAGAGGATTTTTAGGAATGGGCCATTGGCGTGCTAAATAGGTAAAATTGTCCATCACGCGTGGCCGACTGACATCTTATTTACCTGCGCCGGAATGAAAAAAAGTAGTGCACACGGAGCCACAGAAATGCCAAACACTGCCGATAACGAGTAGACCCAGGTTTTCAGAGTGCTCAGTCTGAAATTCATTTTTTTTATTTCAAAATAATTTGTTCTTCTTTCCAAACCTTTCAATTTTTCGATGCTTTTTCACGTTTTCTTGGTGATGGTCGTGGTCGTTCTGGTGCTCATGCTCATGTTCATGATCATCATGATGATGCTCTTCTTCTTCGGATGATTCTGTAAATTTTCTCATTACATACACTGGGTATAAATAAAGCGCTGCATATTCGCTTCAATCGCACAGCGAGATTCAGAGAAAAAAGCGCGCTCATCGGCCACGGCCTCTCAATTTTCTGCACTCTCTCGTCGCCAACGTTTATTGAGAATCCAATTTCACCTTTAAAATGCGGTCTCATTTGTCCGAATCCACTGTGCTCGTGCTCATCATGACTGTGCAAATGTGCCGTGGCGCCCAGAATGGTCAGAAAAACGAGGAAAACGGTGAAATTCCGCATTTCTGAAAGATAAACGTGGAAATTATCGCATTTTGAGAGAAAAATCCAAGAAAACGACGAAAAAAAGGAAACAAAAAATTTAATAAATTGTACAACTTGTCATAAATAAAGGTCACGTGAAAAGTGCGTGGCTAATTACGAAAAAAAAACGTGATGTTCGCAGCAAGTCGACACCGCCCAATTATTTAATTAAAAAAACACGCAATTGACGCACGGTTTTTGCGATTTTCACGGAAAATATCGATTTTTTCTCCTTCCATAAATTCATCGAATTTTTGTTTCTTTTAACATGAAAATTGCGATGAAATTTACGATATTTCAGAAAAAAAAAGAGAAAAATAAAGGAAAAAACCCAGAAAATCGATAAAATTGCATTTTTATGAATTTATCGATTTTTTCGAAGTTTTTTATTAGAAAAACCAAGGAAAGATTTTTCAAAAATTCAGAGAAAAACCGACAAAAATTTTTCTTGTAAAACATCGTGTCACTCCCCCACGGCGTGTTGAAGAGTACATCGTGAAAATGCGCTCCACTGCTCACATAGATTTGAGGAAACGCGGTTGTTACAGATTTGAAACGGTTTGGATTTTCAAAAACGAGGCGCTGGCGGAATACGCTTTCTGCATAAAATAAATGGGTAAATATTGTTCAAATGTTCAGAATCACGCAAAAGATATGAACCCACAAGAAAAAAATATATAAAAATTGCTGTGGCGCCGCAGTAACGACGTTTTGAACACGCCATTTCGCGCGTTTTTTTCTCGAGTGACGTGGCAACTTTCCCGCGAAATTTAAATTTTCATTTTCATGTACCTTTCAACACCCCGTGCTCCCCGGCGAATACGTAATATACAAAAATCCAAATTTGAACACCAAAAAAAAATATAAAACAAAAATACACAAAAATAATCGAAAATCCGACAAAATCAAACGAAAACCGTCCACAAAGACAATAAAAAAAGAAGCAACTGGGGGAGCGCATAAAAATGCAAAAAAGGTGTTTGTTCACGCCAATTGCGTCATCTGACGGAACGAAAGAGTTGGATGACGTGTACTTACACCAGCCGCTATTTCGCGGGCGTGAACGCGTCCTCGAGTGTTCGTCTTTTTTATTGGTTATCGGGTGGATATTACTCAGTCAGTTGTGGCCTAGAAAATGAATGAATGCAAACTCTTCCACGAATTGATAATGATTCATCACAGATGAAATGAGTGTGTCGATAATTTTCAAAAAAAAAACTAAACATTTCGACGAAAATTCGATAATTTTCTAGGAAAAGTCGATATTTTAATTGCAATATTCGAAAAAAATAGTTTCGGATTCTCATTATTGATTTTTTACCTGTGGAAAATTGGCTCCGCCCATAAAATTAGCATTTTACCTCGAAAAACATGGAAAAAATTAAATCGTGAAAGCGCACCGCAGTGATCGCAGAAAATCGGCTCCGCCCATTTTGCAACCTCCGCACGATTTTTTAAAGAGCTTTTTTATTGATTTTTCTATTTTTATCATGAAAAATAGATAGAAATGCCAAAAATGTAGTAAATTTCGACCAAAAATGTGGAAAAAATTCTAGAAAATTGGCTCCGCCTACTTTTGCAACCACCGCACGATTTTTTAAAGAGTTTTATCGATTTTTCCATTTTTATCTTTAAAAATCGATAGAAATGCCAAAAATGTAGTAAATTTCGACCAAAAAACGTGGAGAAAATTCTAGAAAATTGGCTCCGCCCATTTTGCAACCGCCGCACGATTTTTAAAGAGTTTTTTTTTATCGATTTTTTCATTTTTATTATGAAAAATCGATAGAAATGCCAAAAATGTAGTAGATTTCGACCAAAATGTGAAAAAAATACTAGAAAATTGGCTCCGCCCATTTTGCAATTGCCGCGCAATTTTTAAAGCGTTTTCATCGATTTTTAAGGTTTTTATTTTCAAATTTGAACATTTTTCGCATAAAAATTGAATTTAAATTAAAAAAAAATGTGTGGCACTTGCGAATAATGGGCGGAGTCAGGGTTCTGCAAACTTCTGCAGACACCACAGAAATATCGATTTTTCTTATTTTTTTTTGAGGTAAAAATTAGTGATTTATCGATTTTACAATGCATTTTTGTAAAAAAAAAATTAGCTTTCAATTCGCTGTTTTTCATCGATTTTTACTGTTTTTGCCATCATTTATTGTGTTTTCAATAGAGTTGCATCACCATTGAAACCACGCCCACATTTTTCATGCAAAAACTCGCTTTAGTGATGCAAATCGATTAATTTTCGACCCAAAAATCCACAAAAATTAAATGCGCAGAGCTTGCATAGGGCGTGTCAATTCTAAATAGTCAATGAAAATAAAATGAAATGCATCAACTTTTATTAGACCGAATTGTTTTACTCTAACGTAAATCGCCGACACGAATTGGGAGCCGCTGCAAGTGCGCCCTATTGCACACCTCAAATGCGCGCGAGATTCAAATTTTGAATATTATCGGCTTTGCAGATGTGAAGTCAATACACAGAACGAACTGTGTACCGAAGGAAAAAGAAAGATTTTCGACAAAATTTGCGATAAATTTATCCAGAAATCTGTCAACAAACCTTTTTTTTTAGCCAAAATGCTTTGTATATTGTAAGCGTCGAGCCCTTTCCCGGTCCGACGCCTCTCTCCTGCGCACACTGATCTGTCTCTCACCCTGCGTCTCCCTTCGTTCACCACCGACGTCCACGCACACTCGCACCGCATGTCGTCTCGCGCCTCCACGCCGACCGTGCACTCTCGCCAGGAGGATTGTTGGACCATTTCGATCGGCGCAATTACCGTTAATCCACCAATCACTGATCTTATTGACTCCGCCCCTTTTTCACTCTATAAAAGGCGAGAAACCGTTCATTTCAACGGGTTTTATTTCCATTCGTTTTGAGCCGACTGTCGTCGCCTCCGCCTTCCTTTTTGCCTTGCCGCCTATTTTATGTTTCCCCGCGCCTCTTCCACCATTTCCATTGTCCCCCTTTTATAGTAAAATAACTTTTTGTCAATAAAGCCGTTAAGTATAACAAGTTTTAGCGTTTAAGTTTTACACGAGTTGGCCACTCGTAACTATATGAGTCTTTTACATAAAATATGACAACCGGGACATTAAAAATTTAGCTCCATGTCTTGTTTTGTCGTTTTATTTTGAAAATTCATCGCTCAATTTTTCGCAAAAAAATATTTAATAACTTGCCGCTATATTTTAGCTGGGTGAAAGCATGCATTGCGGATCGGAGGCCATTGATGTTTCAATTTTCCGAGACCGGATAACAGACAACAGACTCAAAGCATGCTTCCACCCAGCTCCCTCCGGTCGCCCATTTAATGGTGTCACATATGCTTCCGGCGCGTTGCCACTGAACCTTCCGGTTATGAATAAATACTTGGAAACGCAAATTCGAAGCGTCGAGGACAAAAAGTGCAAAAAAGGAAAGATAACTGTCAAAATTCGGTGGCCTCCAACCCGTATAACGCCGAAAAATATTAATTAGTTCATAAAATTCACATGAATATAGAAATATTAAACTTTCGTGCGGTTGTTCTCTTTTTTCTCTGCCCTGTTTCTCATCCGCAGAGCCGAAAATGTTTAAAAATTTAAACAGCGCGCGCATTTTAGGTGTGCAATAGGGCGCACTTGCAGCGGCTCCCAATTCGTGTCGGCGATTTACGTTAGAGTAATTGTTTTTAACAACAAAAAAAATATGTGTCATGAAGGAAAAGGAAATCGGGTGAAAAAATAAATATTAATCACAATTTTTGGGTGGGTGTGGTTTCAAAAAAAGTTCGCTACACGAGAGATCGTCGACCTGACAGACAGAGTGTTAAATTTTGAAAAATAAAACGTAAATAAAAATAAAATACAAGAAAAAAAAAACACCAAAAATTAATTCGTTATTAAATAAATATTCTCATTGTCAATACGGAGCGCTGTAAATTCGCTCCAGTGGACGAGGCGGTCACGAAGGCGACGAGAGAGTTTGACGCTTTTTTTCTCTGAATCTCTCTCCTGTGCGATTGGAGCGAATTTGCAGCGCTTTATACCGAGTATGCATCTACAAACACATCGAATCCTCCCTGATTCGCCGCTTGAAGCGCTCTCTTTCCTCCGTGGTCAGCGTGATTTCGTTGATCTGAATCTCGGGAATTTCCATGTCGAGCGCCGATTGGAACACGTCACCGTCCTCGGATTCGGGAATATTCTGGATGCTTTGCAGCGGCGTTTTCTCCATTTCCAGCGGTCTCGGCTCGTCGCTCGGGTCTTCGAGTCCCCACTCTTGCAGTTCTCCTGATCCAAAAACGAGGAAAACAGTTCCGCAGATGAGATTCGCTGCGGCGCAGCACAGGAATAGAGTTTGCCATTCTGCGAGGGTGTCCTGAAAAGAAAAAAAATAGAGTTTTGCGGTGGAGAGGCTCCGCCCCTTTTCGGCAATGTGCGCGCGGTTTGAGGCACGCTGATTTTTAATGGATTTTTTCCGAAAATTAATTTGTCCTGATTTGAGAATTTAAATATGAATAATGGGGTTATTCAGGGTCGGAAAAAATAGTTTTTTCCTTTTTTTTCCTTATTCAAATGACGGAAAAAAAAGAAAAAAATCCGTGGCCGCGAGAGTTTTTTTCCGTTGCTTTTCTAGGCCATCGCAAGAGTTTTTTTAAACCCTCCGCTGTGAGAAATTTTTTTTTCAAAAACTATTCGCCCGTAAATCGATATTTAGCAGGTCTCACAGCGGAGGGCCTAAAAAACTTTTGCGATGGCCTAGAAAAGCAACGGAAAAAACTCTCGCGGCCACGGATTTTTTTCTTTTTTTCCGTCATTTGAATAAGGAAAAAAAGGAAAAAAAAAACTATTTTTTCCTACTCTGAATAACCCCATAAAAAATGAAAAAATTTTGACTCTATTGTTAAGCTCCGCCCCTTTGGGCAACGTGAGCACGGTTTGATGCAACGAGTTTCCGCACAGTTTTCCACAAAAATTGACACGAAAATACCGAAAAATTTCTAATTTTTGAGGGAAAAAAAATCATTTTTCATGATTTTTCCATTTTTAACGATTTTTCCATTAAAAATCGGAAAGAAAATCGATACTTTTAAAAATACAATCGGATTAATCGCAACTTTGAAAAAAAAGAGGAAATTTCTCGAAAAAATCGCCAACTTTCAAAAAAAAAATAATTAGGCTCCGCCCCTTTTGGCAACGTGCGCACGGTTTGAGGCACGAGATTTCGAAATTTTCCAATTTTTCTTTGCAGAATTTCAGAGTTTTTACGCGATTTTTTCGCCGAAAATTTTGAAAACTGAGCGGAGCTTCAGAAAAATCGATAATTTTTTTGAAATAAATGGATCAAATCTAACAAATTTTTCGAAAAAAAAAACACAAAAAATTCAAAATTTTAGTTAATTTTTTCGAAAAAAAAAAACGCCGAAATCCGAAAAAAAAAAGAATTAGGCTCCGCCCCTTTTGGCAATGAGCGCACGGTTTGAGGCACGTGATTTCAAAATTTTCCAATTTTTTTTTGCAGAATTTAAGAGTTTTAACGCGATTTTTTGGCCGAAAATTTTGAAAAATGAGCGGAACCTCAGAAAAATCGATAATTTTTTTGAAATAAATGGATCAAATCTAACAATTTTTTCGAAAAAAAAAAAATGGCCAAAATCCAAAAAAAAAAAAGGATTAGGCTCCGCCCCTTTTTGGCAATGTGGGCGCACGATTATTTGTTCAATTTTTGCATCAAAAATTTTTTCCCGATTTTTCAGAGAAAAAAATTATTTTTTTTTTTGGGAAAAGTGGGCGGAGCGTTGCAACTCTATTGAAAACACAGCAATTTCAAAAGAATTGTTATTTTCTTATTTTTGAATAATTTTGCGCTGAAAATTATATAATTTTTTCGAGAAAAATGAGCAAAAACTCAGAAAATCAATAAAATTTTCATGTTAATTTTTGCATTTAATTGCAATTTAACTAGAATTGTGCAAAACTAAAATAAATCTTTGCAAAAAATTGCATTTTCCACTGATTTGAACATTTGAAACTCGGATCCGCCCACTTTTTTTTTCGAAATATTTGAAAAGCCAAAAAGCGCGCGCATATTGCAAAAAGGGGCTTTGGAACGCCAGGGCCTGAGCCGAGAGTCCGCAAACGCGCCCGGTCGCACAACTGAAATTGCATATTTAAAAAATGAAACCCCGCCCACTTTTTTTTTAATTATCGATTTTTTTTCCACAGCAAAAAACCCACATCCTTCTTAATCAACCCGACAACCGCCGGCGTCAACAATCGTCCCAACATTGCGCAGAAGACCGAGATCGACGACATGGTTGCCGTGTATTTTGGCGCCAACGAGAGCAGTGACGTGTAGAATCCGCTGACCAGAGTGCCCATGCATCCGTACATCAGGCAGAAGAACAGGAATCCAGTGCTGGGATTGGTGCAGTCCACAAAATTGGCGATGAGGATTAGGAAGAGTGCTCCGCCAAAGTTGGCTGAAATTTTAGAGTTCGTGAATGGCACGCGCTGCGGTTGCGTCGCGTGTCAACGCCGTCACTTGTCTGCGCCGTGAAATCAGTCGGCCACGCGCGGTTCCTCGGTCACGGTCACGTGGTCTCAGAGCGACAGCAGAGACTCAGAGAAAAATTACCAATAGACTGTGAGAGTTTGACGGCAAACGTTCCGCTGACATATTTCCGCTCTTTTGCCTTATCGATTGTGATTCCCCAGATGATTTTTAGGGCG
Organism: Caenorhabditis japonica; assembly: GCA_963572235.1. NCBI lineage: Eukaryota > Metazoa > Nematoda > Chromadorea > Rhabditida > Rhabditidae > Caenorhabditis > Caenorhabditis japonica. The sequence continues at coordinate 3,008,913 of OY754345.1, forward strand.
AAATTTACAACGTTGGGCACAGAAGTGTAGGTGCCGTTCTGAAAATGAAATCGATAATTTTATTGAATTTCAGAAAATTGCAAATTGAAATTCATTTCGCGCTCCACCGAACACCTCTTTGTCTGCGCATCCTCGATTCCCCTTCTCGTTATCGGCGGGGCGCGAAATGGATTTTTATGAAAATTTTCAGTTTCTCTTTTAAAAAATCGATAATTTCCTGTATTGTCTGCCCGCCAAAATGGTCAAACGCGCTCCGCTGAACTCAACGCTATGCGATTTTCATTTTGGTTTCAAAATTATTTCATTTCACGTTGAATTTATGAAATAATTTGGAAACCAAAATAAAATCCACGTAGTACTGAGTTCAGCGGAGCGCGTTTGACCGACGTGGCGGGACGACGATAAATTTTATCGATTTTCGGGAAAAACCTCAATTTTTTATGAATTTCCGAAAAATTAGAGACATTTTCAGATTTTCAGTTAAAAAATCGATTTTCCGGACGCAGAAATTCATTTCGCGCTCCACCGAACGCCTCTCTTTGTCTGCGCACTCTCGTTTACCCAAGTGTCTCGTTTTGTTCAACTGTCCAACTTCTCGTTATCGGTGGAGCACGAAATGGACTTTTAGGGAATTTTCCAGTTTTTCTTTTAAAAAATCGATAATTTCCTGTAAAATTATTGATTTTCGGAAAAAAAAACCTCAATTTTTATAAATTTCCCAAAAATTAGAGACATTTTCGGATTTTCAATTGAAAAATTGATATTTTTTATTTTCAGTTAAAAAATCGACGCAGAAGTTCATTTCGCGCTCCACCGAACACCTCTTTGTCTGCGCATCCTCGTTTCCTCGTCTCGTTATCGGTGGAGCGCGAAATAGATTTTTATTAAAATTTTCAGTTTTTCTTTTAAAAAATCGATAATTTCCTGTAAATTTTATCGATTTTCGGAAAAAAAAACCTCAATTTTCATGAATTTCCCAAAAATTAAAGAATTTTTCAGATTTTCAGTTAAAAAATCAATTTTCCGGACACTGAAATTCATTTCGCGCTCTACCGAACACCTCTTTGTCTGCGCACCCTCGCTTCCCCTTCTCGTTATCGGTGGAGCGCGAAATGGATTTTTATGAAAATGTTCAGTTTTTCCTTTAAAAAATCGATAATTTCCTGTAAATGTTATCGATTTTCGGGAAAAAACCTCAATTTTTATGAATTTCCCAAAAATTAAAGAATTTTTCAGATTTTCAGTTAAAAAATCGATTTTCCGGACACTGAAATTCATTTCGCGCTCTACCGAACGCCTCTCTTTGTCTGCGCACCCTCGTTTCCTCTTCTCGTTATCGGTGGAGCGCGAAATGGATTTTTATGGACTTTTTCAGTTTTTCCTTTAAAAAATCGATAATTTCCTGTAAATTTTATTGATTTTCGGGAAAAACCTCAATTTTTTATGAATTTCCGAAAAATTAGAGGCATTTTCGGATTTTCAATTAAAAAACTGATATTTTTTCCTGAAAACCCTAAAAATTATAATTTTGTTATTTTCCGGGTACAGGTATTTATTTCGCGCTCTACCGAACTCCTCTTTGTCTGCGCACCCTTATAGCGTTATCAATAGAGCGCAAAATAGATTTTCATGCCCCAAAAACACATTTCCAGATGTTTTTTTGGTTAAAACTCACCGCAATCACACTCAAATGAAGAACGTCTTTGAAGTAGAGTGGCAGGTAGATTTGAAGTAGAGTTACAATTGAGTTTATCACAAATTGGCACAAAAGTTGCGCCAAAAAGGCGGGAGATTTGAGGATTTTGGCGTAGGGAACCACCAGGGATCTCTGAAAGTGAAAAAAAAATCAATAATGGACCTATTCACAAAACCGGAGAATGCTCTGATTGACCTGAAATTTTGGGAAATATTGGAAAAAATTATCCTGTACACGCTCAAAAAATTTTGGACCAAAATATCGATTTTTAAAAACTTTCAGAAAAAATCGATAATTTTTAAAATCGATATTTTGGTCCAAAATTTTTTGAGCGTGTACAGGAGTATTTTTGCCATTATTTCCCAAAATTTCAGGTCAATCGGAGCATTTTCCGATTTTGTGAATAGGTCCATAACTTTAACACGCTGGCCACGCCCATTTATGGCAAGTCTGGTCTGCGGCGCGGTTTTTTTTTCGTTTTTTTGGCGACTTTTTCGGTTTTTTAAATTTGAATTTCCCTCCACTTTCCCACTCTTCTCTGCTTCTTTTCCCCTCCAGTCCACTAGCATTCCTTGGTTGCCATGAGCAACGGAGCAGCACGAGCGCCGCTTTCAAGAACATTTTCCGAACAAATGGCATATTCAAATATGGGCGAGGATAAGCATGTGGCCAAAATTTTGATCCTGGGACCACCAAAAGTGAGTTTTTTCTAGAATTTTCATAAAAGTTCGGCTCTCGGACTTTTCGAAAGTTTTTCTGCATTTTGTCGTCGTGGTGTTTGCACACAATCGACTTTTTTAAAGGTTTTTTTTTTTAATTTTCCTTAAAAAGGTTTTAAAAATGAATGTGTGCAAACACCGCGACGAAGAAATGCAGAAAAACTCCTCCGAGAGCCGAAAATTCAAAGAAAACCCCATTTTTAGGCCGGAAAAACAACGTTGTGCACATTTTTGGCAGATTTTATGGAGGACAGCGAGGTTTTAAGGAACGGCGACGATCCGGGCGAGAGAGAGCGAAAATTAGAGTTTGAGTTTACGCAAACTTATAAGCCTACTAAAGGTTAATTAACATTTCTTTTTTGCCCATGGGCGCGGCTATTAGCCATTGAAAACGGCTAACAGCCAAAATTTCCTGGCTATTAGCCAACAAATATGGAAAATAGGCACAAGTTTGGCGGAAAACGGCTAATAGCCCAAAATTCCTTGTGGAAAATTAAGATTTACCGTCAAATTACGCTAATAATTTTTGGCTATTAGCCGCTTTCAAGGGCTAACTCACCCCAGCTTTTGAAAGCGGCTAATAGCCAAAATTAGGGTAATTTGACGGCAAATCTTAATTTTCCACAAGGAATTTTTGGCTATTAGCCGTTTTCCGCCAATTACCGCCAAACTCGCGCCAATTATGTGCCTGAGACTACTGTACCACCCATTTTTAGCTGTGTTTTTGGCCACAAACGCAAGAAAACAATTTTCAGGCGTGCGAATCCAGGAATTCGAGACACACGAGTTTTTCTCCGAGCGAGAACAAACCGAGATGAGCGGAACGAATCGAAAGTTGGACAATTCTGAGATTCAGTTGTGGGATGTGAGCGGGGCGCGAAAGTGAGCAATCTTTGTGGAAAAAAACCAAAAAAAGGAAAAATGCTGTATTTCGCGCTCCACCGATAAGGCGAAGAGAGTTTAGACAGTTAGACAACATGAGAAACTCCCTGTGTGTTCGGTGGAGCGCGGATTAGATTGCGGCGCGCTAAATAGATGGGAAATTGAATTTTTCGGGTGAATTTTGTGTTTTTTTTTTGCATGAGAGAAACCATTTCGATAAATTATCGATTTTTCTCGGAAAAATTAAAAATTTCGATAAAAAGCAGTCTCTATTGCGCTCCACCGATAAGGCGAAGAGAGTTTAGACAGTTAGACAAAATGAGCAACTCCCGGCGTGTTCGGTGGAGCGCGAATAAGATTTCGGTGCGCTAAATATATTGAAAATTGAATTTTTCGGGTAAATTTTGTGTTTTTTGCATGAAAGAAACCAAAAAATGTTGAATTTTGCAATATTTTTCGATAAATTATCGATTTTTCTCGGAAAAATTAAAATCTTCGATAAAAATCAGTCTCTTTTTTGCTCCACCGATAAGGCGAAGAGAGTTTAGACAGTTAGACAACATGAGAAACTCCCTGTGTGTTCGGTGGAGCGCGAATTGGATTGCGGCGCGCTAAATAGATTGAAAATTGAATTTTTCGGGTAACTTTTGTTTTTTTTTTTTTGCATGAAAGAAACCATTTCAATAAATTATCGATTTTTCTCGTAAAAATTAAAAATTTCGATAAAAAGCAGTCTCTATTGCGCTCCACCGATAAGGCGAAGAGAGTTTAGACAGTTAGACAAAATGAGCAACTTCCTGCGTGTTCGGTGGAGCGCGAATTACATTTCTGCGCGCTAAATAGATTGAAAATTGAATTTTTCGGATAATTTTTGTGTTTTTTGCATGAAAGAAACCAAAAAATGTCGAATTTTTCAATAATTTTCGATAAATTATCGATTTTTTTTTCGCAAAATTAAAAAATTGAAATAAAAAGCAAAATCTAGCCTCTTTTGCGCTCCACCGATAAGATGAAGAGAGTTTAGACAGTTAGACAAAATGAGCAACTTCCTGCGTGTTCGGTGGAGCGCGAATTAGATTTCTGCGCGCTAAATAGATTGAAAATTGAATTTTTCGAGTAAATTTTGTCTTATTTGCATGAGAGAAACCAAAAATTGTCGAATTTTGCAATATTTTTCGATAAATTATCGATTTTTTTCGCGACAATTAAAATTTTCGATAAAAAGCAGTCTCTATTGCGCTCCACCGATAAGGTGAAGAGAGTTTAGACAGATAGACAAAATGAGCAACTTCCTGCGTGTTCGGTGGAGCGCGGATTAGATTGCGGCGCGCTATTACTGCGTCGCGAAAACCTGTCAGAGCAGAGCGCGCGACGCTGCTGTGACTCTGCTGTGACTCGGCTGCGACCACCACTTTTCGCGGCGAGACCACAGCGCTCCGCTCTGACTGCTTTTCGCGACGCAGTAATAAATAGATGGAAAATTGAATTTTTCGGGTAAATTATGTGTTTTTTTTGAATGAGAGAAACCATTTCGATAAATTATCGATTTTTTTTCGCAAAAATTAAAAAATTTCGATAAAAAGAAAAATCTAGCCTCTTTTGCGCTCCACCGATAACGCGAGAGTTTAGACAGTTAGACAACATGATAAACTTTCTGCGTGTTCGGTGGAGCGCGAATTAGATTTCGGTGCGCTAAATATATTGAAAATTGAATTTTTCGGGTAAATTTTGTGTTTTTTTTGCATGAAAAAACCAAAAAATGTCAAATTTTGCAATATTTTTCGATAAATTATCAATTTTTCTCGTAAAAATTAAAAATTTCGATAAAAAGCAGTCTCTATTGCGCTCCACCGATAAGGTGAAGAGAGTTTAGACAGATAGATAGAGTTTAGACAGAGACAGAATGGTCTTAGGCGCAGAGGCCCATGTGACAAAACCCGGCTCATTATATATCATTCGAAAGCACTTTTGATGGCGAACATTTTGGCGGTAAAGAGACTTCACGTTGGGTCTCGTGTGGAAGGTTACTGTAGATCGAAGCAAAACTGCAAAAAACTTTAAAAATTCATAACTTGCTTCATTTTCATCGTACAGCGAGCACTCTTCGCCAGCATATGCACCTATAGACCGCGCATCGTCACAAATTTTTTCAGAATTTTTTGACCTACCGTAACCCGGGAAAATCGATTTTTAATTTCAAAGCAAAATAACTTTTTTTTGGTGGCATTTTTTTTTCTGAAAAAAATTGAGCACATGCTTCATGCTTGCAAAAAGTAGGAACGGTTCTGAAGTGGCAAATCGGCTGAAACATGTCATATTGTTATAACATCCAAAAAAAAACGGGAAAAAATACAAGACGTACACTAAAAAAAAAACGAATTTAAAATCAAACAGTAGTTGGGTTCCAAATATAATATAAGGAGGGATGAGACGGGTTTAAGAGAAAAAGCTTTTATTAAGCTAAAAGTTAGAGAAAGAAACAAAAGAGAAAAGCAAAACAAAACAAGAACTGAATGACCCAATGAGCCGCTCAAAAATAAATAATAAACACGTGACACTAAACCGCGTGAAAACACGTGAACTTAAACTTATTTTATTTGTGGCACTTAATAGCGTGTATGGCGGTCTAGACTGAGTGCCGTGGCGCTGATACGTGAAGGCCGATAATAAACGGGGTTTGGGTGGAGGACTTGCCACCGGCAACTTCCCCCCCGTCCGACAAACCGGACCCCTGGCCGGTGCTGGCACAACACACGTTCACGCGACTTACATTCTTCTCCTAACATGACCAGCCAGTTTGCTCTCACTAACTTACTCTAAAGCCACGTTAAAACAACAACAAAATCCTAATCCTTCTCAAACCCTAACCTTAAAACCTACTTCCTAGTCTAAACAGGGCCTGATACACTCACGAAATTCTAAGTTTAAAAAATAAAACCTACACAATTCCTATACTCTTAAACGGACAGGGTCCTACTATAAACATTAAAAAGGACACAAACGTCATAAATGAAAACAAATCACTTATCAGTAGTGATGACGTGGCATTCGTCCTGCACGGGCCCGTAGCAAAGTGTCCAGGTCTCTCCGCGACTCTTTTCCGCTCGGTGATCGGCTCCTCCTTCGACTTGTCCCTGATTCATGCTCCGGCACTGCCATGCCCCTGCAGTCGGCCAGAGACTCCATCGAATCAATTGTCTCCGACGCCGACAATGAATTTGGCAACCGATTCCAGTCCGGTTTCACCGTATAGACACCGTCGTGCCTGTCTTCCAACGTCCTTCTGAGAGACAACTCCATGTCTTCGACATTAAAATTGCTCTTTACGTTTCTCCTCGCACAGTTGACTGTCCGTCTTTGCCCCTCTCGCTTTCCTCTCTTCGTTTTCATCTGCACACCCGGAACCCATCTCGTCTGTTCCCGTGGTACCCAGCGGTTTTTGCATTCAACCATCTTGTCGACTACCGCTTGTGCAGCCTTCGGCGTACACTTTGCACCGCTTCGCGATCCTACACCGATCCCATGATTCCTCTTGATGAACAGCCGGTTCGTCACTACTTTTGTCATCCTCCTTTCTTCACTTTTCGAGCACTGATTCTTCGGCACACACTTTTTCTCCGCTTCCCTGCAAATAGCCTGCCCGAGGCATGCTTCGGCTCTTGCTACTATCCTAGCATCACTCTGTGAAGGCTCTATGAGGTATGGCTTCGCCAACACTTCCGCCTCTTTCGTCAACTCCGGACATCTTGTCTTCGATCGTTCCCAACCACCTGTGGACATAACCGATACGACCGACCCACCACCAGCCTCGAATCGCTTTCCCTGTCCCAGGATTTCCACCGGATCAACCATCATTGCTTTCCTTGCTCTCTTGGTTGTGTCCACCCTCTGCACTGGCCTAGACGTGCACTGTCTTACCACGTGGCCCACACCTCCACAACGGAAACACTGGTTCGCACTACCGTATCTTCTTAACCTTTTCAACTCTCTTGTTGCTTTCTCAACACGGTTGCTAGACTTCCATTGAACCGACTTCGTCTGTTCCGGCGCCTGATATCTTTCAGCTTCCAGTTCCAGTGCTCTCTTCGCTTTCCACTTCAATTCTACTCCAATGCTCTCGAAAGCGTTTGTTCCGAGCAAAAAGATGTCTGCCTTGTTTTCCACCAACTGGAATACCACCAACGCCTTTTTGCCTCGTACGACAATCTCTATCTTGATCTGCTCCTTCACTGGCATATACGTTTTCGACGCGTCCAGGAGTGTGAATCTTGGTTTCACCAAGATTTCAACTTCTTTCACCCAACTCGGATATCCTTTTTTCAGTCTATTCCACGCTCCCGTTGACATAATTGACACCACAGAACCGCTATCGATGACAATACGTCTTTTCTGGCGAAGTATTTCCACCAGCTCGACTGTCTTCGGGCCGACACTTTTCACTGCCTCCGCTTCCTCAGCTTCCACATTCTGAACCAGCTGTGAAGTACATTGTCGTGACACGTGTCCCATACTTCCACAACGGAAACATGTCGAACTTTCTTTGCTGTGGCCTTCCTCCTTCTTTCTATTATCTTCTTCCGCGTCTGAATAACGCTTCTCTTTATCCCAATCGTTTTCCCTCCTTTCTTTGAACTTGTTTCGATTTCCGTTTTTCTGCCCATGCTCTCGGAGTTTTTCGTTCTCCTGTTGTAGCACAATGTCTTTCAACTGCTCGTATTGTTGGGCCAACGGCACCTCAAACCGTTTCATGATCAACATCTTGTGGAGGGTGTCGTCCTCTCGCACTGCCTTCATGAGTTTAGTCGTTCTCATTTGAGACAAGGTTTCGTCTCCAACTTCAGGAAACGCCATCCTCGACCATTTCTCTACCTCGATAAGGTACTCCCACATTTTCTGACCCGGATTTTTCTTCAATTCCTCAAATTCGTTCAACGCCTCTGCTTTCCTATCACCCTGACGCTTCCGAAGTTTCTTCTCGAACTCTTCAAATAGCGACTTCAACGACCTCTCGTACCGCTTCGGTAACGACTGGAAGAGCGTTTTTGCAGCGCCTTTTAGGAATTTCTCTTCCAAAATTGCCACCAATTCGTCGTCCCCGTCTGTCACATGCTGGTACTTGAGTAGGAATGTGCGTTTAAATTCACCGAATTCCCCAGAGCCATCAAAAGTTTTCGGTTCAGGCAACGCAGATGACTTCATCATTCTGCTCATGCACTGTACCATTTCCCTCATGCCACTACTTCTTGAGCTCCGTGACTCCATTTCCCAATCCTCTACTTTCACGCGCAAGTGTTCGTTCCCACAGTCCACCTTTTGGCTGAATCTCGGTTTCAGATCCTCCTTAAGAGACCTTCTGAAATTTGCTTGGCGCAGTTTCTCCAACTCGTCGCTGCATTGTTGCAGACTTCTCTCGAGCTTCTCGGCGGTCTTTTTCTCTACTGACCGTGCCATTTCGAGCTGACCCAAGCACTCCTCGGCAAAGTTCTTCTCTCTTTCGAGTTGCTCCATCTGCTCCTTGAGCATATTCTTCTCTTCCATCCAAGCTTCTTGCAACAACGTCTTCTCATTGCTCAGCTTTTCGACCTCCTTCTTCAGTTTTTCTCGTGATGTCCCCACTTCACTACCGCTAACGGCCTTTTCGCACGCTTCGCGCAACGATTCCACAGTTTCCAGACCAAATTCCCGCATGACCCTCAGCACCGACCGCGTCCACTGATCGCCACCCATCTCCTCGAATCGTTCTAGCAACTCTCTGCTGAATTTCATAAATGGTTCGATGATCAACTCCTTCTGCCGCTCCGAGCATTTAGTCATCAGCGCAATTTTGCGTCTCGTCTCCTGTTCCACTTCCGTGGCCGTCGCCACGAATTTCGCAAATCCACGAATTTTTCTTCGCCTCTGCTTCAGGCTCATCACCTCGTCCTCGCTCTGGAGCTCTTCCTCGATTGTTCCGATAGTCGATTCATCGGTCATCCTCCAGGCTTTTCGACCATCAGCTCCTCTTGTCGCTCTTCCGCTCACCGCCGCCTCCGCGTCGGTTCTTCTGTTCTCCTCTACCAGCTCCTCCAAAACTCCATCCATCGTCTCCATGAACTCGTCCATTCTTTGTCCGTCAGCAAAACTTTTATTCAAAAGTTTTGTGATAGTCTCAGCGGTCTTCAACCAGTGACACTAAATTTCGCTAACTTCAGCGGTCTTCGACCAGTGAAACGAAAATTTCACAAACTTTAGAGGTCTTCGACCAACAAAAGTTTTGTGTTAGTCTCAGCGGTCTTCAACCAAGGAGACAAAATTTCGCAGATTTCAGAGGTCTTCGACCAATGAAACGAACAAATGACAACTTTCAGCGGTCTTCGACCAAAGAAAATATGCCAAAAATTCGAAGAAAAGTATTTGGACAAAATGAATTGGTCCGAGAAAAGTTCGAGCTACGCCGTGTCTCTTCAAAACTCCAGCGCAATACTCAAAACTTTTCCGAGAGAATTCAGAGTTCCAAAAATCCCACGAAAATTATTCAATCTTCGCTAGACGTATCGATTTTTCTGGGAAAATTCGAACTACGCTGTGTCTCTTCAAAACTCCAGCGCAATATTCAAAAATTCCGGGAAAAACCAATAAACCGGTTCGGCCCCCAAGTAGTTGGGTTCCAAATATAATATAAGGAGGGATGAGACGGGTTTAAGAGAAAAAGCTTTTATTAAGCTAAAAGTTAGAGAAAGAAACAAAAGAGAAAAGCAAAACAAAACAAGAACTGAATGACCCAATGAGCCGCTCAAAAATAAATAATAAACACGTGACACTAAACCGCGTGAAAACACGTGAACTTAAACTTATTTTATTTGTGGCACTTAATAGCGTGTATGGCGGTCTAGACTGAGTGCCGTGGCGCTGATACGTGAAGGCCGATAATAAACGGGGTTTGGGTGGAGGACTTGCCACCGGCAACTAAACAAAAAAAATTCACGACACTAAACTTTAAACGAATATTTAAATAATGCGAGTCGTCTCGCATCAAACGCAACGCACGTTTGGCGCCGCAACTCAGCGCGTTGCGGCTGCGTCGCAGGGCAACTTCCTCTTGTCTGCGTCTCGCCTCGCCTGTACGGCAGAGCGCACATTCGCTGTGAGACCCACCTTTATGATTCTGACGAGCTGTTCGACGAGCATAAACACCAAAATTCCGGCAATTACGTAGAGACCGACGCGCAATTGTTGGGAATGATCGTGGCCGGAGCTGTCGCTGTGAGAATGTCCATGAGAATGCCCGTGAGCATCCTCGTGACCATGATCATGTGGGCTCAACGCATGGGGTATAATGTGGAGAAGAGCATCGCCGAGAAGACCGCCGGCTCCAAATGCCAAGAGGATTTTTAGGAATGGGCCATTGGCGTGCTAAATAGGTAAAATTGTCTATCACGCGTGGCCGACTGACAGCTTATTTACCTGCGCCGGAATGAAGAAAAGTAGTGCACACGGAGCCACAGAAATGCCAAACACTGCCGATAACGAGTAGACCCAGGTTTTCAGAGTGCTCAGTCTGAAATTCATTTTTTTTATTTCAAAATAATTTGTTCTTCTTTCCAAACCTTTCAATTTTTCGATGCTTTTTCACGTTTTCTTGGTGATGGTCGTGGTCGTGCTGGTGCTCATGCTCATGTTCATGATCATCATGATGATGCTCTTCTTCTTCGGATGATTCTGTAAATTTTCTCATTACATATGTACACTGGGTATAAATAAAGCGCTGCAAATTCGCTCCAATCGCACAGTGACATCGGCCACGCTCTCCCTATTTTCTGCACTCTCTCGTCGCCAACGTGGCCGCCTCGTCCACTATGGAGCGAATTTACAACGCTCCGTACTGATAACAATACATCCAATTTTACCTTTAAAATGTGGTCTCATTTGTCCGAATCCACTGTGCTCGTGCTCATCGTGGCTGTGCAAATGTGCGTAGGCGCCCAGAATGGTCAGAAAAACGAGGAAAACGGTGAAATTCCGCATTTCTGAAAGATAAACGTGGAAATTATCGCATTTTGAGAGAAAAAAATTCAAGAAAACGGTGAAAAAAAGGAAACAAAACATTAAATAACTTTCGCAAAGTGGCATAAATAAATGGTCACGTTTTAAAATTGCGTTTCAAATTTAAATTGCGCGTGGTTAAATATTTATTTACTGTGTTTTCAATCGACTTGCGACATGAGAACGCGAAACTCCGCCCACTTCTTTGTGCGCTATCACATGAACAAAGTGATATTTGAAGAGACGCAGACAGAACGATGAATGCAGACTTGCGTTTTCATGTCGCAAGTTTAAAAAAAAAAACACATTAAAAACACAATACGGTAATAAAAAATTTTTAAAACGTGATTTTTACGGAAAAATATCGATTTTTTATTTTTTGATTAAATTATCGATTCTTTTTCTTCTTCGATAAATTTATTGATTTTTTGTTTCTTTTAACCTAAAAATTACGATGAAATTTGCGATACTTCAGAAATTTCTCGAATTGAAAAAAAGTCAGAAAATCGATAAAATTGCAGATTTTTTTTTCAGATTTCATGATTTTATCGATTTAAAAAAAAAATTGTCATCAGGAATACATACAACGAATTTGATGTTTTTGAAGAGAAATATGAAAAAAAAAACCTAGAAAATCAATAAAATTATCAAAAAAAAAAAGAAAAAAAATCAATAATATAATTAAAGTCAGAGAATTTCCAAAAAGTTCAGAGAAAAAAATGTCAAAAAAATCGCTTTTTACCCATTGAAATTGATTTCGCGCTCTATTGATGAAGCTTCTGTGAGAAGTTATACTCGGTATAAAACGCTGATAACTCGCTCCAATCGAACAAAAAATTCGCATGCATTTAGAGTGAGGTTTAGAGAAATCAGAGCAAAAATCGGCCACGGTTCTCTCAATTTTCTGCACTCTCTCGTCGCCAAAGTGGCCGCGTCCACCACTGTGCGAAGGGAGCGCGTTTGAAGCGTTCCGTACTGAGAATAGACAGTTAGACAAAATGACACATCGGGAGAAACAAAGACACGCAGACAACAGACACCTGGTGCGGCGTCATCGTAAAATGGCGCGCATTCGGGTCTCGCCACGTACACTTGTCGATTTACGCGCTAAAACGAGTTTTTTCGTTTTGAAGTTTCGTACATCCATGCACACTTGTGGATTTACTAAAACTGAAAACAAAAAAAACTCAATTTAGCGCATAAATCGACAAGTGTGTATACACCGTCGTGACGAGACCCGAATGCGCATCATTTGACGAGATATCTCAAATCCAGGAATACGCGAAAATAAACTAAAATCTCGGCAAAATCCGACAAAATCAAACTAAAACCGTCCACAAAGACAATAAAAAAAGAAGCAACTGGGACGACTGGGGGAGCGCATAAAAATGCAAAAAGGTGTTTGTTCACGCCAATTGCGTCATCTGACGGAACGAAAGAGTTGGGTGACGTGTACTTACACCAGTCGCTATTTCGCGGGCGTGTACGCGTCCTCGAGTGTTCGTTTTTTATTGGTTATCGGGTGGATATTACTCAGTCAGTTGTGGCCTAGAAAGTGAATGAATGCAAACTCTTCCACGAATTGATAATGATTTAGCACAGATGAAATGAGTGAGACCATAATCCAGTCAAAAATGTTCACAAAACCCCGAAAATTACGGTCACACTCATTTCAGATGTGTCCAATCGTGCCGAATTTACTCGTGGAAGAGTTTGTATTCATTTTGCAAGTTCCGCGCACAGTTTTCTCGATTTTGTTTCCAAAAAAGGTAGAAATTTGTTTAATTTGCCGAAAAACGAGAATTTTTCGACACGAAAAATCGATATTTTCGCTGCGATACTCGAAAAATCGTTTTGGATTCTAATTATTGATTTTTTGACTGCGGAAAATTGGCTCCGCCCATTTGCACTTCTGTAAATCTCTTCGCAACTGCCGCGCAATTTTTTCAGGTTGTTTTTTCATCGATTTTCTCAATTTTCTTCAAAATTCAACAATCGTGAGACCAAAAAATCAAAAAATTGGCCCTTTTTTCAAAAAAAAAAGAGAAAAAAATATTTAATTTTCAATTTTTATTATGAAAACTCAATAAAAATGCCAAAAAATTAGCATTTTTCCTCAAAAAATGTGTAAAAATTTAATCGTGAAAGCGCGGTGATCGCAGAAAATCGGCTCCGCCCATTTTGCAACAGCCGCACGATTTTTTAAAGAACTTTTTTTATCGATTTTTCCATTTTTATCATGAAAAATCGATAGAAATGCTAAAAATTTAATAGATTTCGACCAAAAATGTGGAAAAAATACTAGAAAATTGGCTCCGCCCATTTTGCAACCGCCGCACGATTTTTTAAAGTTTTTTAATCGATTTTTCCATTTTTATCATGAAAAATGCCAAAAATGTAGTAGATTTCGACCAAAATGTGGAAAAAATACTAGAAAATTGGCTCCGCCCATTTGCACTTCTGTAAATCTCTTCGCAACTGCCGCGCAATTTTTTCAGGTTGTTTTTTCATCGATTTTCTCAATTTTCTTCAAAATTCAACAATCGTGAGACCAAAAAATCAAAAAATTGGCCCTTTTTTCAAAAAAAAAAGAGAAAAAAATATTTAATTTTCAATTTTTATTATGAAAACTCAATAAAAATGCCAAAAAATTAGCATTTTTCCTCAAAAAATGTGTAAAAATTTAATCGTGAAAGCGCAGTGATCGCAGAAAATCGGCTCCGCCCATTTTGCAACAGCCGCACGATTTTTTAAAGAACTTTTTTTATCGATTTTTCCATTTTTATCATGAAAAATCGATAGAAATGCTAAAAATTTAATAGATTTCGACCAAAAATGTGGAAAAAATACTAGAAAATTGGCTCCGCCCATTTTGCAACCGCCGCACGATTTTTTAAAGTTTTTTAATCGATTTTTCCATTTTTATCATGAAAAATGCCAAAAATGTAGTAGATTTCGACCAAAATGTGGAAAAAATACTAGAAAATTGGCTCCGCCTACTTTTGCAACAGCCGCACGATTTTTTAAAGAGTTTTTTTTATCGATTTTCCCATTTTTATCATGAAAAATCGATAGAAATGCCAAAAATGTAGTAGATTTCGACCAAAAAACGTGGAAAAAATACTAGAGAGTTGGCTCCGCCTACTTTTGCAACAGCCGCACGAATTTTTAAAGAGTTTTTTATCGATTTTTCCATTTTTATCATGAAAAATCGATAGAAATGCCAAAAATGTAGTAGATGTCGACCAAAAAACGTGGAAAAAATACTAGAAAATTGGCTCCGCCCACTTTTGCAACCGCCGCACGATTTTGTAAAGAGTTTTTTATCGATTTTTCCATTTTTATCATGAAAAATGCCAAAAATGTAGTAGATTTCGACCAAAAAACGTGGAAAAATACTAGAAAATTGGCTCCGCCCACTTTTGCAACCGCCGCACGATTTTTTAAACAGTTTTTTATCGATTTTCCCATTTTTATCATGAAAAATCGATAGAAATGCCAAAAATTGTAGTAAATTTCGATCAAAAAACGTGGAAAAAATACTAGAAAATTGGCTCCGCCCACTTTTGCAACCGCCGCACGATTTTTTAAAGAATTTTTTATTGATTTTTCTATTTTTATCATAAAAAATCGATAGAAATGCCAAAAATTTAGTAGATTTCGACCAAAAATGTGGAAAAGATACTAGAAAATTGGCTCCGCCTACTTTTGCAGCAGCCGCACGAATTTTTAAAGAGTTTTTAAAATCGATTTTTCCATTTTTATCTTTAAAAATCGATAGAAATGCCAAAAATGTAGTAGATTTCGACCAAAATGTGAAAAAAATACTAGAAAATTGGCTCCGCCCATTTTGCAATTGCCGCGCAATTTTTAAAGCGTTTTCATCGATTTTTAAGGTTTTTTTTTTAATTTGAACATTTTTCGCATAAAAATCGAATTTAAATTTGAAAAAAATATATGCGGAACTTGCGATTAATGGGCGGAGTCAGGGTTCTGCAAACTTCTGCAGACACCACAGAAATATCGATTTTTCTTATTTTTTGACGTAAAAATTAGTGATTTATCGATTTTTACCATAATTTATTGTGTTTTCAATCGAGTTGCATCATCATTAAAACCACGCCCACATTTTTCACGCAAAAACTCGCTTTGACGATGCAACTCGATTTATTTTCGACCCAAAAATCAATAAAAATCAAATGCGCAGAGCTTGCATAGGGCGTGTCAATTCTAAATAGTCAATGAAAATAAAATGAAATGCATCAACTTTTATTAGACCGAATTGTTTTTAACAACAAAAAAAAATATGTGTCATGAAGGAAAAGGAAATCGGGTGAAAAAATAAATATTAATCACAATTTTTGGGTGGGTGTGGTTTCAAAAAAAGTTCGCTACACGAGAGATCGTCGACCTGACAGACAGAGTGTTAAATTTTGAAAAATAAAACGTAAATAAAAATAAAATACAAGAAAAAAAAACCAAAAATTAATTCGTTATTAAATAAATATTCTCATTGTCAATACGCAGCGCTGTAAATTCGCTCCAGTGGACGAGGCGGTCACGTTGGCGACGAGAGAGTTTGGCGCTTTTTTTCTCTGAATCTCTCTCCTGTGCGATTGGAGCGAATTTGCAGCGCTTTATACCGAGTATGCATCTACAAACACATCGAATCCTCCCTGATTCGCCGCTTGAATCGCTCTCTTTCCTCCGTGGTCAGCGTGATTTCGTTGATCTGAATCTCGGGAATTTCCATGTCGAGCGCCGATTGGAACACGTCACCGTCCTCGGATTCGGGAATATTCTGGACGCTTTGCAGCGGCGTTTTCTCCATTTCCAGCGGTCTCGGCTCGTCGCTCGGGTCTTCGAGTCCCCACTCTTGCAGTTCTCCTGATCCAAAAACGAGGAAAACAGTTCCGCAGATGAGATTCGCGGCGGCGCAGCACAGGAATAGAGTTTGCCATTCTGCGAGGGTGTCCTGAAATGGAAAAAATAAGGTTTGCGGTAGGGTGGCTCCGCCCCTTTTTCGCAATGTATAATTTGTCCAGATTTGAGAATTTAAACATGAATAAAAAATGACAAAATTTTGACTCTATTGTTAAGCTCCGCCCCTTTTCGCAATGTGCGCACGGGATTTCTCTTCTTTCTTTTTTTTGCCTAATTAATTTCAGCGCTTTTTCTCATTTTTAAGGGAAAACAATCATTTTTCCCCATTTTCATGATTTTTCCATTTTTTTAACGATTTTTCCTCTAAAAATCTTGAAAGAAAATCGATACTTTTAAGAATACAATCGGATTTATCGAAACTTTGCAAAAAAAAAAAAGAAAGAAAATTTTATCGAAAAAATCGCCAAAATCCAAAAAAAAAGCACTAGGCTCCGCCCCTTTTGGCAATGCGCGCACGATTTGAGGCACGTGATTTCGAAATTTTCCAATTTTTTTGCAGGATTTTCGCGCAATTTTAAGCAAAAATTAGCGTGAAAATACCGAAAAATACAATTTTTCCGATAAATTTCTTCCCTTTTTGGGGGTAAAGATCGTTTTTTTTATGAAACTATTTTTTCTCCAAACATTTTGAAAAATGAGCGGAATCTCTGAAAAATCGATAATTTTTTGCCCCTTTTGGCAACGAACGCACGGTTTGAGGCACGTGATACAAATTTTTCGAAAAAAAACACTGAAAAATCCAAAATTTTAGTTAATTTTTTAGAAAAAAACGCCGAAATTTGAAAAAGAAAAAAAAAAGAATTAGGCTCCGCCCCTTTTGGCAATGAGCGCACAGTTTGAGGCACGGGATTTCGAAATTTTCCAGTTTTTTTTTGCAGAATTTCAGAGTTTTTACGCGATTTTTTCGCCGAAATTTTTGAAAAATGAGCGAAACCTCAGAAAATCGATAATTTTTTTGAAATAAATGGATCAAATCTAACAATTTTTTCGAAAAAAAATGGCTAAAATCCAAAAAAAAAAAGAATTAGGCTCCGCCCCTTTTTGGCAATGTGGGCGCACGATTATTTGTTCAATTTTTGCATCAAAAATTTTTTCCCGATTTTTCAGAGAAAAAAATTATTTTTTTTTTGGCAAAAGTGGGCGGAGCTTAAAGTTTTCATGTTGCAACTCTATTGAAAACACAGCAATTTCAAATGAATTGTTATTTTCTTGTTATTGAATAATTTTGCGCTGAAAAATATCGGCTTTTTTTCCAAAAAAAAAAAAGATGAGCAAAAACTCAAAAAATCATTTAAAAATTTAAAAATTTTCATGTTAATTTTTGCATTTAATTGCAATTTAACTAGAATTGTGCAAAACTAAAATAAATCTTTGAAAAAATTGCATTTTCCACTGATTTGAACATTTGAAACTCGGATCCGCCCACTTTTTTTTTCTTCGAAACATTTGAAAAGCCAAAAAGTGCGCGCATATTGCTAAAAGGGGCTTTGGAACGCCAGGGCCTGAGCCGAGAGTCCGCAAACGCGCCCGGTCGCACAACTGAAATTGCATATTTAAAAAATGAAACCCCGCCCACTTTTTTTTTAATTATCGATTTTTTTTCCGGTTTTGTGAATAGGTCCACAGCAAAAAACCCACATCCTTCTTAATCAGCCCGACAACCGCCGGCGTCAACAATCGTCCCAACATTGCGCAGAAGACCGAGATCGACGACATGGTTGCCGTGTATTTTGGCGCCAACGAGAGCAGTGACGTGTAGAATCCGCTGACCAGAGTGCCCATGCATCCGTACATCAGGCAGAAGAACAGGAATCCAGTGCTGGGATTGGTGCAGTCCACAAAATTGGCGATGAGGATTAGGAAGAGTGCTCCGCCAAAGTTGGCTGAAATTTTACAGTTCGTGAATGGCACGCGCTGCGGTTGCGTCGCGTGTCAACGCCGTCACTCGTCTGCGTCTCGTGGATTTAAAAAAAAAAAGTGAAATCAGTCGGCCACGCGCGGTTCCTCGGTCACGGTCACGTGATCTCAGAGCGACAGCAGAGACTCAGAGAAAAATACAGTTTTATCGATTTTTATATTTTCGGCTCGCCAAAATGGTCAAACGCGCTCCGCTGAACTCAACGCTTGAATTTACACGTGAAATTAAATAATTTGGAGACCAAAATGAAAATCGCATAGCGTTGAGTTCAGCGGAGCGCGTTTGATCATTTTGGCGGGCCGACAATACAAAAACAAAAATTACCGATAGACTGTGACAGTTTGACGGCAAACGTTCCGCTGACATATTTCCGCTCTTTTGCCTTATCGATTGTGATTCCCCAGATGATTTTCAGGGCGAAATTTACAACGTTCGGCACAGAAGTGTAGGTGCCGTTCTGAAAATGAAATCGATAATTGCAAATTGAAATTCATTTCGCGCTCTACTGAACGCCTCTCTTTGTCTGCGCACCCTCGTTTCCCCTTCTCGTTATCGGTGGAGCGCGAAATGGATTTTTATGGAATTTTCCAGTTTTTCTTTTAAAAAATCGATAATTTCCTGTAAAATTATTGATTTTCGGAAAAAAAAAACCTCAATTTTTATAAATTTCCCAAAAATTAGAGACATTTTCGGATTTTCAATTGAAAAATTGATATTTTTTATTTTCAGTTAAAAAATCGACGCAGAAGTTCATTTCGCGCTCCACCGAACACCTCTTTGTCTGCGCATCCTCGTTTCCTCGTCTCGTTATCGGTGGAGCGCGAAATAGATTTTTATTAAAATTTTCAGTTTTTCTTTTAAAAAATCGATAATTTCCTGTAAATTTTATCGATTTTCGGAAAAAAAAACCTCAATTTTCATGAATTTCCCAAAAATTAAAGAATTTTTCAGATTTTCAGTTAAAAAATCAATTTTCCGGACACTGAAATTCATTTCGCGCTCTACCGAACACCTCTTTGTCTGCGCACCCTCGCTTCCCCTTCTCGTTATCGGTGGAGCGCGAAATGGATTTTTATGAAAATGTTCAGTTTTTCCTTTAAAAAATCGATAATTTCCTGTAAATGTTATCGATTTTCGGGAAAAAACCTCAATTTTTATGAATTTCCCAAAAATTAAAGAATTTTTCAGATTTTCAGTTAAAAAATCGATTTTCCGGACACTGAAATTCATTTCGCGCTCTACCGAACGCCTCTCTTTGTCTGCGCACCCTCGTTTCCTCTTCTCGTTATCGCTCAGGCAACTAATTTCTTACTATAATAGGAAATCCAAATCTGAATAGGAAATTTTGGAACTTGTCCAGGAAACTCAGATCTTGTTAGGAAATACAAATCTTATATAGAAATTTACAAACTATAAAGGGGTCTTGACAGATTCGAAAAATTTTTGAAATCTCGAATCTGTACAGAAAATTTACCGGTCTTGCAAGATCTGCTAAGATTTGTAAAATTGATTGCACGAGATGCGTCAATAAAAGTTCTTGGCGCCATTCGCGTCACGAATTTCGAAATGTTTCGTGTGGATTTTTATTGAGTTGTTATTTTATTTTTATTTATTTATTTTTGGCTTTTTTTATGAGTTGCAAAATTTTTTAAAATTCAATTTGAAGTGTTTGCAGCCTAATGGATCGCGCCACCAATCAGCCTGTGATTTCTTGGGCACTCGAAAAACAGTGGAGCCCAGAGAAAAATTGAAAATCAGGACAAAGTACGTAAGTAATGGATGTATTTACATGAATTTTTCTGTCAACCTTATTGTGAAAATAAAAAAATTGCAATGCGCTGTTTGCGTACTTTTAAAATTCAAATGTCAATGAAAGAAATAGTATGGGAAAGGAAGAGATATGTTCCCATTTTGGTTTGAATTTCAAAAGTACGCAAACACCGCGTTGCAATTTTTTTGGTTGCACAATATCTAGAAATCCACTTACCGTATTTCCTCTTATATAAGAGAACCTCTAATTAAAGCACACCCTCTAATCTATTAGAGGGTGTGCTTTAATTAGACATTTAGAGAAGAGGTTTAGAGAAGAGGTTGAAAAATAGAGGCGCATGCGCTTAAATTAGAGGAAATACGGTATATACAATTACGCTTTATGTAATCGACCCCAAGGAATCGACTGGGGCGATCAGGGCTGGGCGTAAAATTTTTTACGGATTCCGTAAAACGTAAAATTTACAGTTTAAAAATCCGTAAAAACCGTGAAATCGCAAATTGCGCTGTTCAGTGAGGAAAATTTTTTGCTAAAATCAGATAAAAAATCACCAACATTGAAATAAAATTGGCCAACAACAAAGAAAAGCGTCAGATTGGAAATTAGCCCCTCGAAAAATATGTTGAGCTTTTTCTGGAATAATTTTGAAAGCACTTTCTACTTCGGCATAATTTTCAGAAAACAATTCAAGAAAAATACAAAAATTTCGGTTTTTTCTCCTCGAATTGAACAAATTAGCTTTATAATTTTTACGGATTTTACGGAATCCGTAAAATTTTTACGGTCCCTTAAAAACCCGTAAAAACCGTAAACGTAAAATCCCACCCTTGGGGCCGATCAGAATTTTCTGAAAATGCCTACTTTTATTGTCGACCCGCCAAAGTGATCAAACGCGCTCCGCTGAACTCAGTTCTACGTGGATTTCATTTTGGTTTCCAAATTATTTCATTTCACGTTGAATTTATACGTGAAATGAAATAATTTGAAGACCAAAATGAAATCCACGAAGTATTGAGTTCAGCGGAGCGCGTTTGATCATTTTGGCGGGCCAACATTAGCTGAAAATTACAGGAACGTGAAATGGTCTCCAAAAGACCGCCTCGTTGGGGGTCAAGTAGGTCGAACAAGCTACAC
Source organism: Caenorhabditis japonica (assembly GCA_963572235.1). Classification (NCBI taxonomy): domain Eukaryota; kingdom Metazoa; phylum Nematoda; class Chromadorea; order Rhabditida; family Rhabditidae; genus Caenorhabditis; species Caenorhabditis japonica. Next base: position 3,029,999 of record OY754345.1, read on the forward strand.
CTTATTATTGAATCTTTTAGTTTTTAATAGCGCGGCCATAAATGAAAAAAAAGGCCATAAATGCAGAAATTTCCTCTCTTTTTTTCTAAATTGCACGGTTGAATTTAGAAAAAAGGGGAAATTTCTGCATTTATGACCACCTTTTTTCATTTCTGGTCGCGCCATAACACAGAGAGTTCAAATTTTCAAACAGAATTTAATTTTAACTGCGCACATTTGTGTTATACCTGGCTAAACTTCAACAAAAAATCACAGACAATTTTCAGCGATGAACCCAAGTTTTTATTTGTTGGTTATTTTTATAAACTCTTCTAGTTACCACAGAAAAAATTTTTTAAAGCTCTCCGACAAAAATTAAGCACTTAATACCTTCCCAACGTGAAGTGATTTTTTGGAAAAGCAGGTTTTCCTCTTTCTTTCATTGCCATTTGAATTTTCAAAAGTGCAATTTTTGTTTTACCAATATATATCATAATTTATTTTCAGCGCGGCGGCCAGATCGAAGCTCGTCAAATGGTGCAGAACGGACGACGCGGAACAGCCATCGACATCGGCTTAATTTCTTTATATTTTAAAATTTTTCCTTGTTTTTTTGTTATAACCAATAAAATGAATTGTCTTTTATTCAATCGATAAAGTTTAGATTCCGGGGAATCTGGACAGAAAATTGTGGAATTTGAACAGAAAATTTTGGAATCTGTGCAGAAAATTTTGGAATCTGGGCAGAAAATTTTGGAATCTGTGCAGAAAATTTTGGAATCTGGGCAGAAAATTTTGGAATCTTTGCAGAAAAGTTTGGAATCTGTGCAGAAAATTTTGGAATCTGTGCAGGAGATGCGCGCCTGTGCAGAAAATTTTGGAATCTGTCCAGAAAATTTTGGTATCTGTCCAGAAATTTTTGGAATCTGCGCAGAAAATTTTGGAATCTGTGCAGGAGATGCGCGCCTGTGCAGAAAATTTTGGAATCTGTACAGAACATTTTGGAATTATAAGAGGTCGCCAAATATCCATAAATCACTAGTTTATAATTCCAAAATTTCCTATTATAGCAAGAAATGAGTTGCCTGAGCGGTGGAGCGCGAAATGGATTTTTATGGACTTTTTCAGTTTTTCCTTTAAAAAATCGATAATTTCCTGTAAATTTTATTGATTTTCGGGAAAAACCTCAATTTTTTATGAATTTCCGAAAAATTAGAGGCATTTTCGGATTTTCAATTAAAAAACTGATATTTTTTCCTGAAAACCCTAAAAATTATAATTTTGTTATTTTCCGGGTACAGGTATTTATTTCGCGCTCTACCGAACTCCTCTTTGTCTGCGCACCCTTATAGCGTTATCAATAGAGCGCAAAATAGATTTTCATGCCCCAAAAACACATTTCCAGATGTTTTTTTGGTTAAAACTCACCGCAATCACACTCAAATGAAGAACGTCTTTGAAGTAGAGTGGCAGGTAGATTTGAAGTAGAGTTACAATTGAGTTTATCACAAATTGGCACAAAAGTTGCGCCAAAAAGGCGGGAGATTTGAGGATTTTGGCGTAGGGAACCACCAGGGATCTCTGAAAGTGAAAAAAAAATCAATAATGGACCTATTCACAAAACCGGAGAATGCTCTGATTGACCTGAAATTTTGGGAAATATTGGAAAAAATTATCCTGTACACGCTCAAAAAATTTTGGACCAAAATATCGATTTTTAAAAACTTTCAGAAAAAATCGATAATTTTTAAAATCGATATTTTGGTCCAAAATTTTTTGAGCGTGTACAGGAGTATTTTTGCCATTATTTCCCAAAATTTCAGGTCAATCGGAGCATTTTCCGATTTTGTGAATAGGTCCATAACTTTAACACGCTGGCCACGCCCATTTATGGCAAGTCTGGTCTGCGGCGCGGTTTTTTTTTCGTTTTTTTGGCGACTTTTTCGGTTTTTTAAATTTGAATTTCCCTCCACTTTCCCACTCTTCTCTGCTTCTTTTCCCCTCCAGTCCACTAGCATTCCTTGGTTGCCATGAGCAACGGAGCAGCACGAGCGCCGCTTTCAAGAACATTTTCCGAACAAATGGCATATTCAAATATGGGCGAGGATAAGCATGTGGCCAAAATTTTGATCCTGGGACCACCAAAAGTGAGTTTTTTCTAGAATTTTCATAAAAGTTCGGCTCTCGGACTTTTCGAAAGTTTTTCTGCATTTTGTCGTCGTGGTGTTTGCACACAATCGACCTTTTTAAAGGTTTTTTTTTTCCTTAAAAAGCTTTTAAAAATGAATTTGTGCAAACACGGTGACGACAAAATGCAGAAAAACTCCTCCGAGAGCTGAAAATTCAAAAAAAAATCCCCATTTTTAGGCCGGAAAAACAACGTTGTGCACATTTTTGGCAGATTTTATGGAGGACAGCGAGGTTTTAAGGAACGGCGACGATCCGGGCGAGAGGGAGCGAAAATTAGAGTTTGAGTTTACGCAAACTTATAAGCCTACTAAAGGTTAATTGACATTTCGGTTTTTCCCATGGGCGCGGCTATTAGCCATTGAAAACGGCTAATAGCCGAAAATTCCTGCCTATTAGCCGCTTTCAAGGGCAAACTCACAACAGCTTTTAATAGTCTCGTGGCTATTAGCCAACAAATATGGAAAATAGGCACCTTTTCGGCACAAGTTTGGCGGTATTTGGCAAAAAACGGCTAATATCCAGAAATTCCTCGCGGAAAATTAAGATTTACCGTCAAATTACCCTAATAATTTATGGCTATTAGCCGCTTTCAAGGGCTAACTCACCGCAGCTTTTGAAAGCGGCTAATAGCCAAAATTAGGGTAATTTGACGGCAAATCTTAATTTTCCACAAGGAATTTTTGGCTATTAGCCGTTTTCCGCCAATTACCGCCAAACTCGCGCCAATTATGTGCCTGAGACTACTGTACCACCCATTTTTAGCTGTGTTTTTGGCCACAAACGCAAGAAAACAATTTTCAGGCGTGCGAATCCAGGAATTCGAGACACACGAGTTTTTCTCCGAGCGAGAACAAACCGAGATGAGCGGAACGAATCGAAAGTTGGACAATTCGGAGATTCAGTTGTGGGATGTGAGCGGGGCGCGAAAGTGAGCAATCTTTGTGGAAAATATCGGTGGCGCGCTCCATCGATAACGCGAAGAGAGTTTAGACAGTTAGACAACACGAGAAACTGCTTGCATGTTCGGTGGAGCGCAAATTAGATTTTTGCACGGAAAAGACAGGGAAAAGCGATTTTTCGGGTAAATTTTGTGTTTTTTGCATGAAAGAAACCGAAAAATGTCGAATTTTGCGATATTTTCGATAAATTATCGATTTTTTATCGCAAAAATTAAAAAATTTCGATAAAAAGCAAAATCTAGCCTCTATTGCGCTCCACCGATAAGGCGAAGAGAGTTTAGACAGTTAGACAACATGAGAAACTCCCCGTGTGTTCGGTGGAGCGCGAATTGGATTGCGGCGCGCTAAATAGATTAAAAATTGATTTTTTCGGGTAAATTTTGTGTTTTTTGCATGAAAGAAAACAAAAAATGTCGAATTTTGCAATATTTTTCGATAAATTATCGATTTTTTTCGCAAATTTTAAAAATTTCAATAAAAAGCAGTCTCTATTGCGCTCCACCGATAAGGCGAAGAGAGTTTAGACAGTTAGACAAAATGAGCAACTCCCGGCGTGTTCGGTGGAGCGCGAATAAGATTTCTGCGCGCTAAATAGATTGAAAATTGAATTTTTCGGATAAATTTTGTGTTTTTTGCTTAAAAAAAACCAAAAAATGTCGAATTTTGCAATATTTTTCGATAAATTATCGATTTTGTTTTGCAACAATTAAAATTTTCGATAAAAAGCAGTCTCTATTGCGCTCCACCGATAAGGTGAAGAGAGTTTAGACAGTTAAACAAAATGATACACTTTCTGCGTGTTCGGTGGAGCGCGAATTAGATTTCGGTGCGCTAAATATATTGAAAATTGAATTTTTCGGGTAAAATTTGTGTTTTTTGCATTAAAAAACCAAAAAATGTCGAATTTTGCAATATTTTTCGATAAGTTATCGATTTTTTTTTTCGCAAATTTTAAAAATTTCAATAAAAAGCAGTCTCTATTGCGCTCCACCGATAAGGTGAGGAGAGTTTAGACAGATAGACAAAATGAGCAACTTCCTGCGTGTTCGGTGGAGCGCGAATTAGATTTCTGCGCGCTAAATAGATTGAAAATTGAATTTTTTCGGGTAAATTTTGTGTTTTTTGCATGAAAGAAACCAAAAAATGTCGAATTTTGCGATATTTTCGAAAAATTATCGATTTTTTTTTCGCAAAAATTAAAAAAAATTTCGATAAAAAGCAGTCTCTATTGCGCTCCACCGATAACGCGTGTCCGGTGGAGCGCAAATTACATTTTTGTGCACCAAAATCCACAGAAATTGATTTTTTCGGCGTAAATCCCCATTTTTCCCGCAGATACGAAGACTGCTGGGCGGCGATCAAGGAAAACGCGGACGGCGTGATTCTGGTGGCGAATCCGGAAGAGCACACTGGCGCCGACTTGCAGCCGTGGTACACCGAGTTCGTCGAGAAGGAGAATATCGATTTGAAATGTGTGATGGTGATTCTCAACGAGCAGGGCGCCAAAAAGACGAATCACGAGCAGATTTCGGCGTTTCAGTGAGTTCCGTTGCTCTACTCTCGGACGTTTCAAAAGTTTTTCTGTTTGCACACATTCATGTGTGCAAACACCGCGACGACAAAATGCAGAAAAACTTGTTGAACGTTTGAAATCCGCTCCGAGTTATCGGTGGAGCGCGATTTAGAAGTCAATTTCCTTTTTTTTTTTATTTTCTTCCTTCAGAATTCTACCCGAACTGCGCGGAGTTCACCACGTGGCACACCATTTTGGCACCGAGGCGATGCAGGTTAAAGTCGAGGTCAACAATTTTATGGCCACAATTCTGGGGATGGAGCAGCGGATGATGGAGATGGCGGAGGCGCACGGATTAGAGTATCGGAATGTGATGGAGGAAGAGGAGGAGGAAGAGATTCGAGACGATGGCGATAACGATGATGATGATGATGATTTTTAGCCGGTGCTTCACGATAATTTAAAAGAAAAAAAAAACGTTTAAAAAAATCAATAAAAATTTGAATAACAAACAAAAAAACGAGGGTTTTTCCACCCTTTTTGATTTTCAAATCAATTTCCCCCAAAAATCGATATTTCCCTCCATTCTGGGCGCGAAAAATTGCGAAAATTTGTTTCGCGCTCCATCGATGACGCGTAGAGAAATTAGATAGTTAGAGAAAATTGCGTCATCAATAGAGCGCGAAATAAATTTTTACGATCAAAAATTGAAAAAAAAAATCGATTTTTTTCCCAATTTATCGATTAAAATTTGCGTTTTCACTCGCAAACTGTCAGAAGAAACATTTTTTTTTTTTTTGAAATTTCCTCATAGAAAATCGCAATTATCGATTTTTCGTCAGGTACACTTTTCAAACAATAGGGAAAATATCGATTTTTTTTTTTAATTTGCCATAAAAATAGCGAAATTATCGATTTTTTTTTCTAAAATTTGCCATAAAAATAGCGAAATTATCGATTTTTTTTTTCAAAAATTCGCTATAAAAATGGCGAAATTATCGATTTTTTTTTTCAAAAATTCGCTATAAAAATGGCGAAATTATCGATTTTTTTTTTCGAAAATTCGCTATAAAAATAGCGAAATTATCGACTTTTTTTTCAAAAATTTGCCATAAAAATAGCGAAATTATCGAATTTTTTTTTCGAAAATTGGCTGATTAATAGCGAAATTATTGATTTTTTTTTTCAAAAATTCGCTCTATAAATAGCAAAATTATTGAGTTTTTTTTTTCGAAAATTCGCTGATAAATAGCAAAATTATCGATTTTTTTTTCGGAAATTCGCTGATTAATAGCGAAATTATCGATTTTATATTCGAAAATTCGCCATAAAAATAGCGAAATTATCGATTTTTTATTCGAAAATTCGCTAGAAAATAACAAAATTATCGACTTTTTAATCAAAAATTTGCTAGAAAAATAGCGAAATTATCGATTTTTCCGAAAATTCGCTTTAAAAATAGCAAAATTACCGATTTTTCCGAAAATTCACTTTAAAAAATGGGAAAATTATCGCTTTTTCTCTAAAATTCGCTATAAAATAACAAAATTATCGATTTTTTAATCAAAAATTTGCCATAAAAATAGCAAAATTATTGATTTTTTTTTTCAAAAATTCGCTCTAGAAATAGTGAAATTATCGATTTTTTTTCTCTAAAATTCGCTATAGAAATAGAGAAAATTATTGATTTTTTTTTCAAAATTCGCTTAAAAAATGGGGAAATTATCGATTTTTTATTCGAAAATTCGCTGATTAATAGCGAAATTATCGATTTTTCCGAAAATTCGCTTTAAAAAATGGGGAAATTATCGCTTTTTCTCTAAAATTCGCTATAAAATAGCAAAATTATTGATTTTTTTTTTCGAAAATTCGCTGATTAATAGCGAAATTATCGATTTTTTTTCTAAAATTCGCTGATTAATAGCAAAATATCGATTTTTTTCTAAAATTCGCCATAAAAACAGCGAAATTATCGATTTTTCGCCCCGCCAATTCCAAAACTCACATTAGTCTTATTAGATCGTCTAACCACATTCGCGTCCAAATACGCTCGCTCGGTTGTCGTCATCACTTTGCACTTTGACGGCTGGTTGGAGGCGGTCAGGAACCAAATTACCGACCAGATTGTTGACCCGATGCCTGGAAAAGTGGCTATTAGCCTCGTAACATGTTAAAAATGTACATACTGGCAAAATAAAAAATGCTCGGCCATCCGAAAGGCGATGCGCATAGCGAGGCGGCGACCGGATTGCCGCCGGCGCCAGCCATTTGATTGCCTGTGGTGAAGAGTGAGATTGCTGTACTCCGCTCGGCTGATGGGAACCAGTTGGCTAGGATTGCATTGTTGGCGGGGAGTATGAAGCCCTGGAAGAGTTTTTTAGGCGATAAATTCAAAGGATCATTGATTTTTTGCGTTCCACTGATGAGAGAGACGTCAGACAGTTAGACGAAGAGACGCAGTCAATGAAAAAAGCGACGCATCGTGTCAGTGGAGCGCGAAATAGAGTTTTAAGGCTAAATTTCAGTTTTCTGCATGAAAATTTCATTTTTATTATTTAACTGGATTTATTTGCAAAAGAAAAACGATTGAAAAAATCGTAAATTTCAAATTTTTGCGAAAAAAAAAAACCAAAAAATCGCTAAAATAAAATGAAAATTGTATCGTTTTCGCGGCGAGACCCTTTCGCACCGCTGAAATGAGTGTTACCGTAATCATCTGTTCGTTCAAAAATTTAAATTTATGGATTACGGTCACACTCATTTCAGCTGTGTGAATTTTTTAGGCCAAAATTTGATTTTCGCGGTCTTGGACGTTTCGAAACCTGCCATTTCGCAACTTGGACGTTTCGAAATTTTGGTGAATTTTTCAGCGCTAATTTTCCGGTATATTTCGAAAAATTTCTCCGAAAATACCCGTAAAACGTCCAGTTTCGAATCGTCCTAGTTTCGAAACGTCCCAGAGTCGATTTTTGCGGTTAAAAAAAATGTAAAAACACTTTTTTTTCGCAAAAAACTGTCCCACCCCGAAATCGGCGTGGGCGGAGCCTATTCCCCGTCCGTCCACGGTGATTGCAGACTACCGTACCTCTCCCAAACCCATTATCACTCGTGATACGAACACCGGATATGGTCCCCAATGAGTTGCCACGTATGGCGTGAAAAACGTCATCACAATATAGACACCGACAGCCGCCTGCAACACGTATCGCGGTGAGTATCGATTGATGAAGAACATTGACGGCAGGACGGTGATTATGGACCCCCAAAACGTGCCGGAGAAGATCAGGTTCTGCTCTTGACTGTTCCACACCAGTTGGCCCTAAAAATTGCAAAATTGGGATGTTGTGTTGTCAAAAGTATAACTACAGTTACTACTTTAACACAATTTATTATAAGCTCAGTGCCGGTATTAACCTGGGCGCACTTCGCTACAATAAGGGCTACAGGAAAGTGTATTGGGGGAATAAGGGGATAATAGCAATAAGATCTACTCGCCGATCGAGTAGTAGTAATAGTGGGTAAGAGTTACAACAATAACATAATGAATGGGAGTTGATCACTAGCGAGAGACGCAGACAACGAGAGATAAAAATAGTTCGCGCTGCCGCTTGAAACTAAGATCAAAAATAATAATATCTTTGTGTGATCTAACAACACACAACACCTCCCTATGTTAGAATTAAACTTGGGTCAGATAAAGCAATGAGGGTTCAATTATCCACGATATCAATTCGACGGATCATATCGGTTGACTGGCTTACGAACACGATTCCCTCTTCTGACTGGCACTACTCCTGGTGACTGATGTTGCTGTGACCTTTGACTGAACTGAGCTGACGATGGCATCCTAGCTTGTGCACGAGATTGATGTCCTTGCTGCATTGACAATCCTTGCTGTTGTTGCTCACGAGATGGAGTAGCAAATGTAGACGTTGTAACTGACATAGGTGTAGACGTCTCCTGTGGCAATGGCACTTCGAAAATATCAAACATTGTCGTTGTCCACAACTCATCCTTGCATTCGTCCGTTTGCTCCACTCGCAGCTTCAGCTGGTTTGCATGAATCACTCGTTCACGACCATCATTCAAGCGTACCATGTACACTACGCGACCTTGTCTTTGGACAACCGTTGCAGGTTTCCACGACCAAGCGTTTCTTTCGAAAACTTTAGCGTATACACTCTCATTAACAGAAAAGTGTTTTGGCTTCGTACCGTGATGCTTATCGAACTGATCTTTCATCAACGAAGATTTTTGACTTCCTGTGTTAAGCTTTAACTTCGGAATCATCAGAGACATTTTAGTTCTGAGACGTCGTCCCAAATGAACTTCAGCCGGTGTCAAACCTCCAAGAGCATTAGACGGTGTTGACCGGTAATAGAGTAGGAATTTCGACATTATTTCTGTGTCTACACTTCCCTCCCCTTTTAACTTTTTCAATCCTCTTTTTAACGTGTCAACGAATCTCTCGGCTTGACCGTTTGATTGTGGATGAAAAGCGGGCGAGCGAATGTGCTCAATTCCATACTCCTCACACATGGATGCAAATTCTCTTGAAACAAACTGCGTTCCGTTGTCAGAAACGAGTGTTTCGGGATAACCATGGGTACTGAAGATACTTTTCAGTGTTCGTACCGTAGAGACACTCGATATCGACTTAACTATCGCTACTTCAGCCCATTTGGATTTGGCATCAACAACGACTAGATAATACTGTCCGTTATCCGGCCCAGCATAGTCAATATGGATTCTCTGCCACACTCGATCTGGTGTCGTCCACGGCTCCAACGGAACTTTCCGTGTAGTCTTTCCGTGAATTTGACACGTGGTGCAAGCTGCCACCAACTTTTCAATGTCACTATCCATTCTTGGCCAGTAGACAAATGATCGAGCTAGTTGTTTCATCCTTACTATTCCTGGATGTCCTTCATGCAACTGCCTAAGCGTAGCTTTCTGCAGTGCTTCTGGAATAACAACTCTTTCCTTGAACATTAAACAGTTCTGAACAACTGAAAGTACAGATCTTATGTCAAAGAACTGCTTCAACTTTCCTTCTGGTTTCTTCGGCCAACTATTCCGAGAAACACAATTAATTACTTCCTTCAGAGTACTACTTTTCCAAGTCTCCTCCTGAATATCCTTCACACGGATTGGAAGTTTCCGAACGGCTGCATACAGCACCTCTTCTACATCTTCCTCGACCTGAGCAATGACAATATCTTCATTCTCAAGTGGCGTTTTCTGAATCATTCGCGACAAAGCGTCAGCTTGTCCGAATTCATCAGTTTTGACGTACTCTATGTCAAAATCATATGCCAGAAGAATCGTAGACCACCTAACCAAACGGTTTTGCGAATGCACCGGGATTCCCTTCTTGCTTCCAAAAATGGACAGCAACGGCTTGTGGTCAGTTCTTAGCAAGAACTTCCGACCAAACAAGTACTTATGGAATCTTTTAACAGCAAAAATCAACCCCAAACCCTCCTTCTCAATCTGCGAATAATTCTTTTCAGCAGAATTCAGAGAACGGGCTGCATGGGCAATTGGTTTTTCTGTACCGTCTGCGAATCGGTGACTAATAACCGCGCCAATTCCATAGTCACACGCGTCTGCTGCAACTACTATCGGAATCTTTGGCATGTAGTGGGTGAGATTTAAGTCTGAAGACAACACGTCCTTCAACTTTTGAAACGACTCCGCCTCCACTTTAGTCCACCTCCATTCCGCATCTTTCATTAGGAGCTTGTCTAAAGATCCTCTCAAAGTTTTCATTTTAGGAATGAACGCACTGTAATACGTTACCATCCCCATAAAACTTCTCAGAGTTTTCTGGTCCTTTGGCTCACACATGTTCTTGATCACCTGAACTTTCTCTTCGTCAGGCCTACGACCATTTCTGTCGATTATAAACCCAAGGAACTTTATCCTTCTCTCAAGAAACCTGCACTTTTCGAGCTTCACCCGGAATCCGTACTCAGCGATTCGTTGAAACAACTCGAACAAGTTTTCATTGTGTTCTTTCTCGTCACGACCTACGATGATCACATCGTCTAGGTACGCAGTGACTCCAGACAATCCAGTTATCATTTTATCCATGATCCGCTGGAATACCATTGGTGCCGTCTTGGCTCCGAACGGAAGTCTTTGGTATTGGTATAAGCCTCTGTGGGTGTTTACCGTTAGCAACGGCTTGGATTCTTCAGCCAATTCAATTTGAAAGTAAGCATCTTTCAGATCTACTGTCGAGAAAACAGTTCCACCATTCAGTGTTGCGAACACATCTTCCGGTGTTGGAATTGGGTGATCTTCATCTTCCAGAGCCGCGTTTAGCCCTGTTTTGAAGTCAGCACAAATTCTTAATGCACCAGTGTCTTTCTTTTTCACACACACTAACGGCGCTGCCCACGAACTGTGATTAACCTTCTTGAGGACGCCTAGACTTTCCAGTCTATCCAGCTCCTGCTCAACCGTTTCTAAAGCTCCATATGGCACTGGACGCTTTCCAATAAAAACCGGTGAAGATTTATCTTTCACAGTCAGTACCGCCTTCTCTTTTGTACACGTACCCAGACCTTCTAGGAAAACTTCCGGAAACTTTTCCTTCAGTTCCTTTCCAATTGACTCAGTGTCAGAACTTTTCAGCTCATTGACCATCATATTCATGTGGTAGGTCATTTCGGATGACTTTGATATCCAGTCAAGGCCTAACAAATTTCCGTGTTCTCGTACGTGAACAAAAGCGGATGACGCAGATCCTTTCAGTATGAAGTCCACTTTGGCTCTACCCAACAGCTTAACCTCATTTCCACTTGCAGATTTCACCTTCATTGGACATTTCTCCAATTCTGGTTCACCAACCTTCATCCAGTCCTTCCGACTGATGAGTGTGATATCCGATCCAGTATCGAGTTGAAACTCAATCAACTGATCGTTCACTTCCACCATAACGTATTGCCTCACCGCATTGACCTCAACGTCTTCTGCAGCAGCACTTTCAATGACTACCATACTCTGCGCCTTCTTAGAACCTTTAGATTTGCAGTATTTGGACAAGTGTCCGGTTTTCTGGCATTTTAAGCACTTTGTCAGCCTTTGCACGCAGTCGGGTTTTCTATGCCCTACCTTGCCGCAATTCCAACATTCGTCAACTTTGCCATTTGACTGCTCACGGTTCCACAATTTCTTATGGTTCCGATTAAAATTTTTCTTGGTGTGTAAAGCTCTAACGGCTTTGTCCACCTGTTCCATTTCTTGAACGACGCTATTCTGCCGAAGCAACTTTTTCCATTCTTCGCAGAGGTCATTAACGTTAACGGACTCTTTCTTTTCCCATTTCTGCTCAACATATCTGATAAAATATGTGCGGGCTGATTTGTCTCGCGACGCATCCAAACCTTTGAGCCAGAAAAACACTTTCCACCCTTCAGCATCAATGTCCTGCAACATTGCTGACTCACACATGGAATTGACTTTAGTCGTGTATTCCACAGGTGTTTCATCATCTCGAGCAATGTTGATGCACGCGAATCGGTGCGAAAACAAGCTCTTCTTGATGTCAAACATCTGTTCTAGAGTCTTGACTGTTTCATCAAACTCCACTTCAGTGTGCTTTCGCGGGCATATCCTTTTAGAATACTGCTCGTAAACTTCATCTGACATTTTGCTCATCAGCAACGAGACTTTGCTCTTGTCCTCGAGATCTTTCCCTTCCACCGTGAACGCCGCCTCGTGACGAGCGTACCACTTTGAGAAAGTCTTTTCTGTTTCAAGATCAAACTGAAACATCGCCACACGACTACCGATGTCGTTCATGAGCTGTGTCTGAGACACACTCGAACTTGTCGGTGTCATATCTGCGCGACTTTCGTCGTTTGACTTGCCTTTCATCGCCTGGACGAGAGCAGTCATCGCTGCCTGATGCTGTTCGTTTTGCTTTTCGAACATTTGCATCATTCTGAGCATGAACTCTTCGTTTTCTTTATTCATTTTCAAATTTCTCGATTGCGCTCAGCAAATACAGAGAAAGAAAAGAAAAAAAAAGAAACACCGAAAGAATTCAAAACAAAACGCAGAAGCTTTCTGGTTTGCTTGAAGTTCGGAAAATACAAAATAAATTTTGTATTACTTTAACCTGATCGCCAATGTTGTGTTGTCAAAAGTATAACTACAGTTACTACTTTAACACAATTTATTATAAGCTCAGTGCCGGTATTAACCTGGGCGCACTTCGCTACAATAAGGGCTACAGGAAAGTGTATTGGGGGAATAAGGGGATAATAGCAATAAGATCTACTCGCCGATCGAGTAGTAGTAATAGTGGGTAAGAGTTACAACAATAACATAATGAATGGGAGTTGATCACTAGCGAGAGACGCAGACAACGAGAGATAAAAATAGTTCGCGCTGCCGCTTGAAACTAAGATCAAAAATAATAATATCTTTGTGTGATCTAACAACACACAACATGGGAGAATTTTGGATTACTGTACTTTCAAATGTCCGCAAACACCGTTGTTGGCGGGAATTTGAATTTTTCGCAAAAGAACTTACCCCATAATCCACTACGACTTTCTTGTGCAAGCCATTGTTGGTGGCACAAACTCCGTCGGACACTGATTCGACCTGGAACAAAAAAAAAATCGATAATGGGCTTTTTTGCCTTAAAAGTGCGAAATTCTGTTACGGAGCCGCTACAAGACCTGCGGAACATCGGAGCGTCGTAACAAAATTGACAAATTATCGATTTTAGCGAGAAAAAAAATCGAATTTCCAAGCCTGCTGCGCAACCAAACCAGTACCTCCTCGAAAATGGCAGAGGACGAATTATCGATCGGTTCCGCCGAAATTGCGTTCTCCATCGCCAACGCCGTCGAATTTATCATACACGTCATCGTGATAGCGATATGCATTCTCATGAATGTGGTACAACAGAATCCGGCCTGAAAATCGATACTATCGATTTTTCCTTTGTTTTATTGATTTTATCGTTGTTTTAACGATTTTTTCGTTGTTTTATTGATTTTATCGTTTTTTTATTGATTTTATCGTTTTTTTATCGATTTTATCGATTTTTACTTGGTTTTATCGATTTTTTCAGTTTTGCAACGAATGGAAGAGAAATTCGACCGATTTTTTCAATTTTTCCCTTGAAATTTATCAAAAACTTACCATGCATAACAAACAAATGTGCAGTCTCCGTGAGAATGGGTGGAAAAACGCTGAAAAACACATTTCACAACCAAAAAATCGCCGAAAAACTCACGAAACTTCTCGACGTCGGCGCGCGACGTGCTCCTCTTCACCTCCGCCGCCTTTTCCGTCATTTTTCAGCGAAAATTCGAGGAGATGTGATTCGAGAAAACAATGGGTGCATACAATTGAGGTCTAGTTGAGCTGAACAATTGTGTGTGTTTCAGATGGCGAGAAAAAAATTGATCAAAGAACGCGCGCAAACGGCGCGGAAAATTGGATTTTTGTGTGTGCTTTTCAGCAAATTATTTTTTCTTTTCTTCTTTTTTTGTGCAAAAAAAAAGCTTAAAATAGGCTTCATTAATGACGCGAGGCGAGATTCGGAGAGAGAGATTAGACAGTTAGACAGAGCAAGACACTGGCGAAATGAAGAGACCCAGGCAGTGTGACATCATCGGTGGAGCGCAAAATGGATTTTTGGGCACTGGAATTTCGGTTTTCGGCATAAAACACTTGATTTTCAAAGCGAATTTGACAAAAAAATGTGGAGAAATTTAGAGATTTCAGAAAATCGATATGCACACAAAAAACTTGAAATTAAACAATTTTCGAATATGTCTTTCGAGCTCAACTGATGACGCGAGGCGAGGCGAGGCGCGTTTCGGACAGAGAGAGAAAGAGAGAGAGAAAGGTTAGACAGTTAGACAGAGCGAGACACTGGCAAAATGAAGAGACACAGACAGTGTGACATCATCGGTGGGGCGCCAAATAGATTTTTGCGCACAGAAATTCGATTTTCCTTGCAAAACTTTGCACTTTCTAACATCAAAAATAGCCGCCATTTTTCTAGGACACATCACTAAAACCCCTATCAAACACCACAAATCAGTGGAACAGCCCACTTGAGGAGAAGAAACCGAGCCGGAGCACACATCGGAGCCAAAAAATGAAGAAAAATGGGAAGAAAAGCGAGATTTGGCAAGAGTTGAGCAAACAGACGGTCGCAGAATTTTCCAGAAATTTTCCAGAGTGGTGTCAACAAAAATCGTCATGATTCATGACGACTTTTAAAGATTTTTTTATATTCTATAGAAAACTGTTAGTCATTGTCTGGCCAGAACAACGAATCAAAAATGTAATGGCGCGGCCAGAAATGAAAAAAAGGTGGCCATAAATGCAGAAATTTCCCCTTTTTTCTAAATTCAACTGTGCGATTTAGAAAAAAAAGGCGAAATTTCTGCATTTATGGCCACCTTTTTTTCATTTCTGGCCGCGCTATAAGAATTTGCAAAATGTCGAGCGATGAAACAATTTAAATAAAATTTCACCAAAAGCGGATTATTTTTCTGTGTGTTGCGGGACGATTTTTGAGCCAAGACATTTTAAAACCAATTTTTCACACTCATCCAACGCTTATCAAACCTTTTTTTTTGTTCTTTTTATCAGCTGTGCACAGCTCTCGCGAGGAGGAATGTGGGAAGAAAGTTTAGCATTTCATAAAAGTCAATAATAGTGGAAGAGCAACGAGTGGAAAAACAAAACTGAACAAAAAAATGTTTGAAATTTGACACCTTTTGCAATTCATTTCATTTCATTTCATTGAATTTCATCAGGCACTGAAAAAATGGTATTATGGATTCGTGACGTAGCGAGACAGCGTGTCAAGTTATGCGTCAGCAATCGCCGGGTCTCGCCACGATTGATCTATTGGCGGTGAAAATGTTGCTTTCATTTTGCTGGCGCACAACTTGCTACATCAGGAATCCATGTCGGTACGCCCAAAGTAAAAAAAAAAGACGAAATGAGGCGATTTGTTTTTGCGTTGTTTTTCTACAGTTTACCGCCTAACCTGCAGATCAAATCTTAAATGACATTTTTTGTTTGATCTGCAGGTTGCGGTATACTGTTACTTTGGACGCCTTTTTTCGTCATGAAAGAGCCGGTTGTCAGAAAAATTTGATAATGTCCGGACAAAATCAACAACAAAAAAACTCGGCCAAGTAGTTTTTTCGGTCACCGGCCACGGGTCTCGCAGCGATCGAAAAATAGTGTCAGAAATGAAGAGACGCAGAGAAAAATACAGTTGAAAAATTTTGATTCAAAAATCCGAAAGAAACGGTTATTTTCGAGGATTTTTGAAAATTTCGCCAAAAAATTCAGCCACGTGTAATTTCACGGCCGCCAGCATTGGGTCTCGCAGCGATTGGAAAAAAAAAGTGCAGAAAAAGAGGAGGCGCAGAGAAAAAAAACCCAAAAAAAAGTAATTTTTAAGAATTTTTGACAAATTCCCTGAAAAATTCAAAATGTCGGCCACGTGTAATTTCACGGCCACCAGCAATAAGTCTCGCAGCGATTGGAAAAATATTGCAAAATAAGAGGAGGCGCAAAGATCCGAAAAAACAGTAATTTAAAAAAAAAATTGATAATTTCCTCAAAAATTCAACCAAAAAATATCGGCCACGTGTAGTTCCACGGCCACCAGCCAGGGGTCTCGCAGCGATCGGGCGGGAGAAAATTACAGGTGGACAATGACTTTTGAGGAAGTTTTGGATATTTTCGTCAATAAAGAAACGTGCACAGCCGGTTGTCAGAAAATTCGATAATTTCACCAACAAAATAAAAATTTGAAAACTCGGTCACGGGTCTCGCAGCGATTGGAAAAAGTGCAGAAAAAGAGGAGACGCAGAGAAAAATACAGTTGAAATAATTTTTATTTAAAAATCCGAAAAAAACGGTAATTTTTGAAAAATTCGTCAAAAAATTCTCGGCCACGTGTAATTTCCCGACCACCGGCCTCGGGTCTCGAAGCGATTCGAAAAATAGTGCGGGAATATAGGAGGCGCAGACAAAAATATTTAAATTTGTTTCAAATATTGTGTTTTTAATCGTGTGGCATCATGAAAAATGTAAACCCCGCCCACTTTTTTCACGCGAACATTACATTTTAGTGCATTTTCAATTTTTGCGTGAAAAAAGTGTGCAACTCGATTGAACACACAATATTTATTTCATCATCATTATTGATTGAGGTTCGCGCGTTCGCGCCAATGTTAAATATTTAAATAATTCGCGGAAATTCGAATCCAAAAACAAATAAAACAAAAAATTTGCATAAATAATTAATTTTGCTCATAATTTCTAGACCTATCGAGCACAAATCTGGGCCGGCTCAAACACAAAAAATTTGCGGCTTTTTCACGCGTCCAGCTGGTGCTCACAGCTCAACCCCGCTCGAACCATCCTTCGTCTTTCGCGCTCTTTTTCGCAATCTCTCGTTCGGACGCGCGCGAGACAGTGTGCGAAACGTGGAGAGCGCGAGACGACGAGACGAAGAAAATGAGCAACGAGCGGCTCTTTGCTCGCGTACGCGTTGTGGCCTCTAATTTTTTCCTTTTTTTTTGTTGCACTAACCATTATGGTTTAAATTGAATATAAAAATGCGCACGAAAAATGCGGAAAATTATCGATTTTTTGTTGGATACTGAGAGAAAAAGAAAAAAATTGCGCCACCGTGTTTGCGTACTTTTGAAAAATCCTCTTCATTTTCCATGCTATTTATTTTTTTTATCTTTTTTTTTTCATTTTCGTTTGAATTTTCAAGGTACGCAAACACCGCGTCACAATTTTTTTTTCGCATTTTCCCCCAGTTTCCTCCAATCGTATTGCAAAAAGTTTCCATGGCGTTTTTTTATTTCTTTGTTTGTTTTTGTTTTGCTGATGACGCTATTTTGTCTTCCGTTCCGTACCGCCCGTCTCCAAAAAATTGGCAATTTTCTGTCGTTTTTTTACAGTTTGCAGCCATTTTTTCTTGTTTTTTTGGTCTGAACGTGTCTGAAACTTGGGAAAAACAGAATCAGATCTTGCCCAAAAATTGTGCATAAAAATATCGATTTTTTCTGAAAAATTCCGATTTTTGCGCAAAAAAATCCGTTAAAACTGTTTAAAATTCACATCTTATTGTGAAAACAAAAAAATTGCAACGCGGTGTTTGCGTACTTTTAAAATTCAAATGAAAATGGGAACAAATCTCTTCATTTGCCATGCTATTTCTTCCATTGCTGTTTGAATTTCAAAAGTACGCAAACACCGCATTGCTATTTTTTTGTTTTCACAATAAAAGTCACATTTATTCGCATTAAATCGAAAAATCACTAACCACGCCCCTTTCTTGCAACCAGCGCACGGTTTTTGGCAAGTTTGCCGCGCGGTTCGTTTTTTGCTGCAAAATTTTAAATTTCGCTAAAAATTGGGATTTTTTCGGCAAAAAAGTGAATTTGTGTGTTTTTTCTTTGAAAAGTAAAAAAAAATGTATAAAAAATAACGGTTTTCGTCAATTTTTTTGCACCCCAAAAATTTTTCGCAGCAAAAATCGATTTTTTGGAAAAAAAATTACCATTTTTCAGCAAAAAATGCCTTTAAAACCGCTTAAAATTCACATCTTAACGTTAAAAATCGAAAAATCGTGGATTTATGAGTTGAAAAATTGGAAATTCTTTGAAGCCACGCCCTTTTTTTGCAATCTTGCCGCACGGAAGGCATTTTCAGTGATTTTTTCGTTTTTTTCATGAATTTTGTTGTAAAAAAGTGGAAAATTCTTGTATTTATGAGAGCTTTTCTTCAAAAATAAAAAAAATACCCTGAAGCCACGCCCCTTTATGCAATCTTTCCGCGCAAACGGTTTTCAGGGATTTTTCTTGAATATTGTTGAAAAAAGTTGAAAATCCATGGATTTATGAGTTTTTCTTGAAAAATTAAAAATACTCTCGAGCCACGCCCCTTTTTGCAATTTTTCTAACCAGGGCACGGTTTTTCAGTGATTTTTTTTTTCGCTTTTTAACCAATTTTTTTTGGGTTACATTTTTAAAATACGCCCAACTGACTCGAGAAACGAGTCGAAATGTCAACAAATGACCCAGTTTCCTGCGTTTGCACAGCTGATTCACATTATCTTCACGTTCTTATCTATCTTCGCGAACATTCGTTTTATCACCACCCTCACAGCAACACTGCGAACAAAAAAAAAGAAAATAATCAAGAGTTCAAGTGCCACGACATTTGTTCCGAATGTGTGACAACGGATCGGACAGTTGGCGTTTTTTTTCTCTCTCATTTTCTCGCGTGATCAGATCCGCGGATTTCTTTGTCTTATTGATATAAATTCTACGATTTTTAAACGTTTTTCTTCATTTTTTGTTGTTGTGCTATTGTGTTTTGAATCGACTTGCGACGTGAAAACGCATTTCAAGTCTGCATTCACCGTTCTGTCTGCGTCTCTTTAAATGCCACTGTGTTCGCGTCGTCGCGCACAAATAAGTGGGCGGAGTTTCGCGTTCTCATGTCGCAAGTCGATTGAAAATACAATAAGCCCGTGGCCGCAAAACGATGCACGGCCGATTTTAATAATTTTTTCTTGATGCAGGAAATGCCAGACTTGGGCCTGGAGAACTCGGAAGAGATTCACGAGTTTGTGAAGCAGTACTCGGGCAGCAAACCTATCAAAAGGGTAACGTATTTATATAATCTAAAAATTTATATAATTTTTGTTGAAAAATTCCCTCCATTTTTAAGGTTCTAATCGCAAACAACGGGTTAGCGGCCGTGAAATGCCTCATCTCGATCCGTCAATGGCTGCAGAAACAGTTCAACACGAGCTCCGTGGTGAGCTTTGTGTGCATTGGCACGCCCGACGAGATGGACGCCGCATCACGTGAGTTTCTGTGACTTTTCACGTGAAACCAAAGTCGTTCAGATTACCTCAAGCTAGCCGATGAGATTATAATGGCACCAAGGGGCAAAAACTCGCAAAACTTTGCGAACGTTGATGTGATCGTTTCGTTGGCACTTCAGGCGAAAGTTGACGCGGTTTACGTTGGCTGGGGACACGCGTCTGAGAATCCAGAGCTCCCGAAACGTCTTCTTGAGCACGACATCATTTTCATAGGCCCCTCGACTTCTTCGATTGTGGCGTCGGGCGATAAAATTGTGAGCACAATAATCGCACAATCGATCGGAATGCCGACTGTGGATTGGAGTGGGCGGGATGTGAAGATTGCGAAGAATGAGGTGGATTTTCATGGCTTACGGGAGAAGGCGACGATTCGGACGGTGGAAGAGGGTCTCGAAGCGATTTCAAAGTATGGGATTGGAGTGCCGATGATGATCAAGGCGTCTGAAGGTTCGTGGATTGGCATTTTCATTGAAGTTTGGATTGCAAAATTCAAAATCCGTTTAACCGGAAAAAAGGAAGAAAACGGAAAAAAAACCTCAGGAAAAATCGAAGAATGCTCCGATTGACCTGAAATTGTTGGGAAATATTGGAAAAAATTATCCTGTACACGCTCACAAAATTGTGGACCAAAATATCGTATTTTTTCCGAAAATTTTTAAAATTGAAAAAAGACAGTCGTCAAAAACTGACATGCCCAATTTCAGGCGGCGGCGGAAAAGGCATACGAAAATGCGAACGGCTCGAAGACTTTGGACGGATGTTCAAAGAAGTGCAGATGGAAGTGAGCAAGTTTTCCAAGGCCTCGAGAATTTTATGGTGTTATTCTCGGAACCAGCAAAAAATTCAGCGAAAATTCGGAGAATGCTTCGATTGATCTGAAACTTTGGGAAATCATTTAAAAGATACTTCCGGTCATTCCCTGAAAATTTCAGACCAAAATATTGATTTTGAAAATTTTCAAAGATAAAAATCGATATTTTGATCTGAAATTTTCAGGGAATGTCCGAGAGTATTTTTTAAATAGTTTCCCAAAGTTTCTGATCGATCTGAGCATTCTCCGAATTTTCGCTGAATTTTTTGCTTTTTTTGCTGGTTTCGAGAATAACCCCATTAAAATTTACATTTAGGTTCCAAATTCGCCAATATTTCTCATGAAGTGCATGGAGGGCGCTCGCCACGTGGAAATCCAAATTGTCGGCGATCAACACGGCGAAGTGCTTGCCCTGTCGTCGCGTGATTGCACAATTCAGAGAAGGTGTCAAAAAGTGATCGAGGAGGCGCCGGCCACCATTGTGCCGAAGAAGATTTTGAGGAAAATGGAGAAGGTTTGTGGTTGAAGAGTCGTGTTTCGCGCTCCACCGATGACGCGACACTAACGTCTCTCCTCGCGTTATCGGTGGAGCGCGGAATATAGGGTGAATAACGGAGTTTTTGGCTATTAGCCGTAAAATCCCATTTTCGCCGATTTTATGTCAAATTTGTGCCGATCAGGTGCCAAATTAAAAAAAAAACGATTAAAAAATTGCAAAAAATAACGCGGATATGTATTTCTCGCCGCGCAAATAACGCGGATATGTACTTCTCGCCGCGCTCCTTTTTTCTAACTGGTTTTTCAGTGATTTCCATGTTTTTTTGGGGAATTTTTTTTAGAAAATACGCGCCGATTAGGTGCCGTCGTTGCGTCAAAAATGGCTAATAGCGTCAAAAACTATGCCCGTGGGCGTGGCTCTCGGATGTTTCGAAAGTGCGAAATTTGGAAAAATTTTCTGCATTTTGTCGTCGCGGTGTTTGCACACAACTTTTTTTCAAAGATTTTTATGGAAAAGCTTGAAAAAATGATTGTGTGCAAACACCGCGACGACAAAATGCAGACAATTTTTCGAAATTTGCGCGCTCACTATTTTTGGCGCAAAAGAAAGATTCCATGGGATTTTTGGCTATTAGCCATTTCTGACGCAACGACGGCACCTAATCGGCGCGAGTTTGGCGCGTAACCGGGAATCAACGGCTAATAGCTAGAAAATGAGTGATTTTCGCCAGATTTCTCCATAAAATTTGTAAAAAACTTGATTTTTTTTTAATTTTACAATTTCTTGCTCAGGACGCGATAAACTTTGCCCGTTTCGTCGACTACTACTCTGCGGGCACCGTCGAGCTTCTCTTCATCCCCGCCACCGCCGAATACTACTTTCTCGAACTCAACCCACGCCTCCAAGTCGAGCATCCATGCACCGAAGCAGTGTGTGACGTCAACGTGCCCGCCCTGCAATTTCAGATTGCAATGGGCCTGAAATTGGCGCAAATTCCCGATATTTGCCGCTACAAAGCGATGAAATCGAGCGGAAACGACGGCAAAATCCACTCGATTGCGGCGAGAGTGACGTGCGAGGATCCGGCGGATCGATTCCTTCCCTCGACTGGACACGTGAAATCTCTGAAATTCGGCTCCACGTCAAAAGCGTGGGCGTATTTTTCGGTGTGCGATGGGAGTACGGTTCACGAATTTGCCGACTCGCAGATTGGACACGTTTTTGCCAGAGGGAGAGATCGGTAATCTGCGTTTTTTTAATGCTTCGGCGCACTAAATGCCCATATGACACAGTTGAAATGAGTGCGACCGTAACCCATTTCAAATGTATGGAAAAGTACAAAAATTTATGTCTTTTTTTCTCAGCCCGGAAGCAATAGCAAATCTAAAACACGCGCTACAAAACCTGAAAATCGACGCCACGTTCCCCACCCAATCGCACTACCTCATTGATTTGTTATCGCTGGAAAAGTTTAAAAATAATGCGTACGACACACAATGGCTGGACCAGCGGATTGCAAACAGAGATGGACAGGTAAATTTGTGAAATTTGCTCGGCGAAAAAATTCAAAAATTTGAAATTTTTTCTGCATTTTGTCGTCGCGGTGTTTGCACACAAAAATTATTGTGTGCAAACACCGCGACGACAATGTGAAATGAAGTACAGAAAAATTTCGAAATGTCGCACTTCACGACCGCTTTTTAGTGTGGGTCTCGCCACGATTTGTTGTTGTTTTTTTTTTTGTCGAAGTCAATTAGTCAATTTTCAGCTTGAAAATAACAAAAATGGAACAATCGGCATTTTTATCGGCTAAAAACTAGAAAAAACGGTGAAAAACAGCGCGCCAGACTTGCAAAAAACTGTGCCCTGTGTGCAAAAATATGAAAAAAGGGGCGTGGTCAGTTGAAAAAATAATCGATAACTTCAAAATGATAAATGTATTGATTATTTAGTCGTGGTTCTAAAAAATTTGCATTAAAAATTAAGCCACGCCCCTTTTTGCACAGGGCACACGGCTTGATTTTAAAATTCAAATTTTTTAGAACCACGACTAAATAATCAATAATTTATCATTTTGAAGTTATCGATTTTTTAACTGACCACGCCCCTTTCTGCATATTTTTGCATCCAGGGCAGTTTTTTCCAACCTTGCCGCACGCTTTTTCCAACCTGTGTTTTTTAACTGATTTTTTGGTTTTTTTTTTCCAAAATTTTGCGAAAAAGGGGAGAAAATTGAACAAAAAAATTCCAGTGGGTCTCGCCACGCTTTTTTTCCTGGCGGGAGCCTAGGTACTTCTGTTGAATTTTCGTCAGAACAGCAAACATGGAAAAATCTGCATTTTTAACGGCAAAAAACTAGAAAAAACGGTGAAAACAAGCGCGCCAGACTTGCAAAAAACTGTGCCCTATATGCAAAAAGGGGCGTGGCTTGATTTTTAAAATTCAAAATTTTTTTTAGGACTATTACTAAAAATCAATACATTTTTTTTTTTTAAATTATCGATTTTTTAATGACCACGCCCCTTTTTGCATCCAGGGCACAGTTTTTGGCAAGCTTGCCGCGCGCTTTTTCCGACCTCTTGTACTGATTTTTTAATTTTTTTTCTCCCACAATTTTGCAAAAAAGGGGGAAAATTGAACAAAATAAATTCCAGTGGGTCTCGCCACGATTTTTTTCCCGGCGGGAGTCTAGGTACTGTATTTCATTTTGAAGTTTTTTGCCGATTTTCCGTTGAATTTTCGCCAGAAAAGTAAATTTGGAAAAATCTGCATTTTTATCGGCTAAAAACTAGAAAAAAACGGTGAAAACAAAAAACTGTGCCCTATTTGCAAAAAGGGGCGTGGCTTAATTTTTGAATGCAATTTTTTCGAGCCACAACTAAAAAATCAATAATTTCATCATTTTGAAGTTATCGATTTTTTGAATTTTGGAACTAGCCACGCCCCTTTTTTCATATTGTTGCACCCGAGGCACAGTTTTTGGCAAGCTTGCCGCGCGCTTTTTCCAACCTGTTTTTTAACTGATTTTTTTGGTTTTTTTTTCCAAAATTTTGCAAAAAATAGGGGAAAATTGAACAAAAAAATTCCAGTGGGTCTTGCCACGATTTTTTTCCCGGGCCTAGGTACTGTATTTCATTTTAAATTTTTCTGTCAATTTTCAGTTGAATTTTCGCCAGAACAGCAAAAATGGAACAATCGGCATTTTTAACGGCAAAAAACTAGAAAAAATCGGTGAAAACAAGCGCGCCAGACTTGCAAAAAACTGTGCCCTATTTGCAAAAAGGGGCGTGGCCTAATTTTTTATGCAATTTTTTAAAAACCAAGACTAAATAAACAATACATTTACCATTTTGAAGTTATCGTTTTTTTTTAACTGACCACGCCCCCTTTTCAAACTTTTGCAAATGTGGGCGCACTTGAAAAAAAATTTTTTTTTTTTCAATTTTAAAAATTTCCCCATTTTTGCCCAAAGTATTTCCAGAAATCCACCATTCCCATCGACCATCTCATCGCCATCAGCGCGGCCGCCATAGGAAATTTGAAAATTCGACGAATTTTTGAAAATTACGAAACCCTGCTAAAGTCTGGAAAAATTGTCCTACCCGTCGAGCTCAGCCGCACGACAGACGTGGATCTGCAACTCGAAAATGTCAAGTATTCGGTAACTGAAAAAATTGCCATCTGACCAAAAAACAACCACCCATTCAGCTCAAAGTGTTTGAAGAAACGACGAGCAAGTACCAAATTCGCCTCGGCGCCCAACAGACTACGGTAGAAATTTTGAAAATTGGCAAGGACGGACGGCAGAAAATTGCCGTCCACCAAGGAAAATCGACAGAGTTTCAGCTGGAGGAGACGGAGGATTTTTACGCGGTAAGTAAAACGCCCATTTTTGAGTTGCATCATCAAAAAATGAAACCCCGCCCACATTCTTTTACGCAAAAGTTCAAATTGCAAGCTTTGCGTGAAAAAAATGTGGGCGGGGTTTCATGTTTTGATGATGCTATTGTCTTTTCAAGCGAGTTGCATCATGAAAACATGAGTCGGCTATCCCTTTTTTATCTACGTCTCTTCAAATAGCACCGTCTTTGCGTGGTCGCGCACAAATAAGTGGGCGGAGTTTCGCGTACTCATGTCGCAACTCGATTGAAGACACAATACACGATTGAAATTTAAATACAACTTTTATTTTGTTTTTCAGATCAAATTCGCCGAAAACAAGCTGAAATTTGCGAAAACTGACAGCGACGACGCGAGTGTCCTACGGTCACCGTATACTGGCAAATTTTTAGAGTACAAGGTGAGGATTTGGTTTTTGAAATTGAAAAAAATTGCAATTTTTCATCCAGAAATCAACGGCTAATAGCCAAAAATTCTTAGAAATCAACGGCTAAATACCAGAATTTCAAAGAAATCAACGGCTAATTGCCAAAATTTTTGAGCATTCAACGGCTAATAGCCAAAAATTCTCAGAAATCAACGGCTAATAGCCAAAAATTCTCAGAAGTCAACGGCTAATAGCCAAAAATTCTCAGAATTCAGCGGCTAATAGCCAAAAAATTCTCAAAATTCAACGGCTAATAGCCAAAAATTCTCGGAATTAAACGGCTAATAGCCAGAAATTCTCAGGATTCTACGACTAATAGCCAACAATTATCCTAATGGTTCATTTTCGAGTAAATTAGGAAAAAAAACATGACTTTTTTGAAAATAATAACTTTTTTAAGGCCACGCCCCTTTTCGCAATTTTTGCAACCAAGGCATAGTTTTTCTGCAAGTGTGTCGCGCAACCAGGTTTTTAGCGTTTTTTTAAATTATTTTTTGTCAAATTTTGGATCGTGACGAAGAAAATCAAATTTACAAGCAGGTCTCGACACGATTTTTGTCAAAATGGGCATATTTCAACAAAAAAAAGGCGCAGATTTTTTGCAAGGCATCTTTTAAAATTTTTTCCAACAAAATTCGAAAAAACAACGAAAAAATATTTTTTAAAGAAAAAGTGAGAGGCACAATTGCAAAAAACTGTGCCTTGTGCGCAAAATTTGCTAAAAGGGGCGTGGCCAGTTTAAAAAAGCTCGCTGTTGAATTCTGAGAATTTTCGGCTATTAGCCATTGAATTCTGAGAATTTTCGGCTATTAGCCGTTGAATTTTGAGGATTTTTGGCTATTAGCCTGTGAAATTTGACGATTTTTGGCTATTTGCCGTTAAATTTTGAGGATTTTTGGCTATTAGCCGTTAAATTTTGCGGATTTTCGTCTATTAGCCATTGAATTTTGAGGATTTTTGGCTATTAGCCTGTGAAATTTGACGATTTTTGGCTATTAGCCTGTGAAATTTGACGATTTTTGGCTATTAGCCGTTAAATTTTGAGGATTTTTGGCTATTAGCCGTTGAATTTAGTGAAGTTTAGGCTATTAGCTATTGAATTCTGAGAATTTTTGGCTAATAGCCGTTTGATTAGAGGCATACTGAAAATGCAGTATCATTGCTAACTGCCGGTTGCACGCTGTTTAGGCGCCAACCTCGCGAAAATGGCCGAATGGGGCTCAACGAACTGACATTTTCAACAGCTAATAGCCCCCTTTTCCAGGTTTCGCTTGGCGAATTTGTCCAAGTCGGACAGACGTACGCCCAGATTGAATCGATGAAAATGGTGTTTGACGTGGTGGTGAAAGTGGCGCCGGGAAGGTGCGTTTTTCCAAATTTTTGAAAACAAATTTACCAATTTTTTAAAGACTTGTCCCAATCTCGAAAGAGGGCGATTTGATATGCCCGGGAAGTGTGTTGAGCCGGCTGGAGATTGACAAAGAGGTGAAAGAGCAGTTGAAGACGAGCGAAAAGTTTGACGGGCGAATGGATGGGTGGAGAGTGGAGGAGAAGTCGGCGATTGAGGTACGATTTTCAAAAATTTAGTTTTCCAAAATGAGTACACGGATTCAAATTCCTAGAAAATATAATAACGATTCCAGAAAGCAAAACTAATACTGGAAGGCCGCGGTTGCATGGACTACCCACTGGACGAACTGATTCCTTTGCTCTTCACCGATCACCCGCAAGAACATCAAATCCTTCAACTCCTCGACCACTTTATCGACACGGAACGCCACTTTGACCCACATGACGGCTTTGACGAATCCGTCCAGCGACTCCAAACTTTTCTCACCCACTCTGAGCAAATTGTCGACCGAATCCACTCGAACACGCACGTGAAAACGAAAAGCGCGTTGATATCGCGAATCCTCGACCAATTTTTGCAATATTTCCCGAATTCGGAAGAATTTCCATCGATATTGCATCGCCTGTTCATCGAGCTAAAACAAACGTCTACTCGAATTTCCCACCAAGCCGCCGAAATCTTGTTTGAAATTGCTGAAAATTGCAAGTTTTCCAAGGAAAAATCGAGAATTACGGTGAAAAATTTAAATTTCGCGGCATCGGCGATGCAATTTTCGAAAAAAGCCAAACGAACAGTAATTGAAGAAATTGACATGGCTTTGCTCTCATTTGCATGCTATTCTGGCGCGGAGCCCGCTGTGAAATTTGTGGCGAATCGTGTCGAAATCGAAACGATTGACGGAGATTTTGAAGTTTTGGAAGCGCGAGAGGCGATTTTGAAGCGGACTGAGCGATTGGTGGAGGCAGAAGTTAAAGAGGTTGGCAGGAATGAAATATCGATTTTTTTGAAAATTATTTAAAAGTCGGTAAAATTTCAGGCCAATCGGAGCATTTTCCCTTTTTTTCTGGCTCTGGGACGTAAGTTGCGAAACGTCGCAGTTTCGAAAACTGTTATTTCGAAACTGGGACGTTTTGAAACCAGAGCGTGTAACGTCTCAGTTTCGAAATGGCAGGTTTCGAAACGTCCCAGAGCCGTGCAAAGGCAAAAAAGTTGCGAAAAGTCTCAGTTTCGAAGTGGCAGGTTTCGAAACGTTTCAGAGCCTTTTTTAATCACGCGCAAAAAATTTTTGCCACCACCAGGCATCGAACCTGATGGCTGTGTGTGTCTGTTTGCAGACATTTTCTGCCTACCGTAATCTTTTCAAACTCCGCCCACTTTTGTCCGGGAAAACCACGAAACTGTGTAAGAAAAATCCAGGGAAAATTGTTTTTTTTTTCCTGAATGTTATAAGTTTTTTTTTCCGTTAAAAAACTGATGGGGCGGGGCCATTTCGAAACAGGACGTTTCGAAACCTGTCATTTCGAAACTGGGACGTTTCGAAACTTTTGCATTTTTCGCCAATCGGCATCAAAACAGGCGCTTTTATTTTTTGGGAATCTAAATTCACTAGTAGGCCACAAAAATGAACAAAAGTTGCGAAACGTCTCAGTATCGAAACCTGTCACTTCGAAACTGGGACGTTTTGAAACCAGGGCGTGTAACGTGCTAGTTTCGAAATGACAGGTTTCGAAAAGTCCGAGTTTCCAATTGTCACAGTTTCGAAACGTCCCAGTTTCGAATCGTCCCAGTTTCAAATCGTCAGAGTTTCGAAACTCCCCAGAGTTGCCAAAATACACAAAAGTTTCGAGACGTTTCAGTATCGAAACCTTTCACTTTGAAACTGGGACGTTTCGAAACCAGGACGTGTAACGTCTCAGTTTCGAAACGTCCCAGTTTCAAATCGTCAGAGTTTCGAAACTCCCCAGACCCGCAAAAATGCACAAAAGTTGCGAAACGTCCCAGTTTCAAATCGTCAGAGTTTCGAAACTCCCCAGACCCGCAGAAATGCACAAAAGTTGCGAAACGTCTTAGTTTCGAAACCTGTCATTTTGAAACCTTCCATTTCGAAACCAGGACGTGAATCGTTTCAGTTTCGAAACGTTCCAGTTTCGAATCGTCAGAGTTTCGAAACGTCCCAGTTTCAATTCGTCAGAGTTTCGAAACTCCAGACCCGCAAAAATGAACAAAAGTTTCGAAACGTACCAGTTTCAAATCGTCAGAGTTTCGAAACTCCAGACCCGCAAAAATGAAGAAAAGTTTCGAAACGTCCCAGTTTCAAATCGTCAGAGTTTCGAAACGTCCCATTTCAAATCGTCAGTTTCGAAACGTCCCAGTTTCGAATCGTCAGAGTTTTGAAACGTCCCAGTTTCAAATCGTCAGAGTTTCGAAACTCCAGACCCGAAAAAATGAACAAAAGTTTCGAAACGTCTTAGTTTCGAAATGACAGGTTTCGAAACGTCCCAGAGCCGTTTCCCTGGTTTTGACTTTCACAATTTGGGGTCTCGAATTGTAAAAAGTGGGCGGAGCTTATAGACTTTTAGTTTGCAAACACATAGGGCTTCCAGTAAAAAAAGTCTTCCAGATAATCATCTCGACACCAACACGAACGCTCCGGTTTTTGAACGAAATTGGCGATTATTTGGAGGAAACTCTTGAAAATTCAGAAATTTTTGAATTTTCAGCTCCCTCAAAACGCGATCTAAAAAGAAGTTTGGCCAGGTGAGTGAACACCACAACAACAAAAGAACAAACTTGAATTTTCCCCATTTTTTTCCAGACAAAACCGTACCACCTACATTTACGATTTCCCCCTTCTCTTTGCTAGAATTTTTTCCGAAAAAACTGAAAATGAGACCATAAACTGGAAATCACTTGTGGAAATTCACGAAATTACCCTGGGCGAAAACGGGGAAATTCAGTTAATTTCGGACCCGGAAATTCTCGAAAATCGAGCCGCTTCTGGTCTCAACACGTCTTCTGTCGTAGCGTGGCTTCTGAAAATAAAGACGACGAGCCTGGAGTTTGTGCTCATTGGAAACGACATTACCCATCAAGTCGGATCGTTTGCGATGCCGGAACATGGACTTTTCGAGGCGGCCAGCAAATTGGCACGACAGAGAAAGATTCCACGAATCAACATTTCGTGCAACTCGGGAGCACGTATTGGGCTCGCTCGTGACGTGCTCGATGTGCTCAAAGTGAAATTGAAGGCGAACGGTCACGACTTTGACTATCTTTACGTGGACGCGACGGAAAAGGAGCGAATTGGCAGCCAAATTGTGTACGAGCAGCATGGCGAGGAGCTGAAATTGGTGGCAGTAAAGGGGAAGAAGGTGAGTAAATGTTTAGCGCGCGTTTTTTTTTTTAATTATTTCACTTTTTTAAACTTTTTATTTTTGTGCTAAATTTTATTCGTATTTATCGCTTTTTTTGCCTCTCGAATCACACAACCAGCGACCAGAATCATGGAAGAATCAAAACTGATAATAATTTTTTTTAAAAGCAAAATAAACTTTTTCTCCCATCTCTTTTTTTAATTTGTGGTAATAATATCTTGAAGAAAAGCTCCCCACGTCAAACCCTAAAAGAGCCCCACACTCACCAGAAAATGAGTGCGGGGCTCGACATTGAAAAATTGGGGGAGATAATTGAACCGCGCGGTTCAATTATGATCCCCCATAATTATTGCAAAGTGGGGTGATTTTCTTGAAGAAACTAGTGTTCGTGATAATGGTACGTCTAAAGTAAAAAAAAAGCGCAAAAAAAGACGAAAAAAGGCGTCCAAAGTAACTTTGTTTTTGCGTCTTTTTTCTCTACAGTATCCCGCCAAACCTGCACATCTTAGCGACGCGCGAAGCAAATAATTTGAATTTCACATGTTTGTTTACATTTTTTATTGTTTGAAACATGTTTTTAGTTGTTTTTTTTGTTTGATCTGCAGGTTCTGCGGTATACTGTAGAGAAAAAAAGACGCAAAAACAAAGTTACTTTGGACGCCTTTTTTCGTCTTTTTTTGCGCTTTTTTTTTACTTTGGACGTACCATAAAGATTAAGAAAAATCGGTGTCAAAAGTGAAGAGAACATTTCTATTTTTACACATATTATCAATTCAATAGTCCTGCCGGCTACAGTAAGCAGTGGCGCGAAAAATCGAGGCTCCGTCCCATCAGGTATTTTCAACTGAATTAAACTGAACATAGAGCAAAAATATGAGCGGGTGTGTCGCTCGTTATGTCTGCGTCTATTATAAAAATTTCGCGGGCGCATATGGTAGCCGGCAAGATTATTGAATTGATGATAAAAGTGTACATGAAAACGTGAAAAAAAAATAGGAAATTCCTTTTCACTTGGGACACCGGTTTTCCTCATCTACATAGCTTTGAACGCAGAACAAAAAACGGCGCTTTAACATTTCAAACTTTAGTTAATTTTTGCGTCAGAGTGTCTGCACTACCTATTCACAAAACTGGAAAAAAAGGAAGAGAACAGCTCAAAATTTAGGGAAAATTCGGAGAATGCTCCGATTGACCTGAAACTTTGGGAAATATTGGAAAAAATTCTCCTGTACACGCTCAAAAATTTTTGGACCAAAATATCGATTTTATAAATTTTCAGAAAAAAATCGATAATTTTTAAAGTCGATATTTTGGTCCAAAATTTTTTGAGCGTGTTCAGGATAATTTTTTCCAATATTTCCCAAAATTTCAGGTCAATCGGAACATTCTCCGATTTTTCCCTGAATTTTTTGCTGTTTTCTTCCTTTTTTTCCGGTTTTGTGAATAGGTCTATGGCAAAAACGAAAAAAAAAAAACAAATTCTTGTGTTTTGGTGTCTCTTGCGAACACCCCGATGCAAAAATTCACAAAAATTTAGAATCCTCGAGAAACTGACAAAACCGGAGAAAAACATTTCAAAAACCGAGGGAACCTCGCCTTTTGCAAGTCTGCGGTACGAATTTTTACACGCAAAGTTGTAAAATGCAGGAAAAACTGTGCCGCAGACTTGCAAAATTTTCCGCCGTTTTTGAAATGTTTTTCATTGATTTTGGCTCCCCCGGTTTTGTCAGAGTTTCGAAGTGACCGGTTTCGAAATGTTCCAGTTTCGTTCATACTCAAACCAACAAGAGTCATATGCTGAAAATTTCTAATTAGACTTGAACATTTTCTACAACGGGAAAGTGTTGTTTAACCGGAAAATTAGCAATTTTGCACAAAAGTTGTGAGATGGTGCACATTTTGTTTCTTTTAAAATGCTTGCGCTAGGTGATTGAAGATTTGAGGTTGAATGAAAGTTTTGGAGAAACCCCGTCCACTTTTTCGCGCGTGAATGCTCTGGGACGTTTCGAAACTTTTGTGCATTTTTGCGGCGTACCAGTGTATTTAAATTTCCATAAAAATAAAAATAATTGATAAAAGCAAAAAAAAAAAAACCAAATGATCGTGCTTTTTGGTGTCAATTGGCAAAAAACTACGCAAAAATGCAAAAAAAGTTTCGAAACGTCTTTTTCGGTACGTCCCATAGCCGAATCCACAAATTAGTGTCATTTGAAAATTCTCCGGCGAAAAAGTGGGCGGGGTTTCAATGATTGTTGTAGCTCCTCGAAAGCAAAACAATTTAAACAATACATATTTGACTCAAAACCTTCTAAAAGGAAGCAAAATCAAACGGAGTTTTTGCAAACTTGAATCTGTGCCCATCAACGACACCTTTTCGTTGTAGTCTAACCTAGGCAGCTTTAGAAACTGTGTTTTTTTGAAATTACAAATCTCTTATCCCAGAACGAATACATTGGCGTGGAAAACCTAATGGGTTCAGGCGCGATTGGCGGTGAGACGTCACGAGCCTACCGCGAAATTCCTACCTATTGCTATGTGACGGGAAGATCGGTGGGAATTGGCGCCTACACGGCTCGCCTGGCTCGGAGAATAATTCAACACGAAAAGTCGCATCTAATTCTGACAGGAGCCATGGCACTGAACACGTTGTTGGGCAAAAAGGTTGGAAATTTAATCCTTAAAGGGGGTGCCAACTTTCGGGTGGGGGATTTACGAATATCACATTGAAATCGAACGAAAAAATTTTTCTGATTTTTGGCGATTTTTACAACAAAAAAAATAGAAGACCACGAGGAGTACACGATTTGGCGCGAAATTCAAACGTCATTTTGTTTTTCTCCTTTTTTTTGCATGAATCTTTGGGAAATAATGTACAAACATCATTTCGTGTTGTCATAAATATCGATTTTTCGATAATTATGACTAAAATGTGTTTTCGCGATTATCTAAAATTTTAATAAGCGATTAGTGCATGTTTTATCGAAAATCGATTAAAAAAACAAGGGAAATTACAAGAAAAATAAATATTTCTCGTGGAAATGGAATTTTCTAGTAGCCGCGGCCGCGGGTTTTCTATCCCACGGCCTTGTAAAAATAAAAAAATCAGAGAATTTTTTTGTGCGGTTTCAATTTGATATTCGTAAATCCCCCACCCAAGAGTATATTTTAAGCAACTTTCCCCACAAAGTTGGCAACCCCTTTAAAACATGCGCAACAAATATTCTAGGTCTACGCCTCGAATAATCGTCTCGGTGGCACCGAGATTATGTCGAACAACGGAATTGCTCATGCTACAGTAGCCTCTGATTTGGCAGCGGTGCGAAAATTGGTCGAATGGCTCAATTTTCTGCCACAGAAGCAACCAGAATATCCGTTTTTCAAGTGCTTCACGTCTTCTGACCCATCTTCAGATGACGTGACGACTCTGGAAGACGTTGAAGTGACCAGAGATGAGATGCAAAAAGATGTGCGGAATGTTATTGGAGGGGTCAATGGGAGACGTGAGTGTAGTTACTGTGGTCCGGTAATTAGCAGTGTTCATTTCAGAGGGTATCTTTGACTGCGGCTCATTTGACGAAATCTGCCCGGCATGGGCGGCGTCGATAGTGACGGGACGGGCGACACTGAACGGCCTGCCGGTCGGTGTGATTGCATCGCAATGGAAATCGTTTGAGAAACGGCAATTAGCCGACGAGAGTGTGGAGAACAGTGTGGAGACGCAGACGATGAAAGCCGGGCAAGTTTGGTGAGTAGCGGTTCTATTGGCTCTGGGACGTTTCAAAACTGGGACACTTCAAAACTGGGACGATTCAAAACCTGCCACTTCAAAACTAGGACGGTTCAAAACTTTGAGTGCAATTGTGCGTCACGGTGTACGCACTAGTGACACCAGAACACACGCACATTAAATGTTTATTTTCTTTTTGTCATTGTTTTAAACTCTTTTCACGTAATATTCATTTTCTTTTTTCGTTTTGTCATTTTTTAACTCTCTTCACGCGTTTTGCTCTCGTTTCGCATTTTTTTAAAAATAATTTTTTGCCGGTATTTAAATTTGGTCAAATTCGTCGAGCTCATGCTTTGTCATTTGTCGAGTGCTTTACCGGTAAAACGCTTTAGTAAATTTTCCGATAAATTTAACGAACCTTTACCGGTAAAGCAGAAAAATGACAATGTTCTCCGAATTTTCGCGCAGTTTTTACCGGTTTTGTGAAATTCCGTTGCTCAGCCTGGCCGATGCAAGACACGCGGTTGAAGTTTTTCTAAATAAAAAAAATCACCGGTAAAGATTCGTTAAATTTATCGGAAAATTTACTAAAGCGTTTTACCGGTAAAGCACTCGACAAATGACAAAGCATGAGCTCGACGAATTTGACCAAATTTAAATACCGGCAAAAAATTATTTTTAAAAAATGCGAAACGAGAGGAAAACGCGTGAAGAGAGTTAAAAAATGACAAAACGAAAAAAGAAAATGAATATTACGTGAAAAGAGTTTAAAACAATGACAAAAAGAAAATAAACATTTAATGTGCGTGTGTTCTGGTGTCACTAGTGCGTACACCGTGACGCACAATTGCACTAAAAGTTTTGAACCGTCCCAGTTTTGAAGTGTCCCAGTTTTGAAACGTCCCAGTTTTGAAACGTCTTGTTTTGAAACGTCCCAGAGCCGTTCTATTGGGTAGCAGTTCTATAGCAATCATCTCTCCAGGTACCCCGACTCTGCATTCAAAACGTCCCAAGCGATCAGCGACTTTAACCGCGAATCCCTACCGCTGGTGATGATTGCGAGCCTACGCGGTTTTTCCGGAGGCCGTAAAGACATGTCGGATCAGGTGTTGACGTTTGGCGCTCACATTATCGACGAACTGTCGCAGTACACACAGCCAGTCATTGTCTACATTCCGGCTGGCGGCGAGTTGCGAGGCGGCGCGTGGGCCGTCGTCGACTCGAACGTCAATCGCGGCATCATCCACGTCATCGCCGACTCGTCGTCCAGAGGTGGCATTTTGGAGGCGAACGCCGTGGTCGGCATTAAGATTCGCGAGCCGCAAATGGCCAAGGCTGGTTTTTTTTTGAAGTTTTGCCGCCAAAAATTGCATTGCGCCCGCCCGCTTTCCGCATACCGCGCTGTCTGTTTCTCTGCGTCTCCTACCCCCATCCTACAAAAATTAGCCTTTTTCGAATTTTGTTGGAAAAAGTGTGCGACACACTTGCATTTGGCTCCGCCCATTTCTCGAAACTGAGACGATTTGAACCTTAAATGCAATTTTTAAATTTTTTTAAAACCAAATTTGAAGTTTCGAATAGTCTCAGTTTCGAAATCGCTCAATTTCGAAACGTCCTAGTTTCGAAACGTCTCATTTTCGAAATGTCCCAGTTTCGAAGTGACATGTTTCAAAATGTCCCAGTGTCGATTTTTCCCAGTTTCGAAGCGTCCTAATTTCAAAACGTCCCAGTTTCGAAACGTCCTAGTTTCAAAACGGTCTTGTTTGAAAATGGTCCAGTTTTCAAACGGTCCAGTTTCGAAACGTCCCGGTTTCGAATCGTCCTAGTTTCGAAACGGCCCAGTTTCAAAACACCCGAGTTTCGAAACGGCTCAGTTTCAAAACGTCCCAGTTTCGAAACGTCCCATTTTCGATTCGTCCTAGTTTCGAATTGTCTTAGTTTCAAAACGTCCTAGTTTCAAAACGTCCCAGTTTCGAAAAGTCCCTGTTTCAAAACTTTTCAAAACGTTCAAAAGTTTTACAATCTAATTAGATTTGAATCGCATACCTTTTGCATCAAAACGAATCGCCGCCAATTTGAATAAATAATAAATACCTATTTTCGACCCGCCACAATGGTCAAACGCGCTCCGCTGAACTCAACGCTATGCGATTTTCATTTTGGTCTCCAAATTATTTCATTTAACGTTGAATTTATTGTAAAAACAAAAAATTGCAACGCGGTGTTTGCGTACTTTTGAAATTCAAATGGCAATGAGAGAAATAGCATGGCAAATGAAGAGATTTGTTCCCCTTTTCATTTGAATTTTAAAAGTACGTAAACACCGCATTTCAATTTTTTTGTTTTCACAATAAATTCAACGTGAAATGAAATAATTTGGAGACCAAAATGAAATTCGAATAGCGTTGAGTTCAGCGGAGCGCGTTTGACAATTTTGGCGGCCCGACAATAGGTCCATTAGAGAAACACAAAAGCCTCTTTTTCCTATTACAGATAATGGAACGAAGCGGTCAACCGCCATCTTTGGCATGCGATTCCGTCAAATCGGCGTTCAAAAAAGCGGCGGTCGAGTTCGCGGACATGCACGACCGCTGGCAGCGAATGGAGGCGGTTGGCGCGATTCGCCAAGTGGTCACCCTACGCGAGTCACGTGACGTGTTCTGGAAAATGCTACGACGCGAAATGATTCGGATCGAGTTGGCGCGCAGATTCCAAACCTCCCCGGTTTTCCCGACACCGTCACTGGGCGAGGCGCTCGAGTGGCTAGACGCCAAAATTGTGGAAAAGGAGGTTCGGTGTTTGAAAATGTGGTATTCGGATGGTTTTTGGCGCGAAGTTGGCGAGGAAGTGATGGTGTCGAAGGCGAGATTTGAGGAGAGAATTGCCACGTGGAAGAAGATGAGCAATCCAGAGATGTAATAAGTGCAAAAAAACGGGTTCTTTTACTAGTTGTGGTTATTTTTGTTGCTGTTGATGATGATGACAATTAGTAACAAATGATGAGAAATTCTTCGTAAATAGTTTAAATTTATTCTTTTTTTTGTCCTTTTTTCCCTTTTTTCCGCCTCCCCCCTTCGCATAAATACGGCCTGTTTTATTATGGTTCCATCCCTTGTTTCTTTCTTTTTTTTAAACTTTAACTTTTGATTGATTGCTGCCTTACTGAATAAATAAATGATTATTAATTAAAATATTCACGTTCTTCCAAAGGCAGGTTACTGTAGCTCAAAAAGTCTGCAAACACCACGAGTGGCGGGAATTTGAATATAATCTTCAATTTTTCCACTTTGACCGGATTATTGTAGTTCCGAAAGTCCGCAAACACCGCCAGTGGCGGGAGTTTGAAAAAAACTGAAAATTTCAAAATTTTCACTCAAATAATGTTACTGTAGTTTAAAAAATCCGCAAACACGGTCAGTGGCGGGAATTCAAAAAAAAATACGAGACTTCAACATTTTCACTCAAATAGGGTTACTGTAGGTTGAAAAGTCCGCAAACACCGCCAGTGGCGGGAATAAAAAAAAATTTTTTTAATTGAATTTTTCCATTTTAAACTTTTTTATTTGCCGTTCACCGTGATGGTGTTTGCGGACTTTCGGGACTACAGTAACCTCAATTGGGTAAAAAAATTAATTTTTCATGAAAAAAACACCGAAAAAATGTTGTTTTTTTGAATTCCCGCCACAGGCGCTGTTTGCGGACTTTTGGATTTGCAGTAATCTGATTTTTGTGAACAATTTCGATTTTTCCTTAAAATATGGAAAAAGACGTTTTTTTGGTTTGAATTCCCGCCACTGTCGGTGTTTTCGGACTTTCGGGACTACAGTAATCCGGTCAAAATAAAAAATTGAAGAATAAATTAATTTTTCATTGAAAAGTGACCAAACATTTTTTTGAATTCGCGCCACAAATGGTGTTTGCGAACTTTCGGAATAACGATAACCTTGTTTAGGCGAAAAAAAAAGGTATTTTTACATGAACAACTACCAAAAAAACGTATTTTTTTTGAATTCCCGCCATTGGTAGTGTTTGCGGACTTTTGGGATTACAGTAATCTAGTTTATGTGACAAATTCTAATTGTCCTTGAAAATTGCCAAAAAACTTTTTTTTTTTCAAATTCCCGCCACTGATGGTGTTTGCGGACTTTTGGAAATACAGTAATCTAATTTCTATGAAAAATTGAATTTTCCATTTAGAAATGGCAAAAAAACTTTTTTTTCAAATTCCCGCTGTTGGTGGTTTTGCGGAGTTTCTAAACTACAGTAACCTTAGTTAGGTAAAAAAAAAATTAATTTTTCATTAAAAAATTTTCAAAAAAATGGTTTTTTTAATCCCCGCCACTCACGGTGTTTGCGGATTTTTGGTACTATATACAGTAATCTAATTTTTGTTAAAAAACTGAATTTCCCATCAAAAATGACAAAAAACTGTTTTTTTTTTCAAATTCCCGCCATTGGTGGTGTTTGCGGACTTTCGAAACTACATACAGTAATCTAATTTTTGTTTAAAAAATTGAATTTTTAACGTTTAAAAAACACGAAATAAAGAAAGCTAATTTTGAAAAAAAGAAGAGGCGACACACAATTTTACGAGCCTATAAAATGTGTGTTAAAATGTGCGTTTCATTTTTAATCAGTTCCGTGTCGATTTTCATGTCATTCATTCTTACATATTTCTATGGCTATTCTATTCTGCTATAATATTACAGAAAATTGGCACCAAAAGAAGCACCCTACACCCCAAAAACAAGAAACACTAATAAAACTAATTACAGATTAATACAGTTTCAGCCCCGCCCCCTTTTTCCGAAATTCTTCAAAAAAAAAAGTTACAGAAGACTACGATGAGAATTGCAACATTGGCGAGAAGCATTCGACGTTTTTGTTCGCGTACGCCGCTGATTTTGACGCTGCCACGTTCGCCAAAATTAAGCAGACCATCGTTGGATCGATTGGCGCCAATCGGCACAATTACACCAGATTGGCGGCGGTTCGGTTTGATGCAAAGGTGCAGGAGGAGATTGCGTATTTTCTGGATGTGGGGTGAGTCGCGTCTTCTCTGCGTCTCCACTGCCAAGTGCAGCTGAAAATAGAAGCGTAGAGAAATCGACCGCCCCAATGCAAAAAAGGGGCGGGGCTTGTTAACCTGTTTTTTTTACACCCCATTTTGACTTGCCGTTTTTTGGCAAGGCCTCGAAAAAGGGGCGGAGCCGTAGTTGCCGAAAAACCGAAAATTAAAACGGCAAAAATCAAAACTGCTGTCAGATTACTCTAGTTCCAAAAATCCGCAAACACCTTCAGTGGCGGGAATTCAAAAAAAAAAATCGTTTTTTTGGCAATTTTTAAGGAAAAATCGAATTTTTTACATATACCAGATTACTGTAGCCCCAAAAGTCCGCGAACACTGTCAGTGGCGGGATTTCAAAAAAAAAATTGTTTTTTGCCAATCTTTAAGGAAAAGTCTAATTTTTTACATGAACCAGATTACTGTAGTTCCAAAAGTCTGCAAACACCGTCAGTGGCGGGAATTCAAAAAAATCGTTTTTGAAAATTTTTCAAGAAAAATTGAATTTTGCACATAAACCAGATTACTGTAGTCCCAAAAGTCCGCAAACACCGTCAGTGGCGGGAATTCAAAAAAAAATTTTTAGGGAAAAATCGAATTTTTAACATAAACCAGATTACTGTAGTCTCAAAAGTCCGCAAACACCGCTAGTGGCGAAAATTCAAAAAAATATCTTTTTTTCTGGCAATTTTTAAGGAAAAATCGAATTTTTTCACATAACCAATGTTACTGTAGTCCCAAAAGTCCGTAAACACCATCAGTGGCGGGAATTCAAAAAAAAAATATTTTTTCTGGCAATTTTTAAGGAAAAATCGATTTTTTTCACATAAACCAGATTACTGTAGCCCCAAAAGTCCGCAAACACCGCTAGTGGCGAAAATTCAAAAAAATATCTTTTTTTCTGGCAATTTTTAAGGAAAAATCGAATTTTTTCACATAACCAATGTTACTGTAGTCCCAAAAGTCCGTAAACACCATCAGTGGCGGGAATTCAAAAAAAAAATATTTTTTTCTGGCAATTTTTAAGGAAAAATAGAATTTTTCACATAAACCAGATTACTGTAGTCTCAAAAGTCCGCAAACACCGTCAGTGGCGAGAATTCAAAAAAAAATCTTTTTTCGGCAATTTTTAAGGAAAAATCGAATTTTTAACATAAACCAGATTACTGTAGTTCCAAAAGTCCGCAAACACCGTCAGTGGCGGGAATTCAAAAAATAAACTGATTTTTCGAAATTTTCAATCAAATTCCAGTAACTTCTCACAAGCACTGGACTCGAATCCGCCAAACAGCACGCTGGCATTGGACGCCTCAAACCCATCGAATATTTTACAAATTATCAAGGTCAGGGTCCACTATTTTCGAAAAAAAATGAAGCAGTGATTTAGGCCACGCCCACTTTCCTTTTGCAAAGTGAGCGTGGTCATGGCTTCATTTTTCGACAAGTGTGTTCAAACTATTATTGTTTTAAAATATTTGTCACCTGGCGAGAGGCGCGAACTTGAAAAATAGGCTCCGCCCCCTCGCCAAGATTTTTCTGCAATGGCTGCACTTCCGTTTGCACGCGCGCCGCGCGCGATTTTCTGCTTGGAATTTTTGTTTATTTTTTCCGCCAAACCTTCACAAAAAAATACATAGTTAAACGTATTTTCCATATTTTTGCGAGGAATTTTTTCGCGAATTTTTGCTTTATTTATTTGTTTCGAATGGTTATAAAATTATTGTTTTTCAATGATTTTTTGGAATTTTTTCTGTACCTATGCAGACGAGTTTGCTGCCATTGTATTTCATAGGTTCGTATAAATAATAAATCAAGCCAAATTCTGTCATTTTTTCAACAATTTCAGACCTCTGATTAAACAAAACACATAGAATTTATCGAAGATTTATTTTTTATCCTGGAGAAAAAGTTTACAGACAATATCAGCAGATTATGGATCCTGCCGAGCGATCATCGCCTACCTGTCCCCCAAAACCTTCATTTCAGAAAGGTACTGGAAAAAATTGATTAAATATGAAACATATAATTTAGATGTGAACGAAAATTCCACGCAGAAAATCGCGCGCGGCGCAATTGCAAACGGAGGTGCAGCCATTGCAGAAAAATCTTGGCGAGGGGGCGGAGCCTATTTTTCAAGTTCGCGCCTCTCGCCAGGTGACAAATTTTTTAAAACAATAATAGTTGTTTAATCGTGAAAAATGAGTCGGCTATCTCTTTTTTGTCTGCATCTCTTCAAATTGCACTGCCAGTGGGCGGGGTTTCATATTTCATGATGTAGCTCGATTGAAAAGAAAAGGAGACAAACTAACTTAAATGTAACCATTTTTCCAGAGCTTTCTGTCAGCTACAGGCCGGCCACTGGAGAGTTCTATGATTGTAATTCTCGGCTATCGATTTCCGGAAAATAACACAGATTTGAGGGACGAGGATTACGATTTGATCACGAACAACAATGTGAAGGTTTGTACGTTTTTTGGCAGAAATTGGCATTTAATTTTTAAAAAGGTTTTCCCGCTCACCTTGGACACTTACTATAAGGAACAGTACGCGAAACCGGGTAGAAGTTTTCAACCATTTTCAAATTTGGCGTCCAACAGCAATGGACATTATATAGTGTGCGATGGACCGGTTTATTGCAATTTGGTAGGTCGAGTTTTCTCTGCGTCTCCGTCTATCGCTGCGAATTCACCCCAATCGCACAAAGCGCGCTCTCTCAATGCTGTGCATGGCGTGCTGACAAGAGTGGGGAGGTTGCTTGTCTGCGTCTCTTGAGCGACAGTCGCCACAAATCAACAGTATCTCTGCTTCTCTGCGTCTCTTTTTTGTATAAGTTTAACGCAGATGAGTGGCTGCGCGGCTTATTGTTAGGCCAGTCACAAGTGTTAGTTCACCACAAAATTAAATTGCAGAGAATCTCCGATCTGATGAAAGTGGCCTACGTGGACAGTCTGGCGTTCTCTCGAAACCTGGGCGCCCAATTCACAACCGCACAGTTCACCGAACTCACTCTGGGGACTTTGACCGTGCCGAAAAGTTTCACACATCAATTGCTAACCTTTACCGTCACCATTACAGTGGAATCGTTGCAATGTAAAAAAAAAACTGCGCATTACAGGGTGACCGAAAATTTTCGGCCACACTGTATATGTATGAAAATGATTGCCAATTTTCAGCGACCCCGTCATTCTCAAGTAACATTCATTTAATTTTCAATCAAACTGGCGAAGCGTCACAGTATTTGAGGTGGGAGAACACGCAGGTAATTCAATTTTGATCGAATTTTTTTGGCAGCGTGCCAAACTTGCCAAAATGTGTGAATTTATCTAGTTTTGATATTTTTATGTTTTCAGGAGAATACAAACTACTATTCGGGAAGCCTTCAACTGAAGCCTGGAAAAGAGTGTCAAATTGTCTGGCAAGCAGCAGTACCGCCTGGAAGTTCGGCGTTGGTCAGGATTTGGACGCCAAGGTAGAATTTTACACGCTGCAAATTCGCTCTAGTTGTGCGTCAGGGCGCGCTTGTTGACCCATGGTTCAAGCGCCTGTAACCTGGCATATGTCATAACATCTAGACGCTATTCGCATGCCAAATAAACGTGGCCGAAAATTTGCGGAAACTCGGCCACCAAATGTTTGCTTTGCGGAGAAAAGCCGAAAAAATTGCAAAAAATTAAAAAAATTTTTTTTCGAAAACAAGCAGATAGAATTTTCTGAAAAATTGCCACGAAATTCTTCAAAAAATTCTCTATTTTTTGATGTATGATTTGTACTTTTGTATGTCTTTATTTTTGAAAAAAAAATTTGCAAAAATTTGAACAAAAAAAATTGCAAAAAATTAAAAAAATTTTTTTTTTCGAAAACAAGCAGGTAGAATTTTCTGAAAATTTGCCACAACATTCTCCAAAAAATTTCCTGTTTTTTGATATTTAATTTTGATTTTTGTATGTCTTTATTTTTGAAAAAAAATTTGCAACAATTTGAACAAAAAAAATTGCAAAAAATTAAAAAAATTTTTTTTTTTCGAAAACAAGCAGGTAGAATTTTCTGAAAATTTGCCACAACATTCTCCAAAAAATTTCCTGTTTTTTGATATTTAATTTAGATTTTTGTATGTCTTTATTTTTGAAAAAAAAATTTGCAAAAATTTGAACAAAAAAAAATTGCAAAAAAAAAAAAATGTTTTTTTCGAAAACAAGCAGATAGAATTTTCTGAAAATTCGCCACGACGTTCTCTAAAAAATTCCCTATTTTTTTGATGTATAATTTGTACTTTTGTATGTCTTTATTTTTGAAAAAAAAATTTGCAAAAATTTGAACAAAAAAAATTGCAAAAAAAGTTTTAAAAAAATTGTTTTCTCTAAAAAAAGCTGGTAGAATTTTTTGAAAATTTTCCACAACATTTTCCAGAAAATTCTCTATTTTTTGATGTACAATTTGAACTTTTGTATGTCTTTATTTTTGAAAAAAAAATTGCAAAAAAATTTAGAATTTAGAATTTAGCAAAAAAAATTTAAAAAAAATTTTTTTTCTCGAAAACAAGCAGGTAGAATATTTTGAAAATTTGCCACGACGTTCTTCAAAAAATTTTATATTTTTTGATATTTAATTTAGATTTTTGTATGTCTTTATTTTTGAAAAAAAAAAATTGCAAAAATTGAAAAAAAAATTGTTTTTCTCTAAACAAGCTGGTAGAATTATTTGAAAATTTGCCACAACGTTCTTCAGAAAATTCTCTATTTTTTGATATTTAATTTAAACTTTTTTATGTCTTTATTTTTGAAAAAAAAAGTTGCAAAAAAAAATTGTTTTCTCAAATGAAAGAAACATTGC
Organism: Caenorhabditis japonica; assembly: GCA_963572235.1. Classification (NCBI taxonomy): domain Eukaryota; kingdom Metazoa; phylum Nematoda; class Chromadorea; order Rhabditida; family Rhabditidae; genus Caenorhabditis; species Caenorhabditis japonica. The sequence goes on from OY754345.1 coordinate 3,073,541, forward strand.
ATTTTCTTAAAAACTGCCACAACGTGCTTCAAATAATTTTTTTTAATTTTTCTGTTGTTTTTTTTTACATTTTAATGAAATAAAAAAATTAATTCCGCTGTTAATAACTCTGAAAAGCAACCCCCCCCCCCCCAAAAAAAAACTTGGTAACAGCACACACTCTGCAGTTTTGCGTCGCGGTGTTTGCACAGTGCACACCAAAATTTTCCCGCTTTTCAGTGCCGTTTATCACTATGGAACCTTCGCCGCCATCACTGATCCCATGGGATGGGTGCCCATCGATTCAGTCGACTCCTACAACGGAACTGCTCTCAGAATGCGTCTTATGAACGATTGCTATTCGGATTACGCGGTGAGTAAATATTTACATAAAATCATTTTCTTCGAATCCGAGCATCCAGGGCTCTATCAAAATCACCGACTGCAACGGAGTGGTCAGTCCAAAGTACGAGGCCATCCAATCGATTCCCGTTCAATACATTTTCGCGGACGAGGGAAGTTTCCCGCACTATCCGTTTGCACCGTTCTTCTGCGATCCCGCACCGTTCCACGACACCCGTCAATGCGTGAAAGGCGCCGAGAACAAGTACGACATTCAATTCGTGGCCGGCGAGTTCACAGTCATTCGCTCGTTTCAATGTCGTCCGGGCAAGGGGGTGGTGGATTCAAATTGTCAAAATGTGGATGCGAATGGGAATGTTTATTGTGACAGGGCGACGGCGCCGTACAAAAGAGGTAAGAGGTTTCGTCCCCCAAAAAAACTACCAAAAAAAAAAAATATTTTTTGCTCTCAAAAAATTTACCAAAAAATCAAAAAAAAATTCCAAAAAAAGTACGTATTTCTGCCATTTAAAAAGAAATTTTCCAAGTTTTTGTTGAAAATTAGAGGTTTTTGTCAATTCGGAGCATATACTGAATAAGTTTTTGCCCAAAACCCGGAACTTTTTTTCGCCTCCGTGGCTCTAAAAAAAATTTTATTGCCTGCGGCGCATTATCAAAAAAAAAATCAAAAAATTTTTTGTCTCATCCAAAAAAAAAAACCCGAAAAAAAATTTTTTTTTTTGGCCCCACCCCTGGTGATGACACAATGATTAATTTGCACATTCTAGGACCAACTGGTCAATTAACCGATTGCTTGGGTCATGGCCACTTGGAATTCGACTTTTTCGACACTCAATCGTATATTTGTGTCTGTGATCAAGGATATAATGGGGCCTCGTGTGAGAAATCGGGATAAGTATGGATTTTGTAGAAAGTTTGCTAATAAATTCTGTTTTGACAATTCTGTGATATTTTCAACAAGAGGCTCGTGTAAGCATAGGAAACAAATATTTGTGGAGACAGGTATAGTAAGTATGAACCTTTAGCTCACGTTTAGCGTCTAACACTAGCACTAGCATGAAGAGCGATATCCTAAAACAATACAAAAGAGGGAACAGAAGCAATACGAGCAAAAGATAAGCATAGCTGGTGGAGCAGAAAATAACCTCGCGAATGAGGCGTTTGGTCCTATTTATAGGGAGAATTCCCGCGTCGACGGCGAGAGATTCCAGGCAATGAGGGCGCGCTTCACGGCCTCCCAGGACGCCAGGCAGTGCAATTGCGCTCCACTGAGCTCGCTCCGCTCCTTTTAGCGCGAACTTTCGTTTTTTCAAATTTATTCTCATTTTAGTACTGAAAATTCACTTATCGTCAAACATTTTGTCTTTCCAATAATTGTTTTTGATACAATTCTTGGCGAAATAAATAGGAGTGTAAAACCTTTCGAATAAGCGTTAAAACGAAGAATTTGATCTCCTGTAGGAGAAGGAGATACAGTTTGAAGTTTTTAATAAAATCAAAAAGACTGTTTTCTTATGAATTTGGCTATATTTTCTCCGTTTTTCGTCTTTGTATGTTCGGCCCGGAGCAACCCGACGGTCAAACTCGCTTAATTGAATTCGATTGAACTCCGTACTTCGTGATTTTCTTTTCGTTTGCCAAATTTTTTATTCCTTTTTTTGTATGAAATCCTACATTTTTTGATTGTAAAAATGATTTTTTACAGGGCAAATTCATTAAGTTTTGTCATAATCAGTCACAAATTGCATAATTTTCGCCAAAAAAATATGTTTCAATTTTTCGAAATTAAAAAAAAAGTTCAACTTCCTTTGTCTGAGATTTTTTCTGGTTCAAATCTAATCGTGGTGATTTGTTTTGAAGTTGTGTTATTTTTTGCTCGAAAATAGCTGATTTCAATAAAAATTTTAATTGTTTCTCGCCGAAATGGCTAATTTCCAATTAAATCGGTGATTTTGTGAGTTTTTCGACGCTTTTCCTCACTTTTTGCTCTCTCAAACGTTTCTCTACATTATCTCCGCATATAATTCTTGTTAAAAACGTATTATTTCACGAGAAAATCGCACACAAGAACATCAGAGCGCTCAAAGACGCGCCGTCGAGTTATGCGCCAACACCAAAAATGCGTCAGTGATTGGTTGGCGCGTTGGGAGTCTGGAAGGCCGTGCGCTTGCATTGAGAGCAGCGAGAGCAAGTGCGGCAGTTGAGAGACGCACAGACATGGCCGGCAGATAATCGATAAAGGGTGAACGGATGGAGTGTTCTAGAAGGTTTCAGGGCTAGGCGAGCCTATTGCCGATAAGGCGTGAACTGTGGAATAGTAACGGTTATCTGTATCCGTCATAAAAAAACTTATTCGTTGCCGATGTTGACTTTTCGAAGCGTCGGAATTGCGCGGTGTGTTGGACGAAACGTTGGAAAAAAATTCTGACCTGATTATACGCGTGGTACTCAATTTAGCTGCATAGCCACACGGCTCCGTTAAAATGAACACGAAGAGGAGACGCAGAGACGCAGAGTGCGCGGCCAGCGACTTTCACCGTAGAAACGCAGACAAACATCGTTGATCACACCTTATGTGCAAAACTGGAGACGCAGAGGCTTGAGAGAGATGAACTCCGAAATTTCATTTCCAAAAGTACATAATTTTAAAAACGTAATCTCCAGCACGCTGTGTAAAAATAAGACAAAAGCAAAACCCAATATTTATTATCTCTCTCTCTCTCTCCCCTGTCACTCCTTCTATATGAAAAAGTTCATTTTTCGTATTGCGTGCACGGAACTCCTTTTTCATTGCAATCGATTCGCTTCAGTGCCACATAGAAATCACTGCAATTCAAAGTTTTGTTAAGAATTCCGAAAAAAAAATTACCTTGGCACGCGATAACTGGATCCGCGATCAACATAGAATAAAATCTGAAACTGGTTTTCGGTTAACACTGAAATTTTAAGAGAAACACAAACCGCAGTGGCGATCAAAAAGAGCGCGGCAATGATGAGACCTGTCGTTTCGCGCATCATTTTCGGAAATGCTCGACGTTTTTTTCCCACGTTGCATTAGGATGTCGTCACGTAGGTTTTTTTGTTATTTTTTTCTTTTCCGCCAGATATCAACGCGCTGCCTGGCTCGCCCTTAGCGCCGCGCCTATGCGCCCAACATCACTCAGTCTCACTCACAAGATTTATAAGGGGCCGTCGCGGGGCAATACCTAGGGGGACAAAGACAGGAAGAATGGTGCAAAAAGCGGGATCAATTCGGCATAAACGTAAGTGGCCTCCCGAGTGATCAGAATGCGGCCTTTTATAGCCAAATAATGAACGGTTTCCCGCGTCATGATTTAGCGGGAAAAATTAATTATTCCGCGCGCGAAGTCCTGACGAGGCGGGAGCCCAGTAGAAGAGACTTATAACGCGAGAGTCTGGCGGCGAGATGTGTGCGTACACCAGTGAGACGCAGGGGTCGAAGGCTGGCGTGTTTGTAGTGCATGGCAAGGTGGAGTGGTGACGTGTTTCCTGGAGAGACTGTAAGCCTGGGCTAGCCCGGGCATTACATTATTTATTTTGTATCTAGGCCACAATCCAGCAAATCATGTCTTCTTTGGTTCTCCATTAAATCTAAATTAAGGCTAACTTTTTGAAATATAACTGCAGATAAAAATTATTTCGCAGAGGTTAAGAAGGCAGAATGTTTTCTAACTTAAGAATCCCCCCTCCTCTTCCAAGAGTAGTCCTTAAAAAATTCGGGAGCAGTAGAGCGCGTATTTGACGTCGGATTAACTGGGATAATCTTGCTTAACCAGTTTCCCAATTAGCCATTACTTCTTTCCGGAGGAAAAAGAAAAAAAAAGAAAAGAAAGACAGAAAACGATGAATTAGTTTTCTAATTGTAATTGGCGCCACCCACCCGACCGAGCCAAATTAATTTTCCGCTCATATTCACTCTAACATTCGCCGGAAAAATGACTTTTTCTATGCTCTCCCTACTTGTCTTATTTTTAGCTGTCGTTTTTAGCCAAGTGAGTTTGTGTGGTCCTCAAAATCAGGTGCGCGATCCATGAAATTGGAAAACGAGAGACGCACAGAAACAGACAAACCCATTTTCCGGACAATGTAGTTTTCCTGATTGGCTTAATTTCAGGCAGAATTTGATCGGATTAATTCGAAAAGTACCACAAAAACTGACACTTTATTGTGCAAATTCTACCCAATTTTTTTCGATTGTCCGCAGGCACGAATCCTGAAGAAACGGGACAATCTGTGCAAGTATTTTCCGTATAGGTCAGAATGCAGCATTGCAACTGTAAGTTTTGGATTTTCTTTTTTCACCGACCGCATCTTTCATTTTCGAAAGTTTTTTCTGTCGCGAATTTTCAAATGGCGTCACGATTGGGCAATGCGCTCCGCTGAGGCAGATGCTGCTTGTCTGCGTTTCTTTGATTCGGCGAGAGTCGCTGGGCGCGCGTTCTGCTTCTCTGCGTCGCCCGCATACTTTACTGCAAGCTTGCCAAGAGGCGTGTGCGCTTTGCAATAGGCTCCGCCTTGCAGTCTAGCCTTCGTTCGGTGAAAAAAGAATCACCGTGCTCATTTTCAGAAAGAAACACACATAATTCATTCCACAAAAAAAAAAGACTTGATGATTTCGAAATCTTTCAGCCTTCAATCACCAACGCGCAGGATGGATTCACGGATAATTAATTCATATTTTTTTGCATGTCTTCCTGTTATACTGATTGTGAATAAACATGATTCCGTTGCCAAATGAAGCATACCACGCCACTGATACGCCGATAAAGGAATTTTATAGACTTTTATCAGTAAAATTTGAAAATTTGGCACACCCAGCTTCACTTTCTTACCATTTGCGCTGGACAAATTTCAAAATTGCTTTTCGTCTTCAACCATTTAGTTTTCCATAACTTCAGAAAGTTTTTTTTTTCAGAATGCGGACAGCTTTCTTGATAGGGGTTATCGCCCTTATCACGTCCGCCCTTTCTTCCAATTGTCCCTCATTTTTTGACGGCGAACAATGCAGTGACGTCTCTTGTGTGAACGGGGGTTTCAAGAAAGACGGGGTTAATGCTTGCACGTGCCCTTCGCGATATTTCGGAATTCAATGTGAAGCTGGTAATAATGACGTAAACTATTTATTCTTGACTAACCTTTCGAATAACAGTGAAAACATCCACACCGCCTGACAGTCAGTCAAGTACTGGATCTTCGTTTAACATTTTGAATATCAACTTGTTTTCACAATATTGGGGACAACGAACGTATTCGAACATTCAAAAGGTTTAAAGGAGCATTCTTGAAAAAAAATGTGAAGACAATGGAATTTCAGGCGCTTCAAGCTCATTACGCAATGTATTCAAATGGTTACGATGCCTACAACTTACTGCATACAAGCTCTACTCCATATTTGGGTCCTACTAATGATCCAGTAGAGGACTGTAAGTACATGGGGCGCCGAATTCTTTTTTTTGTTTTGTTTTACAATTAGAGGTTTTCCCCGGCGCGACGCAAGAAATGTGTTCACGAGCGAAACCGAAAAATTGCCAAAAAACGTATTTGTATCCGCACACTCTGATTCTCTGCTTCTCCTCTTCGTATCCATTTTAACGCAGCCGTGCGGCTATGCAGCTAAATTCAGTCCACGGTAGAAAAATGCGACCACGCTTACAATTATTATGTTTTCATGAACGACTGGTTTTGACGACGCCCCGCAGTATTCGTTGCGAGACCACAGCGAAAAACTGCGGATCATCGCCGTCAGCACCAGTCGTTTGTGAACACATAATATGGCCCATTCGCGAAAAAAGCAAGTGCGCTCCACGAGACTCAGTACATTGTGGATGTCATTTTCGTCGCCAAATTATTTCTATTGACGTTGAATTTACACGTGAATTAAAGTCTCGTGGAGCGCACTTGCTTTTTTCGCGAATGGACAATACAACCGCATCAGACAGTATTTTACAAACTAATACACCACTTTTTTATTCTCTCCACAATTTTTTTTCCATTTTAGTCAAATTCGATTCAACAAAAACCGAAAAGTTTCCTCTGCCCGACTGGAATGACGCAGGACTCTACTGGTGCTACACTGTGCCGTTCTACGACCAAATCGTCAACCTGATTAGAAATGCAAACCTTCGCAGCACTGTTATCACCATCATCACTGAACATCCTCCTGAGCCCTCTGACTCCGACCTGCGAGCCGCCAGAGAGGCCGCCCTATCATTTGACGTTAAAATAAACGTTCTCTGGATCAATGACCCCACGTACAGCCGTTGTAAAGTGGAAGATGTGGCAGCGTTCAAGGATTTTGTGGGTAGCACCGGCGGACTGTTTGTACAGTTACAATCTGAGTTTAATGACGATGTTGTGCAAAAAGTAGTCTTTATTTGTTTTTTTTTTCTATTTTCATTGAGTAATTGGATTATTTTACAGTTAATAACTCGAGTATTCATGACACACTACCGACCACAATACGTCGCAATTCAGTCGTTCCCAGATTGCTCCAAAGCTCAAAGCGTTTCGCTTCCCATTGACCCTGAAGTCGGCCAACCGTACAGTTTTGTTTTACTGGGAGGTTAGTTGAAATTTAATGTTGTAAATAAATACATACTTATGTATGTGTTTTCGTGTTCTCGAATCGAGTGGATACAAGCAGAACATGAAAACCCACCCGCCCACTTTTTTGCGCGCGACCACAAAATTACAGTCCTATTACGCTTGTCTCATTGTCAAATTTCACTAATTTAGCCACAAACGTCACAGAATTTGACAGAATCAGTGTTTAAAAAATCATTAATAGAAAAAATTTAGTAAGAATAGTTTTTAAAAAAGGAGCGAAAAAACGCGAAACCCCGCCTACTTATTGAGTCGCGACTACGCAAGCAAGCAGTGCTATTTGAAGAGACGCAGACAAAAAAGGGACAGCAGACTCATTTTTCATGATGTATCTCGTTTGAAAATGGACCAGTGATGCACGGAACTTATTACGTTTCCGCTTCGCTCCTAAGATCAACGTTAAAAAAATCAAATTGTTTTTTTTTCCAGAAAATACTGTCCCCACTGAAGAGTCCTTCATAAATTGCTCTCTGGGCTCGGCGCTTTACTCATTCGACAAACAACTTGCCATTTTTCAAACACCCCATCTAACCTGCTCAACTCTCCAAATAAAGGCTACCGGCTCTTGCAGTGCAATCGTTTTCACAAACGCCGTCAACAATCAGGATACGCTTGATTTGACAATTCACACAACCTATGTGAAGAATCGTTCAGTCGACTCTTCTCGATACGCCATTGTTGAGAATGTGCCGTTCTACCCCGCATTTCACGTGGAAACCCCAACTGGAAGTGACAATGTGTTGATAAACAGTGTTAGCGCGCCTTATGATACCACGTGGAAAGCAGACGTAGTTAAGAGAAATCCGGCAGCGTACGAGTGGACGACCAGTGTAAGAAGAGAGACTTTAGAATTTTTGGTGGTATTTATGTATGCAGATAAAACGATTAACATGTTTAGAAACAAATAACTTGCGATGCGAGCCAGACCAACTCACTCTCCCTCAGCATTTCGGTTGTTTCTGTTAACACAACTGTGCAGCGAGCAGTAAGAGTGGCTTGTATTCCACCGTTAATACTGAGCACTACCGTTCCTGATATTACCACGTTGGGACCGACAACGCCACCTCAGCCGACAACTAACGTTGTCGCCACCACTAATGCAACTAGTACCACTCAAGGTATGAGTTATCGTGAAAAATTAGGACAATCAAACAGGTTACAGACCCGACCAAATGCGCAATTGGAACTCCGTCGGCTAGCTTTTTGTTCGCCTATGCTGCCGACGTCAATGGTGGTACCTTTTATCAAGTGCTATCCACAATTGTTAACGAAATCAATGCAAATAGCTTCAACTATGGCTCATTGGATAACGTGAGGATAGACACTAAAGCCGGTGAACAGTTGAAGTACAACACGGATAGCATGTGAGTTAGGATTCCTAACAAGAATTATGAACTTGTTTTGCGTGAGAAAAGCTTCTTTTCTAACATTTTTTTCAAGGTCATTTTCTCTCTCCTGTCAAAAGACCTCACCAAACGCTACCATCGCAGCTGACCCCATACATCCATCCGATGGGCTTGAAGCGATTACTGTATGCTTGTAACATTTAACATTTATGTATATATATAACTTGTAGAGTTTCTTATCGTACCACATTGATAATAATAACCTGGAGAGTTCTATGCAAGTTATTATGGTCAATCGTCTTCCAGTGTCTAGCGCTGATTTAACCGACAATCAATATGATAGCTTGGCGAATAAAAATGTGAAGGTATGTTATTTACATGTGTACAGTAGCAGCCATTTGTGATTACTCGGCTCAAAGTAGTTCAATTCGCCTGAATTTTTTTTTCTCGATAGTTGATTCTCTTATCAAAACGCTCAATGATATTCCTTGCCCAAAAGTGATACTTGTGATACTTTATTTATTTATTTATTGATTTCGTAAACAAAATCAATAGAATGAAATCCGGTCCCAACCCGTAAGAGTGGGGCTCGGAAGATAGAATACAATTATATATCACAGGAAAAATACAGGGGAGAACGGGTACGAATACACGGTATATATATAAAATAATTTGTACTTGTAAACATAAATATTAGGTGCCAATAAATAATAAGATAAAGTAAGGGAGATAGTTAAAGCCGAGCCAATGATTTATCGAGAAGGGCGAGAAATTTGGAAGGAGGGAGAAAAACCGGGGTGTTTGCTGTCACTGCATTCCAGATAGGAACTACCTGGGCGAAAAAGTCCTTGTTCAACTTGGAAACGCACAGAAGATTCACTTGTGAGGTTCGACCTGAGTTTCCATCCTGGATACTGCGAACAAAGCTGCGCCAAGTTATACGATCCCTTCCGACAGTGGACCATGCTCGTTTTGCCTCGAGTATGCCAATTCTTTAGCGGCCGTGCCCGAGTTTGCCCTTTAGGGCCTCATTGTGGATGAAGATTTTGATCGAATCCGTGATGTCGTCGGCCCATCTTTTCGGAGGACGACCGCGTGGTCGTGCTGATCCTCTAGGATCCCATCTGTCGTATTTTATGCGTGATACGTGTCCTGCCCACTTCAATTTTCTTCGTAAGACTTGCTTTTCCATGTCTGGTGGGTTGCATCCGGCAATTTCGAACATGTTGCTAACCGCTCTCTGTAGTCTCTTCGTGTCTGACTCCTTGGAAGTCCATGTCTCGCATCCATAAGTCATCGCAGGGATGACAGTGGTTGTAAGTAATCTATTTCTTATTTTCTGATTGTGAGGAGATTGTAAGACTTCTCTTCGAATGGCGTTGAAAGCAGCCCATTCCGCGCGAATCCTTCTAGCGACTTCTTCAGTCAGAGATCCGTCGTCCGCAAACGTTCTTCCGAGGTATTTGACCCCTTTCCTCGTGTTCAGAATATTGATGTCTGATCTTGTGACGTACTTATTCATCAATATTTGCGTCTTGGACGGGTTTATATTGAGACCGTATTTGGGTCATCCCATTGCAATCCGATTTGCTCTATCTTCTGCCTCTTTCACAGAGTTCGCGAATAAAACAACGTCGTCTGCGAATTCCAAACGGTGAATTGATTCTCCATTGATGTCGATTCCGGTCTTGTCATCCTCACAAAGTCTCTTATCAAAACGATTAATGATATTCCTTGCCTAAAAGTTAAATGAAATTAAGCAGTTTGAACTCTCATACCGTATACGAGCCTGGTGTCCCGAAATCAGCTTCTGCTCGATCAGATAGCGTCTAGTGAATTCACCCATATTTCTAGAAACAAATATTCATCAGTAAATGATAAAATTGACAGAAAAAAGTTAAAAAAAAAACCGACTGGAGTAGAAAAGAAAACTTATGGGGTTATTCATGAGAAAAAAAACGGTTTGTTTTTGTTTTTTTTTCCAATTCACGCGATGTCGAGAATTGTAAAAAAATACAGGTAGAGAAACGGGGATATAGCGTTGATAATGAAGAGACACAGAGACTGCCCCCTTTCTTTGAACTCCTCACCTTCTCCGTCTCTTCAATATCAATGCTATATCAGGGGGACCCCCATTTCTCTACCTGTATTTTTTTACAATTCTCGACATCGCATGAATTGGAAAAAAAACAAAAACGAACAGTTTTTTTTTCTCATGAATAACCCCATTAGTAAACAAGTAAATTTTTTTCTGGATTTTGCGATAGAGCAAAATCGCATAAGTCTGTTTTCAGGCTGATTGAACCATATTGAGCCAGGTTATACTCAAAAAACCAAGAAAAAAAAACTCACTAATGGCTGCTACTGTATGTATACAGGTTGCTCGAAGCGTTTTTAAACTCGGTCAACAACTATTGAAACAATGCAAAAGAAATAAAATTAATTAAATACAATTCTTCGATTCAGATGAGGGGAACAACTAAAGCGGGGGCAGAGGCACAAAGGGAGAATTACAGAGCAAACAGGGAAAAATGAGAGCAACGGAATAAACTGACGAGTAAATGCGGGTTTTGTGGGCCCTTTTATGGCCAAATCGTGAGCGCTTTTGCGCACAACGATTTGGCGGGAAAAATTATAATCTGGGCGAGAGACGAGAGAGTCCAGGTGGTGTGAGACCAAAGGCGAGACGTATGCGGTGTTCAGCGAGGCGCAGGAGGTGCAAGACCGGCGGCGAGATGTACGAAGAGACCAGAGAGACGTAGGAGGATCGAGGGTTATCGGCAGCTATTATTACTGCGTCGCGAAAACCTTTCAGAGCAGAGCGCGCGACTCGGCTGTCGACACACTATTCGCGGCGAGACCACAGCCGAGTCGCACGCTCCGCTCTGCCAGGTTTTCGCGACGAGTAATAGGAGGTGCAAGGTGGCCTGGTGACAAAGTTAAGCAGATTTCACGGCGGAGAAGAGTTTTTTAACAAGAAGGGAATTATTGAAAGCAAAGGGGATACCAAAGGGTTTTGCGTGGCTGAGAAGAGAAATTGTCTCGAATGGGGCAATTTCGTCGAGGCCAATGCAGAGAAGGCTTCTGGGTTCTGCTTTTTCTGAGCAGAATCCACAACAATATCCGCACACTCTGCTTCTCTGCAAATCATCTTCGTATCAGTTTAACGCAGATGAATGGCTGCGCAGCCTCACGGCATGCTGGCACCTACCTCAGTGCAAACGCGCCCCAATCACACTAAACGTTTGATGAAACACTGTGACCCGCGTGTTAAGAGAACATTCCCTCGCGGCGTTGCGAACGCTTCTGCTGTATCAAATGTTTTAAAAAATAAGGGATATCTGCGAGAAAAAAAACATTTTTAATTTTTGTTTTCGCGGAACGTACGCAGCGAATTGAACGCGCGAAAAAATCGAATTTCATAAAATGAGACTGAAACGTAGATGCCAGCATGCCGTGAGCCTATGGTAGAAAAATACGAATACCCTTACAATAAGGCCGGTATTTTTTTTCGAGAAAAAACCCGCGCCGTTTAAATTTTATTTCCCAAAGTTCCGTCCAACACGAGCAGCCTGACCGGTGGCATGCTTGCCAAAGATATTTGGAGGAAATTGGTGTTACGCCACTTCTGATAGTAAGATTTGTTGGATGTGCAAACACTTCCTGAGTTTCTTAAATTTGACCATTACCTAAAAAAATTTACTAGAATCCACTTATTATTCGCGCCGAACACAAACTGTCTGTTTCAGATCTTCCCAATAATATCGGTCAACTCTCTGGTGGAACATACTACTTTTGAAGGAAGAAGTGGAGCAGTTTACAACCGCATTGCCGCACAAACCAACGGTCATTATATAGTGGTCGACGATGAGATTCACGATGGAAGTTCGGACTACAGTCAAGTCGTCTCCACACTGATGAAAACGGCTTACGCTCAAAACTTGTTGTTTACTCGGAACATTGGCGTGAATCGTGTGGGAAACAGTATCGGAACCGTCCGTATTCCATCGTCTAACACTAAATATGTCACAGTCACCATTACAGTGACGTTATCCGTGGTTGATAGTGAGTCTACTTGAGAAACATAAAAAGTGTGACACTTTTCATTGCTTCAGCTAACGTACCACAAGCTCCGAATCGTCTTATTTTGGCGTTCAAAGCTATCGGAGCCAACACAGAGACTGTCTCACTCGACTTTTTGAACCCTACTAATGTTACTAATTACGTAAGTAGTTTTCACAGCGCTAAAGCATCAAAAAATGAAACTTCGTCAACTTTTATTTCACGCAAAAATTCAAAATGCTCATTAACTTTGAAAAAAGCCAATTTTCCCGCGAAAGGTCTCCAAGCGCTTTTTCGACACAGTTGAAATGAGTTCGACCGTAACCCATTTGAATATTTAAACAAGTCCTAATGTTTTTCGTTATTTTTTTAAACTTGTTTACATTTTTAATGGTTATGGGGTTATTCAGGGTCGGAAAAAAATAGTTTTTTTCCTTGTTTTCCTTATTCAAATGACGGAAAGAAAAGAAAAAAATCCGTGGCCGCGAGAGTTTTTTCCGTTGTTTTTCTAGGCCATCGCAAAAGTTTTTTAGGCCTTCCGCTGTGAGACCTATGAAATATCGATTTACGGGCGAATAATTTTTGAATATTGGTCTCGCGCGCAGGTCTTACAGCGGAGGGCCTAAAAAACTTTTGCGATGGCCTAGAAAAGCAACGGAAAAGAACTCTCGCGGCCACGGATTTTTTTTTCTTATTTTCCGTCGTTAACCCCATTACTGTCGCACTCATTTCAACCGTGTCAATGAATTTGTACTTCGAGATATTTCGCGGAGAAATTGGCGTTTTCAAAGTGTATGAGCAGCGTAGCGTCTTATTCCTATTCCTGTCAAACCACAACGAATTTTTTTGTTTTGGGAAACTGTTTTGATTTTATACTTTCCTTCATTTTAGCTGGCAGAGCGAAGCGTGCAACTCGGCTGTGGTCTCGCCGCGAAAAGTGAGAGTCACAGCCGAGTCACAGCAGAGTCACAGCAGAGTCGCGCGCCCTGCTCTGACAGGTTTTTACGACGCAGTAATAAAAGCGTAAAATATTTGAAAATTACTAAAAAAAAAACAATAACAATCGAAGAATAAAAAAAATAATGCAAACGCGCTCCATCGTGCCACGAGTTCTATTTTAAAGCAGTTCTATTCCGCTCAGTTCTATTTTGCCTAGTTCTATTTTGTAGTACCCTCCCCCAAAGTTATTAAAAAAAAGAGAAAAAAAACGGCAGAAATATAAAAATTAAAGCAAAAAATTACACGAAAATATTATGGACCTATTCAAGAGAGAAAAAAAAGAAAAAAAAAGAAGTTTTTTCCGATGCAGGAACGGCAAAAAAAAAAAAAAGGAAGGAAAATATATTTATTATTATTTTTTTTTTAATAAAACGCATTTTCATAGTTTTTTTTCAACAAAATAAGTTTTTGAATCGAAATTACCCATTCCAGGTTACACAAAAAATTTTAATAGTGAAAAATGCTAATCAAAAGGCAAAAAATCGCGTTTTTATTAAAAACAAAAGAAGAAAAAATATTTTTCGCGCTAACCCTAGTCTGTCAAAATCGTGGCGAGACCAGCCAATTTTTGCCCCACAATTCACCGCGTTTTGTCGCTCATTCACGAATCCATAATAACAAGGATGTGGGCGGAGCTTTGTAAAACCATACGTACGCAAACACCGAGTGCCAATTTAAATAAAACGACGATTTGTGTTGTGTTTTCAATCGAGTTGCATCACGGTGTGTTTAACAGTGCACCGCTGCAAATGCGCCCCCTCGCACTACTCATTGAAATAAAGTTTTGTGGGTACGGTAACTTTTTCTTAAATATCTCATCAATCAATAAATTGACGCGATTTTCTACCTTTTTTTGTTTGTGTCCGCATAAGAAAAAATTAATGAGTCTATTAGAAACACGTTTTGTTGAATTAACATAATTGTTTCATTCGTTTTCAATAAAAATGTTTTTTTGAATTGTCGTAAGTTTCGGCGCATTCACAGAAACCTGTAACGTTATAATTTGAAAGCGCATGTGACGGCAATTTGCGTACTTTTTATTATTTTTTAAAAAAATGTACGCTTCAACACACCGTGTGCATCATGAAAACACAAAACCCCGCCCACTTGGCAACGCGCTCCGCTGAGTGGTGGGAAACTGCTTGTCTGCGTCTCTTCGGCGAGAGTCGGTGGCCGCGCACTCTGCTTCTCTGCGCGGCCAGCGAAGCGCACAGTTTTCGTATACTCGACATAAAACGTGGTTGCAAACAGGCTTGTTCGGAAAATGCTTTTCGGAAAATCGGAAAAGGAAATTTTTTTCCGAAATAATTTTTCGGAAAATCGGATACCCGAAATTTTTTCCGACTTCAATTTTCGGAAAATCGGATATCCGACATTTTTTCCGATTTTATTTTTCGGAAAATCGGTTATCCGATTTTTTTCCGATTTTCGAAACTAAAACTGGATTTTTTTTTAATTCTGTATTTTCCGAAAAATATTCTTAACAATTGGCTCATCTTATTTCTTTGAAGAAATACGAAAATCAACAAATTAACCAAAAATTCAACAAAAAATCAACAATTAACAAAAAATTCAACAAAACATTCAGTTTTGAGAAGTTCTTGGTACTTAGAAGCGGCACCTAAAAGAATTGCAATTTCCCGATCATTTTCGGAAAATTTTCCGACGGGAAATTTTTCCGGATAATTAATTCGGAAAATTTTCCGACGGGTAATTTTTCCGAAAAATAAATTCGGAAAATTTTCCGTCGGAAAAATTTTCCGAAAAAAGTCGGAAAATTCGGAAAATCGGAATTTCCGTTTTCCGACTCCGACCAAGCCTGGTTGCAAACTCGATCCAATCAAACAATGAACTTCACATACATTTGGAGTGAGGTTTAGAGAAATCAGTGCACTCTCTCGTCGCCAACGTGGCGGCGTCCTCCACTCTGCGAAGGGAGCGAGTTTGCAGCGCTCCGTACTGACAATATCCGTTTAAAGCAGCGAAACGCAGATTACGGTAGAAAAATTATTAGGACAGCATTTTTGGGAACTAACCCAACCTTTGGCGTCTTATAAATGTACATATACTTTAGAACAATTCCAACTTCTACACAACAACTATAAATTTGCAAGCCGGCTATGATCACGAGATCTTCTTGGTGTATATTCCCGGCCAGGATCGGAATGATCTCTTGATTCGACTGTGGATTCCTGGGTATGGAATGTTCCTTTCAAAAATTGGAAAAAAAATTAGCTAATTTCCAGAAAAGTCTACCATCATGCTGCTTACGTCGGACTCGACGATATTTACGGCACAAACGAATTGTCTCAAGTGGACGAGTATTCCGGCGCTGCGTTGAGAATGCAATTTTTGCGCGGTTGTTATGGAGATCAACCAGTGAGTTTTTGTCGCTTGATCAGAACAGAATAAATAAACGAGCGTTAAAAATGCCTCCGCTCATGGCAACTACTGTTTTTACAGGGAACTCTTCTTATTATGGGGTTATTCACAAAACCGGAAAAAAAGGAAGAAAACGGAAAAAAACTTCGGGAAAAATCGGAGAATGATCCGATTGACCTGAAATTTCGGGAAAAATTGGAAAAAATTCTCCTGTACACGCTCACAAAATTTTGGACCGAAATATCGATTTTAAAAATTTTCAGAAAAAAAATCGATAATTTTTAAAATCGATATTTCGGTCCAAAATTTTGTGAGCGTGTACAGGAGAATTTTTTCCAATTTTTCCCGAAATTTCAGGTCAATCGGAGCATTCTCCGATTTTTCCCGAAGTTTTTTTCCGTTTTCTTCCTTTTTTTCCGGTTTTGTGAATAACCCCATTACGGATTGTAATGGCGAAGTTAGCGCAAAATACGATGCTAGTCAAACTGTAGCAATTGGATCTATTTTCAAGAACGACAATCAATATACTCATTACCCATTCGTACCATTCTTCTGCGACTCTAAGCCCCGTGAAGCGACATGTGTCAGCGGATCTGAAAGCAAGTTTGATGCTCAGTTCGTCACCAGTGACTACTCGATATCGCTTTCCTTCCAATGTCGACCCGGGGTGGGATCAATCGATCCGAGCTGTAAACGGAAAGATTCCAATGGTAACTACCAGTGCTCGCTACCTGCACCATTTAAGAGAGGTCCAACTGGCAAGTTGACGGATTGCTCTAATCATGGACATCTTGAATTCCGTCAAACTGAGAGCAGTGATGACGCCGTGTACAAATGTATTTGTGAAGTTGGATACGATGGAGAATCTTGCGAAAAAGCCACGTGCTCCGCACAGAACACCGATTTTCTTGCAACTAATAACGACTATCACACATACACTGTAGTTCTTGGTTTGGAAACGGATTGGCCTTATACCCTGACTGATGCCAAAGAGTATTTTGGACTCGGAAGTTTAACCACTCTGGACAAAATATGGAAGTATCAGCTGTTCATTTACTGCGCTGATGGAAGAGGTTTTGTGTTTGTCATTTTCATTGACAATGCTCCGCCCATACTGTGGGAGGAGATTTTGACAATGAAAATATGGTTGAAAAAGCAAAAATGTATTCGTTGCAGTCGACATGTTATACTCTGGAAGCAGCTTGAAATTGTTCCAAGCAGCATTCGATAGCCATCCAATTTGCAATGCACAAGCCGTTAAAGGAGCTATCGATTTGACAAAAGTGTACACCACTGCAGTGCAAGGTAAAGCAACATACATACATACCTACGAGACGTTTGAGGCGAACGTAGAAGCCATACATTGTCCCAATAGCTGCTCATAAAATTTAAAAACGCCAAAGCAGTTGAAATGAGTGCGACAGTAACCATTAAACATGTAAACAAGTTAAAATGTATTCTTCATATCAAATTCTTCGTTTTTATTACAAAAACACCACGATTGGTGCCGAATTGACGGAAATAAACACTGAATTTGGGGGCTCTTTCGGATTGGAAATTCGACAAAATTGAAATGTCACGTTTTGGAAATTGCGTGAAAATAGAAACCCACGAAATAGAAATGTACACGGTGTGTTGAAGCGTACATTTTTTCAAAAATAATAAAAAGTACGCAAATTGCCGTCATATGCGCTTTCAAATTATAGCGTTACAGGTTTCTGTGAATGCGCCGAAACTTACGACAATTAAAAAAACATTTTCATTGAAAACGCATTAAACAATTCTGTTAATTCAACGAAAAGTGTTTCTAATCGACTCATTAATTTTTTCTTATGCGGAAGAGTACAAAAAAAGGTAGAAAATCACGTCAATTTATTGATTAATGCGATATTTCAAAAATAGTGACCGTAACCATAAAACATTCTTTCAATGAGTAGTGCGAGGGGGCGCGTTTGCAGCAATGCACCGTTCAACACACAGCGATGTAATAAATCAGAAACGTAACAAAATGAAAATACGTGTAAACAGAAACGTAGCAGAGCAGAAATGTGTCGAATTGGAAGTAAAATGGCAATGGAGCGCGCTTGCGAGATTCATTTTTCAAAACGACTTTTTCGATATTTTTCGTTTTTTTTTCTCGTTTTTTCGATTTTCTTCCACGTTTTTTCCAATTCTTTTCGATTTCGATAAATGGGAAATTTTTTTTTTAAATCAACAAAAAAAACGTGAAAAAAACCGAAAAATACGTGAAAAAAATCTAAAAATACGTGGAATATATCGAGAAAAACGTGAAAAATATCGAAAAAGTCGTTTTGAAAAATGAATCTCGCAAGCGCGCTCCATTGCCATTTTACTTCCAATTCGACACATTTCTGCTCTTCTACGTTTCTGTTTTCACGCGTTTTCATTTTGTTACGTTTCTGATTTATTACATTTCTATTTCGGGGATTCCTATTTTCACGCAATTTCCAAAACGTGACATTTGAATTTTGTAGAATTTTGAACGTTTCGAGATGATTGCGGTATTAATATTGAAATTCCTTATAATGTTCTAGAAAACTGAGTTTTTTACTAAAATTCTGTACTGGGACAACGTGCGAACGAGAAAATGTGTCGAATTACCCTAAACTCGTGTAGGATAGATCCGCCTCCATTTAGACACGCTATCTCATTTCTTTCGCTGCCCATTTCTCCAAGAAAGACACACTCTCTCGGGCGGCCGCTGAGAGAGAAGTGCGCAGACATGAAAAAACAACAGGTTAAAGAAGCCAGACAAAATGAGAGCGTGTTTTTCTCACAATCAGAAATGAAATCGGAATACCTATTATTGTTTTAAAAAATTTGTCACCTGGCGAGAGGCGCGAATTCAAAAAATAGGCTCCGCCTCCTCGCCGAAATATTTTTGCAACTATGCGCGCGCCAATTTGCAATCGCGGTGCGTGCGATTTTCTGCGTTGAATTTTTGTCCAGTGCCTTTCAATTTCTCCTGGAAACCTTTATAAAAATTGTTATTTTGAAGCGAATTTGGCAACTTTTGATTTAAAGTGAGTTTTTGATTTTCTTAATTGGATATTTGCTAATAAAGTAACGGAGATTCAACGCATAAAATCGCGCGCACCGCGATTGCAAATTGGCGCGCGCAGAGTTGCAAAAATATTTTGGCTAGGAGGCGGAGCCTATTTTTTGAATTCGCGCCTCTCGCCAGGTGACAAATTTTTTAAAACAATAATACATGAGTATTGGGTAAATAAATATCGCTCAAAAATTGAAAAATCAATGTTCATTATTTTTAAATCACGTTTTCACGCAAAAACAGTGTATTTTGGGGATGTGAATCATCTCTTAAGTACGAAAGATCACAATCATATTTCAAAGTTTTCTAGGTATCGGAAGAAACGTGAAAGGAGTGATCGCGTACTTCTCTCAAGTTTCCAACATGCTCTCGGTTTCCTTGGATGAGTTCATTCCGGCATCGCAGACATATCAGCAGCAAGTTTTTGTGTTCGGAGTAGATGAAGACAGCGGTTCGAAGGTTGTTCGTTTGAATGAAACAATCGCACAGGCCGCCATGTCGACTGGAGGATTCTTGATTCAGTCATCGACATCTGACGATATTCTTGACGAAAAAGTAATACATTTTCTTTTCAATTTGATTAGGCCAGGGCGGCTCGAAAAATTAGAAAAAAAACCGGCGGGTTTCGACGCGCTGTTGATTTCCAATGGTATCCCGGTAGAACAGCTTAGTAAGGGTTTTTGAGATCCTTCGACCAAGGTGAAAGAGAAGTGGAGAAAACGCAATTAGAGACAAGCCACGGGTCGGAGAACACTGCCGAAATGAGCGAAAGCTTTGCCTTTTATAGTGTCCAGAAATGGGCGGGCCTGTTCTAGGTTTCCAGCTGCGCTGATTGGTCGGCTGCTCGGCCCTGATTGGTCGGCATGTGATTGTGTGATTATGGAGACGCAGTGTGGCAGGCGGTGTTCCTGTTGTCGGCAGTGGTCCCTGTGGGCTGGCTACTGCCACGGTGATTCTTTTACTACCGAGCACACAATTCTTGTCCACCGATTAGGTTTTTCTGTCGCGATTTTCTAAATGACTTCGGATCGAGAAGTTGTTTGTCACGTTACTTCCTCTCATTACGGCGGATATTTAAAACCGGAATTGGTCTGATTTTTTACGTACAATTTCAAATGCACGGCGATTCTTTTACTGCCGGCCACGCATTTCTAGTCCCCCGATTAGGTTTTTCCTGTCGCGATTTTGTAAATGACGTCTGATCAAAAAGTTGTCTGTCACGTTACTAACTCTCACTAGGGCGCATATTTTAAACCTGAATTCGTTCGTTTTTATACGTACAATTTCAAATGAAACTGGTTTTCCGTAGTGGCCGAACTCATTTCCGCACATTTTTTTGCCGCATTTTGCAAAAAGGGGAGGGAACTCCGCCCAATCCATGTGATTAGAGAGTGAGAGAGTGCGAGAGGGAGAGGGAAAATTCTTGCGATCGGGGGACTAGAAATGTGTGGCCGGTAGTAAAAGAATCACCGTGACTGCGGGCACATTGGTCCGTAAGCGAGAGTGTGGCGATCGGAGAAAGCCATTCCTCGAGCGATTATCAGCATACTTGGCACGGACCGGGCCGGGCCGAAATTTGCCAAGTATGGTTATCAGCATTCGTGTGAAGGAGGCGCAAAGTGGCAAAGTGATAGCATCTGTGAGTGAACATTGCGTGGGACAAAATTGTGACAGCAATAACGTGTGTATTTGGCGAAAGAGTGAGCAATGATATTCTCAGTACGAAGCTCTGCAAACGCGCTCCCTTCGCACATTGGTGGACGCGACCACGTTGGCGACGAGAGAGTGCAGAAAATTGAGAGAGCCGTGGCCGATGTTTTGCTCTGATTTCTCTAAACCTCACTCCAAATGCATGCGAAATTCTTTGTTCGATTGGAGCGAGTTATCAGCGTTTTATACCGAGTATATTTATCTGTAACAAGCCTGCAGCTTGTGGCGACTAAGTCGCCTTCTTCAAATATTTATTTTTACTGATTTTTTTTAAAAATAGAAACGGCAATCATTTCTTTTCCCTATTTCTCTCAAGTTCTCGTGATCCTTGTGGTATAGTGGTTAGCACGTTTGAACGTCAATCGATAGGATCTGGATCGACTTTTGTCGACTGCAAACTCGTGTGTGAGACACACAAACAAACACACAGACTAATCTAAAATTTTCTATATAAGAAAGATTGTAAAAATAAATACAGTTCTTGGGGAAATCGGTGTGAGGCGGGGCTCTTACAGTTTTTGGGTTTCTAATCGGCTCCTTGAGGCCATGAATTCTTATCGATAAGTATTATACTCGGTATAAAACGCTGATAACTCGCTCCAATCGAACAAATAAATTTCGCATGCATTTGGAGTGAGGTTTAGAGAAATCAGAGCAAAACATCGGCCAAGGTCTCTCAATTTTCTGCACTCTCTCGTCGCCAACACGGCCACGTCCACCACTGTGCGAAGGGAGCGCGTTTGCAGCGCTCCGTACTGAGAATATCAATCTCCTAGGGTTCCACCGATCGCACACGGACCGCGTCGCTCAATTTCCCAATAATTTCTCCGTTGGCTTAGTTGACTATCGTCCGAATTCCGATGGGACCCCGGTGAAACTTTCAGTGATTGATAATAATAATAATGCGTCATGTAAGAAACCGTAATCTACCACGCGGGTCGCAGCGGCGTACCGATGAACGACGGGTCAATGCAAAAGTTTAAATTTCAGTTTATCCCAAGCCTCCTTCAATCCTCTTCCTCTATCGCACTTTTCTCTCCCACCCAGGACAAGGATTTCTCGTTCTTTACTGAAAATACGGAGACGGTAGCATATCTACTTACTTGGGGAGTTGGCGAAGACTTGAAAAATAGTAAGTGAAAAAAGACATTTCAATAATTGATCAATGTGCTAAAATTTACATATTCTAGAAAACGATGGATTGTTGAATCAGTGCTTCCAATCCTATAATACTTCGCTTTCCTGCCCCTTGACTGGCAAAACGTCATACCAGGTAATGGTGAATGAAGCTGTCGAAACATGCAATAAAATTTCCAGATTGCGGCAAAAACTACCCAACCTTTTTACATGGCCGTTTACATTTTGGGAGATGTTGCACCCAGGGCACAAATAATCTCTGATTTGGATCAAGACGTTTCGAATTCAGTATCTACTACTACTTCGAACACCAAAGCGATACTTTCTATATATGTGGATGAAAAATACACAATTGTTCCGAATGATGACGATCAAGGAGTTAATAGGTATTACAGAGTGCTGCCCAGAACGTTGCTGCTTTTCTGCGTCTCTACGGCGAGAGTCGCTGGCATGGGCAAATATTCAATGGGACCCGGATCTTTGGGTCCCAGACTCTTTGGCTACGCCTGCTTTTTGATTACGGCTGCTGTTTGGGAACCAAATTTATAAACGGTCTTTTAGGATAAAATTGCTCTTGGCGAGAGAGGAAACAATTTCTTGCAAATCTATTCATTTTGCTGCACAACTTACAGCAACGACTATTTTTGTACAAAACTGACAAATTTAGTACTAGAATAGCAGCCATAACCATGAAAAAACGTACCCAAAAAGTCTGGAATCCAAAGATCCGGGACGCATTAAGTAGTGGCCCTGGCATGCTGACACAAACAAACAATTTTCGCGCACTCTTATTATCTTTGACGCATTTGAGCGGCTATGCAGCTTACTGGAGCCTATGGTAGAAAAATACGACAAATTGTTGTTAAAAAATTAGTTATTGTGTTTTCAATCGACTTGTGACATGAAAACGCAAGTCTGCATTCATCGTTCTGTCTGCGTCTCTTCAAATATCACTGTGTTCGCATGGTCGCGCAACAAAAAGTGGGCGGAGTCTCGCGTTCTCATGTCGCAAGTCGATTGAAAACACAATAGTCGCACTATTTTTCTACTGCAATCTACTTTGCACGCGCTGAAACCGGTAGTTTTCAGTAGTTGTCAAACTATGCGTAAATAATTATTTGGTTGCAGACTCGCCCAACGCAATGGTTGCACATTCGGCTGGACCGCCTACAGTGTGTTTAATGAAAACTTCCCGGCAGGAGCTAATTTCGTGAAAATTACTCTTCAAAAAAAAACAGATGGAATTGACCAGTACACACGATTCTTTGCCTTCGGTACCAGCGCTGCTCCAGGTAATCAAAAGCCGAACAACTGTTATCTATTCATTTTCTGCAATCCTTTGTAATTTTAGTTTGTCAAAATGGGGGAACAGCGGAAACTTCAACTGGTTCATGCGCTTGTCCGGCCGATTTTCAAGGACCTGATTGCTCACTGGTCAAATGTCCCGAGAATTCCAAGTCGAATGCATGGGGAGATGTTTGCGTGTGCAACGATATTGATGATGTGGTCTGCGCCAGAAATTTAACTTCTTCGGATTTCTTCCATTGATTTTATTTCTTTCATGATAAAATTCTTTATAACAAACATCACCACTTACATTAAGTGTTCGCGAATAGTACGAGCGGCGAACCAGATCTTAACTCAATCAAAACACGAAATAGAAGCGGCGACAACCGGCTCAATAAAACTGGAATAAAACCCCATAAATAAAGGGATCTATCCTTTTGTGGGGTTGTGAAAATATTTTTTTTTCAGATTTATTTAGTTTGGGGAAGAAAAAGGCTGGGAGCCTAAAAAAACTTCAAAACGAGTTGTCCTCGACGCTTCGGATTTGCGTTCCAAGTATTTATTGATAACCTGAAGGTTCAGTGGCAACGCACCGGAAGCATATGTGACACCATCGAAATGGGCGACCGGAGGGAGCTGGGTGGAAGCATGCTTTGAGCATGTTTTCTGTTATTCGTCCCCGGAAAATCGAAACATCAGTGGCCTCCAATCCGCAATGCATTCTTTCACCCAGCTAAAATATGTCGGCAAGTTATGAAATATTTTGTGCGAAAAATGGAGCGATGAATTTCCAAAATAAAACGACAAAACAAGACATGGAGCTTATTTTTTAATGTCCCGATTGTCATATTTTATGTAAATGACTTATATACAAAGCATTTTTGCTAAAAAAGGTTTGTTGACAGATTTCTGGATAAATTCTTCGCAAATTTTGTCGAAAATCTTTCTTTTTCCTGCGGCACACATTTCGTTCTGTTCACTGATTTCACATCTGCAAAGCCGATAATATTCAAAATTTGAATCTCGCGCGCATTTGAGGTGTGCAATAGAGCGCACTTGCAGCGGCTCCCAATTCGTGTCGGCGATTTACGTTAGAGTACGTTAAAATTTGAACGCGCATGTGACGACAATTTGCGTATTGTCGGCCCGCCAAAATGATCAAACGCGCTCCGCTGAACACAACGCTGTGCGATTTTCATTTTGGTTTCCAAATGATTTCATTTCACGTTGAATTTACACGTGAAATGAAATAATTTGGAGACCAAAATGAAAATCGCACAGCGGAGCGCGTTTGATCATTTTGGCGGGCCCAAAATACTTTTTATTATTTTTGAAAAAATGTACGCTTCAACACACCGTGAGGCGCGAATTCCTTTATGGTATACTCGGTATAAAACGCTGATAACTCGCTCCAATCGAACAAAGAATTTCGCATGCATTTGGAGTGAGGTTTAGAGAAATCAGAGCAAAACATCGGCCACGGCTCTCTCAATTTTCTGCACTCTCTCGTCGCCAACGTGGCCGCGTCCATCACTGTGCGAAGGGAGCGCGTTTGCAGCGCTCCGTACTGAGAATACGTCCAAAGTAAAAAAAAAAGCGCAAAAAAAGACGAAAAAAGGCGTCCAAAGTAACTTTGTTTTTGCGTCTTTTTTCTCTACAGTATCCCCCCAAACCTGCACATCTTAGCGACGCGCGAAGCAAATAATTTGAATTTCACATGTTTGTTTACATTTTTTATTGTTTGAAACATGTTTTTAGTTGTTTTTTTTTTGTTTGATCTGCAGGTTCTGCGGTATACTGTAGAGAAAAAAAGACGCAAAAAAAAGTTACTTTGGACGCCTTTTTTCGTCTTTTTTTTTGCGCTTTTTTTTACTTTGGACGTACCATTATACTCGGTATAAAACGCTGCAAACTCGCTTTTCTGCACTCTCTCGTCGCCAACGTCCTCCACTGTTCGAAAGGAGCGAGTTTGCAGCGCTCCGTTCTACATCATCAACCTCGCTCTACGGAAAAATTCCGTGCTACACTCCAGGATTAGCGCGAATTAAATTTTTTTCAACCTTTTTTTTTGTCACAAGATTTTTTTTTGGAAAAATTTCAATTTTTCTGCCTTAAATCTAATTACTATCAAAAAACAACAAAAAAATACGTAATCACAATTTACAAATGGCAGTTTAAATTTGAATCTTTACCTCAGGTAACGAGTCAAACTTTGCTGGGCGACTTTCAAACTTTTTTAAACCTTTTGAAGAAAAAAGGGGAATTTTAAACTTTTCTGAGCCGTTTTCAATCTTTTTGTCGTCGAAATTATTGTAAACTTTTTTAAACATTTTCAAACTTTTTTAAACATTTTCAAACTTTTTTAAACTTTTTCAAACCTTTTCAAACTTTTTAAAGCTTTGTTTTCGAAAATGTTTGAACCTTCTAATTTATTGTTTTTCTTCCATATTTTTCCGCATTATCTTACGATTTTTTATATTTTTACGCTTTTTCAAAGGTTTATCTGTTGAAACAAATGTTTCGGGAGCTAAACTACATTTTTTTCTCAATTTTCAGGAAGACTCGCGAGAAATGTCATCTCGACCCAAGCGGCTCCGTTTATCTTGCCGAAAAGTCTGTGAATTGTGGTTTCCTGATGGTAAGTAGGGTTCGTGTTTGTCACAAATTATGTTTAGTTTTCAGATGAGACAAATCCGGATGAGTGCGATGGAATCGGTGACAATCTCATGGTAAATGAAGAAACTGAAGGTTTTTGGGAGGAACATGTCGAAAACACTCACGGCGTGTTGAAGAGTACATCGTGAAAATGCGCTCCACTGCTCACACAGATTTGAGGAAACGGGGTTGTTACAGAGTTGAAACAGTTTGGATTTTCAAAAACAAGGGGCTGGCGGAATACGTTTTCTGCATAAAATACATAGGGAAATATTGTTTAAATATTAAGAATCATGCAAAATATATAAGCCCACAAGAAAAATATATATAAAACATTTCTGTGGCGCCGCAGCTACGACGTTTT
Organism: Caenorhabditis japonica; assembly: GCA_963572235.1. NCBI lineage: Eukaryota > Metazoa > Nematoda > Chromadorea > Rhabditida > Rhabditidae > Caenorhabditis > Caenorhabditis japonica. The sequence goes on from OY754345.1 coordinate 3,099,522, forward strand.
AAACACGCCATTTCGCGCGCTTTTTTCTCAGGTGACGTGGCAACTTTCCCGCGAAATTTAAATTTTCATTTTCATGTACCTCTCAACACCCCGTGACACTGAACGTCACACTAGGATGGGATGGCGTAAAAATTTCAAGAAATTCCTCGTATGTCAAAATCTTATCAATAAATTGCAAAATCTACTGTCGGCCCGCCAAAATGGTCAAACGCGCTCCGTTAAACTCAACGCTATGCGATTTTCATTTTGGTCGGCAAATTATTTCAGTTCACGTATAAATTCAACGTGAAATGAAATAATTTGGAAACCAAAATGAAAATCGCATAGCGTTGAGTTCAGCGGAGCGCGTTTGACCATTTTGGCGGTCCGACAATAGTTACAGAACGGAATTATGGCCGTTTACGACTTTGTGTTTGGACCTTGAAGACATCGAACGCTCAAAACAGGCGGCCAATATGCTGCTTGGCATTTTTAGAAGCCAAAAGAAGCCCACATACAAAATTTTTGATCGTATTATCACTTATGTGTCATCAGTTCAACAGTATCCCTGACTGGAATGGAATGAGAGTTCTTGTGAAAATTGTTAATTTAAGCTGTGATGACCAGGTAAGTATTACTAATCTGTGGGGCACTGCACCTTGCATTGGGAGACTCGCTTCAAAAACCAGAGAAATTGGTCAATAGAGCGCGCGTGCACCGCGTCTGCGTCTTGTATCTCGGCACACTCTCTCGCTCACTTTTTTTGAAAATATGTTTTTCAGAGCATTAAAATGCATTTTAAAGTATCTTCTCGTTTCATTTTTGGAAAAATCTCTCTGTTAAAAGATAGCAAATTTTTTTTAGAGTGTTTTTAAATCAAATTTTTCGAAAATTGGTCGATTCTTCCCTGCACTCTATCGATTTTTAGTTGTTCTTCTATTTTCGCAGGCATTTTTTTATCCGAAAATTCATATTTTCTATTTTTCCCTTTCAATTAATATTTATTTTGTCTGAAATTTACAGTTTTACGTGCCATTCAACGAAAACCAGCCGTTGGTTTGGCGAGAAACCATAATTTTACAATCGCAATGCAAAACTTACGAAAATTGTGCGACGAGCACTTTATCCCATTTCTTTTTTTAGCTTAACTTGAAAACTGATATAACAATTATTTTTCTTATGTAAATCGCTAAAATCACATACAAATTCAATTTTTTTTCTTGTTCATTGTTGATTGAAGTGCCAAAACGTTTCTGAAAATTAGAAATTTTGTCGAATCCCGTATTCCAGAACGATCCTAGACTCGAAAAAAAGATTTCAACACAGAAATTCAAAACTATGGCTAAAAAATGTCGGCAAAAAAGAAAGAAAAACAAAAAATTGACAGCGTACAAGTAATTATTGACCAATTTTGATAAACTTTGTTTTAAAAACATTCTAAAATGTTTTACTTCCATTCAACAGAGCGATTTTTGAAAAAAGGGAACGAGAAAATGCTGAAAAATGCATTTTAATTATCTGTTTCAAAAAAAAGTGAGCGAGAGAGTGTGCCGAGATAAGAGACGCAGACAGACGCGGTGCAAGTGCGCTCTATTGCCCATTTCCTCTGAATTTTGAATCTAGTCTCCCGATGGAAGGTGCAGTGTGGGGCCTTTCCAAAAACATTATGTAGATAATCAGTCAATTTTACCAAATTTTCGGAAATATCGAAAACACAAAAAATCGAAAATTCGTCAATTGAATATCGAAAATAGCATACTTGTCGTGGGCAGGGCCGATTTGAAAATTTGAGGACTGGGAATTTCAGCTGCCCGCGCAGCAGTGTGCCTTATCGAAAAAAAATTTGTCGACAAATGCCCTTTTTGACAAATTATCGACAAAAAAATTTGTCGACAAAAAACGACAAAAAATTTCGACAAAAAATCGACAAAAAATTTTCGACAAAAAACGACAAAAAATTTCGACAAAATATATTTTCTTGCTAGTCGACATCGGTTGCCGCGCCGATCTCATGCAAATGATAGCGATCGTGGACCCGTGATTTGTCGGTACAAGAAACTATGTATAGCCGGTTGCGTTCTCCAAGAGGGCAGCTACCAGACAGCTACCTGGCAGCTACCAGACAGCTACCTGGCAGCTATTTGGCAGCTATTTGGCAGCTATTTGGCAGCTATTTGGCAGCTACCTGGCAGCTACCTGGCAGCTACCTGGCGGCTCGTACGAGTTCTATTTTCTATTGAGGCTATCTGGCGGCTATTTGGGCTATTCTATTTTTATATTCGGCTATTTGGGCTATTCTATTATTATATTCGGCTATTCTATTTTCTATTGAGGCTATCTGGCGGCTATTTGGCAGCTACCTGGCAGCTATCTGGCGGCTATCTGGCGGCTATTTGGCAGCTACCTGGCAGCTACCTGGCAGCTACCTGGCAGCTACCTGGCAGCTATTTGGCAGCTACCTGGCAGCTATTTGGCAGCTACCTGGCAGCTATTTGGCAGCTACCTGGCAGCTATTTGGCAGCTACCTGGCAGCTATTTGGCAGCTACCTGGCAGCTACTTGGCAGCTATTTGGCGGCTATCTGGCGGCTATCTGGCGGCTATTTGGCGGCTATTTGGCGGCTATTTGGCGGCTATCTGGCGGCTATCTGGCGGCTATCTGGCGGCTATCTGGCGGCTATTTGGCGGCTATCTGGCGGCTGTCTGGCAGCTATCTGGTTCGATTTCATACCAGTTCTATTTCGTACGAGTTCTATTTCGTACGAGTTCTATTTCGTACGAGTTCTATTTCGTACCAGTTCTATTTCGTACCAGTTCTATTTCGTACCAGTTCGATTTCGTACGAGTTCGATTTCGTACGAGTTCTATTTCGTACGAGTTCTATTTCGTACGAGTTCTATTTCGTACGAGTTCTATTCCGTGCAGTTCTATTTCGTTCAGTTCTATTCCGTGGCAGTTCTATTTCGTACGAGTTCTATTTCGTACGAGTTCTATTTCGTACGAGTTCTATTTCGTACGAGTTCTATTTCGTACCAGTTCTATTTCGTACCAGTTCGATTTCGTACGAGTTCGATTTCGTACGAGTTCTATTTCGTACGAGTTCTATTTCGTACGAGTTCTATTTCGTACGAGTTCTATTCCGTGCAGTTCTATTTCGTTCAGTTCTATTCCGTGGCAGTTCTATTCCGTGCGAGTTCTATTCCATAGCGGTTCTACTCCGTGCGAGTTCTATACCGTAGCATCCCCGAAGGAACTGCCCGGAATACAGCTATCCGAAATAGAATTGTGAAATTTGATGTCTTCTGCAGTTCTACAACAACACTTCGAAATTGCGCGCTGCATTATTTGGGGCTACTACGGTATAGAACTCGCACGGAGTAGAACCGCTATGGAATAGAACTGGATATGCAATAGAACTGAGCGGAATAGAACTGTGCGGAATCGAACTGCTACGGAATAGAACTGCACGGGATAGAACTGCTACGGAATAGAACTGCGCGGAATAGAACTGCTACGAAATAGAACTGCTATGGAATAGAACTGCACGGAATAGAACTGTGCGGAATAGAACTGCTACGGAATAGAACTGCACGGAATAGAACTGCTACGAAATAGAACTGCTATGGAATAGAACTCGTACGAAATAGAACTCGTACGAAATAGAACTCGTACGAAATAGAACTCGTACGAAATAGAACTGGTACGAAATAGAACTGGTACGAAATAGAACTCGCACGATTAAATTAATCGACGAAAAATATCGCTAAACAACACGCGGTTCGTAATTTCGGAGCGTCGATATGGTTTTTTCAAATTAAAGAATTCAAATGATAGCGATCGCGGTCCCGTGATTTGTCGGTACAAGAAACTATGTATAGCCGGTCGCGTTCTCCAAGAGGGCAGCTACCAGACAGCTACCTGGCAGCTACTTGGCGGCTATTTGGCGGCTTTTTGGCGGTTATTTGGCGGCTTTTTGGCGGTTATTTGGCGGCTATTTGGCGGCTATTTGGCGGCTATTTGGCGGCTATTTGGCGGCTATTTGGCAGCTATTTGGCAGCTATTTGGCAGCTATTTGGCAGCTATTTGGCAGCTATTTGGCAGCTATTTGGCAGCCGGGATAGAACTCGTACGGAATAGAACTGGTACGAAATAGAACTGGTACGAAATAGAACTGGTACGAAATAGAACTGGTACGGAATAGAACTCGTACGAAATAGAACCAGACAGCTGCCAAATAGCTGCCAAATAGCCGCCAAATAGCCGCCAAATAGCTGCCAAATAGCCGCCAAATAGCCGCCAAATAGCCGCCAAATAGCCGCCAAATAGCTGCCAGGTAGCCGCCAAATAGCTGCCAGGTAGCCGCCAAATAGCTGCCAGGTAGCTGTCTGGTAGCTGCCCTCTTGGAGAACGCAACCGGCTATACATAGTTTCTTGTACCGACAAATCACGGGACCGCGATCGCTATCATTTGAATTCTTTAATTTGAAAAAACCATATCGACGCTCCGAAATTACAAACCGCGTGTTGTTTAGCGATATTTTTCGTCGATTAATTTAATCGTACGAGTTCTATGTATTTCGTACGAGTTCTATTCCGTACGAGTTCTATTCCGTACGAGGTCTATTCCGTACGAGTTCTATTCCGTAGCAGTTCTATTCCGTGCAGTTCTATTCCGTAGCAGTTCTATTCCGTGCAGTTCTATTCCGTAGCAGTTCTATTCCGTGCAGTTCTATTCCGTAGCAGTTCTATTCCGTGCGAGTTCTATTGCATATCCAGTTCTATTCCATAGCGGTTCTACTCCGTGCGAGTTCTATACCGTAGTAGCCCCCATTATTTAGCCAATTTGTCGAAATTTTTTGTCGACAATTTGTCGAAATTTTTTGTCGAAATTTTGTCGACAAATTTGTCGAAATTTTTTGTCGAATTTTTGTCGACAAAATTTCGACAAATTTGTCAAAATTTTTTATCGACAAACCAGAAGGTTGTTGACGGCTATCGCCGTCAAAAACCTTCTGGGTAAGCTTGGGAATGCCCGAGTCTTCCTGATTTTTCAAAGAGTTTTAATGTATGCCAAAAGAAACATTGAGTAAGTACCCAAAATTGTATCAATTAAAATTTCAAAGTTTTTCTGTGTGCCTGTCAATCCGTTTTTGTACATTGCCTGCGAAAAAAATATGTCACAAACCTATGCAGTGCAGCAAAAAAAAAACAGTTTTTGATGTTTTCAACCCGATTGCGCAAGAAATGTGAAAAAAAAACTACCGTACTCAGATGTTTTCAAACTGAACACAATTCTTCAGGTCGAGTCCTGGCATTTGAATATACTAATTCGTCTTCCAATACTATAATGGATTCGAGGAGGAGTGACAATTTTTTTCACGTTTTTATTCGAAAAGTGAAGAAATAACTGAAGAAATGAAGATATTTTTCGTATCCCAGTTTCACGTGAATTGTCACTCCGCCAGGAATCCATTATATAAAAACTCATAAAGCAAAGTCATCTTTACTCTTTAATGGAAATTTGACAACATTTTTGCTCCTATAAATAGGTCCATAAGTTATCTGGAATCTTTATTTCTCCCATTATTTATTTTCCTCTGAACGCGATCTCAAGTTAAAATTTCAATTCTTCCTTAAACTTGTTCTGGTTTCCACAAAACTTTTTGGGATGAATTGAGAGTTTCGAAATGATTACCAACTATTTGGATTTTATTAAAACAACAGAACTATTGGCGCTACCTCGAAATAGAACCATTTCGAAATAGAAATGTGCCGAAATAGAACGTGACGCGAAATAGAACCGCGTGAAATAGAAATATAAAAAATATTAATAATAATAATAAATATTCAAAATGTAGCTCAAAAATAAGAAGAAACGTACTTGAATCTAACTTTGTCGGCTAAATTTTCACTAACTAAACAAAATATCCCTAACAAAAAAGAAAAAAACCACAGTAAAACTCGAACTCGCGACCCCCGCACGCCAGCCAAGACTATAAACCACTTGCACAGGTAAACCGGCATGGATGAACTGTGTCTGAATAGTGGCTCAATAGGCGGTAATGCGCGAATGGTTCCTGTACGGTGGAGGAGAAGGAAACATTCAGACGCTGATGTTGGAACAATGTGTGAGACACGGCTGAATGAGAAACAATGCGCGAGGCGGGCAAATCGAGATTCTTGGTGAGCCACTGATGTGCGAACAATCGATTGCGGCCTCAGCGCTAGCGCGTGATCTGATGCAATGTTCTTTCTTTTCTTTTTTTGCTCGTGAGTCTCTATTATTACTTAAGTTATTGCTTAATTGCCCTATTAATTTCCCGAATAATGATTTTTCAGCTTATTTCGTGTGAAGCTACGTTGCTTACGAATTAACAAGATTCACTGTCAATAGAACGCAGAGAATGGTGTATTTCGGATGAGCTCAAACAGTAAGTGCAATAAATGTATTATGCTATTAAATACCAACAATTTCAGGCGTCATCTCCAATTTTCCATGACGGCGTCAGAGATGAAATGTCTGAGCGTTCGGAAGTTTCTACGGGATTCTCAAATGTGAAAAAGTTGAAAAATGTGAGTTTTAGAAATGAGGTTATGCTTGAAAGTAAAACTGTAAATTTTTAACTGCAATTTAGTTCGAAAGTATTATGGGGTTATTCACGAAATAACAAAAAATAGCGTAAACCAGCAAAAATTCGGAAAATTCCTCGATTGACCTGAAACTTCGGGAAATAATGGCAAAAATACTCCACCACATTTCCAGAAAATTTCAGACCAAAGTATCGATTTTTCTGAAAACGTATGGGAATGTCCGGGAGTATTTTTGCCATTGTTTCTCAAAGTTTCATTGTCAGGCCAATCGGAGCATTCTCCGAATCTTCACTGAGTTTTTTACTGGTTTAGCTATTTTTTATATTTCGAGAATAACCCCATTAAAATTCAATTACCCTAAACTTGTGTAGATAGGTCCGTCAATGCATAGGGCCGCCCTCACTTAAGAAGTACTCTTTCGTTTCTCTGACCGCTCGTTGCGAACAAGAACAGAAAGGAGAGAATTCAATTTTTTCAATCAGTAAATGGAAAAAAGCCGTCTACCAGACCAACACTGATACTGTCCATTTTCCTAAAGTTCTGCTCCAGGAAGATGGTCCTTTTCATTCTCCCTTTGTAAAAAGATGGTCTATGGAAAACATTACGTTAGCTGAGGCGACTGTCAAAGAAAAGGAAAGCGGTCCTATCTTCACGAGTTTAGGGTAATAAAAAATAGGGTCATTTTTATTATCATGAGAAACCACTTTAAATTAAGTAACGATTGGATTAAATGTTTTATTTTTGCAGCGACGGCACGTTTCGGATCACATATTGCCTAAAATTGGCTGAAGGCGCAGGAACCAATTGGAACGAGTGCGAGGATCCCTATGCCACCATCGATTTTAAATACTAAATTACTTTTTTCCGTTAGGCAAACCTTCATTTTTTCACAAAGCTTTTGTTTTTTAAATGGTAAACTTTTAATAAACATACTCAATTCCATCTCGAGATCAGTAAATTTCAGGAGCAGTGAGAGAAACTCGCGCATTGAAAAGCCGCGGATGCGTGAAAAGTCGGCCATTGAAAAACCGCTAATTCAAACGTTGGTGGTTCCGTCACTCGAGCATCGAGCGGCGCACCAGTGGACCACCATTCGGCCATGCCGGTTTACCTGTGTGCACATCGCGCCGGATAAAAACACGGCATGCTGGCACCTACCTCAGTGCAAACGCGCCCCAATCACACTAAACGTTTGATGAAACACTGTGACCCGCGTGTTAAGAGAACATTCCCTCGCGGCGTTGCGAACGCTTCTGCTGTATCAAATGTTTTAAAAAAAATAAGGGATATCTGCGAGAAAAAAAAACATTTTTAATTTTTGTTTTCGCGGAACGTACGCAGCGAATTGAACGCGCGAAAAAATCGAATTTCATAAAATGAGACTGAAACGTAGATGCCAGCATGCCGTGAAAAACCTTTGCAGTATGTAATGTCACATTTCAAACGACTCCGGAGTTTTCCGCCGGATTTCATTTCGACTGTAGAAATACAAAACGCGCAGAAAAAAAAACAATGGTGACGGGCCTAACAGTAAACTACCCTTCAAAATAACGATATCAAAATTTGAAAAAGACGGGCATCATCGCGGGACTCAGGAGACTCAGATTTCCAAGTTTGGGCCCCTACGGACTTCTGGGGACTGCGCGAGCAGTGCGAACATACCGATGCACAGTTGCCTTTAGTAAAGGTCACGCCACGTAGTAACGTGTGCACGTGATGCCCCGGTGACACGTGTTAAAATGTAGATTATTGTTTATCATTTGTATAAGATTTAGTCCTAACTTTATTTGTGCCACGTGTTTGGCGTTTTCTATCTTGTTGTGTTTCGCTGAAGTTTGGCGCAATAAACGATTATTGTGTCAAAGTCTCTGTAAGTCTTGTCACATACATAGGAACCCGTTAACTTGGGGGCCGAAACCGGTTTGGTTTGAAGACGGACTGTCTGAAAAACCAATCAAATTTCAAGGACGGACGGTCCGCGAAATTGTGGAAATTTGTGGAAATCCGAAATTGTGGAAAAAAAGAAATTGTGGAAATCCAGTTAAATTTCAAAGACGGACGGTCTGAGAAGTTTGTGGAAATCCGAAAAAAAACATTTCAAGGACGGACGGTCCGAGAAATTGTGACAACTCGAGAAAATTTCAAAGGCGGACTGCCTGCGAAACTGGACCAAATCGAAACTTCTGGAATAGAAGCTCTTTGATTTGCAACAGCAACAAGGTTGGACGGAGTAAAACTATTGGCACAGATGGAGAAGGTTGGACTCTACGTGGAAGAGATGAATGCCGATCAAGAAAGGAAAGTGGATCGAATGGCGAGTAGGTCGATATCGGTGGGCAAAAGTCCGATGGAAACGCTTTGGGTGCGGATGACCGAAGAAGAAATGAGCGTGAAGATGAGGAGTAAACTGTTGAAAGGATTTGATAAATTCTTGCAGAATAGTGGGAAAATGGAGGAAGATGTGTTGGAAAAAATTGCATCCAACACGACATGCAGTGAGCAGACGAAAAGTATTGTCGTGGAGCAGTTGCGACAGTTCAGTGAAGAACTGCGCATCAGATGGTCGGCGTTGGGAGGAGTGACGTGGATGAAGTCAGTAATGAACGTGATGAGAGCGTTGGACGTGGAAAATGCGGACGATCTGGAGAGATCGTTCGTAGAAATGAGAAGCACGAATGAGTGTGCAGAAAAATGGAGAAAGAATTATGAAATGCTCAAAAAGGAATTATTAGATTCGCAGAATAAATGGGCGGTGGAAAAGGAAAACCTGGAGAGCGCCGTACGTGAGCTCAGCAAGACTGCTGGCCACTTGAGGCGAAGGGCCGAAGAAGCTGAAATGACGGCTACAGCCGCAAAGCAGGGCCAGTGGATCAGGAAAAACGCTGATGGTTCGAGCAATGAGTCCGAAACCAGCGTGGAGCTGTTTTCGATGAGAGAGAAAATTCAGGGACAAGCAAGCTGGAAAGCTAGGAGATCAACAGCATCAAGGATCTCGTCTTGGCAGGCGACGCAGAAGGAGAATAAGCGCCAGAGTGAGAGCACTCGTGAACAAAGAAGCTCTGCGGGGGCGGAAAAGGTTGAGAAATGGCCTTATGGAAAATGGCGAAAGAGTAAAGGAAAACATGCGCTGGAAGAGGAAAGCGCGGAGGAAGACAGTCTACCAGAAGGCTGGAGGTTGGAAAACCCCAGGAAGGACATCGTGAAAGAGACGATAATGAGTATGGCAAAAATGATGAGGTCGTCGGCGTTGCCGGAGCCAAGATCATTCGATGGCGCGGGAAACTTTGGTGAATTCAAGAGGACGTTCTTGATGAAGTTCCGCGACGTTATAAAGAACGATGCAGATTTGGTAGCGATTTTAGAAGAGAAGTATCTGAAAGGTGCGGTGCTGGAATTGTTTCGGTCGTTGGAGAATCGATACAGAAGACCAATAAAATTGCTTTTTGCTGAGTTTGAGGAAAGACTTCGGAGGAGGCAAGGGGATAGCCAGGCACACGCGTTGGCAGAGTTCGGCGAGTTGCAGAAGGAAGTAAACCAGAGGATGTGGGAGTACCTTCCAGAAATCGAGAAATGGTCGCAGAGAGCGTACCCGAACATTGATAGCGAGACGTTATCGCAAATGAGGGTCACGAAGTTGATGAAGGCAGTGAAAGAGGATCAGAACCTGCAGAACTTGCTCATCATGAAAAGAAGGGAGACGCCACTTGCAGATCAGTACGAAACGTTGAAGGACATAGTACTGCAGCAAGAAAACGAAAGGTGGAGAGATGCTGATCAGAGACGGCGAACGTTGAAAGGCACGGAAGAACGAATTGAAACGGAATGGAAATCAGGAGAAGAAGATATGGGACAAGGACAGGAACAACGAGATCTGCGAAGCCTAAGTGAAAGCTCGCAGGGAACGGAGAAAAGTAGCAAGCGCTGGAAGTGCTTCAGATGTGGTGGAGCCGGACATATAGCAAAAGAGTGTACCTCGAAACCATTGTACAGTGTAGTGAGGGAAGCGGGAAGTGTTGGCACGGAAATGCTAGAAACGTGCGAGGTGTTGGGACAAAAGCGAAAAGTCATTATTGATAGTGGAGCAGTAGTGTCAGTGATTTCATCAGAAGCATGGAAACGTCTGAAAAGAGGGTGTAAAGGATGGAGATACAAGTGTGAGATAATGGGAAAACCGAAATGCACATTGGTCAATGCAGCAAAGTTGTCAATGCCTGTACTCGATCAAGTACGCTTGGAAATTTGGATTCGCGGCAGGAAAGCAGCAGTGGTATTTCAAATTGTACAGAATGAAAGGGAATTGTTCTTGTTGGGAACGAATGCATTCAAAACGGTTGGTGTGGAGTTGAAGTGGGAAGCTGAGACGCTAGAAAATCGAGGATGGGGAAATAAATGGCAGAGGTCATTTGTCGTAAAAGCAAATCGCGGACGGCGAGGCGCGAAAAAAGAGTATGCGGTAAACATTGTTCGGCCAGCGGGGAAGAAAAAAAGGGTGAACGTGGAAAACGGTAATTCCTTCAAACGGAGATTTTGGTCCGTTAATGCTCCGGTGGTAGCTATGATGTTGAAAAAGACGGAGAGAGTGAAAGACAACGGCATGATGTTGAAGCCCGATGAGAGCAGAAAGAGATTCGGGGAAACGCATGGAAAGATGGCGTTGGGATGGACGACTGGAGCGTGCAATGGGAGAAGAAAAAGTGGAGGTCAAGCACTGACGGGATATGACTTGTGGCAGACTACCAGCGGCGGAAAAATTGGAGGAGTTGATAAAGGAGGCAGGATGCAGTACATAACGATCAAAGCTCCGCCATCGCATAGAGAAGAAATAATATGATAATTTATGTGTGTTATGTATATTATTTTGTAGTCTCTTTTTGTTTTTTACACCGGTCAGGGGCCCGGTTATAGGAACCCGTTAACTAGACAGACTTACACACAGAAAAATTTTATTAGTAATAGTAAAGATTTGTCGAATTTGTCGATTTTTTGTCGATAAATTTCGACGAAAAACTTTGACAAATTTACCGACAAATTTGTCGAACCTTTGTCGATAAGGCACACTGCCGCGCAGTTATGTTATAATGCACGGCGTGTTAGGCATCAATTTTGTAAGACTATTTAAAAAAAAAGCTCCCATGTCTATTTTTCAGCAAGAATTCATCTTCGGCGGCGAAGAAGGGGACCAATTCGAAGGAAGCACTCCAAGGAGGCGGCGATGGAGCTAACCCGGCGTTTAATTGATCAAATACGCTGTTTTTATTTTATATTTTCAATTTTCTGTCATTTTGTTAACTTTTTGTGCTGAATTTTTAATAAATATGTTACGTTCCAGCGTAATTACCACCAAAAAAAGAAAAATTAATAAATTTCAAAAAAAAATAAAACTTTTTCAATCTTTTATATATAAGACATCCACAATCTTTTTAAAGATATTTTAAAACTTTTTCAAGAAAATTTTAAGCAACGCTTATTTGTCACCCTAAAAAGTTTAAAAAAGTTTTGGAACGGCTTAGAAAAGTTTGACTCGTTACCTGAGACGCCGGAAAAAGCGCGCCGCACGTTTGCAAATCGAGAAGTGCCGTAGAGCGAGAATGCTGATGCATTCACCGACTATTTTTTTTTCGTCGATTCGTGTTTCAGATTTTTTACCTATTTTTCTTGAAAGTATTTAATAACTACACAATTTTTCAGGACGACCGATGCGTGTCAGTGTCAGCGATGCTCCGCCACAACTAAAAAACCCATTTACACCGGAAGAAGACGAATCAATATGGCGATTCCTTGTCGGCAACCCGAGAAACATGGGCCCGATGGCGCTTTGGAAGAAATTCAAAATGGAGACATTGTCGAAACGCACCGTTACGGTTCTGAGCAATCGGTGAGTATTTTTCTAAATGTGCGAATTTGCTTTCCAATTTAAGCTTCAAGTACATTTTGGCGCCGAATTTGCACGTCACCAAACTCAGCATGCCGACGAAACTGGACTTGTACCGAAAGTACAAGCTTCCCGTGAATGAGCGGTTCAGAGTGATGCTTCAGCGGCGAATGCGGGTGGATATTGACGATCAGGGATATATTGTGGAAAAGGAGGATGATGAGGCAGAAGGCGGAAAACAACTCGCGCCAATCATCTCATCGATCAAGGTGATTTACTGAAAACAGTACGTACGTTGAAGTGCAGTTTTTTTTGTTCAGGAATTGATCAACAATACGGTTGTGAACGCATTCAAACAGCTTGAAGATGTCCGGCAATGCACATCGAGCCAACAAAATATTCGTGTCAAACTGTTTCTGCGCAATCTGAAACGAACAGTCTTCAATTTGAACTCGTCCGCATTGAAACACATTGAGCAACGTATAGATTATAAGATTCAGTGCCTCAGGCGAGACGAAGTGGTAAGGGAAATTCAGTTTAAATTATGGAGCATATTTAATACACATTTATGCGACGTTGTCAATCCTTTTTTATCTGCGCTTCCTCGGCTGCTATGATATTTTTATTTTTTTGCTGCGAGAGCAAATGGCCGCGGCCGAGGAACACACGGGCTAATGGCGAGTGCCATGGTGAAAACGTGCTCCATTGATAACACGCGCCGCATTCGAAGACAAAATATTTGGGCACTGTGCCAATGCAAACATTTAGAAGAGACGAGACGAAGAAGACGAGAGATTCGACACGCGTCGCACGTGTTTTCGCGCCAAAAAAATTGTTTGAAAAAAAGACAGTCGCCAGTACCCCGTGCTACTGAAAAACTCGTACGAGACCGAGGCGCACTTGCTAAATAGATTGCGCGAATTTCAGTCTATTTGTTGCAACCTGTTTTCTTTTTTAATTGTCTCGATTTTATTTTTGTGAAAATTGCACTTTTTATGCCTTACATTTAATTACTAAAGGAAGCAGCGAAAAATAAAAATGACGTAACCACGACGAGTGGCAGTTCAAATTTGAATTTTCCGCCGAAAAAAAAAAGCGCGCTGCATTTTTGCAAATTGAAGTTCCGTAGAGCGAGGTTGGGGATACATTTGCTAATTTTAGAAGAACGTATTTTTTTTTGTAGACGGAAATCTCAGTGGACGAAATTCGCTCTGTTCTCGATATTATGCTAAAAATCGTCGGCCGCTGACAATTTTTCTTCATTAAATTGTTTTATCGCATCGCACTGTCACGTGTATTTGTTTTCCTGCGAAATAAATTTCTGGTTTTTGTTTGTTTGATGCTGATTGATGATTTCAGTCTAATTTTATTTATGGGGGTAAATACAACGGTATAGAACTCGCACGGAATAGAACCGCCGGAAATTGAGTGGAAACACGCTTCTTTTTTTTACTGCGCTGATTATGGACCTATTCAAGAGAGAAAAAAAAGAAAAAAAAGAAGTTTTTTCCGATGCAGGAACGGCAAAAAAAGAAAAAAAAGGAAGAGAAAAATTCATTTTCTGCCGATGATAAAGTAGTCATACGTGGCGAGACCCATTCAAATATACCGATGCGCCTTTAATGAACCTATTCAAGAGAGAAAAAAAAAAGAAAAAAAGAAGTTTTTTCCGATGCAGGAACGGCAAAAAAAGAAAAAAAAGGAAGAGAAAAAAGGAAGGAAATTCATTTTTCTCTTCCTTTTTTTTCTTTTTTTGCCGCTCCTGCATCGGAAAAAACTTCTTTTTTTTCTTTTTTTTTCTCTCTTGAATAGGTCCATTAGGCCCATTATTTATCTGGTGCATTTTTTACTGATCCACGGTGTCCAGGATTTTAAATGTGGGCGGAGCCTAATTTGCTGGCGCGCCAGCAAACTTGCATGGCGCACTTTCGGTGCTTGCGCATTTTTTTTATTGATTTTATTTTTTTCTTTCAGTAAAACTTGTTTTTCTTTGTAAAATCTACGTATTGTATCTTTTAATACCATAAAATTGCCCAAACTTCGATTTTCGTAAAGATTTATCCTGCAAAAACACCAAAAAACTCAAAACGATTATTTCGAAATGGTGGCTGAACCAAATTCGACGTTCTTAGGCTTAAAAAATTTCTAAAAACCTCAGCTATGATTACGTTGGAGCACATGTGGGAAAAATTAAGAATGTATGCTTTTTTTCCCGAAAAACATACAAAATGCGTAAAATTTGAATTTCGCGCGAAAAAATACAGTGGGGCGCGTTTGCTCGGCTCCGCCCACTTTTCAAATCCTGGACACCGTGTGATCTTTAATTAATGTGGCACCTCCTTTAAACTATAAACGGGCTAAACATTTTCATTTGCTTATAACTTTTCGCTGCGTTCGCCCATTTGCTTGTGCCAATTCGTAAAATTTCGGCTATCCGTTGCTAAACAATTTTTAGTTTCAATAAATAACGAAAATTTCTCATTTTGGGTTACAAATCGAAGAAAACCTGATTTTCAGTTAGAAATGCACCAGCGAACACGAGTGCATCAGCGCTCTGGCCATAAAATGCAACCGCGCTCGACGGTGTCATGTCACACTATTTTGAAAAATCGATTTTTTTTTATTTGCAATCTTCGAATTTTAACACATTTAAAACGTAAGTTATTCATAAATTCAACTAATATGTATTTCAGTGTGTTACTTACGAAAAATGGGACGAAAATCGAGAAGATCTAGAGCTTCAATAGCAAGTAAAGGCTATCTAAAGGGCATGGAAACGAAAAAAAGACGAAAAGAAGAACAAGCGATGACTGAAAAACGACGAAAAGAAGAACAAGTAAGGGCTTTGCTGGAAGATCGCGAAATTTTGGGCATCAATTATAACTTGTTGAAAGCCAGCGAACGACTTTTGAAACAAGTGGAATTTCTACAAAATGAACTTGAAAAAGAGCGAAAAAAAATCGCGGAATTGGAGGAGAATTTGAAAAAGAAAAATTCGGAACAGGATCTGTATCGAATCGAGCTGAAAATCGAAGAAATAGGAGTAGAAAGCAAACCGGAAATTATGTAAATTGTTGCTTGTTTAAACCTGAAATAAATTTTTATTTCGATATTTTTTCGGCTCTTTTTCACTTGGTATCTGTTCCATTTACAGTATTTTTAAGAATCATGCATTTTTGTGATTTTCAAAAGGAAAGTTAGATAAACGCAAAAATTTCTTCATTTTCTTGATCAGTTGGAAACTTCTGTTCCAGAATAGTTATATGCGAATGACATGCTTGAATATTGCATAACTCATAGTGATTTTTCGGCATGGAATGACAAAAAAATTAGCAATTTACCGATAGCACATAGTCGGAACCAAGTACGAAGCTAGTTGGCAGATTGCCGATTCTCACAGGAAATAGCTGAAAAGTACCTGAGAAAATAAAAGAAAATTATCGATTTTAGGCACTGAAATTCGAAAATATTAGAATACTTTCAGAAAAACTTCGAACATGTCATTCGCATATTTTTAAAAGCAGAAGCGAATTTAATTTATAACTGATTGAGAAAATATCTAGAGAAAAATAAACGAAGACATTTTTGGGCTTGGCTAATTTTTTTCTTTCGAAAAAGCTACTAATTTGCAGCATTTTTCCCAACGAGGATTTTTCGCAATCGGACGAATTTTTGCGAAAATTTCGCGGTCGCGGACTAGAGAAACGTTAACATAGCCAGAAAATTGGAATTGTGATTCGAATCGTCAACCTTGAATTCGGACGCCAAAACGTCGACAGATAACGCCTGGTTGCTACGCTATTTTTCATAGAAAATGCCTCGACCCTCGAAATGTGTGTTGATTAGAAGAGCCAACTTGACAAAGTTGCAAGAAAAACGAAAACGAATAAAGCAGTTGTTGTACGAAGATCGCAAAGTTTTGGGCATTAATCACGAGTTGTTGCAAGCCAGCGAACGACTTTTAAAGCAAGTGGAATTTCTGCAAAACGAGCTCAGGAAGGAGAAGAGCAAAAACGCGGATTTGAAGCAGGATATTGCGAGACTTACACAACCGGAACGAAATCTGAATCAAGTCGAGATTAAAATCGAAGAATTGGAGGAAGAAAGGAAGCCGGAAATTAAATGAATTGTTTATATTATTATTTTTCTAATAATATCCTGAAATAAATGTAAATCATGATATCTAAATCTGTTGGCAAAATTATGGAATCATTTGCTTTCCGTATGAACACGGTGATTCTTTTACTACGGAGCACACTATTCTCGTCCACCGATTTTTTTTTCTGTCGCGATTTTCTAAATGACTTCGGATCTGGAAGTTTTTTGTCACGTTACTTCCTCTCATTATGGCGCATATTTAAAACCTGAATTGGTCTGATTTTTTACGTACAATTTCAAATGCACGGCGATTCTTTTACTGCCGGCCACGACTTTCTAGTCCCCCGATTAGGTTTTTCCTATCGCGATTTTGTAAATGAAGTCTGATCAAAAAGTTGTCTGTCACGTTACTAGCTCTCATTAGGGCGCATATTTTAAACCGAAATTCGTTCGTTTTTAGACGTACAATTTCAAATGATACTGGTTTTCCGTGGTGGCCGAACTGATTTCCGCAAATTTTTTTGCCGCGTTTTGCAAAAAGGGGAGGGAACTCCGCCCACTTCCTGTGATGAGAGAGTGTGAGAGTGCGAGGTGGAGAGGGGAAATACTTGCGATCGGGGGACTAGAAATGCGTGGCCGGTAGTAAAAGAATCACCGTGATGAAGCTGTTTAAAAGTACGCAAACACCGCGTTGCAACTTTTTTGTTTTCACAATATAATGGATTCGTGACAGAGTGACATTTCACGTGAAATAGGGAGACAAAAAATCACTTCATTTCTTCATTTTTTCGAATAAAAACGTGAAAAATTGTCACTCCGCCACGAATCTATTGTGTACATTCTAAATGGGTTACGGTCGCACTCATTTCAACTGTGTCGAAAAACGTGCTTCGAGACATTTTTTTCGGGAGAAAATTGGCTTTTTTAAGAAGTTTATGAGCAGATGCTCAGGCGAGAGTAATATGAATAATTCAGTGAAAAATCTCCAATTGGACTGAAACTTTGAGAAATGAAGTAGAAAAAAAATCAGTACTGTAATATTGATTTTTAAACTGAATGTTTCCGTTAAAAATTTTTCGAGCTATTATTTATGGTACGTCCAAAGTAAAAAAAAAGCGCAAAAAAAAGGCGTCCAAAGTAACTTTGTTTTTGCGTCTTTTTTCTATACAGTATACCGCAGAACCTGCAGATCAAACAAAAAAAAATTTTTCAAACAATTAAAAATGTAAACAAACATGTGAAATTCAAATTATTTGCTTCGCGCGTCGCTAAGATGTGCAGGTTTGGCGGGATACTGTAGAGAAAAAAGACACAAAAACAAAGTTACTTTGAACGCCTTTTTTGAGACCCTGACAAAACGGTGCTACCTCGGAATAGAACTGAAGTGTAATAGAACTGCAGCGATATAGAACTTGCTTCGCAATAGAACCTTTCGGAATAGAACTGTTCGGTAAAGAACTGTAGCAAAATAAAACTGTTTTGGAATAAAACTGTTCGGAATAAAACTGTAGCGTTTTGGAACTAAATTAGCAATGGAGCGTGATTGCATTGCTTGGCCGTCAAGGCGGGCCGAGAAAAAATATGATAAAAGTTTATTCAAAAAAACAACAAAACAAACAATTTTTGATGAATAGCTCAAATATAAAACTGTTGAAAAAAGCAAGCGCATGAGAAATTCCAATATTTGAATGAGCAAGCAATGCAATCGCGCCCCATTGCTAATTCAGTTCCAAAACGCTACAGTTTTATTCCGAACAGTTTTATTCCAAAACAGTTTTATTCCGATCAGTTTTATTCCGAACAGTTTTATTTCGCTACAGTTCAATTTCACTACAGTTCTATTCCAAAGCGAGTTCAATTTCGCTACAGTTCTATTACGCGTCAGTTCTATTCCGAGGTAGCACCGACAAAACCGGGGAAAACCACGAAACCGGGGAAGACAAAACCAGGGAAGACAAAACCGGGGAGGAGGCTCCGCCCCTTTTTGCAACTGCTGCACGATGTTTTGTACTGGAAGTGTTGAAAACACAGGAAAAAGTGCGCCGCAGACTTGCAACTTCTCCCCGGTTTTGTCCATTTTTTTCCCCGGTTTCGTGGTTTTCCCCGGTTTTGTCAGGGTCTCCCTTTTTTCGTTTTTTTTTTTACTTTGGACGTACCATAATACCATAATACCGTGAGTGTTTTTGGCAATATCTTCGAAATTGGATTTTGACATCTAAATAGCTGAATACCCCAACTCGAACAGAAACTCTTGAAACGTATTTAGTCTTGATATTTTCGGCGCGTAAAACTTTTTGATCTACTCGGGTTGGCGGAAGTTTTTATATTTTCATCGGAAAACTGTTTTTTGTTTCTGTTTTTTTCAAAGTTTTTGTACTTTATATATATTCAGCGAATTATTTATATTTTCTTTTATATATTTTTCCACGTTTTGACTGTGACTTCGTTTCAATTTTTTTCAGAAGAAATAATACAAATATGTCGGGCAGTGGGAGCAACAGGAATTCCGGGAATTGTGAGAAAACATCTTCCCTTGTTTGAATGGACAGTCTTTCCTTGAAATTGAAAATTATTTCAGATGATCAGTCGGACAGATCGCCACCAACAAAGCGACACAGTATGGGCCCTTCGGACTTCCCAACCGAAGAGCAATCAGAAATACAACCGGAGGACGAAGAGGACGAAGATCTCACGCCACGTCAACAACCTTTAGACACTTCGAACGACAGCACACCGCGCAAAGAACAAAAAGACTGCTCGGGCGATTACTGGGATTTCACTCTGTCGGAAAGTTCGCCGTTCAATGACTGTTTGTCGGAGGAAGAACTGCTGGAAAAGATGTGCCAAATGGCGATTGCGCCAACTGCTCTATTTGAGGAAGGCGTCGAGGACGCTGGAGCAGGACCGTCAACTAGTGGTAGGATTTATAGAATTGGCTTTAAGTTTTTGTTTTTCTTCCAGGAACTCAACAACAAGAATCGGACCAAACTTCTACTGAGCAGGTCGAGGTTAACTTGGACGCACTGTTACGCAAAAAACCAGCTAAGAAGCCTACGGACAAGTAAAAGTGGATGGATCTTCTCTTCAAGTTTCTTCAAAAACTCAAGACTTCGAAATATTAAGCTAATACAATTTGTTCATCAATTGTTTATAATTAATTATGTGTTTATCTTACCTTTTAAATGTTCAATATAATTGATCTATTTTATAATTATCATCGATTTATAACTTTTACTATGTTGAAAACTTCCTGAATAAATGAATTTGCATTCGAGTTTATATATTTTTTTTCCGAAAGTTTTTTTAAAATCGTATAACAGGTTTCTGAAACCAAATTAGATTATCACTATAAGAGAAAAAGGCATTTTAAATTACTGTTTTTTAAAAAAATTTGTCACCTCACCAATGACACGAAAAATGTTTGGCCCGCCCTGGGAAAAGAGGCGTGGCCTAATTTTCCTTTTCGCGCCTCACGAAGTGGTAAATTTTTTAAAACAATATTTAATAATGGACCTTTTCAGGGCAGGAAACAACAGTTTTTTGTTTTTTAAATTCATTCAGTATTGCGGAAAACTTTTGTTTTTTTTTTAATATTTACAATTTTTTATCGTCTGGCTTTTATCAAATTACAACAAAGATTACAAAGATTACAAAGTCGATCCGTTCTTCAAGTACCGAAGGTACTGCGGATCACGGTTTTCTGCGTACGCGGACGACTGGTTGTCTACCGTTCAGAGCCATACATTATTTAATTCAATTTATGGCTAGGGAAATGACCGAGCTATCTTCGTAGATATTTCCAAATTTTCAGCAAAATGACAATTTGCTCAAGAATGGACAGCTCCACACGAAACGAAAATGGTAAAATAACTTTCAATTTTTCTGATTCTAAAATCGGCTGAAAATCGATTTTCAGAAATGCAAAAAGTCAATGAAATTTCAAGTATATCACCACGGAAACGATCAGGTTTTTTTTCAGTCTATTCATGTTCGCCAAATTCCAATAAATTTTCAGCACTAGGTGAAAGCCGAGCAAATGTTCCAGAACTTTTACGAGACGTCATGGAGATATCTAAGATGCATACGATAGATTCTGAAATTCTTGAGGAATCTGTAGAATATGCCTTCGGCGAGCATATAGACCTTCCAAAAAAGCGTCGTCTGAATCAGAGTCCGAGACGAGTGCCTTTTTTCGACTCTTCAAATTTTCCACCAAACTTCACACCAGTGGATTCATTTCTTTATACTTCTAGAGCGCATATTCAAAGTTTTCGAATTTCCACACATGCCAAGGATTACGAGTATTTGAGTAAAGAAATTTGCTTCTCGAAGGAGAGAAAACGGGTTACGGTAAGTTATCAGACCCAACAATCTCTTATTTATTCTTCCTAGAAAACATTCTGCGAAGTGTGCATGGAAGATCGCTTGCCAGAAGAGCTAAGAAAACTAAAAAACCGCGATTTCCAGCTGATATTCTCAGCCGTTTGGATTCATACTGGACGATGGAATGTCGCGGAGACGAAGAAGTTGTACGACGAAACGGGAAATTGCAGAAAGGAGTGGAATAGGGTACACTTTTACGGCATTTGTAGGCTGAAATATGCTATTTTTTCTTCACACAAAACAAACTTCAAACTCACTAATTGTAAGATCATGGGAAATTCATCAATTTCCAACTTTCGTTTTCCGAAAAACAGATTTCCTGTCATTTTTCAGTTTCTTGGATCCGGTCTCAGGAATTTTTTTTGGTCTCGTGGCCTACCGACCGCGGCGGGAAATTCAAACACATTTGTGATTGACATATACGGCCAAATCAACGGCTAATAGCCATGAAGCTGCCTATGCCCACTATACCCTAGTCAACATTTCCCTGAAAAATACGCTTGATTTAACCACGCATGTGCGCCGAAACTAAACAAATTCAAAATGGTTCGCGGCGGGGCGCACTTGCATTGGCAGATAAATAAATAAAAAATTGCATCAACTGAAATTTTTTAATTCATTTCAGCACTGTTAATGCAAGTGCGCCCCAACGCGACCAACTAAAACATTTAGCCGCCATTTTGTCTATTGTCGGCCCGCCAAAATGGTCAAACGCGCTCCGCTGAAATCAATACTACGTGGATTTTATTTTGGTTTCCAAATTATTTCATTTAACGTATAAATTCAACTGATGGTCCTCCATGAATTGAAAATGAAAGAAAATTCGCACGCGGCCAGTCGTCTCTCGCGTAATTATTGTCCCTCGCTGTTTTGTTTCACTGTCTAAAGCTCTTCTCCTTATATGTGGAGAGAGTACTGCAACCTTTCTTCATTTTTTTTTAAATTTGACGATTTTCGAAATATTTCCTTGTTTTCTACGACGCCGTTATATGTGCAAATTATTTTTTGTTGAATTTTTTCGATTTTATAGAGACCGTGTGTTTGAGAGTGCGCTTTTCAAAATGGTTTCTAATGGACCTATTCACAAAACCGAAAAAGGGGAAAATCGGAGAATGCTCCGGGAAAAATCGGAGAATGCTCCGATTGGCCTGAAATTTTGGGAGATATTGGAAAACATTCTCCTGTAAACGCTCAAAAAATTTTGGACCAAAATATCGGTTTTAAAAATTTTCAGAAAAAAATTCGATTATTTTTAAAATCGGTATTTTGGTCCAAAATTTTTTGAGCGTGTACAGGAGAATTTTTTCCAATATTTCCCAAAATTTCAGGCCAATCGGAGCATTTTCCGATTTTTCCCGCATTTTTTTCCGGTTTTGTGAATAGGTCCATAAGTTCTTAGGACTAATCGAATGATAATGCTGTGGTCTCACGATATTTCGGTTAAAAAAGGAGTATTTTAGACATTGTTTCCCAAAGTTTCATGACAATCGAAGTAAAATAAAATTTAAACATAGTTATTGTCGAACCGCCAAAATGGTCAAACGCGCTCCGCTGAACTCAACGCTATGCGATTTTCATTTTGGTTTCCAAATTATTTCATTTCGCGTTGAATTCACACGTGAAATTGAATAATTTGGAGACCAAAATTAAAATCGCATAGCGTTGAAATTAGCAGAGCGCGTTTGACCATTTTGGCGGGCCGACAATAAACTTTGGACTAATTGTAATGGGGTTATTCAGGGTCGGAAAAAAATAGTTTTTTTCCTTATTCAAATGACGGAAAAAAAAGAAAAAAATCCGTGGCCGCGAGAGTTTTTTTCCGTTGCTTTTCTAGGCCATCGCAAAAGTTTTTTAGGCCCTCCGCTGTGAGACCTGCGAAATATCGATTTACGGGCGAATAAATTTTGAAATTTTTTTTTGGAGAATTGATCGTATTTTATTTCTCACTTCCTATGAATTTCTGTATTTTTTCAAAAAAAATTTTCAAAAATTATTCGCCCGTAAATCGATGTTTCGCAGGTCTCACAGCGGAGGGCCTAAAAAACTTTTGCGATGGCCTAGAAAAGCAACGGAAAAAAACTCTCACGGCCACGGATTTTTTCTTTTTTTTCCGTCATTTGAATAAGGAAAAAAAGAAAAAAAAACTATTTTTTTTCCGACCCTGAATAACCCCATAAGAAATACTTAACTCCATGCAGGAAATTTCTGTTTGAAGTTTGCGAAAAAAACGTAGTGATTTCGCTGCGAGACCTCCTTTGCTTTTCTCTTTTTTATCGTTTTTTTTAACCCATGGAAACAAGGAAACATCCGAGTTTAATACGAGCTCTCACAGCGAAACCACTGCATAGAAAAACTGCGAAAAACAGTTTTTTTCTGTAAATTTTCAGTCAAAATGACAAAAGCGACGCGTGTCCATTCGTTGCAGAAATTCCGAATGTGCCGTAAGCATTTAATTGACACTGGCGACGAACTCATGGCGATTCTTCGCGATAAACTGCTCCAGACGCGAATTCAAATGATCCTTTTCACGATGCGCGCCATTCACAGTAAGGCGTTTCTCGATTTTGCAAATCAGTGTCGCGAGTTTGCCGGCAAATACAATCCGTGGGAGGAGATTGAAAGTGATTACGAGTACCCGACGGGCAAGGAGCACGAAGAGTTGACTGTTGTGAGAGAATGCGATTATGAAGCGGCGAAAAGTTTGGTCAAGTTGAGAAGAGGGAAAATTTGATTGATTGATTGTAGAAAGTTTCATTACGATTACCTTACCTAATTATTTTAATTGCTTTTTCATATCCCTTACTCAGTTGCAACGATTTTTTTTCAAAAAATCGTCAAAAGACGGGTAAACACGATTTTCATTATTTCTTGCCAACATTTTATCATATCCTACATAATTTATTTATTTTGCACGATTTTTCTTCTTTTTTTTTCACCACGTCTTTCTTGAAATACATTTTATATATACCTATAATGCTCTAAAAACATATTTAGGGGCTAATTCCGGAAATAGCAAAAATAGCCTTCAGCGAAAATTCGGAAAATGCTCCAATTGACCTGAAACTTTGGGAAATAATGGCAAAAATACTCTCGTCCATTCCCTGAAAATTTCAGACCAAAATATCGATTGAAAAATTTTTAGAAAACAAAGATTGATATTTTGGTCTGAAATTTTCTGGGAGTTTCGTGTCCGGGAATTATTTTTTCCACTATTTCCCAAATTTTCAGGCCAATCGGAGCATTCTCCGAATTTTCGGTGAATTTCTTGATGGTTTTACTGCCGGCCCGCCAAAATGGTCAAACGCGCTCCGTTGAACTCAACGCTATGCGAATTTCACTTTTATCTCCAAATTATTTTATTTCACGTGTGAAATTCACCGTGAAATGAAATAATTTGGAGACCAAAATGAAATTCGCGTAGCGTTGAGTTCAGCAGAGCGCGTTTGATAATTTTGGCGGTCCTATAATAGCTATTTTTGCTACTTCTTGAATAACCTATGGAATCATGTAGAAAATATTATTTTGAAAAATAGCAAAACCCTATTTGTAATGGACCTATTCATAGGAGAAAAAAGACAAAAAAAAACGTTTTTTTTCCTATTCATAGATGTAAAAAAACGACAAACAATGTCGAAAAACGAATGGTAAACAAGTGTTTATTGACCATGATAGACCATTGAGAGTGAGGAGGCACAGAGATGTTTACAACCCCGTGGGAACGGACTTGTTTACTAGTTCATGCAAACTCCGCCCCTTTTCTGCGCCTCCTCACTATCAATGGTCTATCATGGTCAATAAACACTTGTTTACCATTCGTTTTTCGACATTGTTTGTCGTTTTTTTACATCTATGAATAGGAAAAAAAACGTTTTTTTTTTGTTTTTTTTCTCCTATGAATAGGTCCATAAAACATTTGCTTTTCCCACATCGTATTTATTGTGTTTTCAATCGACTTGCGACATGAGAACGCGAGACTCCGCCCACTTATTTGTGCGCGACCACGCGAACACATCGATATTTGAAGAGACGCAGACAAAACGGCACAAATAAGTGGGCGGAGTCTCGCGTTCTCATGTCGCAAGTCGATTGAAAACACAATAATCTGGATGATTTTTCTACATTTTATCGGTTTTGAGTGCAATTTCAGCCAGAAAATGTATTAGTTTACCATCTATTTTGTAAAAAGTGGCCGGATTTTGTTAATTTTGTGTTCAAAATAAATACGGTATTCAAAAAATCCGGTGTTCTTTTCCGCAAAATGCTACTCTGCATGATTCCATTATTACAGTACTGACCAAAAAGAATGCGCGAATTTCGCTGCTTTCTGTTCAAAATGACCAACTTTGAGTGTGTGCCACGAACTCTGCAAGTGCACTACTAATTTAAAAATTTTTGTGTTGAACCTTCCAACCTAGGACTACATTTTACTATTTGATAACTTTTTCGTATGACTACTTTCAAAGGTACTGTAGATCGCAGAAGCGATACTCCTCAAAAATTGTTGAAATTTGTACAGGAGTTACAACAATTTAAAAGGATTATCGCTTCTGCGATCTACAGTGCCTTTGAAAGTAGTCATACGAAAAAGTTATCAAATAGTAAAATGTAGTCCTAGGTTGGAAGCAGTGTGCTTCACCGATTAAATTTTTGTCGATTAATCGACTAATTAACCGACTAATTAATCGATTAATTAATCGACGATTAATCGACTAAAGAAATCGTCGATTAATTTAGTCGATTAATTAATCGACTAAATTACTCGTCGACTGATTTAGTCGATTAATTAATCGGTGAATTAGTTGCCGATTAATCGTCGATTAAAGGAGCTGTACCGATACAGAGCCGGTTCTATTCCGGGCAGTTCTCATCTGAGCAGTTCTATTCCGGACAGTTCTATTCCGGGCAGTTCTATTCCGGTTCATCTAGTGCCGAATAGCCTCCATATAGGCTCCATATAGCCGCCAGATATCCTCCAAATAGCTGCCAGATAGCCGCCAACTAGCTGCCAGATAGCCGCTAAATAGCTGCCAAATAGCCGCTAAATAGCTGCCAAATAGCTGCCAAATATCTGCCAAATAGCTGCCAAATAGCTGCCAGGTAGCTGGCTGTTAGCTGCCCTCTTGGAGGGCGCGACCGGCTATACATAGTTTCTTGTACCGACAAATCACGGGTCCGCGTTCGCTATCATTTGAATTTCTTTAATTTGAAAAAAACCATATCGACGCTCCGAAATTACGAATCGCGTGTTGTTTAGCGATATGTTTCGTCGATTAATTTAATCACGATTAATCGACTAATTTCCGATTAAATTAATCGACGATTAATCGACTAAAAATTTTTTAATCGACTAATTAATCGACTAAAACCTGTGAAAATTAATCGACTAATTCACCGATTATTAATCGAAAAAACCATTAATCGGGGAATTTTTGATCGGTGAAGCACACTGGTTGGAAGGTTCAACACAAAAATTTTTAACTCAGTAGTGCACTTTCAGAGTTCGTGGCACACACACTCAAAGTCGATCATTTTGAACAGAAAGCAGCGAAACGCGCATTCTTTTTGACCAGTACACGGTGTGCCAAAATCCGAAAATGTTTGAACTGTTCACAATGGGGCGCGCTTGCATTTTCAGTGCTAAAATGGCCGCTGATTTTCAACTTCAGAATATGTCATTTTTATTGATTTTTTCAATATTTTGCAACATATTTATTGCTAAGAAAATTTTTATCTGCAAAATAAGCTAAAAAACGTAAAAATTCGTCGACAGGGAAGCTCGTCATTAAAATCTGCACTTTTTCAACGGGATTTTCAATATTTTTCAGATTTTTCGTAAAATGGAGGAATTTCATCAAATTTTACAACATCCGATTGCTTCAAAAGTAGATTGGGATCATTTTCATCAAAAGATGAGGTAAAAATAATCACGGACAACGTCCCTATAATCGTTTGAACAAAAATTGCGTGGAATCGAGTGTGTTCAAGCCGATTTGCTGCTCCAATTTGATTGGAAAATTCATATATTCGGTTCATGGAATGCTCAAAACTACCTGAAAAAAATAATTTAACTGCTTCGACGCTGCTCTCGGCTTGAAATCATCAGAAAAAACAATTTTTCGCGAAATTCGTACTAAATTTTTTTTAAATGTTTTTTTTTGTGTTTTCCATTTGTTCCGATTCAGTCATATACCCTATGATCATTTAAACGGGTCATTGGTTCTGATTGATGCAAAAGTGGCAAACATGCAACATAAATTAGAACGTAACATTCAATATTACAAATACCAGGCGAAAATTTAAGGAAATTCGGGTTTAGCCGAGAGCTGAACAATAATATCATTGAATTGCAGAATTTCCGACCAAATTGAAGCAGCAAATCGCCTTAAAGAGACTCTGTTTCCCGTTATTTAGTTCAAATGCTTATGGGGACGTTGTTTGTGAATATTTTTGCCTCATATTTGGCTCAAAATAATCGAAATCTTTTTTTGAAGCAATATTTTGTTGCAAAATTTGTTAAATTTCCTTCATTTTACGAAAAACCTGAAAAATGTTGAAAATCACCGTTCATTTTAGCACTGAAAATGCAAGCGCGCTCCATTGCGAACAGTTCGAACATTTTCGGATTTTGGCACACCGTGCAGTACTGTATGTGTTCACGAGCGAAATGAAGGTATTTTCTTCAAAATTTCTTAATTTTATAACATTATTTCCCGACAGCATGCTATATTACAATGAAATATGAGTTTTACCGTAATTTTACAGTTTTTTTTTCGTTTTTAATCCACATCTTTACCTTTTATTCTTGTTTCATATCTAATCCCGCTTTTTTTCTAGATTTTTATAAAGCGCCATCAAATGGAATCCGACAACAGAAAGCGGGCTATTGAAAACGAGGAGGATGGATTTGATGAGTGTAAGAATTGCATATTTCTGCTCTATGAACATGAACAGTTGATTTTAGATGATGACGACTTCTTACCGCCGGCGGAAAAGGTTCCTAAAAGCACTAATGTTTGGCTTCCGAAAGAGTATCTGAATTTTGGTAACGTTGAATTAAGAACATAAAAATAATACAACTATCCGAAATCAATTCCAGATGCCGTAGTAACGTTTGGAAAACCGGATGGAAGCCAAGCATTTCCCCAAAAAACCAGTGAAATTGTGCCAATTCCACTAAGTTTGTGTGGCGCAATGATCGGAAAAGGTGGAGAGCACATTAAAAAACTTCAGGTTGACTAGAAATGTTTCTGTCATCATTCATATTTTGAATCTTAAGGAATCTTCTCGTTGCAAGCTCCAATTTGTCGAATGCAGCGAAGATAGCCCAACAAAACCACTTGAAATTTCTGGGCTACCCGAGAATGTTAAGAATGCAAAACGCATGATTGACGCATTTTTCCTTCGTTACGCAGATGACTTGGACTCGCCAATTGAGGGCAACACTGTTGAGACGATTATTTCTTCCAATGAGCCGGAAATGCTGATTTTAGACTTGCCGGTTCCGTTACACTGGGCTGGAATGTTGATTGGGAAAAGTGGAGAGACGATACGGTTTATCCAGGTTTATTATGATTATTAATCTGATTCTGTAGATTTCCGTGGGGATCTTTCGAAATGGGAGTTTGACGAAATAGAAATGTCACGCTATGGAAATTGTTTGAAAATGGAAACGCGTGAAAACTGAGACGTGGTGGAGCAGAAATATGTTGAAATGGAAGTATCACGGCATGCTGGCACCTACCTCAGTGCAAACGCGCCCCAATCACACTAAACGTTTGATGAAACACTGTGACCCGCGTGTTAAGAGAAAATTCCCTCGCGGCGCTGCCAACACTGCTGTATCAAATGTTTTAAAAAATAAGGGAAAAAAACATGTTTTTATTTTTGTTTTCGCGGAACGTACGCAGCGAATTGAACGCGCGAAAAAATCGAATTTCATAAAATGAGACTGAAACGTAGATGCCAGCATGCCGTGAGTATAGTCGGCGTTCGCGTGATTAATTTTTTTTCCACGTTTCTTCTTGATTTCCCATTAAACTGGTAAACGACGTTTTCTCGAAAATGGTCTTGTCTGTTTCTCTGCGTCTCTCACCACCATCCTAAAAAATGCATCAATTTCCAAATTTCGTTTTCCGGAAAACAGTTTCACAGTTTCATGGATCCGGCCCCTGGTTTTAAAGTAGTTCTTTGCTTATTGGAAAAGTTGAAAAAACTGTCAAAAAATCATAAAATTATTTTAAAAAATCAATCTTGCGAACGCGCTCCATGGCGACTATACTTCCATTTCGACACATTTCTTCACGCGTTTCCATTTTTTAGGTTATGCACAAAATGGCAAAAAAAAACTGCGAAAAATCGGAAAATGCTCCGATTGGCCTGAAATTTTGGGAAATATTGGAAGAAATTCTCATGTACACGCTCAAAAAAATTTGGACCAAAATATCGATTTTAAAATATTTATTTTTTTTCCTGAAAATTTTTAAAAATGATATTTTGGTCCAAAATTTTTTGTACAGGAGAATTTTTTCCAATATTTCCCAAAATTTCAGGTCAATCGGAGCATTTTCCGAGTTTTTTTTTTTGCCATTTCGTGCATCCTACTAGTCAGAAAAGTGGAATCGGAATTCCGTCGGAATAGGATCTTGGCTCACATTTCGGAAATTTTTCGCACGAAACCACAAGCAAACTTTTTAATTCGAATAAGACAATGAAGACCAATCAATTATTTTTCAGGAAGCATGTTCTTGCAAAATGCAAATGCTCAACACGATTGTGAACAGTGGCACGGCTAATGCGGAGAACACTCTTCGCATTGTGGGACTCCCGGATAATATTGTCGCGGCGAAAACAATGGTGTCCGACTTTTTGGAAAAGTTTGAAGCGCAGAAACAGATGGCCACAGATCCGCTGAAACACAAGATTGAGAAAACGGAAAAAATATGTTTCGATATGCCCATTCCACCAGAAGTGTGTGGGTTAATCATTGGAAGAGGCGGGGAGACGATGAAACGGCTAAGAGTAAGCTAAACTAGAAGTTTACACACGTTTTAACAATATTTTGCAGTCCTTGACAAACTGCAATCTCAATTTACTCCAGTCCAGCCATGAAACGACTCACGAACCGAAACCTCTGCGAATCATCGGGTTCCCAGATGACGTGGAAAAAGCTAAATCAATGGTAGCGTCAATTATCGAAGACGCGCCTCGTATGAAAGAAAGTGGACCCGGAAGCCATATGCCCGGAAATTCGACAATGGCACAGTCAACACAGGTGCATTGAAAACTTGCTCAAAATAACGAAGCGTTTGATTTCAGATCAATGTGCCTCGTTCGTCAGTCGGCGCAATAATTGGCCTAAAAGGTGCGACAATAAAACGACTATCCGACGATGTCGGCGTGAAAATTCAATTCATGCCCGATGATGATCCGACAATGGCGGAAAGAGGAATAGTGATCATGGGAACACCGAACAAAATTAAAATTGCGGTTCAAATGATCACTGACATTGTGAATAGTAGTGGAGCGATGTCGACGCCTAGCACGGTGAGAGGGCGAACAATTGTGGCACGGCGATTGCGTTGTATTGTCCATTCGCGAAAAAAGCAAGTGCGCTCCAAAAAACTGCTAGTACTTTGTGGATTTCATTTTCTTGGCTAAATTATGGGGTTATTCACAAAAACGGAAAAAAATTGCGGGAAAAATCGGAGAATGCTCCGATAGACCTGAAATTTTGGAAAATATTGGGGAAAATTCTCCTGTAGACGCTCACAAAATTTTGGACCAAAATATCGATTTTCTGAAAATTTTCAAAATCGATATTTTGGGAGAATTTTCCCCAATATTTCCCAAAATTTCAGGTCTATCGGAGAGCATTCTCAGATTTTTCCCGCAATTTTTTTTTCCGGTTTTGTGAATAACCTCATAATTTGGCCACGAAAATGAAATCTACAAAGTACTAAGTTTTTTGGAGCGCACTTGCTTTTTTCGCGAATGGACAATATTTGTTTATTTTGGTCTCTAAAATATTTCATTTCACGTTGAAAGAAATAATTTGAAGACCAAAATTAAAATCGCGTAATATGGATTCGTGACGTAGCGAGACAAGTTATGCGTCAGCCAATGTTGCGTCTCGCCACGATTCAGCTCTTGGCAGCGTGAGAGGAAACAATTTTTTTGCAAACTTTTTTCATTTTGCTGGCGCACAACTTGCAGCAATGTGTCGCTACGTCACGAATCCATTATAGCGTTGAGTTCAGCGGAGCGCGTTTGACCATTTTGGTTGACGCATAACTTGACACGCTGTCTTGCTACGTCACGAATTCATAATAGCAAAAAACGCAATTTATTCGTCAAGAAAAATTCAAAATGGAACATTTGAAACTGGCGCAGCACACAGCCTCTGGCGTCCTTAAAATGCTTGATTTCCATGTTTACAGCTCTTTTACATGGTGATTCCCGCTTCAAAATGCGGATTGGTGATTGGAAAAAACGGCGATAATATTAAATCTATCATGGCGCAGAGTGGGGCTCATTGTGAACTGTCCAAAGAGCCCGAAGAGTCACCGGTGGAGAAGACGTTTTTGATTAAAGGAGAAGATTTTCAGGTAGGATAAGTTTTTTTTTGTTGGTGTTGTCTTGGTTAATTGAAAAGAAAAAAAAATACAATTATCACTTTTCAATGTCACGGGCTGGTCCGCAAAACGTTACGAATAAAAAGTTGCTATTATCAATTCAATATTCTTGCCGGCTACAGTAAGCAGTGGCGCGAAACATCGAGGCTCCGCCCCATCAGGTCTTTTCAACTGAATTCAACTGAATTCAACTGAACGTAGATCAAAAAATGTGAGCGGGTGTGTCGCCGCAGACATGTGTCGTTATGTCTGCGTCTATTATAAAACTTTCGCGGGCGCATGTGGTAGCCGGCAAGAATATTGAATTGATAATATATATTTTATCGTCTCATTTTTCTTGCCGGTTACGGTAAGCAATCGCGCGAAAATCGAAAACTCCGCTCGCTCTTGGCAAGAAAAATGAGACGAAATTATGATATTTGCATTAGAGCGCATTTTCATTTCCTTTTCTGTTTTCTATAACGTTCTCGCGGTCAACCAGTGGACTTTTTGAAATTCTTCTACTAAATATATGATTTTTATAGTTTTTTTTCCCAAAAATTTGTTTTTCTTCGTAATTGACGCGTACTATCCAGTTTTATGTATGATCGTTCTTATGTGTTATCCAGGGTAGCAAAAACCTGTTTTTGGGTTCATTCACTGGGCGGTGTCACTTTGTTTTGTTGCTACCCAGTGAATAAAACTAAAATAGTTGTTTTTGCTAACCCCATTATATTTATTTATTTATTTATTTATCTTGGTTAGGTTGAACACGCAAAACACTTGATTTGCATTGCGGTCGGCGAAATTCCGCCCAACACGCCCTTCTCCTACCAGGGTAACGCCCCGGCGGCTGTAGCGCCTACGTATCCAACGCCTACGTATCCAACACCAATCGCAACTCAACCGCAAACTGATTTTTCGGATCAGTGGCTGCAGTATTACATGTAAGTAGAGTGTGAATTTATGCGTATTTTCGTGTTCTTACTATATACAGTGCGCGTCATAAAGATACGCCACCCCCCAAATTTAGGGTTTCCGTCAGAACCAGAAATTTTCGTGAAAAACTGTCAATGCCATTAAATTCAGCGTGCAAAAAAACCTACATGCACAAATTTTCAGAGTATTACCTCAAAAAATACGGCCCCACCACCAAAAAGTCACTTTTTCGGCCGCGTCATAAAGATACGCCACCCCCTTAAAAAGGGGGAATTGTTTAATTTTTTCAATTATTTGTTTATTTATCCACGATATTTGTTGTTTTCATTTTTACAATTCATTTTTCGCGTTTTTTCTTTTATTCTCCACACTGTTTAAACATTTTGTGTCAATACTTTCTCTTTCAGCACAAGATTTTGAACTTTTGAGACTACCGTACGGTAGCAGTTAGATGTGCATGACTAAGCGACAGTATGATGTTCAGGTACAGTAATATGAAGTTTTGGCCAACAGAAATTATACATTAGGAATCTCTTAGGAACTCAGGAACTCAAAACTAATAACAAAACAAAAATGGTGAAAAATAAATGAAAATAATAAAATTAATACGTTGTCGGACCTCCGAAGTTTTGAATAACTTGACACAATCGATTTGGCATACTGTTTGTGAGATTTTCAAGATATGATGGAATTATTTTGTTCCATTCTTTTTTATCCTTCAACTCTGCACCTGTTTGAAACTGTTTACCATTGTGATAAACAGCTCTATCAAGAAGACCCCAGATATTCTCAATGGGGTTGAGATCTGGAGAATTTGCTGGCCACTCCAAAACCTTGACTTTTTTGGTAGCAAACCAATTTGTCGTCGATGTACTTTTATGAATCGCAGCATTGTCTTGTTGAAATATATAAGTTTTCCTGCGGTTGCCACGGTTGAAATATGGAATTATGCTTTTTTGAAGAGTGCTTTGATAGTCAATAGAGTTCATTTTGCAGGTTACGAACTCCAATGCAACAGTCTTATCGTTACAGTAGGATCCCCAAACCATTAGAGAACCACCTCCGAAGTTCCTGCGGGACAACATCAATGGGTCCTTGCGGAGGTCACGCCAATATGAATGGGACCCATCGGGACCATCGAGATTGAACTTATTCTCGTATGACCACACAACCTTAAATATTTTATCATTTACGAGAAAGAGAACAAGTGAACTCACTTTACTCCATTCCTGTGCCATGTTGGATTTTGCAAATCCAATCTTTTGACTTTGTGTGCATCAGTCATTTTTGGAACTGGTTTGAGAACAGCTCTTTTTAAGTGTCCGGATCGATGGAATGTTCTCAAGACTGTCGATTTTGATACACTCAGGTTCAGCTCCCCGATGACATCGTTTGCAGATTTTAGAGTGTTGGAAACAGTCTTCACAATAGCTCTTTGGTCCCGCCTGGTGAGAATTCGTGGACGTCCAGTGATCTCTTGTCAAGGATATAGTGAATCTCCATGACTAGTGTCGATGCACCATGTCAAGGAGATAGTATAGGGCTCGGTGACAGCCACTATTCCCTGATTATAAACGAGAGGCTCACGATAATTATCACGCAAAGAGGACATGTTAATTACATTAGTTTATCTCAATAAAGCAAATATACAGTGGTTACAAGTAAAGAAGGACGAAAGTCCCAAGTCTAGAGCTGGCGTGGTCCAAGAGCAAGGCTCGAGGAAAGAACCTCTCGGAAAGCGAGAGGGGTCGAGGTGTCGGCCGTCCTCTGATACGATAACCGACGGGACGTGCGGCAGCTACCGCTGGAGACTCCGGAGAGAATCCTACGCTTAGAAAGAAGGGGGAGGGACGCCGACTACTAAACAAGGTTCTAACGACTTACAATACATTGAGTAGAATCCGTGGGTTCCAAGAATAACAGTCGGTAGCAATTCCAGTTGTTCCTTAGAGAGTGACGGCTAGCAGCAGTCCATTGGGTGAGACGCAGACGAGCAGAGACGCGTAGGCGTCCGCGCTGTGTGTGTGTAGGCGGCAGGCAGCGATCTCTCCTCTCTCGTGGCGCCGCGCATGACGTGGCGACGCGAGGTCACTAAGAGACGCAGGTGGTCTCGCCGCGCGAGTAAATTACGGTCGGTCCTCGGAGTCCTCTCGGAGAAGTTAAAGGCGCATGAGAGAGACGCTTGCAATTGGAGAGACGGCAGTAGTTGATCCAGTGAAGCGGATAAAGGGAACATTGTCCGCGCAGTTGGTAAATTGATTGATTCCGACGAAGTCGGGCTTGAATAAAGTCAAGACTAATGGGATATCACAATGATAGTCCATTATTGTCTTGACACTGGGGGGGCGACATGAATCTCCATAACTAGAGTCGATCCGGATGAGTCGTGCAACGCAGCTTTGTAGATGTTGACTTGAGATGTTTATGTTACGCTGCAGTTGTATTAGTCCATACGAAATTCCGGATTGACGCTGGGGTTGGAGATTAAGACAGTTGTTTCCGTATGTTCAGTGAGGGTACAAAGCAACCTCAATGAAGGTCTTTGTTGAAGATGATAGTATGTTCGGTGAGGGTACAGAAGCAACCTCACTGAAAGCATGGCATTTGTTGGAGTTGTTGAAGGTGACGAAGTTTTTAAAGATTTGCGTTTAATGAAGGTGACAAAGTTTTCAATTTTGCAGTTGTTGTAGGTGACGAAGTTGTTGAAATTTTGTAGTTGTTGTAGGTGACGAATTCGTTGAAAAATAGAAGTAGTTGTGAAGAAAAATAGGAGTTGTAACAGTGGTTATAGCAGTTGTTGATGGAGTTGAAGATGTTTAAGAAGTTCCAAATAGTAAAGAAAATATAGTGAAGAAAAATCGAAGTTGTAACAATGGTTATCGCAGTTGGTGATGGAGTTGAAGTTGTTGAGAGTTGTTTCCCGGTTCATCTTGTAGACGGCAGTGGGGTTTGTTTTGATAATCCTTGTTGAAGTGTTGAGAATTTTTCCTTGTGAAAAAATTTCCATAGTTTCGATAGCGTTTGATCCAATCCATGACGAAAAACTTTTTTGAGTTGTGAAGGCAGTTGATCCAATTGTTGACGTAAAAATTTTCAAAAATCCAAAGTTGCTGATCCAATTTGAGATGAAAAATCCAGAGTTCCAAAGAGCAGTCGATCCAATATTTGAATAAAACGTACCAGAGTTTGAAAAACAGCTGATCCAATCCTTGGCGAAATCCAGTCCGAAGTTCAAAAAGAAGTCGATTTATTTTGGGATAATGTTCTTGTAGTAATTTTTCGTGACTCCTGTCGGTAGTGAATTGTTCAGGACTTGTTCGCGAATTAACGAGAACACGTCCGGAGAACTCCGTATAATTTTTTGTTGTGTTGAATACATTGGAGAATTTGGTAACTTGTTTGCTGGACTATTTTGAAGCATCCAAAAAATTGGTAGAATTGATGGCTGGACATTTGTTCGATGGTGGTTACTTTCGAATCTCCACAGTTGTTGATGAATAAGAAAATACCGTATTGGAGTAATTGGTTTTGAGCAATCCTCTTTGACAATCAGAAGTCGTTGTTGTTCTCCAATCCAAATGTGTTGTCATTAGTTGAGGAAAAGAGTGAATGCCCTGAGTGTACTGCATAAAGCGCGAAACTCAGCGAAGACAATCTTTTCATATTGGGGA
This sequence comes from Caenorhabditis japonica, assembly GCA_963572235.1. Classification (NCBI taxonomy): domain Eukaryota; kingdom Metazoa; phylum Nematoda; class Chromadorea; order Rhabditida; family Rhabditidae; genus Caenorhabditis; species Caenorhabditis japonica. Next base: position 3,135,663 of record OY754345.1, read on the forward strand.
GTGTTTTGAGAAACACTTATCTGTCCAGTTGCAGTTGTTGGCGCAGATCAGTTGCAGTTGTTGGCGTGGTAAATGGTAATGAAGTTGTTTCGCGACGCCATTTTTTTTTTTTCAATACGTGATGTTCGAAGACTGTGATCTCTTGATTGGTGGTGACACACGGCACTGTTGTGGTAGTTGTCGCAGTTAGCAGTGAAGTCGTTGATTATCCGAGTTTCCATGTCGGTTTCTGCATGATGATTGTTCGTCTTTCAAAGTTCGTAGAGTTTCGAAACAGATTGCGACAAAGAAGTAAGCAAATAATTCTGGGCCATGCGGCCAAAATTATGATTGCTTGGTAGAGGAGTGAGCGCGTATTGCTGTAAAAGTCAATGCCAACTAGTACAGAAATAAGAGCTTGCACTGTGATGTTCTCGCGTTGCGGCGAGTGAGAAGTGTTGTTTCGCGTTGCGGCGAATGAGCAGTGTTGTGTCTCGCGTTGCGGCGAGAGAGATGGAGCATTGGGTCCGTACTCCATTGTAGGACGGTGTTTGCGACCGTCGTGGACGACTATGTTATTAACGTCTCCCGAGCTTTGCGTTGCTCCTGTCGTAGAAGAAGACGTGTCGGTCCTATGGTCCTGCGCTCAACTTATGCCATTTAAGTGGGAGTAACCTATAGGATGCATTCCTTTTGAAGTGTAAGGTAGATGCAGTTATCAACATTGATTCCAATCCATTTCATTGCAACTCCATGAATCTTCCTCGCTGAGGCCGACGTTGGCGGGGGTCCCAAATATCGCAGTTGTTGCAGTGAGCTGCGAGTTGAGAAGTTTGGGGGTGACAGTTTGGTGAAGGGCCGCTTCGTTGTATGTGGGCGATGGGTCTTGGCTGTAGCATGATTAAGCGATTCGTCATTTGTTTGGACCATTAGAATGCGCTGATGTGAGGAGCTCGTATGTCCTTGAATGCAAGCCGGGTGTGTAAGTTGCCAATGTTTTTTTTTTCTTTTCTGCTCCGCTTCGTAGGTTCTTCTGTTCCATTTAATTTTCGTTTCCAAGCGTCCAGTTGTTTTTCATAATGTTCTGTTTGAGATGATGACAGCAGTTGTTGGCAGTTTTGTAGCATCCCAATGAGAATGAGCAAACACAGTTGGTGGCAGCATCGTCTCCAATCCGTATGGTTACCATGTGAATCCATTGGCGAGCCCATTTGTGTTTCTGTTTTGCTTTGGCAGTGGTTGTGTTGCTCAGTAGTTCGGAGCTGGGGCGTCCATGCTGTCTTGGAGACTGCCAAGGAAGACCCAGCGCCAGAACCAGTAGTTGAGAGCTGAGGCGTCGTTGCCGTCGTTTTGACAGGCGATTATGACTCAGTGCCCAGGCCAATTGTGTGATGCCAGTTGGAGTTTTGTTGAGCTTGCAGAGCATTTTTAAGTGAATCCGCTGTCATTGGTGTGCTTACTTCTGCCATTTGTTTCCAATTATTGATTAGGTGCAGTAGAGACCGTAGAGGTGATCCGTGTATGGAGGTGTTGAAGTCGTTCAGAATCGTTGCTGTTTTTTTTTTTTTGTTGACATTTTTGGGACATCGGAAAAGATAACGAAAAAGAGGAAGTTTCTAGACTATTTTTGCCCACTGGTTGCGGAGTTATTTTTCCAGAAAACTCAATAGAAAAATAAGGTGTTTAAAGAGAAATTTTTATGAATTTGGTAATTGGCCTTATACTTAGCTGATGAACTGTCCGCACAGTGAGATGGCAATGTCAAAGTGCAAAGGTGTCACGTTTGATGTGACTGGGACCCGCTGTTGTGACCAACAAGTTAGGTTTTGGTGGCGCTAGAATAGTAATAGTGAACCCGTTTAAAGTAAACTTATACGTGAACAAACTGATCATGAATATTTACGTTAAAAAGTAATTACTGGATCCTACATGGGAGCCTACACTAACTATTGCCTTTAATTTGCTAACTTCGCTAGGGGGTTTTGTGGCATTGGTTTTTTTTTAATTTTTTTTTTTTTTGAATAGATGAGGCGGGCGCCGCTCCCTTCCCAATTTTCGGAAACTCCTTCCAGTTTCAACTGCGTTTGCAAATTACTGGTTGTTTGAAATGTATGAAAAAAATGTGTTTTTTTTTGTTAACCGCTAATTCACAAAATGGTTTATTAGTTACTCCAATCTTCGCCTCCGTGATTATCGAAATGTGTGCATTAGCACAACATTTGATGACGCAGAACCTTCGGATAAGAATAATAATACACCATGCAAAAAACACAAGAACTCACGACCGGTACCTTGGACGGGTACCGTAGCCACAAGTTGCTCATATTTCCGCTCACAGTCGTTGCTTTCTGGAGTCCTTCCATCCACTGTTGGGTTGCGGTGTGCCATGCGCTCAAACTGGTTGTCTGATGGGCGTAAAGACTGTACAGTCTTATGCCTTCAGATGTAGTAGAAATCTACGACCACCGTGTTGCATAGAGGTGGGCATAGTTGTTGGATTGCCCAATTGGAGTGATGTTGACATTGATAATTTGGTTCCATATTGGCACATTGTGTGCACGTGATTTGGTGGCATTTGGTGACAGCATTGTGTGACAAAAAATTAGAAATTTTTTATCGATTGGTTGAATTCAGTTGTTGCTTCTCCTTTTTTCTGCTTGGTTGACCCTAGTTGGCTCGTCCCTGCATATGTTGACTCCATTTTCCGGCCAATTCTTCTGCAGTGGTTGCACAAAGTTCGTCTCGAGTTCAAAATTCGTGTTTGCAGTTGATTTGACCGTGTTCCTTGCTGCCGCAGTAGGTGCACATGTTTTTGGTGTCGAGTCTCAGAAGCCGGCCAGTTCTTTTGAGATAGCGGTTGCAGTAGGTTGATGTGTCACCTGGCGCAGAACATGCATGGTCGTGAAAATCATTTTCCAATTTCATTTGTCGCGTCATTGGTGCCATTATTTTTCGATTTTTCCCATCATTTGTTGTGCGTGATCTTTCTTGTGAGGGATTTTGTTGTTGCAAAGTTGGGAGGCAGCGGTAACCAAGTCAACGCTGACTCCTGCAAATGTTGCAGTGACGTTTGTTCGTCTTTTTGGTGCCTTTTTGCTTTGGAGCGCAGTTGTTCCGAATTGCTTTGACGATGGACGACGACTTCTTCCGACAATTGTGTCTTCTTGTTTCTCGATGGCATTGATATCCTTGTGCATGGTCCCGGCGGCTTGAGAAAATTTTAAAAATCGCTCACTTTTATTATTTTCGTCCGGTTCCATTTGTTTCGGTAGTTGTTGCCGCAAGGATAATGATGAAGTCCTCGCGATCCCATTTGTTTCCGAATCCGATCCCGTGTCCCTTTGTTCAATCATTTGCGGGTGCACGGCTAATAAGCGGATTCGTGGGCGTAGCGGGAGTGTCGGCGGCAATTGAGAGTTGTTGCGGGTGGATCCAGTGGTTTTCCTTGGGTTGCGCTCCATTTTCCCGCAGTTGGTGGTGGTTCAGTAGGTTGTTTCTTCTCATGATCTGGATTGTTCTGAATTTTGGCAAATTAATTTTTTATCGGTGCTCAACGAGCGAAAGAGACCGAAACGATGGAAAGTTAAAATAATTTGCAAAATTAAGAGAAGAATTTGGTACCGGAAAGCTCACGATTCGAATGCCACTTCATCCGCTGGTAAGACGGATTACGAATGGAGCAAAAAAATGATTGAAAGAGAAAAAAAAAATATAAATTGGCTGCGATTTTTGGTAAAAAGAGTGTATTGGGTAAATTTTGACGAAAATTGAGTTTAACGGAATTTTTCTAGAAAATTGCGGCAAAAGTGGCAAATTTAAAAATAAAAAAATCGCGTGAAACTTGAAAGAAGTGGTTCGTCGAAAAAATATCCAAAAATCCGCGAAAATGACGTTGAAAACGATTGGCGAAGGTCCCGATCGTTATTGATTGGCGAGATAGTGCTGCAGGCGGGGAGGGGCCAGAGTGCCGGACGCTCACCGTGATGCACGCGGCGCACAATTGCACCATTTGATGACGTAATTCTTCCGCTACAGTACCACCTCCATTGTGTTCTCGTGGCCAAATCGTTCGCATTTGTTGAAGCAGACCAATTAATTCGATTTATTGATTTTTATGGCGGGGCAGTAAAGAATTTTTAGGTTCAATATGCCGGCCTATCTAACGAAAAAACAGTCATTTGACGTGAATACCGAGAGCTTTTTGTTTCACCGAGGGTCCGTTTTTGCAAAACAAGGCAAAAATTCAAACGGCTCGATGCACCATGTCAAGGATATAGTGAATCTCCATGACTAGTGTCGATGCACCATGTCAAGGAGATAGTATAGGGCTCGGTGACAGCCACTATTCCCTGATTATAAACGAGAGGCTCACGATAATTATCACGCAAAGAGGACATGTTAATTACATTAGTTTATCTCAATAAAGCAAATATACAGTGGTTACAAGTAAAGAAGGACGAAAGTCCCAAGTCTAGAGCTGGCGTGGTCCAAGAGCAAGGCTCGAGGAAAGAACCTCTCGGAAAGCGAGAGGGGTCGAGGTGTCGGCCGTCCTCTGATACGATAACCGACGGGACGTGCGGCAGCTACCGCTGGAGACTCCGGAGAGAATCCTACGCTTAGAAAGAAGGGGGAGGGACGCCGACTACTAAACAAGGTTCTAACGACTTACAATACATTGAGTAGAATCCGTGGGTTCCAAGAATAACAGTCGGTAGCAATTCCAGTTGTTCCTTAGAGAGTGACGGCTAGCAGCAGTCCATTGGGTGAGACGCAGACGAGCAGAGACGCGTAGGCGTCCGCGCTGTGTGTGTGTAGGCGGCAGGCAGCGATCTCTCCTCTCTCGTGGCGCCGCGCATGACGTGGCGACGCGAGGTCACTAAGAGACGCAGGTGGTCTCGCCGCGCGAGTAAATTACGGTCGGTCCTCGGAGTCCTCTCGGAGAAGTTAAAGGCGCATGAGAGAGACGCTTGCAATTGGAGAGACGGCAGTAGTTGATCCAGTGAAGCGGATAAAGGGAACATTGTCCGCGCAGTTGGTAAATTGATTGATTCCGACGAAGTCGGGCTTGAATAAAGTCAAGACTAATGGGATATCACAATGATAGTCCATTATTGTCTTGACACTCGCTGTACGATAAAAATGAATCAAGTTATGCATTTTTAAAGTGTTTGAAGTTGCACTTTGATCTACCGTAAACTTCCACACGAGACCCAACGTGAAGTCTCATTACCGCCAAAATGTTCCCCATCAAAAGTGTTTTCGAATGATATATAATGAACCGGGTTAAGACCAAATGACGCAGGCATAGCCTGCGCCGAAGCCTAAGCCAGCACAAAGTATCGTCATCAAACTTTTTAGTTTTCAAAACAAATTTATGTCGTCAATGGAATGAAAAAAATAGCGGTAAAAGCAGCAAAAAACTCTGGCCGGATTGAAACGATAATAAAGAGATGTTTTCTTAAAATTTTTTCAAATTAAATAAAAAAGAGAAAAAAGTTTAGAATACAAAAATCAAAAAAACCAATACGTGGTGAGTATCAAAAATGACTTGAACAAGTCTCGATTGAAGCTGAAAGATTTTAAATGCAAGACGAGTCGCTTTTGATCAATGGCTCGACAGCAAAATCTTGAGTTTCCGTTCAATAATTGCGAGTGGCTGAAAGCATGACAATAAAAATTGGGCAAAAATTCATTGATTTCACCACTCATT